>OX422208.1:415597760-416834426 GCA_949130495.1 Sambucus nigra
AGTATATAATGAAGATCAACCCCTCCAAATGTGTATTTGGTGTTACCTCCGGTATGCTTCTAGAATACTTGGTGACTCAGAGGGGCATTGAGGTGAATCTAGATCTAATCAAATTTCTACAGGATTTTTAAAAACTGATCACCATCAGAGACATCCAAGGACTTACTGGAATGTTAGCGACACATACCATTTCATTTCAAGATCCTCTGACAAATGTCATTCGTTATTATAATCTTTTAAGAAAGTAAGTCCCACGATTTGAATAGAATAATGTGATCAAGATTTAGATGGCATTCGACAGTACTTGGGATCCCCTCCCTTACTATCAAACCCAAGGAAAGAGAAGACATGTACCTCTATTTGGCTATCTCAGGCAACGCAACCAACACGACATTCATATGTCTACATAGTGGAAAAAAAAGACCAAGATACTACATGAGACAAAACCTTATTGAATAAGAAACCAGATATATGCCTATAGAGAAAATGGTTTTAGCCCTTGTGACTGCTGGTACGATGTTAAGGCACTACTTCGACATTGATACAATAGTTGCCCTAAAAATATACCCCTTGAAGGATAATCTCAAGAAGGCCAATCTCTCTAACATAATGACCAAGTGGCCTATTGAATAACCCTATTCAACATCAAATATGATCGCAAAAAAGTGATCAAAAGGCAAGTCCTAGCAGATTTTTGGCTGAATGTTCAACATTGTAAAGAGAAAAGGACTAACAACCATACCCCATCGAATCATTGGTGGTCAGTGAGGACGAGTAGAACTAGAAGATATTTATGGATGTATAATCAAAAGAGAATGGCACATAATTTGGGATAGCATTAGTGACACCACAAGGCACACTTATTGATCAAGCTATGACACTGGGATTCAAAGGCTCAAATAATAAAGTAGAATATGAAGCCATATTGATGGTCTGCACGTTTGGGTTCTTATTGTATTATTGTATTTTGTGCCTCCAGGCTAATAAAAAACTAGCTTAATGGAGAATATGAAACAAGGGATACTAGGATGATATCTTATAGAAATAAATCTAGAAGCCTCCTTCAACCATTCAAACCTGCCTTAGTTGAGTAGCTCCCGGGGAATGACAATAGCTATGAAGACGCTCTCACCACTCTCGCGTCACCATAGATACTAACCAAGAATTTAGGACATATAAAGGGATCTAAGCATTCTCCAAGTAGAGTTAGCCCCATCTGGGATAGATGCCATAATCTCCTACTTGAAGAGCAGGATGCTACCTCCAAACGACAAGACAATGCACAAGTTAACTATCAAGTTAGAAAGGTTCTACCTCAACTCATATGGGAAGATCTACCAAAGATCGTTCATCGATTCAATGCCGAAGTGTGTTGCCAAAATCAAGTTGAGGAAATATTAAATGAAATGCATAAAGTAAGTTACGGAGAACATACAAGTGGTAGATCGATATCCTATAGGGAAATATCTCGAGGATACTAGTGGCCATTCATCTATAAAGACTTAATGAGGTTCGCAAGAAAGTGCCCAAAGTTTCAATTATCCTTACCAATGATTAAGTGACCTATGGGGTATTTGAAATACCTAACAATCCCGTGTCCATATGCTCAATGAGGCATAAATATAGAGGGGCCACTACCAGCTGCATCAAAAAAATTAAAGATACCTGATAATGAAGATTGACTTCTTCACCAAATGGGTTGAGGTTGAACCACTCACCCATGTCAGAGAGTAGGATGCCAAATGGTTCATTAGAGGAATTGTGACACCCCGCCTAATAAAATACCGGACAATCACTCCTATATCAAATTAAAACAGGAGTCTCATATGGCTCATTCTTAGCATCACTGTCAAAAACCAATTTAATAACTAAAATCCTATTAGGCCGGCGTTAAATTTTTAATTAACTAATATTTTTAACCAAACCATTTAAATAAAACAATTACAATAGTTTACATGCAGCAACTGAAATGAAATAAAATAAAATAAAATAACCGAACACTCGGTACAATAATACAACCAAATCGAATGCTGCACTAAAAGGCGATAAAAGAATAAATGAGTATAGTTGGGCCATAAGCCCAAATGTTTCTACAATACCTCCTATATAGATCTCAACGATAGAAGCATCTAATATAAACCTGCTTGCATCCACAGCTGGTACAACAAACGTCTGACACGAAAGAATCATCATATAGGCGTCCCTGTGTCTGGACACCTATATATATAGCAAGAGGGGAAAATAGAGAAACGGGTAAGAGCCCGAGTTTTGAAAACATTTTAGCAAGTACATAAAATCCATATTTTAAAATATGTTATTTCTCATATCTAAACTGGTATCACTCTCACATGAGATACATCTCACCCCTCTTCTAACAGTGCACAACTATCGCATACCTTTTTAAACAACCTAGTTAAGCTACCCTGCCCAACTAATGTAACTACCCATCTTCTAATAATCCTCATCAATTCGAGTACTAAGGACTAAACTTCTTCCCATTCCCAAGATTACGTTACGTTCATTCGTGGAGTGTCTCGCGAAGAAAAATCCAAACAAGGAACCCGCCGATACACTACTACGTGACAATGTTGATCATCGGGATCCATTAGGCCTTCAGTACATACCATATTTATACCATCCCGTATTTATTAATAGTTCTCATTAGAACCTAAGACTCATATTCATATAAATCCGGATATTCATATACTGGAAGTGGTATCACACTTTATTCATTCTTTTCACTTTATACAAGGTTTGGTTATATGATATCTCATCTCATATATATAAACAATATACTATACGCAACAAGTATATTAATCATCCACCGAGCTATAGTATAAATAGCTTAGCCATTCTCATTTACTAGGCAACCGTGGATTATCTCAAGTACACATATATTTTAATCTCAATAAATATATCCATATCTGGCACCCATAGGCTTAACAGCGGTGCACACATACTCTGCTATCCAATCCAAGTACATCGATCACATGTTCCACATCACTCAGGAACTGTAACAATACAAATCACATATATTGGAGGCGAATATAGTTGACATATCCATGGGTCACGCACATACATACGCTCCCATAGTCAGCAGACTTATCGACTCACAAATAAGACCTTCACAGTCCTATGTTTTCGAGGTACCAAATCTAAAATCCCCCCGAAGGCAACACAGGATAAGATTGTCCCTTTCGAACACCAACCTCCCGTGATAGCAAGTATGGTAGGTATGTCATACACATAATAAATAATAATATAGGTACACATTCCACCTATATAAATATATCATCAATTAGGTATTCACACAACCATATTATAACGATAGGTATTTATCTCACCTATACATAATTTACCATAGGTAATTATTTAACCCATGTATATAATAACATCAGGGCATACGCACCACCCATATAATAATCTCATACGTAGTATGTTTATATCTCAACTATCCTACGCATTTATCAATTTTGACTAATCTCCAATATTATATTTTCGAGCTTTTCTCACCGCACAATGATAATATCAACAACCCCGATATATTCATTTGTCTCATAATATATATATACTTTAACGACATCGTATATATATTATTTATATCTCTTCTCAATATACTATGGCTAAAATTTTCAAACTCTTATAACGATAACCAATAACCTCAAATATTTCCATTCATAATAATATAAGAAGTCACACCCTTAAAATATTATCCCCAATACGTACTCTTTTGTTTTTTATTCAAATCACACCTAAATGCCCCTTTAAGTATTATTCCTCACGAACACCCCTATTTGGGTAAATCTTGGATTTTACTTTTAACTAACCCAAAGTACACGCCTTACTAAAAAAATATTTAGAAGTCCCCACACTATTTTTAGGAACCCAAAATATTTATCTCCAAATAATTCTAACATTTATTTTTCCAATTTTCAGTTTGATTTTCGAGTTAATGATTAACACCGGAACTGCTTTCTTAGAAAATTCATATCAAATCGAAAAAAATTTAGGAAAATACATGGTCTGCTCCCACGCGACCATATCGAAAAGATCTACAACTTTTGTGTTTTGACCGAGAGCTGAATTGGCTGTCTTTTTAGCCTAAATAGTCCGGAAGTAATGCTGGTCACTATTCACCTTCTTTTCAAAAAATCCAAACCTCCGTTAAAACACCTCCAAGATTTTTATCTCCTCTCTCATCATCAACCAACCTCAAAAAACTATAAATACAGATATACATAGGGTTCTTATCATCCTAGAACCCATTTTCAACAATTAATTTCAATAAATTTCAAGTTTCTCAAATTGGGTATTAATCGAGTTATATCCGTTTTAATCTTCCGAAAACCCGTTTGATCCACGAAATTTCAACCCAAAAATCTTTAGTTTTATACCAACTACAATATGAGAAAAAAATACAGTAAATCATAAAGCAAGTTAAACACCTGCTCTCGTGGATTAAATCCGACGACCCCGAGTCGAATCCCGCGAATTTTGGTCTAAAATCTCTTATTTTCTTCTCTTTTCTTTCTTCTTCTTTATTCTCTTCTCTTCTCTCTCTCTCTCTCTCTCTTAGGGATGATATTTGGGGGAAATAAGGGTTTTCCCCTTATTAAACCTGAAATTGGGTGTGTACCTAATTGTTAAATGACTCGTGTACTCATTTACGAGTCCCTACCAGTCCAAAAATGTCCGGAACCCAAATACTACCCCCGGGTACTCTATTTTGACTATCTCGGCCATTACGAACCCAATGGAGGAGTCAAAATCTCCATCCGAGTCACTTAACTAAAATTCACTATTTTTACCCAACACGTTCAATACGCGTGTTTTCCAATTTAAAATATTTTCCTTTGTCGCTTTACCCAACTGTGACATCTAATAAAAATAATCTACTCATATACTTAGTCTCGAAATATAATCCACATAAATATTAATCTGTCACTTGAAAACTAATATTAATATTCACTTTATAATATTGAATTTATTTAATTTCACTCATTAATCCCAAAATTACTATTCATAATAATTCCTCAAATTATCAAATTACATCCACAGTGTAATTTAAATACCTTTAAAAGTACAGGGTATTACATACTTCCCCCCTTACAATAGAATTCCGTCCTCGAAATTCGGATATAGCCTGTACCACTACTCTAGGATCAGTATATACATTACGTCCTAGTTTAACCAAATTTAGATATAGCCTAACACAATGGTATCCCACTATATTCCAGACATCTCAAGGCGTATGTTCATATATATATATATATATATATATATATATATATATATATATATTCTCATCATCGCTATTCATATATATATTAATCCTGCACCCCCGGATTAACACCCATTAGTGCTCTTAATAATCATATCACATAATAGGCATTCTATTAAAATTTATAGGTATTCTCCCAACTTATTTTCATACTTACCATACATATTTTTATTCTCGTCGCTACGTATTGTATAAATATTCGGATTACTATCTCTCTCGTAATCTCCAAGGTATATTCCCTATACCGAATAATTAAAGTATTAATTCTCACATACTCTTCCGGAATTTGGTACCACATATACTCCTTCTTTCCTTGGAGTATTCTAACAATACCATCATGTGCAAGCTACTCCTCAACACTCGTTCGAGTAATATTCTGCTCTATTTTCTCACAATAATTTGGTATCCTTTTCATTAAGAGGTATTTTTTAAATGATTTTCAGAACCTTTCAACCCATCTCGGGTGTGCTAGCTCTCGTTGCACATAAATGCTTGAATTATCGTCATTCTCACACGACATTCAACGTGTCATACCATTTAGCCTTGTTTGTAGCTGTCCCTCGGGCATATATTCTACACATTTATTTTTTATTTTTTACGTCCTTATATCTCGAATATTTTTGGAATTAACTAACCAGGGTACCCATACCCCCTATCATTCGTGCCTATATGAACCACCATTGTAAACATTTTGATACGTTACACTTACTCTAAATAATGGGCATCATTTCATCGGCCTGGTACTAACACCTGGGTATCCCTTAACCTGAATAATTCAAAATTTAATTCTCCTGATACCTGGAAATTCAATCCTTCTCAAGATTATCTCATCGATCTTCTTGTGGTTAACTCGCAATAGCCTTCCTATATCAGTGTCGATAGTCTTATTGCCCTTACTTCGTGGTAGTCCTAAGATTAAGGTGTTTTGTAACACACGTAATATGAGTACTATTATAACTATATCCCTAGTGCCCAAGACCTCTCTCGACTTCCGACATTTGCTTGGTTTCGTGCGTGGGACGTCTCGCAAAGCGAAATCCAAACAAGGAACCTTTGCGATACACTACTCCCTAGCTTCGTCGGTCATCGAGATATAGCGGTCTAAGGGACACCAACGGGATGTTCTAAATCCTACCTCGTTAACCTACTAATGTAGTTCTACCACTATATCCTTCCATCTTGTCCAAATGGAATGTCCAACTAATTAGGGCACCTACTCTCAGCAAAAGCATTATGAACATCATACCCAAAATGTATTTCCTCTCAATTTCCCTTATATTCAAAGTCTATCTATAAGTCTCAGATTAATTTCCTTTATCATACCTCACCCACATACTTGCAGTGAGAGGAAAATTTCAGTGCTTCTTCATAGCACTTATATCTCTATATAATTATACAGTCATCAAATGGTTCTCACTCAATAGTGTTTCCTTTACATTAGGTGACTTATCGTCAAAACCAACATCCTTGCATTTTATAACATCTGTCCACTCCCGACGTCGTTAAGGTTCGTACGTGGAGTGTATTGTTAGCTTCAAATATGCAACGAGGATAACCTCATCCCATCTATCAATAAAATATGGTCAGAACTCTCAATTCTGTCAAGGAGCCACACCACAAGCGCTTGCACTATCAGTAAGTCCTTCGCGCGAACAACAACAAGCTTAAACTCCCAGCTTAATTATAATTCCTGTATACCTTAAATTATATATATAAGGTCCACATACACTCAAATCATGCAAATGAAACATCTCCTCATCGAAGTTCCATCTAAACATATAATCAAGGCGAGCTCATCTAGAATTTATCTTGCATTCCATTCTTTAATATGTTCGTGTGTATATATATATATATATATATACACATCAAGTATATCCATACTTATATATCATACACTATATAAGTATAATAACCATCCCTCAGAGCTATAACTCAATGGATGCAGTCTCTCAATGCTATCATCTTCCAGGGAATTAATTACACATAATCCTGGGTACCAGTGGTCGGACTATCACACCGACTTGGTAAAAACCAAATCACAACGAATGGGAAGCGATCATAGTTCCTCCCCGAAAATGAGAACGAAACATACCCACCAAGTCTCATTCCTAATAAAAATCACACAATATAAAATGGACACTATGACCTGGGGACTATACGCTCCCTGCTTCTCAAGCCAAGGGCCTCACCCAAAATGCATAACTTCCCATGATAGCACTTGAGGGGCATGTTTCTTACAAATATACCAATCACATACAAATATATTTAAACATATCATATATATATTCTCAATATGCTCGTATATATATATATATATATATATATATATATACAGTATAATCCGGCTAATCGTGTATATCTCTCGTAATATAACTATATCATCTCTTTTAAATTCTGAATATTGAGCTTATCACAACTAGCTCGTATCCTAATTACATCCAAAATTCCAATTCGAAGCCCAAGAGTCTTTATCCCATTAGACTCTTAAAAATCACAAAGTCTCACAACTTTAATTTTTCATTGCAGATTTCACACCTTGCACTAAAATAACTATAACTCACTCTACGTAAGTCCAATTTACTAGTGAGTCTATTATTCCACTGGAGAAGCCTCTTTCTCCATTGTACCTACCTTACTCCGGTACTAAGTTCACTTAACCATGTCATTCTTTATTCACCGTCGGTCTCTGACCGATTCTTATGTGAATAACCTAGAAACTGCATTCACTTTATTTTAAATAAAGGGAATTTACCGTTTAAAATCATCTGTAAGATTAATTTATGAGCAAAATATCATGCTCCTCTAAATATGGTGACCATCATTACCACCATTTCACATTTCTCCAACGAGTGAAAAAAATTTCCTCAAATTTTCACATATGGGTAATTCCATACCCAACTGTAAGCAAGAGCTTCCGAGCCTTCTACTTGTTAATTCAAGTTTAGCACCATTCTCAAGTACAACGATTCTTGATAATTTTAACTACTATATTTTAGTAGTCGTTGCAGCAACCCATGACAGTGCCACAAGGAAAATGACCTTTACCGTGATCCTCATTTCTAACATCAACTTATAACTCTAACTAAGCCTCGCCTCCTGCTGCCCTCGCCACGGTCTTCCATGGTTGCCCTTCGTCGATCAGCACACGAATCCCGAACGAGCATGCAAAAGATTTACTATAATCTTACATAATGGCAGGAGAACGAAATCTCACAAGAGGATATCCACAATCCAAATCATAAGGCTCTACTAAATCAAAAGCAACGCTGAAAGCGTATTACGTCCGCACAGATTCCTAAGAACACTAGATCTGATGCTCTGATACCACTGTGACACCCCGCCTAATAAAATACTGGGCGATCACTCCTATATCAAATTAAAATAGGAGTCTCATATGGCTCATTCTTAGCATCACTGTCAAAAACCAATTTAATTACTAATATCCTATTAGGTCGGCGTCTAATTTTTAATTAACTAATCTTTTTAACCAAACCATTTAAATAAAACAATTACAACAGTTTACATGCAGCAACTGAAATGAAATAAAATAAAATAAAATAACCGAACACTCGGTACAATAATACAACCAAATCGAATGACGCACTAAAAGGCGATAAAAGAATAAATGAGTACAGTTGGGCCATAAGCCCGAATGTTTCTACAATACCTCCTATCTAAATCTCAATGATAAAGCGTCTAATATAAACCTGCTTGCATCCACAGCTGCTGCAGCAAACGTCTGACTCGAAAGAATCATCATCCAGGCGTCCCTGTGTCTGGACATATATATATATATATATATATATAGCAAGAGGGGAAAATAGAGAAATGGGTCAGAGCCCGAGTTTTGAAAACATTTTAGCAAGTACTTAAAATCCATATTTTAAAATATTTTATTTCTCATATTTAAACTGGTATCGCTCTCACATGAGATACACCTTACCCCTCTTCTAACAGTTCACAACTATCGCATACCTTTTTAAACAACCTAGTTAAGCTACCCTGCCTAACTAATGTAACTACCCATCTTCTAATAATCCTTATCAATTCGAGTACTAAGGACTAAACTTCTTCCCATTCCCAACATTACGTTACGTTCATGCGTGGAGTGTCTCGCGAAGAAAAATCCAAACAAGGAACCCGCCGATACACTACTACGTGACAATGTTGATCATCGGGATCCATTAGGCCTTCAGTACATACCATATTTATACCATCCCGTATTTATTAATAGTTCTCATTAGAACCTAAGATTCATATTCATATAAATCCGGATATTCATATACCGGAAGTGGTATCACACTTTATTCATTCTTTTCACTTTATACAAGGTTAGGTTATATGATATCTCATCTCATGTATATAAACAATATACTATACGCAACAAGTATATTAATCATCTACCGAGCTATAATATAAATAGCTTAGCCATTCTGATACTAGGCAACCGTGGATTATCTCAAGTACACATATATTTTAATCTCAATAAATATATCCATATCTGGCACCCATAGGCTTAACAGCGGTGCACACATACTCTTCTATCCAATCCAAGTACATCTCGTACTAAAGGATCACATGTTTCACATCACTCAGGAACTGTAACAATACAAATCATATATATTGGAGGCGAACATAGTTCACAGATCCATGGGTCACACACATCCCTATGCTCCCATGGTCAGCAGACTTATTGACCCATAAATAAGCCCTTCAAAGTCCTATGATCTTGAGGTACCAAATCTAAAATCCCCCCCGAAGGAAACACAGGATAAGATTGTCCTCTTTCGAACGCCAACCTCCCGTGATAGCAAGTATGGTAGGTATGTCATACACATAATAAATAATAATATAGGTACACATTCCACCTATATAAATATATCATCAATTAGGTATTCACACAACCATATTATAACGATAGGTATTTATCTCACCTATACATAATTTACCATAGGTAATTATTTAACCCATGTATATAATAACATCAGGGCATACGCACCACCCATATAATAATCTCATACGTAGTATATTTATATCTCGACTATCCTACGCATTTATCAGTTTTTGACTAATCTCCAATATTATATTTCCGAGGTTTTCTCATCGCACAATGATTATATCAACAACCCCGATATATTCATTTGTCTCATAATATATATACTTTAACGACATCGTATATATATTATTTATATATCTTCTCAATATACTATGGCTAAAATTTCCAAACTCTTGTAACGATAGCCATTAACCTCAAATATTTCCATTTGTAATAATATAAACAGTCACACCCTTAAAATATTATCCCCAATACGTACTCTTTTATTTTTTATTCAAATCACACCTAAATGCCCCTTTAAGTATTATTCCTCACGAACACCCCTATTTGGGTAAATCTTGGATTTTACTTTCAACTAACCCAAAGTACACGCCTTACTAAAAAAAATATTTAGAAGTCCCCACACTATTTTTAGAAACCCAAAATATTTATCTCCAAATAATTCTAGCATTTATTTTTCCATTTTTCGGTTTGATTTCCGAGTTAATGATTAACACCAGAACTGCTTTCTTAGAAAAATCATATCAAATCGAAAAAAATTAGAAAAATATATGGTCTGCGCCCACGTGACCGTATCGAATAGATCTACAACTTTTGTGTTTTGACCGAGAGCTGAATCGGCTGTCTTCCTAGCCGAAATAGTCCGGAAGTAACGCTGGTCACTATTCACCTTCTTCTCAAAAAATCCAAACCTCCATTAAAACACCTCCAAGATTTTCATCTCCTCTCTCATCATCAACCAACCTCAAAAAACTATAAATACAGATATATAAAGGGTTCTAATCATCCTAGAACCCATTTTCAACAATTAATTTCAATAAATTTCAAGTTTCTCAAATTGGGTATTAATCGAGTTATATCCGTTTTAATCTTCCGAAAACCCGTTTGATCCACGAAATTTCAACCCAAAAATCTTTAGTTTTATACCAACTACAATATGGGAAATAAATAGATTAAATCATAAAGAAAGTTAAACACTTGCCTCGTGGATTAAATCCGACGACCCTGAGTCGAATCCCATGAATTTTGGCCGGAAATCTCTTATTTTCTTCTCTTTTCTTTCTTCTTCTTTCTTCTCTTCTTTCTCTCTTCTCTCTCTCTCTCTCTCTCTCTCTCTCTCTCTCTCTCTCTCTCTCTTAGAGCTTATATTTGGGGGAAATAAGGGTTTTCCCCTTATTAAACCCGAAATTGGGTGTATACCCAATTGTTAAATGACTCGTGTACTCATTTACGAGTCCCTATTAGTCCAAAAATGTCCGGAATCCAAATACTACCCTCGGGTACTCTATTTTGACTATCTCGGCCATTCCGAACCCAATGGCGGAGTCAAAATCTCCATCCGAGTCACTTAACTAAAATTCACTATTTTGACCCAACACGTTCAATACACGTGTTTTCCAATTTAAAATATTTTTCTTTGTCACTTTACCCAACTGTGATATCTAATAAAAATAATCTACTCATATACTTAGTCTCAAAATATAATCCACGTAAATATTAATCTGTCACTCGAAAATTAATATTTACTATTCACTTTGTAATATTGAATTTATTTAATTTCACTTATTAGTCCCAAAATTACTATTCATAATAATTCCTCAAATTATCAAATTACATCCACAGTGTAATTTAAATACCTTTAAAAGTACGGGGTATTACAGGAATATTATTACAAGGTTTAACATCCCATGAAAACTACAAACATATAATAAGACTTAATTCGATAATGATTCCTTCCATGACTTATGCACCAAACATGGAGTATGGCTCCACTATGTATCTGTAGTCTTCACCAATGCAATGGGCAAGTAGAAATCACAAACAAAACCCTTCTATCATGTATAAAGAAAAGATTGGAGAACTCTAAAGGACAATGCTCAGACGATATTCTATATGTTCAATGGGCATATATGGCAACCCCCGAATATCCGATGAAAGAAACTCCATATCCCTCACTTACGGCATGAAAGATGTGACCCCTAGAGAATTGACTGCTAACACTTAGATCATAGATATTTGAGGATGACTGAAATAACGACCAAATAGCTATTGAGTTAGCTCTAGCCAAGGAAATAAGGGACCATGCCCTGGTACATTTGGTTGCATATTAGTAAGATATCTAGAATTCTAGGTCAGTGACCCGATCCTCTAAACGTTTCTACCCACTACCAAGAAGCCATCGGATGAAAAGCTGGCAACGAACTGGAAAGGGCTTTATCGCATAACTTCAAGGGGGGTCATATAAGTTAGAAGGATTTTATTGGAAGGTAGTTCCAAGGTCATGTAATGTCATGGACCTTAGGAAGTTTTATCAATAGAAAGAAGGGTAGATACATTATTCTTTTCATTAATGCACACTACAATAATTTGTGATTAGCTACCTAAAATTATGTAAAAAACCTTGTACTTTTTTGGTTATGAAAACCCACTTGTATAAGTGGTATGATCTGAGGCACATCGGTGAAAACCCACTTATGGAGTGGTTTGATTGAATGTAGATTGGCCTGGAGAGGAAAAAACCCACTTGCATAAATTGTACAATATGAGGAAGAACAGTGAAAACCCACTTATTGAGTGTTATTATATAAAGAAGATCGTCCTAGTGAGGCACAAAATCCACTTGCATAAGTGCTATTATCTGAGGAAGATCGATGAAAACCCACTGATAATATGAAAATAAGTATATCTTCCTAGACGGGTACAAAAACCACTAGCCTAGGGGGTACGATTTGAGGCAGATCGATGAAAACCCACTCATGGATTTGTATGATCTAAAGTAGATCGACCTAGAGTGGTACAAAACCCATTTTCATAAGTGGTGTGATCTGAGGTATATTGATGAAAACCCACTCATAGAGTGGTATGATCTGAGATAGACCAGCCTAGAAATGTATAAAACCAACCCGAGGCAGATCCATGAAAACCCACTCATAAGGTTATATTATATAAAGTAGACCGACCTAGAAAGGCATAAATACAATCACATCAGTGGTACGATCTGAGGTAGGTGAGTCAAAACCCAATCAAAGTGGTAGAAACAAAAGAATGGTTGAAAATAGGATTGAATAATTGTTTTCCTGATTTGCTAAAAACCTTTAGAGATAGTTCGATCTAAGGGAAAGCATTAGATGAGTTAACAACGCAAAGAAGGAAAATGAATAATATCTGACAACGATATAAATATATGCAAATAATGGAAAAGGAAACATAGAAACTTTTTCATTAAAATAAAAAATGACCTAGGGCCTACAAGTTGACCACTAAGGGTCAACAAAAAGAGAAATACATAGATTTAAAATTTATTAAGACTAGACAACTGATACATTGATTAACTCGGGAGAAACCACTTCCAGAACTGGGGCAGGAGGATCAGTGGAGGTTAGCGATGATGCGTCTATCAGAAGATATGTTAAAGGATTAACCAATGGGTGATGTTAAATATATGTTGGATCGCATTCATTGACATTATCCCTTAGCAGACAAGTCATCCAGCTTTTGTTAAAAGCAACAAACTCATAATAATCCAACTTAACGGTAACGTCTTGGACATCCGCTTCATAAAAGTCATCATACACCTTCTACAGGCCGGCCTCCTAGGTCTTATTCGTCTGAATCCTCATCCTTTTAAGGATGAGCTTCTATAAGATGGTATTCTGATGAGAAGCCTTTAGCTTGGAGAACTCGACATCCACTCGACTAAACTTATTTTAAGTTCGCTCAGCCTCTTCCACTGCCTTTGTTTTGGCAGTGACGTCCTCCTTCATCTTTTTGCCCAAGTCCTCGAGGTCCTTGAATTATTGGTCGACCTAGTCCTTAAGAATTATATTTTACTTAGAAGAGGTATCCAACTCCTTTTAATAGAAGTTCGCTCGACCAACGAGCTTCTGTTGATCTTGCATGGTCTGTAATAAAAAGAAAAAAAAGTAAACAAGTCTGCAATAAAAAGAAAAGAAAGTAAAAAAGTTCTTATAAAAAATGGGTGAACTAAAAGCATATAAACATACCAACACACTGTGTCATAGGCTCTCCCCGTGGAGCCTTTCTAGGGTAAACCCCCAAAATTCTCCATGTTGGATGGTAGTGTGGCAACCTTGGTAACTGAGAAGGACTCTTCCATATCTCCATGAGCCGAATCAGAATCGATTACTAGATTATTCCCCTTATAGAAGGAGATATCCCACTGATGATTACAACTCATTTGAGCCTTTTCCTCTGCTCGGGCTTGTTAATTATGATATGTCACTTGGAATGAGGAGGTGGTGTTTTAGAACCAACATCGACTGGTGTCTTATCAGACTATTCTTTTTACGTGTTCAGCCTCCTCCTGTCGGTGTTCTAACTCTTGGGATTATTTCTCCTCGAGAGAGACCAAGTTGCTATATTATAGTTCATCGGCAGAAGGATATTGTCCAACCCGTGTTGTGGCGGTCGATTATTTCTTCAACATATCTCTAACAGCTGCCCGATCTACCAATTTCCTTGATCGGATATCCGTTTCATCAAAATTAGATTGGATCGAAGGGAATGAGAAGTACTAAAAAAAATTTAATCTTTGGACACTAGTTCTTCCCAAGGATGACTAGATACTTTGGATTCATTAGAAAATAGTGGATCAATGTCATCCAAGAACGTATCAAGATCTTCCACTTCCCCTTTTTCATCGTTGTCCTCCACTGCATCTCCTTCTTTTACTTGATCGGAGTTAGAGTCTATTGAGATCATGTCTGGGGCTGATGTAATGGGACTATCTTCGAATACAGTATGATCGATGACTTGGATGTCTGGGGTGGATGTGAAGTTAGTGAGGTAATGGTAGGTGAGATCGTATCCGAGAAAAAATATGAGCCGATCTCTAGTGAGGATGAACTTCAGGGGAGTCAGCCTCATCCAAACTTTTGGCAGATATCTAAGCCTAACTTAGTAGTCGTATGGTTTGCTACTCATAAAGTGATCTACAATAAGAAATAGATTAATAAAAAAATAATTAAGACCTAACATCAAAAAATATTATTTATGGGTAATCTACCAGACGGTCACTTATGGAAGGAACCCCAAGACCATCATAACATTGACCATCAATTTCCTAAAAAACCATAACGACATTTTTGATAATATCCTTTTAGGATTTGGGAAAATAGATGTACAAATTACGGGACTTGTCCCTATCTTGGAATCGGTACAATCCACTGCTTAGGAAGACCTCGAGTCATAATAGTACCTAATCTCCTTAAGACCTAGACGAGTCCCACAATTTTGGTTTATTACGACTGTTACCATCACAAGTTGATAGAAACTACTATTTTCTTGGGCGGGGAGTATTCTGTAGTAACAGAACACCCTTACCAATAATGGTCAAAGGGAAAGAAAACTCCTCTAATATAGCTGCCTTCAAAAAGGCAACTTCCCTAGAGGGAAGGTCAGGAATGTTTTCCTTTGTTGGGGAAACTCTTAGGTTGAAACTCTTAGGAATCCCATATTAACTATATAATTCCTAAAAGTCATCAACCGTTGAGATATTTTATCTTATGGTATGTCTAGACATGGCAGAGAAATGAGGAAAATGAAGCAGGATATAAATAAACTCATTGGAAACTAAAGAAAGAGAGAGAGAAGTGAAAATAACTTAGCAAATGGAAAACGTGCCAAGGTATAAGACTTAAGAAGCCTTACATCTTCTAATGATCTTCGTTCATTCAAACATCCTCACAACACTTGGGGAAAGGAACTACGTAGCCATGCGCCATCATCACACATAACCCTAACGTGGGAATATGTGTGAAGTCACTACGCACATAATAATTATGATTCCTTGCGCGTTCCTAAGAACACGAACTTATAAAACATAACGCCATGTTAAAAGAACACGTGGAAGGTAAATAAAAGGTAAGATCTGACCAATTAGTGTGAATGGAGGATTACATGTACCGGACCACACAATATACAACCCATCGGGATGCCTATTGATCACCTCTAGGGCCAGTTGAAGGGAATAATCACAAATTATTCCCACGTGGCCAAACATGTGACATATCATGTGAGAAACACACGACAGGTGATCGATCTAGATAAGCCTGAACTTTGAAGGATAAGATCAAATCTTGAAGATTATATCAGCTATGACGAGCTACCCGAACAACCCTTATCAATAGGACACTTGAGCCCAGTTGAGATAAATACGAAGAGGCCTAAAAATGGAGGAGACCTAAGTCTATAAATAAAGAAAACTAGGATCACATTAAAACTAATTATAAATTTCATGTGATAACTTGGACTCTCATTTAACATCCTAACACTCCAATTATTACCATCCTTTGACGTTAATAAAAAGTCTCCCTCTCTTTTCCCCGTGTCCGTAGGACGATCTTAGGGCTGAACCACGTATATAATGTGCTAATATTATTTTTAAATTCATAATGTCCTTGGGACAATTCTGTGATCCTAACATTTATTATCGGTAGAACCCATAGAATATAACTATAAAGGATGCATGTACACACATGTTAGTGGCAACTACAATTATATTTGTGTTTTTAGAGAAGTATTATTTTTTCAGTTAAACACACACACACACACACACACACACACACTAGTGGCAATTTATGCGATACACAGACAAGTGTAAATATAATTTACTACCTTAAGTTGGATGATCACTAATCACCTTGAATTGAGAAGAACTAATATTTATATTACCATAAAATATAAATAATTTTAATTTTACAAAAAAAACATCTACTAAAACCTCCTTTTTGTATTTTTCCATTCGATTTACATAGAGATTTTGTTCGGTATTTTCTTTTCTCTGATCATTTAGTTATGCCATGAAAACAAAAGATTAGATACAGGTTATGTTTTAAACATAGTGTAATTTTTTACATGAAAAATAATAAACAATCTTATTTAAAAAGTAAAATAAAACTGTATGTAAATAATGTTCTCTAAGATGAGAAAAATAATAATTCACAATGCATGCACCACTTGTGATAATAGTAAACTTTGAGGAATAAATTCGCATTTGGTATTAAGGAATATGACCGTTGTAATATAAAAATTATTTGCGGCCTTCTTGTAAGCTTCCTTATCCTTGGATGAGTTAAATTAGCATTCGCGTGCTTCCACCTAGTCACCCTAAACTTCCCCTACTACATAAGGAATAGGGAATTTTATCATTTAGTGTGGAGTAGAGGGCTACCCTTCTTATAATTATGTTGTAGGCCTAGTAGATGCTCTCATCCATCACGAAAAGTTAATCTTTTTTTGTGAGCCTCTTTGGCCAGGTATTTCTCCACATAACATCCATTTCATACATCCCAAAGGGGCGGAATTTTTTTGCCACTAAGCCCTATCAAAGGTTGGTGATAGGGTACAAGTATCTTCTTGATTAAACCTAGCCCCTTGTTGTACGACCAAAACATAACATTGGCCAAACTCCCCACGTCAATGAAGATCCTGGGTACATCGAACCCATGCACCCGAGTGGTGATCACCAACGTCTCATCGTGGGGATCTAGGATCCCCTTAAAATCCATCCTTGAAAAACCTAAGATCAAGGTGTTCATGTTAACCTTCTTTCTCTTTCCCGACTTTAAGTCAGTAGCGGCCAAATTCCCCACTTCAGGCTTTGAGATTGCCTTTGCCTTTGCAACATGTCCTTTTGTATCGAACACCTCCATTCCGCCTCTAGCGAGTTCCCCAAAAATCATATTTACATCAAAAGAGATTGTGTGCAGATGACCCTTGAGAGGAACTTTTTTTGGTGGGAGGTCGGGGTTAGCCTCATCATCATCATCCTCAAAGACATCATCGTTCTTGTTCGCCTGGACCTCTCATCTGGGCTTATCGTCTCGTCTTTTTTAGTTATCATCCCCGTTACCTCCAGCACCATTCTTATCACTATATTTTCTTAACTTCCCATCTTTTAACATTTTCTCAATCTCATCCTTAAGTGCAAAGAACTTATTAGTGATGTGGTCATGGTCTTAGTGAAACTCACACTATGTACTTTTATCCCTATAGTGAGGAGGGATATCAGTTTCTCCATCCATCTCAGAGATTGATCATTCTTTATTTAATTCGAAATATGGTATGGGCTGATAGTCAACGGGGTATAGTCAGTGAACTTGTCATTCGTCAACTTCTTCTTGCCATCTTTACTCTTTGAGTTTTGGAACTTACTTCCACTGCTTGTTCCTTTATTACTGTCAACTTTAGCGTCTATTACCTCCTTCGCGTTTATGAATCTCCCGATCATAGCCAAGAGTTCGGCCATAGTTTTTGGAGGATCTTCGGCTAGCTGGAAAAGGAGCCTTTTTTTTTGTAATCCCCCCATCAGTGCAGCCATAACAATACTCTCTTCATAGTATTCAACCTCTATTTTCTTGTTGTTTAAGCATGATATGTACTCCCTTAAGGTCTTATTATTTCCCTACTTAACATATAATAGGAGCATCATCTTCTTCCTAGGCTTCACTTCGAAGAAAAAATTATGTATGAACCTCTCTACCAATTGCTTGAAGTTTTCAATAAAGTTTTTAGGGAGAGAAGTGGACCACACTTGAGCAGCATCAGTAAGTGTGATGGATAAGGCTCGATAACTCATCTCGTCTAAAACTGAGTAGATATCGGCTGCAGGCCGATACATCTCAACTTGATGGACACGATTAGTGTTCCCGTCATATTTCGGTGTGACTACCAACAGCTTGAACTTAGTCGGGGTTGGATCACTCACTTTTTTTCCACAAAGGTTAGCCTTTAGTGTAGCCCCTCTCCACCATGTCTCGTCTCTTTAGTATATCCCTTATCTTGTCCTTTAACTATTGTATAAAAATATTCCAAGGTCTATCGACCGCAACTTCTACCTCTCCCTCGACTGGAATAACATTTTCCCCAGCACCCTCTCTATAGGTGAACTGAGGGCTCCCTACCAGTCGTTCTTTGTCTTCTGTTGACCTCACGTTCTTCATTTTCTCGGCCTCAAGAAGGTCTATGGTCATGACATCTGTCGTTCCTCCAGGAACCAATAATACTTTGGGATCTGGATAGACGGTTTCTCAAATCACCTCCTGGGCCGAGCATATCGAAGGTCGACCCTCTATCTAGCCTATCCAAAGCTAATGACCATGCAGACAATCTCGGCTCGTCCGCCCAATATGACATTTGCTGTGTAGAATGGGATGCAATGTACCTTTAGATATATGGTAGGGCTTCCAATATTCCTTGTCATCCTCGTTTTCACATTGGTCATCCTGGAATTCCTTCCCTTACCTCCCCAGGCATAAACACCGAGGGTCAGTAAGATACCTTTGTTTTTCCTAGGAGGAATATCTTTGTACGGGGATTAGGGTTGTCCTCTGGCCTCAAGATATGGAGGGCCTTCTTTGACGTACGGAGTTATCATCTAATTTTCGACACTGACTGGTCTAGTCAAAATATTCTAGCTAAATGCAACGAGCTACTCTTGGATATTTTACTAGCTGACCTCTAGTGATCATCATGCCACTGCCACCGTAGCTATTTTTAATTTGGTGGGGCTTGTATGGAGCTTGGGCCAATGCCTGGAGGTTGATCGGAGGCCATATCTTCGGTGAATTGGAAGAGCGAAAAATCTGGAGAAAAGTTTGAGAGGCTCAACAGGAGCTCTTTCAATAGTGATACAGGCCCACCTGAGCGGAGCTAGATCACCACTGGAGAGCCCGATGAGTACAAGATAAACAAGGAGGAAGAAGAATTTGCACTTCGTTCCCACAGACGATGCCATATTGATGATATTAGAAATGGTATCACCAAGTTTGTGTAATATATGAGCTCAAACTAGTATAAGAATGGAGTATATGAATAAATATATATGTAGAAAAAGATGAGGGAATGAGGAATCAATACATAGATAAGTGTTTTAGCCATCTGGACTACTCCACTGTTCAGAGATAAGTCAACTTCACTACAAACTTGGGCTCTAATGGCCTTGTGATACAAGTCATTCAACTTTATCTCTCTACTATAATTTACACAGAGCTTCATCTAGGGTTTGTGATAATCGATCCCTTCTGCTGGGGAAGAATGAGGGTTTAAATAGGGCTAGGGGTGTTCAATGCAACCCCAACCATGCAAGACACATGTCCTTGCAAGGGTTACCAATAAGGCTTTGACGTATGTCGTATAGAATGTTCAAGTAATGATAAGGTAAATATTCCCTCACGTGGATATGTGATTCATTTATAACTGCTTGCCCACGTGGACTAATCATACTGAAGTCTTGTACTACACGTGTTGGAGATGTCGTCTGGAGGGGTATCGGCCAAGACGATTATGTGACCCCTAAGATACTTCTTGATCCCCTGTGGGTGTCTACTAAGTGGGTTCTCGAATGACTTGCGTCAGGTCGAGATGACCATATGACTGGGTTGATGGGGTATCAAATATTTAGAGGGCCGTCGAGGAGAGATAGGTAGGTCTATGGTGATGGTATATGGTCTTGACCTACTTTATGGATGAGACCGAGACTGGTGCTACTAGATTCCTTATGAAAGATGTCCTCTATAAGGTCGGACTAATTTGAGCGAGTCTTGACCTGAGCCTAGGTAATACTTTGGTATATCATAGGTTTGGCCTCCACAAAGGTTCAATATCCTTCCCCGTGGTTTTTTAGGGGGAAATGAACGAAGGTCCCGTTCCCTAAAACTTTTATTCAAAGGGGGAATGCTTCAATCGTTGTCGATGTGGGGTGATGTAAAGAGATGGAGTCACCAGCCTATTTTGCACAAAACAGGCAAAATAAAAGACTAACTGATACTTAAGAAACCAATAGTTTGGAGGTTCAGAGTCTAAGTTATGGAATGGGAAGGTGTTAGGCACCCGTACTGCCCTTTCGATCTCTCATGGGCATGTGTTATTATTTTCCTTAATTTCTCCGTGAAATGTATGTGCATATATATATATAAATGGAGATTGGAATCGATCGACTCGCATCATGGGAAAGATGGAGCGAGGTCATCGGAGGAATGTTCTTAAGATAATTATATTTAAAAGATATTATGTGTGCATTTATCGAGATATTAGTCGTTATGACAAAATGATGATATATGTTGGGTAAGACGCGATATATGGAAGGAAAATATTATATATATGAATGATATATGAATACAAAAATATGAGAAATGAGAAATAGGACTCGAGTCTCGGGTATTACCCTGAGATGCCTACGTAGCCTATAATGGCATCAAAGTCTATGTAGTTCGTATATGTCATAAAGGGTGGGGTTTATTCCATATATTCAAATGGTAGTTTATGAGATGTGTGTGTGTAAAAAATATTTGTTTAGTTTTGAAAAAGTGTGATGAAAAATCCCGTTGGAATTTATGATTATAGCCCTGTTTTTCTTATTTTTGGATTTTTTTCTAGAAAACAACTTTACTTGAAATATAAGAATAAAGGATTGGAGTATTAATGTGTATGATCTAAATTAAAAGACTAAATTAAGAATTTATGTAAATAATGTAAAAGTAAAGAAATTCAAAGAGAGGGAAGAATGTTTGGACCTTCTTTAAAGACTTGATCTTGATTGATGGAGAATCGACTTGCAAGTGAAGAATGTTGGAGGATTTCTACAAGATTTAAAAAGTATGAGAATGAATGGTGGAGAGAATTTGCACACAAGGAAACTTGCTGATCAAAGAAGAATGATATAGAGATCACTAGTACTGATGGATCTCTAGTGTGCATTAGGAGTGAGCTAATGATCTCCTTTTATAGGGTAAGGGGATTGACAATTAACCTTGTCTTGGTCCTGCCTATCGGTAGGTAACCCTAGGTACACTGCCGATAGACAGGAAATGGACCTGTCGATTGGCAGTCTTGTGGACATTTTTTTAGAAAAACGATTATAGAACTTAATCCATTGATCTGAATTATGCATGGGGCATACTGTTGAAAAGGTAATTCAGAGACCTTCAAGAGTCCTTTGGTGGACTGCTCCCAGGTTCGTGAGTTGACTTTGGGTCAATGTGGCTAGAAAGCACTCGTCGATCCTTTGGATGGGAAATCGTCGGACGACGACCGACCATCCGTCTGATCCATAAGTTTGAATTGCATACGGGGTGGACCTTTGGATAGGTTATGAGAGGTACTTTGACATTTTAAGGAGTTTTTCTCGGTTCAAATAAGACTTGACTTTGGTGAACCAGGCCCCGAAAGCTCCCGATGACCTATCAGAGTAAAATGGGTCGTTCGTCCGTACCATAAGTATGATTTATGCATGAGGTGGACTTCTAGAAATAGAACTTTGTGCCCTTCATATATTCATATATTCTTGGTTGAGATGAAGAGTGGAATTTGGTCAAATGGAGTTCGAGAGCGCTCGGGGGTCTTCGGATCAATTTTTGGATGAATGTGAATCGTTCATCTGAACCGTTATGCCATTTTAAGCATGAGGTGGACCACTGGAAAGATGTTTTAGTGCCCTTCCAATATTCATTGAGTTTACACTCCAACGATGGAGTCGATTGGCATCTAATTAGGGCCCGAGAGTCCTCGGCGGCCTCTAGATCAGTTTTTAATAATAAAATGGTTCCTTTGTCCAAACTATTATGTCGATTTGTGCACAGGGTAGACCACTGGAAAGGAGATTCAGATTAATTCAAAGATTTATTGAGCTTTCAGTGTGACATTGGAGTTGATCATAGTCAAATAAGGGCCAGGAGCAACCAATGGGTTCTAAATCGGTACTCAAAGTATGATCTAGGGTTTTTGTGAAATGGGGGAGGTGCTGGGGACCTATGGAAGGACTTATGGGTGTCCTAGAATGGGGTGTCTATAGATCCCCTCAATGGGTTAGGTTGAACAAGTGAAAGCCATTGAATACATACGACGTGATGTTTTAGGGAAGGAAGTCGATTATGAGGACCTAAGATACTATTGGGGGCCATTTGTGGGTTGAAGCCGATTCTGAGGGCCTAAAGTTTTGATGATCAGCTTTGTGGGTCAAAGCTAATTTTGATGGCTTCACGTAGGGATGAATAATTCTACGAGTCAAATAAAATTATGAGGGCCTAAGGTGTAGTGATCGGTTCTGGGTGTCGAAGCCAATTCTGAGGGTTTAAGGTTATAGCGACAAATTCTGCAGGTCAAATCCAATTTTGGAGGCTTTAAGTAGAGATGACTAATTATTCGAGTCGAGGTTAATTCTTAAGGCTTAATTATAGAGGACCAATTATGCAGGTTGAAGCCAATTCTAAGGGCATAAGGTTATGATAACCAATTATGTGGGTCGAGGTCAATTCTGAGGACCTAAAGTTGTAGTGACCAATCCTGTGGGCCGAGGTCAATTATGAGGACCTAAAGTTGTAGTGACTGATTCTACAGGTCGAGTTCAATTCTGAGGACCTAAAGTTATAGTGACCGATTCTGTGGTTCGAGGTCAATTCTAAGGACCTAATGTTATAGTGATCGATTCTCCCGGTCGAGGTAAATTATGAGGACCTAAAGTTATAGTGACTGATTCTATGAGCCGAAGTCAATTATGAGGACCTAAAGTTCTAATGACCGATTCTGTGGGTCGAGGTCAATTATGAGGATCTAAAGTTGTAATGACCAATTTTATGAATCGACGCCAAATCTAAGGGGTGAAGTAGGGATGACAAATTCTGCGGGTCAAGTTTACTTCTGAGGACCTAAAGTTGTAGTGACCGATCCTACGGATTGAGATTAATTCTAAGTACCTAAAGTTGTAGTGATTGATTGTGTGGGTCGAGGTCAATTCTGAGGACCTAAAGTTATAATGATCGATTCTGTAAGTTAAGGTCAATTCTGAGGACCTAAATTTGTAGTGACCACTTTTGTGGGTCGAGGTCAATTTTGAGTACCTGAAGTTGTAGTGACTGATTTTGCGAGTCGAGGTCAATTATGAAGACCTAAATTTGTAGTGACCAATTCTGCGGGTCGAGGTCAATTCTAAGATCCTAAAGTTGTAGTGACCGATTCTACGGGTCGAGGTTAATTCTGAGGGCCTAAAGCTGTAGCGATCGATTTCGCGATTCGAGGTTAATTTTTAGGACCTAAAGTAGAAGTACAAGGTATATCTCTTTTTGGGGAAATTTTTTAGACTCTATTGGGGAAATGACGTCTGAAGAGTAAATAGGTTTCCACTTGGGAGAACTTGGGGTTCCCCTGGGAAGAGTTTGGAATTTCGCTAGGGAATGCGTGTTTGGGATTCCTTTGTAAGTCTTTAAGCCAGGGATAAAACCCGATATTAATCCGGTAGGGGATTTATGAGCTTAAAAAATTGCTTTGGTGGTGGAGAAATCCTCACATATGCATTTTATAATTTTATGAATTTTTCGGGATTTTTTTTAATATTCAGGCATTTTTTGGGATTTTTGTATGAAATTTCAGGGGGGGTGCCGACTGGCATTATAATGGGTGTCAAACGGTAGCAACATGGTCTTTTTGGCTGCCTCAAGAAGGTGAAGGGACAGTGCCGATCGGTGGGTGTCAGGGATATGCCGATCGGCATGCCCTTTATCCTCCTATACAAAGGGGCGAGTTCTCATCATTTTTTCACAGCCTCTAGCTATTATTAATTCTCCCTTTCTCTTGTGGGAACTTCTTTAACTTTCTTTCTTCTTTCGAGATTAAGAAATGGCATATTTTTTAGGCAACGAAACTCATGTGGCGTGGCTAGGAGTTAACGACTGGACGCATTGGAATGGCACGCAGTGTGCCCTTACTGCTGGGCAACAAGAATGCCTTTGAGATGTTTGAGTTGCGGATAACCGGACTCTTCTTTGTGAGCAGGCACATCATCGATCTTCTAAGGTGATGAACCACATTGGTTAAGTAAGTGCAAATGACTATTGGTATTCCTTTTGTGTGTTTTCTTATTTTTTCTAGATTTTAACAAAGGTTTTCGTTTTTATTTGGACAGACTCGTGTATCTATATCGAGCCTGTGTTCTCGAGAGATTCTAGGCACCAAGTATGTATGGGAGTTCCTTTCAATTATGGTTCATTGGATGGTTACTTTCAGAGGCTTTGGCCGTTTGGCGGCTGTTTGGGATGAGACGACATAATCTAATACTGTTCTCTGTTCTTCGGGGGAAAGTGGTGGAATAGTACCCACACCATTCATTTGGGTTTTGGGGAGATGATCGTCACTCCCATCAATGGACAACAACTACTAGGGATTGATTGTGACGGCATGCATATCGAGATTGATCAGACTCTGCGGGTGATGCTGGAGGCGATGAAGGTGGCGTTGGGGATGATACTGGGCGAATAGTCTCTAGGGACTCTATTCGTCTTTCTGAATTGAAGGATATTTTGCTGAGTCAGCAGATCGATGACATTGATGGGTTGTAGGTGGGGCAGATGACCCGTTTGTTTATTCTTCTATTGTTGGGAGGTTTTCAGGTGGGGATGAGTGGCAACATCGTCCATTTGTGGGTTTTACCTTATCTGTGGTTGTTTTTGAACATCCCTTTTTATGACTAAGGGGAGCCTGACTTTGAAGACCCTTCTATTCTTCGTTGGATGAATTCATTCGGTGTTATCGGTAGACTTTTACTGGGGCCACGTACCTGTTGGAGGTATTTTCCTTTCTTACACTTTCCTTTATGCATTTTTTTTTATTTTTTTAATTAGTCGACCCTTATCCTTTTGCAGACGTGGTTTTATGAGGTGATTGGGCATAACACCCATTTGATAGGTTTGAAATATGAGTCATCGGGGGACTACTATAGGATGTACCGGTGGAGGAAGTCCAATCGGCAGTTCTGACAGTCTCTTTCTTTGACGGCGGTGCGTCAGGTCCTGAATATCCTGACGAGCGCTCATTTTAAATTCTTCTCTTTTTCGTTTGAGAATCTTCCTCGATGTCCTTTGAATATTGACTTTGAACTGGGGAATTGCAGTTGACTTTTCACCCCTAGAGAATGGTTATTCAGCACACGGGGATTTCTGGGAGCCATGCGTAGATGTGTCGGTTGCTGGCGCATTAGTTCCGCTACTCTTGGTACTTGGGAGAAATAATAGTCTGAAATGTGGTGGAGGATGCGGTGATAGTTCCACCCGCGAGGCCCAGATATACATGAGGTAGGTACGGGAGATGTCGAAGGAAACGAGGGTGGGAGCGATGATCGGCAATCCCTCCTCATCATACACCGACACGGCGGTAATATATGATTATATGGATTTTGTGCCAAGATGGATGATTCCACCAGTATATATAAGGTGGAGAATATGCCTCCTCATCCTGCAGTTCTAGGTATAAGCTCGAGTCGGTAGGTGGGGTCCTCTCATTGTGCATGTGGTGCGTCAATGTCAGCGGCGATGGCCGTAGTGGCAGAGGTTCCTTTTTTTTTTGGCTTGTACATCCCTCGTATAATATTCGACTACTAAGTGGGGGGACGGTGAGCGTGCAACATCGTCCTAATGTGATGGACCCGACGAAGTTGGGGATGATGGAGGATGTCCTTTATCCAGAGGTATATCTTTATTTCTTTGACTTTGTCCTTCCGATTTCTTTCTCTACTTCAGACTGGTGAATTCGTCTTTATTTTTGTTGCAACATGTCTGGGTGTCGACCAATTGGTTGAGGGATATCAGGAATAAGTGTCTTCTATGACTAATCATATCCATGATGTAGTTTTAGTGCCTTCCTATTTGGTATCGTCTGCTTCTTCCGAGGAGGGATCCGGTTCTGGTTGTGGTGGTTCCTCGGTTCATCATCTAGGGAAGCGTATATGCCGCAGAGATGGGGGGTCTTAGAGAGAGAGAGAGAGGGAATAAGAGTAGGTGATAGAGAAAAAATGTTTTGGGGGTTTCAGGCAGAGTCCCAATATTTTTTTTGTTTTTTTTCAGCAAGACAAATGTAATAAAGCAACATATATAGAATGAATGATGTTTTTATTTATCTTTCTTTAGATTCCTTAATCTACATGCACTTTTTACTTTGCTTCTGAGACCGTAAAAAGATTTAAAAAGGAAATATCTAGAAAATCTAAGCAGAGAAGACATTCTGAATTCTTTTGGAATTAAATTTTATTGATTTTTTGATTTTGACAAAAAAGGAAAAAGGAATCTTTCCAAAAATGGGGGGATGTCGATTGGTATACCCCGTGTCCCCCCTATCGACAGGTCAGTCAAGTCCAATTACCCCAAGGATTTGATTATACGTTCTTCATCTACTTTGTCATTGATTGGGAGAGTTTCATCCGTATTTTGGAGGCCCTTTATTTTTTTCCAAGTTTTTCAAGTATAAAATGGGGGTAAGGTAGAATATTTTTCTTCACCTACCCACATTTCATTTCTTATGATTATCCTTTGTCTTATGTCTGAGTTATTTCGAGCATGGCTCTTTTTGTAAGTATTTATTTTTTTACGTAACTCGAGAATTTAGAGGCTATGTGCTTGTATAATGTTGACTACAATGATTTCAACATGTGTCGGGTTTCCTTATGGAACAGTGGACCTATTGACTGGGGCATGTTGGCGGCGGTGTTGTAATTCTATTACCTCAAGGACCACATCTTTTTATTTGGCTTGGATGAAGTTTTCCCGACTTATGAGGAGTTTTCTATGAGGTTGGGCCTAAATCCTTGTGTGGCGGCGGCCTTGCCTAAATTTTCTCGGTCTCGGCCTTGCCTAAATACTATTTTCTGTTATGTTGTTCATTATTGGCGGAGTTTCTTCATATTTCTCATTTGGCATCTCGGCCTTTAGTTACTGGTGGAATGATTTCTCCCCCAAATTTGCTGTATTCGTTCTGTCTATATGATATTACTGATGCGGGCTATGCCGAAGTTATTGCCTTGGGCCTAACTTCGAGGCTACTACTTGTGATGGGAGATCTGTAGATGGACCCCCAACTTGCCAATGTTACTGCATGTATGTCATACTATTGCAATCCTGCTGCAGTGATACTGGCAGAGACCCTGAATGGTCTAAATGCTTGGCGGAAAGGTCGTTCTGACTTTTTGAGAGGAAGCTCGGTAATGATATTCATGTTGTTGTCTAAAGTATTCTATTTTGCGATCCCTCCTGAGTACCCCTTGGTAGTTGTGCCAAATTTCTTCAACTGTTATTTCATCGATTTTGGACTTTTTATTGAGAATTAGGTCAATTGGTTTGTGTAACACGGGGTTCGATTTTTGCACTAGTCCACACCCTGCTGCGGGGAATTAGAGCCTTTCTAGAAATGGGGGAGTACTATTATGTTCGACTGGTCAGACTCCATCAAACTTCTTTATACTTTTCTTGGCGACTTCTGCGGCAGGTCGGGTGGGAGCAAATCGTGCCTTCTCATACCCTGGATTTCTTTCCTGTTGAGAATTTGACCGAAGGTATGCACATGCGACTAGGCTGTCATTGGGTGAATCATAGATCATCAACCCAATATGATAGCATAGTCGAGCGCATTTCAAGGGAGCATATGAACTGTTTTTAGAGGAGAGAAGTGGACAATATCTGGGTTAAAGAGACTCGGCAAAAGTGGTTTGTCATGTTTGACACCATGGAGTTAGGTGTAGTGGCTTTCCCTAAGCTGATTTGGGCTTATCGCTCCATGGAGCGCCTTTGGTGTAATATTTAGGTAGCGGAATCTTGGGGTCCTTAAGATAGAGGGGATAATGATGGAATTGGGTCCTTTGGCAGTTGCAGCTAAGATCCTCTGTAAATCTGTGTGTTTTGGTTTTACGTTTAGAATAAAATGTGAAAGATTTTGTTAACTTCTTTTTAGGAGTAGTGAAGTGGGAGGGGGAACTCATTTGACTCCCTATGCTGATATTTCATGTAATTTGTACCGAATTTTCCCACGATGGAAATAGAAAAGATTTTAATTACATAGTTGTGCTTCTTGATGAGTTTTGCATTTCAATTATCTATACCGAGTTAAGGCATACATCATCCTTTTTTTCACATAACTGATAAAAATGATCTGTCGTTCTTGGAGGTGACAAAAGAATATCATTTTGTGAAAAATAAGGGGACAGTGCCCATGTAAAGCGTATGTGATTCATACGTACATCTCGGGGTTTTGAAATGTTTTTTTGTTTTTTTTCTTTGAAAACAAAATCTTTTTAGAGGATCGGGCCCCACGTAGTTTAGGGTGAGGGGAATGATTTTTTTTTTAGAAAGGGGATAAGAGGAGTCATAGCGCGCAGAGACTTCAGACTAGGGGTAGAATTTCTTGATATAGTCCAGGTTAACTGGACACGCTATCTCTTCTCCGTCTAGGTCAGTGAGCATAGCAACGCCACCAGACATGTTTTCTTTATTATATAGGGGCCACTCCAATTTGGCTTGAATTTTCCTCTGGGGTCCCATATGGGTTTTATGATTTCTTTGGGGGCTAAGTCGCCTTCTCAGACACCACGTTCCTCGACTCTTCGATTAAATGATCACACTATGCAGCGATGGTACCTTTGTATGTGATACAGAGATTTTAGCCTCCTCTCGTCCAAGAGTGAAAGCTCGTCAAAAGGCTCTGATGCCAGTCTTCCTCACTAATTTTTCTTTCAAGCATGACGCATAGTGAAGGTATCTCCATCTCAACGGGTAGGACTACCTCCACGTCGTATACCAGAGAGTAAGGGGTATCCCCAAAGGGTATAGGGGATCCAGTCGACCCAATATGGCCAGCTCTCTATCATCTTATTGATTATTTCTTATAGGTTCTTATTTGTAGATTTAATTGCACTGTTGGTTTGTGGTCGATAGGGAGAAGATTTGTGTCTCTAGATTCCATACTCTTCGACCAGTTTTGTAACTTCTGCCTCAAAGTGTAACATGTTGTCTGACACTAACTCATGGGGAATCTCATATCGGCAAATGATATTATTTTGGATGAACTTGGCTACCTTTTTTGGATTCAACACTGCGTATGACTCAACTTCGACCCATTTGGTGAAGTAATCAATGGAAACCAGGAAGAATTCGTTCCCATTAGAGTCCTTGGGTGTGACTTTCCTAATGATGTCGATGCCCCAGGTGGAGAACAACTAGGGATAGGTCATGTTGTATAATTCCCATGGAAGCAGGTGCTAGAGATTGGATAACTGATGGTATTTGAGGCATCTTTGAACATATGAGGAGAAATTTTGAACCATGGTGGTCCAATAGTAGCCTTTCCAGATGATCTACTTGGTGAGCATATGGCTATTCATGTGGGGTCCACATTCCCCGCTATAGATTTTCCACATTATTTCTTTAAAGTCAGATCCTGCGATAAAGTGTAGGTGGGTTACATCTAAGTTTCTCTTGAATAATGATTTATCGCAGATAATGTATTGGGCAACCAGTTTGATAAAGGTTGCACAATCCTTCTTACTGGCATCTGGCGAGTACCTATCATGCTTGTGGAGGCGCCAGATATCATAGTACCAACATTCATTTAGTTAAGTATCTTCTTCTGTAATTAGCTCAATATAGTAGCAGTGGGATGGTTTGGTTTATTTATAGACTAGGAAAGGGGCCATCATTATTCCTCCAGGCATATTAGTCATGGAGGTCAAGGTAGCCAGGGCATCGGCTAAGTTGTTTTCTTACTCTGAGTCGATAATAGAAGGTAATGTCTTGGAACTGGGAGGCTAGTTTTTTTAGGTGGGAGTGGAAGTGTAAGAGCTTTTCATCCTTGACTTTCCATTTTCTAAGGACCTGGTCGATGATGAGGGAAGAGTCTATATAGATGTCCTGGTATTGGATGCCTTTCTTGAGTGGGACCTTGAGACCTACGGTGCATGCCTCGTACTCGGTCATATTATTGGTGTAGGGAAAATCTAGCTTCATGGAAATGAGAGTGTGAGAGTCATTAGTGGAAATCAGGAGTATCCCGATGCCATAACCTTTCTTATTAGCAGCACCATCAAAGAACATTTGCCACTCGAGGAATTCTTGAGAGGTGTAGGGGATATCTTCATCTGGCAATTTAGAAATCCACATGGCGGCTTCTTCCATAGCGTAGTCAGCGAGGTAGTTGGAGATGACTCTCCTTTTCATGCCCTTCTGAGTGACATATATGATATCAAATTCGACTGGAAGCATCAACCATCTGGCCATTCGACTAGATAGGGCCAATTTCTCGAGTAGGGACTTGATAGGATCCATTTGGGACATAAGTTTGATAGGAAAATCGAGGGTATAATGCCATAATTTCTGAGTGATGCAGATAAGGGCGACACGTGCTTTCTCAAAGGTAGTGTAGTTGACTTTGTGTTCAGCCAATTTATGACTGACATAGTAGATGTCCCTCTTTTTTCGGGTTCTTTTAAGGTATTGGTCTAGCAAATCCCCAGTTATAGTGTCTATTACGGTCAAGTATAAGATTAAAGGGAGACTAGGCTACAGTGGCATGAAAACTGTAGGTCGGGTTAGATACTTCTTGATTCGATCAAAGTCTTCTTAACAGGATTCATTCCAAATGTTGGTAGAATCCTTACGAAGGAGTTTGAAGATGGGTTCACAAATATAAGTCAACCGGCTGATATATTGTAATTTTCCCAAGAATCATCGCACTTCCTTTTTGTTTGGGGTGGTGGCATTTCAAGTATGGCTTTCAGTTTGTCAAGGTTTGCCTAGATTCCCTTTTCGCTAAGCATAAATCCTAACAATTTTCCTTTGGTGATGCCAGAGACACATTTTTGTGGGTTTAACTGCATCTGACATTGGCGTAGTCGTTTGAAGAACTTTCGGAGAGAAGGAACATGACCTTACCGAGTCTTGGACTTGATGATCATATCGTTTACATAGACCTCAATATCTTTTTATATTAGATCATGTAAGATGGTTGTGGAAGCCCTCTGGTAGGTAGCCCCTGTGTTTTAAGCCCGAATGGCATGACTGTGTAATAGAATGTTCCCCAAGGGGTGATGAATGCATTTTTTTCTTGATGATCAGGGTGAATCTTGATCTGATTGTATCCGACAAACCCATCAACGAATGATTTCAGAGCGTGACTGGACGTGTTGTCCACAATCATGTCAATATTAGGCAGGGTTAGTTCTCTTTTGGAGACGCTTTGTTCATATCACGGTAATCAATGCACATGCCTACCTTTCCACCTGATTTCAGCACAGGTACAATATTGGCTAGCCATGTGGGGTATTTGATCACCCGATAAATCTTACGTTCAACTTCCTTACCACTTCTTCCTTAACCTTGAGTGACCATTCAGTTCGGAGTTTTAATAGTTTTTTCTTGATTAATTTATATTATGGGAGAGTTAGAATCTCGTGCTAAGTGATCTCGAGATCGATGTCGAGCATATCGTCGTAAGATCATGTGAAGATGCCCATAAATTCCATTAGTAATTCTTCAAGTTGTGTGTGCTCATGCTCGTCAAGGGTGTACCATATCCTAATCTCGCGCAGTTGGCTACTAGAACTGAGATTCATAACTACAGTTTCATCCTCATTAATTTGAATGCGGTTATGATATTTGTTATTAACCTTATTAATATTAGTTAAGAATTTTTCATTTATTATCAAGAGTTTAATTTAAATCGAGACAATTAATGTAAGGCGTAACAAGATACTCAAAATCCTCATTTATTTCATTCTTAGGAAAAATAGCATTAAGAACCTCATCGAAGGAGGTCTCGATTACATTAATATCAGAGAGTGGAGGTTAAACAAGAAGAATAAATAGAATAAATGGTTGGGTTGGGTTGCATCTCAGTGGAAGATATTGGTATGGCATTACAGCTAAGGAGTGGTGCATCAACAACTTTGATGAGGATGGACGGATATGACGGTTCAACGTCAGAGTGTATCACACAGAGGGTTAGCCCCATTGTTTGTAGATTAAAGGAATCTTCAGAGTCACTTTCTTTAGAATCTTCGGTAGCTATTGCAGTGTTCTCAATGAGTGGTTGCACACGATTTTGGGAATTTTTGGCCCATGAGTAGTTATCTTGGGAGAAGATCTCCATTCCTGGATTCATCTTCTTATCTACATGATCGTAACAAGGTTCGAAAAAGTCATAGAAAGGTAAGTCTCTGCCTTTTCTGATGATTATCCCATTTAAGTTGTCTATTAAAATAGTGTTAGTACGTTTTAGCATTCCCTTCAACCGGGTTTGGTGAAGCATTCTGAGTTTTTCTGGTGTTGGTTTATAGCCTAGGACGCATGGAGAAAAAAACTTTTTTCAAAACTATGGACTCTAGTATTCCCTGTTATCATCGACCCAGCCCCAGTCCAGGTATGAAGTGCATATTTTTTAACATTTGTATTACATTGAAATTATCATGAGGGATGTTCTTTGGATAGACTTGTTCCTTAAAATCTTCCCATACCAGGAGTAGAAGTGGTTCGACTTGAAATCCACATAAAATCATGTCATTTTCCCCATGTTGTATTTCCAGAACTTGATTGTTTGTGCTTACATTCTCGGTGCTATCATCGTCGCCTATGACGGTGATGACTTTCGTTCCGGCGAAGAATTTTAATTTCTAGTGAAGAGGGAAAGAGACCCCTTTGATTCTATGAATCCATGGTCGTCTGAGCCAAATATTGCAGCAAGTCGGCATGTCGGTGATTTAGAATTCAGTAACAGGATTTATAGGGATAGCCTCTACTATAAGCTTTATGGATCCCATCACTTCTTAATGGGTGTTGTCGTAAGCACGCACTGTAGAAGAAGTTGGAGCAAGATCACTCACTTTTAGACCCATACAACAGAGGGTTTTTAATTAACAGATATTCACTGCTGATCCCTTCTCGATGAGTGAGAGTGGGACTGTCTTCCCCATCACTTCAACATAAATATTAAGAGAATAGTTGTGGTTAAGATAAATCTTTGGAATTTCTTCTTCGAAGAAAGAGAACAATCTTGTAGAGGTTAAGGAGCCAACTATGTTTACATCTTATTCTGGTGTGGTAGAAGGAGGGACTGTGTACCCAATGAGTATCTTAATCAGAGCATTTCGATGTAACTGAGAAGATAAGAAGAGTCCCCATAAGGTAATGTTAGCCTAAGTTTTCTTCAGTTGGTCAAGGATCTAGCTCTCCTCGCCGGTAATTTTCGGTATAGATAGTTCTTGGATAATCCCCTTTCCTTTATCTGCTACTATTATTTAAGGGTTCGGACCTTGGTATTTCCTACCACATCTGGTCATATAGTTCACAGAGGAGGGTAAGAATGGAAATCATATCTCCTCATCTACTTCAGGCTCTCCCGCTACTTTTTTGATTTCACCTAGCAAATCTTTGATAGATATCATCCGGTTGACATTGATTATCCTATTCACCTTTTCTTGACTTGATTCTTCATCTAATCTATCAAACTCGTCCCTCATCTGGTGGAAATGTGTCATCTTTTTAGTAGAATTCGATGCATTCCACAACTTCCATGGCTTCCTCATATAGATCCTTCAACTCAATGGGGTGATGTATAACTAAAGGGACTAGTTGCCCTTATAACTTCAAGGCCTCGAGAAGTTCAAATATACTGCAAATTTTATCGGTCTATCAGAACAGGTCTGTGATACGATGCAAATATTGTGTATTTCACCCGTTAACTTACGCGTTATTAGCCCCCTCGGGTATCTCTATGTTAACATATTCTACAGGGGTTAATTGAGCTTTTGTAGGTATTTGGATGCTTAGTATAAAGTTTGGATGCATTCCGGCGAAGTTTCATACACAACTGCACGTGCAAGGGCAATTTAGTCATTTTACAACTTGGGCAACTGGCCCAATGTCTTCACAGAAGTTGAATCCCTCTTAGCAAGCTTCGTGTGGCCGCAAACGGTACGTGAATAAGAGTTATATCGAAGAACTTATGGAAGTTTAAGCGGAAGAGAATTTCAAACAACTCAAAACAAGGGAAGGGATCAAAATCCTACAAATGCGAATCGATTATCACCATGCGAATCAATTCGCGGAGAGATAGTGTCAAAAATTCACACATGCGAATCGATTCAGACCCTCTGAATCGATTCGCCACATTTCAGTATGCCATTTCCTCTGTTTTCGAATAGATTCGGACCAGCCGAATCGATTCGCCCTTTAGCAGCTTTCGAGGAACCTCCTTACCGAATCGATTCGGACCAGTCGAATCGATTTGGTCCTGCAGATATTTTGTTTTTCTTCTTCTTTATTTACAAGTTTTCGATGGGATTTATTTTGGTTTAAATGCTAACTTCCTCTCATTTTGTGAGATACTTAGACACTTAGTTGTAGAGGATAGTTCAGGTTAGGGTTTGGGTTTTTGGTTAGTTCTTCTTCATTTCTTCTTGAATTGACAGCCTTTTGGGTTTTTAAGTTGACTATTCATTCACCCTCTCCAGTTAATATAGTTGTATTTCCATTATTCTTGCTTTCTAGTGTAATTTACATGCTTTGTTAATTAGTTTACATGCTTTCATTTATTGCTTTCTAGTGTAGATTTATCGCGTTTATTTACTCGCTTTATTTACCGCGCTTTTACGATGCTTTCTAGCTAATTTAAATTAGGTTCTGTTTGAATTTAACTCACTCGAGTTAACGCATTACATGGCTTTGGTGATAGTGTTTACGGGTTTATTTCGAGTGCGTTGTCCTAGTTATTGCGCCTAGGAGATTTGACGGGGCATATCATGTATGTCCTGTGCTTACGACCTTTCGTGCGCAATTTTTGGGATATTTGTTGGCGCCAAAATCTTATGAGGCTTTTATGAGAATTTAGGGGAGTGACAACCCTTGATTTAATTAACTGTCGAAACGAGACGCATTTGTAATAACTCGTCGACACATGTAACTATTTTATACAAAATAACCCATGTGAGGGATATTCGACGCAACCTATAGTTTTACTCGCTTTGTTAGTCTAGTTTTAATACACTTGCCTAGATTAACATTTCCCTTTCATGCGTCTTTTCTTTTAGTTTGTAATCACCTTTTACAGTTTTATTTTGAAATAGTAAATCATATAAATTCTAACATCTCGTCCCAGTGGATCTTTCGATACCCGACTTACCGCTAGACTTGTCCCGCAAGTGTAGTCATAATTTAGGTCAGCCATAACAATCATTGCATAGTCTAGATTGACTTCATCAATGGGAACCACCCACTTATCTAATTCTCGAACCCACTTTTGGTCTTCCATGAATAGGTTGTTGAATCTCTGGCAGTCCACAGTCATTTTAGAGGAAAGTTTCAACCCAAACTCTAACAGCTGGTTTAGTATTGCTGGTAATGCCATGTCTTTTCCTTTGGAAAGGGTACGAAAGAAAAGACATGCCATGGTAAGGAGTAAAATGTTTTGATCAGCAAAATAGGGAGGGTGTAGTAGAAAATACGGGCAAACCTTGAGGGTCTTGGGTGAATATATGGGTATGGTGGGTGATTTATTAGTTATGATTTGAGTAGATGGATCAAATTATGGATCATCTTCTAGGAATATAGCATTGGTGTGATTTGGAATGGGATTGTGAGTGGTGTTGGGTTTTGGATTGGCTGGTGGGACGATGGTACCCAGGTCAATTGGACCTTGGATTAGATTTCGGAGGTGGAAATATTGATCAGTTGTATGGATGGACGTTTAGTGGAAAATCATAATCGGCATCAGGTCTAAAATGTTTGGGAAGTGGGTTTGGCTGCGGACTGCGGACGAGGGTCCATTTGCTTGATGAGATTACAATTTAACAAGTCTTGATATACTTTGGGGAGGGGAGCATGAAGCTCGGTGTATTCTTTTCTGACTGGGTTAGGACGACTTTCTGGCATCCAGGAGGTAGCCGACTGTGAGATATTGTTGATGGTTGAGACTGCAGTATTGGCCGGCATATCATATTTCCTCGGAGTAAACTATCTTGATACTTTCTTTTTTTCATCTTCTGTTTTGGCAACAGTTTCCTCGATCTTCACTCCTTCCCGTAGGGCTCGAAAATTCTAGTAGTATTGTCCTCCCATCCTCGACCGAACATGGGGTAAGAAATTCTTCTTCACAATGTTGAACTACTCTTCCTTCAAAGGTCGGTTTGTCATGTTGTCTTTTTTTCTCTCCATCTAGCTACGAAATTATTGATAGTCTCACCACGATTCTTCTTGAGAAGTTCCAGATCACGGTGCGTGACCTCTAATTCTTCGTTGTACTTATACACTATAAGAAATAATATACATGCCAACGTTTTTTTTGCGGCTTTTTAAAAAATCGTTGGCATAGAAATATTTACCGACGTTTATAAAAAATGTCACTAAATTAGCTGGCGTTTGATTAAAATGCCAAATATTGCCGACGTTTTGATATAAATGTCACACAATAACCGACATTTTTTAACATAAACATCGAATTATTTCTCCCCCGCTAACTCGCAACCAAAACAAATGTGCGCGTCTATTTTTACTTCTCTTTCTCACACGAAGCCAAAACAAACATGCACTTTTCCCTCGAAACTAATTTTCATCAGCAATTGAAACTAATTTTGCAAACCTTTAGATCTAAACCGCGTATCATGGAAAAATATCCAAACGGTGTATCCAAATTTTCATCACTCAGAAATCGAAGAATCTCATGTTTCTTGCAATCGAGGTAATTTAAAGTTTTTAGCAGCTCGTTCTTGCAATCGTAATTTCATATCTTGCATCATCTTACAATTTCGTGATTGAGAATGTTTAGTTCGTATCTTGTAGATTCAAATCCACAGTTTCGTGATTGGCTATCTCAATAAATCCACAGGTTTATTTTATTACAACATTTTTCATCAAATCCACCGAATTAATTTCTGTTTAGACTATAAAGTTATTTATAAACGAAATACATGTGTTAATATTATCTGGTTGCATAAATTTCATGTTAAATATTTAATAATAAAGTTAATGAGCCTCTCCGTTTGCTTATTTGGGTATGTATAAGTTTTTGTATATGTGTAGATCTTTGTGTGTTTGAATATATTATGGTTTTGATTTTATGAAATTGGGAGTTTTAGAACCTGATTAAGGGTGAAAAGTAGCGGGTGTGAAGCGCCGATCATTGTTTTCTATTCAGTGCCTTAATACAAAAATCTAAACTTATGACTACACAAAAAAAGGAGTATAACGGCCAAGTACGGGTATCGAAAATCCACAGAGACGAGTTGCTAAATTTAATTGATTTATTACTTCAAAAATAAAAGTGTAAAAGATAATTTTTCTAACTAAAAAGAAAGAAACGATAAACTAGGCATGAGTGTATTTAAACTAAATTAGCAAAGCGAATAAAAACTATACGTTGCGTCGAATATTCCTTACCCCGAGTTAATTAGTATAAAATGGTTACATGGGTCGACGAGTTATTAAGATTGTATCTCGTTTCGTCAATTAATTAAATCAAGAGTTGTCACACCCCTAAATTCGGATAAAAGACTAATATGATTTTGGCATCAACAAATATCCTGAAAATTATGCACGCAAGGTCGTAAATATGGGGCATACATAATATACCCCGTTCAATATTCTAGGCGTAATAACTAGGACAACCCACTCGAAATAAACACGTAAAACTCCATCACCAAAGCAAAGCAACCAACTCAACCCTAGGTGAGTTCAATCTGACACAACCTTGATTAAACTAGACACTACACATAAATAAAAGAATTAATGAAACTAACTAATTAATTAAGCAACAACTAATTAAATTAGCACTATAATTTATTTAGGTAAGAAATAAATAGAAAGCATGGAAAACTAGGGCACAAAGCATTTAAGGAAGATGAAAAGTGTCCACTTACATAAATGGGTGTCAAACCATAAAGGAAATGGAGGAGAGGGGTTTATCTCCACAAAATCCCCAAATATTACAAACCCTAAACTAAATTAAGAGAGAGAGAGAAACTAGATAAAAAAACTAGATATTATGTGCTCTCTTTTTACAAAAATGAACCAAAGTTGGTATTTATACTAAGTTACAAAAAAGAAATAAAAGAAAAGGAAAAAGAAATTAAAAAGGGTGGATAAGTTAGAATAAAGAGAAAAAATAAAAAAGAAAAAGAAAAATGAGAAGGAAGTGGGCAAGTAGCAGCTCAAATCGGCACAAAATAAGAAAGGGGTGGTCGATCGCGGCTTGGGCGGGTTGATCGTGAAACAGGGGAGGGAACACTGTCTTCATCCCACAACAAAAGGGAAAAACCTGGTCGACTGGGGGATCATGACCTGTCGATCGCGGCTGCTGCAACTCTCCACCAACATCGCAGCTCCATGTTGAAACCAAGCATCCAAAAATGCAAGACCCACTTGCACAAAATCCACCATGGCCGAAACCAGCTACAATATCACAAAACCCAATCTCGAAATGGACGAAGCCATGATCCAAATCTAGTTCCAACATTGTTGTAAATTGAAGAAAATCCCATGACCTCCATCTCCATTAATGGCCAAAACCATGAAAACGTTAAAATGGGTACTCCAAAAACCTGAGCCAACTAACCCGCAACAAGTTCGACACGCGACCCAAGCTCCAATTTCGAACGAAAGGCTTTAATTTGAGACGAACCCAAAATTCGAGCACAAACCCGAGCCGAAGAAAAATTGCCCGTGGAAGCTTGTTGTAAAATGAAAGAGAAAATGACAGAGATGGAATTAAATAGATTGTTAATGAATAAATAAAATAATAATATAATTAACTTATATTTCTTCCCCGATTAAAGGTTCGTGTTTTCTTCGTTCGGACTCCGATTCGAGAACCGTTCATGACCATACAATTCTTGTCCCGAGGGCTACAACTTCCGTGAATACTTCGGGCAAAAAACCTGAAGTGGGAAATTACAAAAATGCCCCTAACATACGAATCGCGACTAAACTTTACCGAAACTCGCCCAAACTTCACACTTAGCACTTTAATACCTATACAGCTCAATTATACCTCAAATAACATGTTAGAATATAAAACGTAGGTTGTCTGATTACCGAGCATAATTATAGGCAATAAAGTACACGAGGTGGCTAAAATGCACAAGTTAAAATGGTATAAAGTGCAATATTCGATACGAATCACACCCCGTAACTTACACATTGTTAGTCCCTAGTAATGAAATTCTAAGAAAGAAGAACTATAAGAAAATCACAAAACAGGAGATATATACAAAAGCTATAAAAGGGATAAGGCCACTTTCATCGGCGAACGATTACATTTAGCATATGCAATAAGCCGTTAAACCCTTGGGTTACCCTAGTGGATGAGTGTCATCTCGTGAGGATTTTTAGGGGTGAAACCCACAAACATCATATGGTTTCCTCAAAATAGGCCCAATCAACTTGCGACAAGACCAACAATACGAACAAGATTTTATACATATTATTAGCTTAGTGAATGAATTCACACAAAAGTTCGTATTATTAACATTATCGAATGCCTTAAAAAGTGGGAGGGGAGCGAGCACATGCAAAGTGTGAATTGGCAAAAACTTAAATAAATCATATATATTAAACATTAAAGCGTGCATATATTCAATCCTCACGGGCATTACACTCATAAAATGAAATCACTCGAAGCAGGGAGGTAATACATGGGACATGCGGGCATAAAGAGTAAATGTAAATGGAAACTAGGCCATGCACATGTCACAAATGAAGAACGCTATATAAAAACTGAAAAACTGTAATCTCAATGAACGATACCGCTCATTAAAAGATGTGAAATGCATTTTCACAAATTATCAAAACTATTTTGACTTTTAAATTAAATTCACCCTGAGATCACATAAGACTTTATAAGGTTGTAATATAGGTTAGCCTAGGGTACGAAATGAAGGATATATGTACGGATTCAAAGTGTTCGGAAAGGAAACATGGAATAATGGGAATAATGCGGGAAATATCAAAAACTGGAAAATACAATTCATAAAACGCGTTGAATATAACAATGGGGAGAGTAACAAGGATTATTCGAACTATACATACAAAACAAATACAAACTTTCTCTTTTATTTTCCTTTCTTATTTTTCTCATAATTTCTTTTCTTTTCTTTTTCTTTTTCTATTATTTTTCACTACTTTCTTTTCTTTACTTTTCTCACTCTCACATGCCTAAATTGCAACCAAAAGAAAAAAACATCATTCAATCCCAAGTAACATTCTAAACAAAGGTATGGAAGGTAATGTGTATGGTTTATAAGTCCAATTCGGAGTAGGTTATGGGATTTGGAGTTTTGAAATGAAAGGCTATATTAAGGCTCAAAGGGGTTGACTAGGGAAAACATATAAGGTGAGCTCAAGGCTAATATGGGTGATATAACAAATATTGCCTATGACCATTTCCTAAAGTTTACGAAATTCTCGAGTCAAAACAAACTTTGAAGATCATACTCAAGTAACACATTTAAAGATATATACTTAATTAATGAATGATCAATGAAAGAATAGTGAGATTACCAACGAATTAAACATTTTCAATGAGGAAAGAATAGTGTATACACTCATAAACGATGAAAGGTACAAAGATTACTCAATGTAAGTATATACAATGCAATAAAACATTACCGAGTTATAAAAATCTTAAACTAAATCAATAAAACAAGAAAAATGCATGTGCTCATGGGATTAAAGTTTAATTCATGAAGTTATTCATAACATCAATGATTGAGGACTAAAGTCTAATAACTTCTAAAATAGAGAACATGCATCATTGGGTTGTCTATTGCATCGGAAAATTATTGAAATTTATCATCAGAAACAAGGCAAAAAGCCCATCAAAGAAGAAAAAGATGGAATTTTTTTTGAAATTTTAAATTTTTTCTAAGATAAGAAAGCATACTTAGTAACTAACATGTGATAATATCAATGGACAAAACAAATAAATGGATAGAATATCCCACACCCCCTAACTTAAATGTTGCATTGTCCTCAATGCGCATTAAGAACACAACACAAAGAGAGGAAAATAATGATATTACCCAACATTGGGGAGATCTTTATAAGCACGAGTCCAAACGAATCTACAACACCAGTTAGTACCAAGAATAGCAAGAACAAATAACAAAAAGTTAACTAATTACACAAGACTAAATTAAAAAGAGAAATAAACTAACTATGTACAACCTACAATTTAGACTACACACTATCTATACACTAGAAGTTGAAATTTTTGAGGGTCCACTCAAACCACGATTTGACATTGGAGGATAACTGGTGTATCCTCACTTGAAATCATGCCTTCCGAAAAATAAGAATTCCGTTTGAACAACGGAAGGCATGTGTAAGGCGTAAGAAAGGAACCATCCCCAATTAACATATTTGGAGAGAGGATGGGGGATTTAGGGAAGACGGGTGATAAAAATACAAGAGGTCCCAAAAAATTGAATTTTCTCCCAAGTATTTTAAAATTGGAATGAGAGGGGGCGCACATGAAGGCAAAGATGCGATCATGGAAGGAGACTCGTGCAAGTAATCCTAATCGGTGAAAATGTTTAACACTTCAAAGTTTAAAACTGAATCATCGGGTACTTGTGACGGTGCGATAACGGAGAATGAAAATGGGGAGGAAAGAAATTCAAAATCAAGGTATTAGTCATCATCACTTGAAGATTGAGTTTCAAAGTAATAAAGATCATTTGTAATGAAATGTTCTTATTTGGGGGCCAAAGAAGAAATCATTTCATTGCAAATGGATATTATGTACATTTCATCCTCACTTTCATGCTCTACTATACCATGGGCCAAGTAAAAAATGGTTTGTTCCAAAGTAGGCATAAAGTCCTCATTTGGTTCAAAATATTCCTCAACTTCAAAAGTCTCGGAAGAAAAATCGTCGTCGGATTCAAATAATAAATCCAATTCATGCTCCCACAAACTATTTTCTTCCTAATAACAATTTTCAATTTTCTCATTTTTAAGCATGCGCAAACCCTCGCCGAAAGTCATAGAACGAGGCACAGATTCTTGAAAATCAGAACTTTGAAAATTACCATTGGAACCATACTTAAAGTCATTATTATAAGAATTTTAAAAGCTATTGAAATTCGTTTCAAATTTCTTATCACAAGGAATTAAAGGCCCAAAATCTTTATCATCATCCACAAATTACACGCACTCCAAAGCTCGACTTTTGTTATACTCATCCAAAGTCATTTTTGAAATTGCAATTTTTTGGGACTCTAAGTATTGACCAAAAGTCATAGGTTTACGGTGATTTTGAGAATTATCATAATGTTCACTGAAAGAATTGGAATAAGACATGCTTTCCTCAAAGAAGGCTCGAAGTGGCAAATTCCACAAAGTGATGCGCGGGCGAAAAATTCAAGTGTTTCTTAGCGCTCAACTGTAGAAGTCCAACAAAAAATGTTAGGCAAAAAATACAAATAAAAAGAAAATATTACGAAATACCAAAAAATCAAATTCTAAAACAAGTCCACAACAACAGCGCCATTTGATAGCAAGTTGTCGGGATCAAAGAACTAAATCACTTAAGATTTAGCAAATCATTCCCGACAACAGTGCCATTTTGATTAAGGGTGAAAAGTAGTTTCAAGCGCCGATCGTTATTTTCTGTTCACTGCCTTAATACAAAAACCTAAACTTATGACTACACTAAAAAAGGGAGTATAGCGGCCAAGTCCGGGTATCAAAAATCCACAGAGACGAGTTGCTATAATTTAATTGATTTATTACTTCTAAAAAGGTAATTTTTCTAACTAAAAAAAGAAAAGATAAACTAGGAATGAGTGTATTTAAACTAAATTAACAAAGCGAATAAAAACTATAGGTTACGTCGAATATCCCTCACCCCAATTTAATTAGTATAAAATGGTTACATGGGTTGATGAGTTATTAAGATTGCATCTCGTTTTGTCAATTAATTAAATCAAAAGTTGTCACACCCCTAAATTCGCATAAAAGACTAATATGATTTTGGCTTCAATAAATATCCCGAAAATTACGCACGCAAGGTCGTAAATACGGGGCATATATGATATACCCCCGCAAAATCTCCCAGGTGTAATAATTGGGGCAACCCACTCGAACTAAACACGTAAAACTCCATCACTAAAGCAAAGCAACCAAATCAACCCTAGGTGAGTTCAATCCGACACATCCTAGATTAAACTAGCCACTACACAAAAGTAAAATCATTAATTAAACTAACTAATTAATTAAGCAACAACTAATTAAATTAACACTATAATTTATATAGGAAATAAATAAACGGAAAGCATGGAAAACTAGTGCACAAAGCATTTAAGGAAGAAGAAAAGTGTCCACTTACATAAATGGGGGTCAAACTATAAAGAAAATGGAGGGGAGGGGTTTATCTCCACAAAATCCCCAAATATTACAAGCCCTAAACTAAATTAAGAGAGAGAGAAAATAGATTAAAAAAACTAGATATTATGTGATCTCTTTTTAAAAAAATGAACCAAAGTTGGTATTTATACTAAGTTACAAAAAAGAAAAAAAAAAGGAAAAAGAAATGAAAAAGGGTGGATAAGTTAGAATAAAGGGATAAAAGAAAAAAGAAAAAGAAAATTGAAAAGGAAGTGGGCAAGTAGCAGCTCAAATCGGCACAAAATAAGAATGGCGCGGTCGACCGTGGCTTGGGCTGGTCGACCGCGAAACAGGGGAGGGCAGAACTGTCTCTAACCCATGATAAAAGGGAAAAACTCGGTCGACCGGGGGCTCATGGCCGGGCGATTGCGGCTGCTGCTACTCTCCACCAACATCGTAGCTCCATGTTAAAACCCAACATTCAAAAACGCAAGATCCACTTGGCACAAAATCCACCATGGCCGAAACTAGCTACAACATCGCAAAACCCAAGCTCGAAATGGACAAAGACATGATCCAAAACTAGTTCCTCCATTGTTGTAAATCCAAGAAAAAACCATGACCTCCATCTCCATTAATGGCCAAAACCATGAAAATGTCAAAATGGGTACTCCAAAAACCCGAGCCAACTGACCCACAACAAGTTCCACACACAACCCAAGATCCAATTTCGGATGAAAGGCTTCAATTTAGGACGAACCCAAAACCCGAGCACAAACCCGAGCCAAAGAAAAATCTCCCATGGAAGCTTGCTATAAAATGAAACAGAAAAGGACATAGATGGAATTAAATTGATTGTTAATGAATAAATAAAATAATAATATAATTAACTTATATTTCTTCCCCGATTAAAGGTCCGGGTTTCCTTCGTTCGGACTCCGATTCGAGCACCGTTCATGGACGCGCAAAGCTTGTCCCAAGGGATACAACTTCCATGAATACTTCGGGCAAAAATCCTGAAGTGTAAAATTACGAAAATGCCTCTAAATGTGCGAATCGCGACAGAACTTTACCGGAACGCGCCCAAACTTCACACTAAGCACTTTAACACCTATAAAAGCTCAATTATACCTCAAATAACATGTTATCATATAAAATGGAGGTTGTCTGATTACCGAGCATAATTATAGGCATTAAAGTTCATGAGGGGGCTAAAATGCACAAGTTAAAATGGTATAAAGTGCAATATTCGATACGAATCAGAACCCTAATTTTATGATAAATTTCTTATTTTCATCTCTCTTCATAGTTCAAATTAAATTCATAACTGAACCAATTACCAATGGTGTCCCCCCATTGGCAAATCCACATATTTGTTGAGTTTGATGTTAAATGTTTCACATGTCTGCCGGTTTCGACGCTTGAACAACTCAAATCTAATTTTGTTCTCCATATATATGTGTACACACACACACACGGAGACAATAGTGATTATATTAGGACCTAAATTAAAACTTTAATATAAGGACCATATTTTTAGCATTAGATGATGTGTGTTTATAAATCATTAAAATATTGTATTTATCTATCATAAGTTAAATATGAGACAAATTTGTCATTATTGAAGACCAAAGAAAAAACGTTTAGCACTAAAGCTTATTAGAACGAATTATGTCGTTAGAAAATACCAAACATGAATATTAATAAAAAACCTCGTCTTCAAGCAATGCCTACAAGTGATGAGGGATCGTGAATGAGACTTTTTATTTAATGATTTTTTTTTTGTGAATGCCATGTCTTTTGTAGCTCGGTTCGGTGACTTGCTAACTGACATTGGAGAACTTTCACTTTTCATTCATGTTTGTGTTTGTTTTTTTTATAATTTTCAAAGGTTGAATATGTAAGTATGTTTTTCAATACTTATTTGAGTCATAATTTTTTACCTATAATCGTAAGATCTCTGTTATCGATAATGATTTCTTGCCTTAATTTTAAATATTTTTTATTTTTGTTTTTGTTTGCACTAAGTCCAATATACTTATGGATAAGAGTTGGATTCATATAAAAGATAGGGGCCATCCTTTATACGAGAAAGGAGCGGGGGAATTGCTTAAACTTGCCTCTAAATATACCAAATGCTGAAAGAATATCGTGTACATGTAAGAAGTGCCGCAATATGATATTTGTGAAGAAAGATGAGATGGCAGAACATATATTACTACATGATTTTCTAGTGAGTTATACTTGTTGGACTTTTCATGAGGAATTTTCCTCAAATTGAGTTCCCTCTTATGAATCAGTTATTGGTTATGAAATGCAAGAGATGATACACGATGCCTTTGGAATTCCTCCTTTAAACCCATTTAAATTTATGGATGGTGATGAGGAGCGTCAACATATGTTTGGGGGTTCTCGATGAAGAAACTAAGAGATTCTTTAATCTGATAAAAGAAGCTGAGCGGGAGTTGTAACCTGATTGTAAGAAATATTCTACACTCTCATTTATTGAACGACTGTTGCATATAAAGTACCTTGGTGGATGGAGCGACAAGACTTTTACAATGAATTATTAAAAGATGCATTCCCTGAGGGTGAAACATTGTCGAAGTCTTTTTATGAAGCCCGCAAGTTGATTGCAAACTTAGGGCTAGAGTATAAGAAGATACATGCATGCCCTAAAGATTTCATGTTGTATTGGAATAAGACAGAACATGAGACTGAATATTAAAAGTGACACGCCCCAAGATATAAACAATCAAAGGCTCAAACATACGATCTTACAATAGATCGAAAAATTCCTGTGAAGGTGGTAAGATACTTCCCTTTGATAGAAAGACTTGAGAGACTATATATGTCCTCGAAGACAACATCACAAATGAGATGGAATGCCGAGGAATGTATTGATGATGGAAATATAAGGCATCCCGCAGATTCTCTTGATTGGAAAATAATCGATGACATTTATCCAGATTTTCCGAGGACTCGCGGAATATCAGACTTCGATTATCTAGTGATGGGTTTAACCCATTCAGGATCTTGAGTGTTGTTCGCAGCATATGTCCCATAATTGTGATAATATATAACTTGCCCCCATGGTTGTGTATGAAACATCTATATATAATATTAGCGATACTAATTGATGGTCCTCATGGGCCTGGTAATGACAATGATGTTTATTTTCTCCTTTTAGTTTATGTGTTGAAGGAGTTATGGGTTGGGGTGGATACTTATGATGCATTGTGTAATCAGATGTTTAAAATGCGTGCATCATTGCTATGGACAATAAGTGATTTTCCCGTATATTCAAATTTATCAGGATGGTGCACTAAGGGTAAATTAGCATGTCCTTGTTGTCACTAATATACTTGCTCCCTTTGGTTGAAAAAAAGGGACGTAAACAATGCTACATGGGCCATCATCGATGGTTACCGAAAGGGCATAAAATTCAAACAGATAAATTCTCATTTGATGGTAAAGTTGAGTTGGGTACAAAGCCCATTCGACTATCTGGAGCTGAAGTGTTTGATGAGGTAAGGGACATCAATAATATGTTTGGGAAGGATCCAGAGCCAGAACTTAAAAGGAAAAGGGGTGATAATGAAGATGGGAACCTCACATATAATTGGAAGAAACGAAGTGTATTTTTTTAGTTAGAATATTGGAAGGAAAATTTAATACGCCACAATCTTGATATAATGCATATTAAGAATAATGTATGGGATAATGTGCTCTGAATGTTATTATATGTTGATGGTAAGGTAAAGGATAATCTAAATTTTCGTCTTGATATACAAGAAATAGGTATTCGTAAGTTACTACATCCTCAAAAATGGGCAAACAACAAATATTATTTGCCACTAGGGTGTTTTGCATTGGATAATAAAGGAAAAGACATAGTTTGTAAAATATTGAAGGGGGTGAAATTTCTAGATGGTTATTCTTAGAACATATCGCATTGTGTCAACCTTAAACAACGTACTATATCAGGACTTAAGATTCATGACAACCATATCTTAATGCAAGAGTGGCTTCCTATTTCCCTAAGAAATGTTTTGCCTAAAAATGTGCTTGGGCTAATAATTGAGTTGAGTAGCTTTTTTAGGAGTACGTATTGAAAAGAAATGAACGTAGCAGATTTAGATCATGCTCAATCTCATATTGAGCTCACGCTTTTCCATCTTGAGAGGATATTTCCACCTTCATTTTTTAATGTCATGGAACATTTTCCTATTCATTTAGTAGAAGAGGCGAAGATCGAAGGACCACCACAATACTGGTCGATGTACACTATTGAGAGATGTGGTATTAGTTGTGATTTTTTTGTTCTATTTGTCTTTCCATTTTAAGTATTTTTATCTCCTTCTAAAAATTAAAAATTTCCCCACGACAGATACTTATTCACATTGAAGAATTAAGTGAAGACCCATAGTAATCTGGAAGGTTCAACTGCATAAGGATATTGGGTAGAATAATGCTTGATGTTTTGTTCAAGGTATGTGAAGGATACTGAGACGAAATGTAACCGACCAATAAGAAATGGCGAAGGCAATACTCTTGATAAAAAATGTGGTCGTAAGTTAGGAAAATATGTAGGATTTGTGCTTGATGACATTACATATATACAGGCACAATGCTACATGCTTGTCAACACATATGCAATTGCTCCATTTCGATAGTAAGTATCATAATTAATAAATTTCTTCCATTTTTAATCATGTAAAAATAGTGTAGGGTGTAAAGGAGCCGAGCCGAGCCGAATTGTGAGATGTTCAAGTTTGGTTTGAAAACATTAATGAGCTTAAAAATGTGTTCATATTTGGTTTGTTTACTTCACAAGTCGAGATCAAATGAGCATTATTCTGAACGAACACGAGCCGAGATCCAGTAGTTTGAATTTTTTACACTATTTTCGCATAATATTTGTAATCGACTCGAATTCGAATTGAGCTCAATAAGGTAACGAGCTTAAAATTTTGTTCAAGATTGGTTTGTTTACCTTACGAGCCAAACTTAAACGAGCTTTTATCCAAATGAAAATAAGTCGAGCTCAAACCGCTTGATTTGTTTTACAACCCTTAGGTTCATTTTAATGCAGGACTCACCGTGCGTCAATTAGAAGTAATTTTCGTCTTAGACCACATGACGTGGATCGCATTCATAATGAAATATTTCATTTGTGGTTTAAAGATGATATAAGTAATATGAATATTGACACTAAATTACACTTATAATTATATTATTACAAAAGCATGTCATTTAATATAGTGTTTGTAAATTTCAAATAGGTACAAAAGTTACTTGAGACAACGGACATAAACCTATCACAAGAAATTCGGATGTTAGCTTTGGGCCCCTTAAAAAAAGCAAAAAGATTCACGGGGTATATTATTAATGGTGTTCGATATCACACTAAGGCTCGCGAGAGGAAAAGAAAAATGCAAAATAGTGGAGTCATACTAAATGCACTTACTGAAAGTTATGCAAGTGCTAGAGATAAGAATCCCGTATCAGGAGATGTTAATTTCTATGGAGTTTTCTGATATCATTGAATTTTATTATTCTAAAGACTATACATTTGTGTTGTTCAAGTGTGGCTGGGTTGACAAAAATAGAGGTCTCATTGCGCAAGATGATTTCGGATTCACGCTTGTAAATTTCAAGTAGTTTTTGTATCCAAGGCAACAAAAAAATGATGAGCCTTTCATACTAGCATCTCAGGAGAAATAAGTATTTTACATACAAGACCTAATGGAAGAAGACTGGAATATTGTAATCAAGACAAAGCCTAGAGACTTTTTCGATGTATTTGGACAATAATATACAACCCAAAGGACTATGATAGATTAAACAGAGGTATGGAACGAGCAATATATGGACGACACACCATTCACACGTAATGACGATGTTAGTTGGGTCAGGCAAAGCATTAGTGGAATAACAGTTGATATGGAAGCACAAGTGGAGAGAAATGAAAATGATTATAAAATTTTGGTAGCTAGGCATTTGAACTTGTAATGATAACTTGATTTCAAATTATTTTTTCTACTCATTCATATGAACTTATCTTTCTTACTAGGCTACATATGAAGACGCCTTGGTTTTGCTGATTTCTTTTATTCAGTAATTATTCTTATTAATTTTAGATTTTATTAGTTTATTGTAGGTGTGGTTTTAATAGACCAAGTTATTCCTGTATGTCATATCCTTTCGATGAATAAAGTTAATGTAGGTAGACAATTGAGTTTTATGCTTATCCCTTTCCAACGTTGGAACTCGGAGAGTAACCCAACGCCTTTTCTTATAAACCCTATCATAAACCCATATATGAGTTGACTTACTTCACATATAATCTTGAACTGTTATGAAGTAAGGTATACTATAGTTAACTGGTTTATCCATGATAGATTAAAACCATCATATTAGGTTAATCAAGTTCATTAAATTGGCTATATCAGGATATTTACATATCCAAAAATTATAGCAATGTTGAGCAATGTTATAGTTATCCTTATAACTTAGTAATGAAATAAAAATATCACGAATATCACACCCCATAGTTATAACTGTCTTACCATGTATCAATGGCATAAAGAGTTGTTTTAAGAGATTTCTTATTAGTCGTGATTCAATGATAGCATACTTATTATTATCCAATATGGAATTCAAGTACATCAGAAGTTCATATTTCAAACAAGAATACATATCTTGGATTTCATTATCAGGTGACGGGAGAAGATTTGTTCGAATACCAATTTCAGTGTTAAGTAATAGGTAACTCATGATTTGATAAGCACTAGAAGATGCATCTTGACTAACAGGAACCCTGGTTAAATACCTATCATCATCATTAGACGGAACCTTAGCTATGAACTTATATAGATCACTAGCATCCAATGCAAAGTTAATGAAACTTTTATCATATTTAACCATATGTATATTGTTATCAATATACGAACTATAATATTTTTTTAACGATGGAAATTTCTTATACTTAAAGGCTTCAGCACATGATAATTTCTTTTTTAGATATATTTTATCAACTTTAATATCTTTATTATTTTGTGAAAATAAATCAAAATTTTGGCTAAATCTCGATCGTGAAAATGCAATACACCAGAGTGATAGATTCTACCTCGGAAGTCCATGAATGTTTGGAGATAAAATTGATAACCAACGTATGCATTAGTCATAAATATGAAGAATTCTTCATACCTAGCTCTCCCACGCGCTTAACTAATTCTGTTAACAAAACATGACAGCTACACAATGTTTTCACACTTTCATCATGGACGTAACAATACCTCAATAGGTTATAAGCTTCTTGTAGATTAACCTTAGCTAAAATTATATTCATAAGAAGAACCACCTCTTCAAAGTACTCATAATTATCCATAATGTACATCAATAAATCTGTGTTTATTTCAAATTCTTGAGATTGGATTTTATTCAATACATTGAACGTATTCTTTGGAGATTTCAACATGATACAGAAATGGATATTGTCACAAGAAGTTAATAAACGAAACCTATTATAGATTTCACATGTGAGAGAGCTTAAGTACCCCCCCCCCCTTCAATATCTTCTAACGTTGCAGGTACCTATATATTATCCTTATAATTCCAAGGTATATATGGGACAACCATGGGGAGATTTAGTTTATAAGAAGTATACTTAAGTCAAAATTGTACAACACATAACAATTTAAGGTAATATAACCCATATTCTTAGATATAGGTAAGACATCTGTATAACTAGATTATGTTTTCAGTGAACTCAGTTTTTTATCTACCAAGCACTTATTACGGTACATTGTTTTTGCTAATTTATTTCTATTAGATATATTCATCTGTAGTACAACTAACATTTGTGTTTGTTTTTGTTTTGTACAGTACGATGAAAAAAAGTAGATCTCAGACCCAACACGTTAGAGGAGCTATGACATCCCCTAGTGAGCCGCAAGACCATTTGTCATACCTCAACCTTCATCTAATTGGACACCTACTAATGATACTTCTACACCATTTAGCCCTTCGTTGTCAGGCAATATTGAACTACAAGAACATGACGCAAGTAAGGTAAACTAATATTACACTACTGATTTTATAGCTGGTTTTGGTTGGATATACAAAAACACGACTTACTGAATTCCTGTACCTAAATTAGATTACTGAAAATACTATCCAAAATCACTATATTTTATCTACATATCTATATATAACAAGATTACTAGTTTTTATCTTAGCCTACTTGATACTTAGATCCTAGTTCCAGTCAAGCAGAGGATAATCAAAGAAGAGTTAGAGGCCCCACATTAATGCATAGCGGGTGGGGTGAAGATGGTGGAATTTTAAACATCGAGGTGAATGAGCATAGACAACCCATTGAGAAGACAACATCTAGACTCGCTTCAAATTTGGGGGTTTTAGCATGCAATGGACAGTTAGCACCATTTCCATTCCTTGATTGGAGACATGTTCCAAAAGAAGGGAAGAATTCAATTTGGACTCATATCACAGTATCCTCTACTACTATATAAAGCTATGGGTTGTCAATTTCTCACAATATCCTCACTTATCTTTAAACATGAAGATAGATATATGGGTAATTTTATGCATACTCGTGGATGTAGTTTTATAAAAACTACAATCATAAATTGATCCTTCATTTATATAACCATATTTTGCACAGACCTTATGTACCCATAATTTGCACAGACCTTATGTACCCATAATTTGCATAGACATTTGATTTTAATTTGTTCAATCTAAAATAATATTTATTGATTCTTTGGGTTTTAAATTTGTGGTTTAGTTCTCTAACATGTCGTTTAATACAGGACAATACAAATGCCACAAATGAGATGAGAAAATTCCTCATGGAGTCCTTCGTAAAAAAGTGGAAGGGGTGAAAGGCCACGACAAAAAGTGAGGGTTATAGTAAATATAGGACTAATGAGGAACGTTTAGCGCATTGTCCCCCAAGGGTCAAGGAAGATCAATGGAAAATGCTCATCTATTAGTGGAACTCGACTGAAGCAGAGATATATTTTAGCAAGATTGTTAACATGATTCTATCTTCGATTAGGTGTTTTAGAACTTTGAGCATGGGATCGATATAGTGATTGTACACGTGTATATGTATGCAGTAGTGGATGCCCATGCCTAAAGGCACTACTAGAATTTCTTAAAATAAATTACATTTATGGTAAAACTAAGTCTCCAACCAATATTCATGTGTCAATACACTACCCATTGGAATTCTGATCTTGATTACATTAAGTGGTAGTGCCATAAGATTGAATACAATAGAGTAAAAATTGTGGTAGTGACATTGACACTGTCACATGATATATATCAATTGTGTTTTACATGTAGCAGGCAAAAAGCGTGAATAACAAAGCCATCCGTGCAAGTTTGGCAACGCCACACACATCTGGGAGGACTAGTCATACTCAAGCTAAAAACAAGGTAAAAGTTTGATACTTTTAATGATTACTACGTGCTTTTTTCATTACGGACAAATTAAGTGAAAATAGATGATATCTTGACACTTCAAATCTTGTGCTCGTAGATTGCTAAAAGAATTGGACACCAACCAACTCGTTAGATGGTATACAAGGAGACACATATAACCCAGGATAAGCTAACAGTTAATGAAGAAGTTGCTCGATTAATTGTATGTATATTTTGGATTTTAATGACAATTTAAACAACTTGATTTTTGTTTACGTGTCTATTATCTTTTAAAAAAATATTATTTTTCAATTGAAAACGGATTTGGGTGCTAGTCAAGTGTTAATTATCAAATTATATTGTTGGAACGGTATTCATTATGATGATAGCTTGATTTGATTTTTACAATAAGATATGGATGAACTAGAATCGCAACATTAAGAGATGGTGGAGATGGTTGTTGCACGAGATGACATATTCAAGCGAATTATAGGACCTGAAAGGCATCGTCGTGTGCGAATATTTTGGCTTGGTGTCACACCGAGTATGGTATTGGGCGGATCACATATGAGGTTCGAGGCTCAGAGGAGGGATATTAAGACATGGCATCAACAAGAGTTAGAGAGGATGCGACGTGAGATAGAGGTTGAAAATGAGCCGGTGCATCGTTAGATGGAGGCTGAAAATGAGCGGGTGTGGCATGAGATGGAGGCAAACTATGAAAGGAAGCAAGCCAAAATGAAAGAGCATATGGATGCTCAAATGCAAGATAAAGTATATGCTATGGAATCTTGGATGGAAGCTCTGGAGGCTGATTTGCGTGTTAAGGGTAGTTTTACACAATCTCCACGAGATGTGTCTTCAAGCACTGAATAAGTCAACTATTATTAAATATAAATTTATACGAGTACGGTCGGCTAATTTTCATGCATTACATATAACATTTTTTTGTATTCATATAGGTTCCTAATGGAGACAATCTTGATCCTTTAGCATCATTACAACCGTCGATGCAATTCCGGTTAGAAGTTCAATCGCAACGATAATTGCAACCACTAAGGAAAACACCACCACAAATCATATTACGATCCAAACTTCGAAACTATTATCAGGTTAGTCTATGTTATTAGGAAGATATTTCTTTCTCTTTTTTTTCATAAGTCATTATCTTCTCACTAAATCCATTCTCTTAGGTAGACCTTCGTTGATTTTAATTTGATGACATTTGTGTATACAAAACATTCATAAGCTTAATCACTCATGCTCCAAGAATTTTGTCCACATTCCTAAAAACAATTAGGCGTGTAGAATAGGTTTACTAACATTTAAGGTTGTGCCTATTTCTTTATCTCTTGAATTTAGTGATTTAGTCATGTGTTGAAGAAAGGTTATTATCTAGAATTAAAACAGATATACAAATAATATTATGCCTAATAAGAATAGAGGTATGTCTAATTTTCCATAATTTATTTGTTCTACAATGAAAGTGCATGAGCAAAAACTCATGCCAATTACCAAAAATAGTTTCATCCATTGTGTACAGGAAGTGGAAGAGTAGATATAAGCTGGTATGTTAAAGGAATACAACCTGTATCAAACTAATTTGAGCCTCAAAGATATAAGATCCATGGAGAAGGTTCATGAGTACACTTAGAAGTTGGAAGCTTACTATAAAACCACTAATGTAACCTCATTTAATGACAAAGCATATAGTCCACCTCCGTGACGTTGGGGTGATTGATTAAAGGGTTACCAATTGTCTTAAGAAAGATGCATAATTCTGCTATTTCTAATAGCGGAAGAAGGAAATGATGTTGAGATTCGGAAATAAACCTTGTTATTGATGAAATGTCAGCTCCACAAGTGTTTGTTGGTTGATTCTAATCTCGTAGAACTGAATTGCACCCCCTCTGAACTCAGGACAAGTTCTATCGATAAGAAAATAGTGATACATTTCACACAATGCATTTAAGGAGTGTGTGGTCGAGCAAGACAAAAAGATAGGGTCTCACTTCATTTTACTATTTTTGGTCTTCCTTATTATTTTATGTTTCTATCTTTATCTTAGGAAAAAACTTGTTTCATTTTACTATTTTGAGCAAGAATAGATATCCGTTTTCTAGTCTAAGATGAAAAATCATTATCTGTTCACGAACGGAGAGAGAACTAATACATGTACTAAAGCCTTGAGCTTGTTTATTACAGAGAAAAGTTATGAAATCGTTGAACTATATCTGTTGATAGAATTGCAGCCTTCTCTGTGTCTGAGACTACACCTCTTGGATTGATACTTACTTTTGATTGTTTATTGACTTTGGAATATGACTTTTGCCTAGATAAATATCCCCCCTTGTAGTTTTTTTTCTTTATCAAAAGAATGTTAAGGTTAAAGTCTTTAAAAATCCCAACATCTTCCATCTCAGGAAGAATTTCACCTTCTTCTATACAACCCTCATCATTGTCTAAAAAAATTTCTTCATTGGTTAGAAGAAAATTACTAAATGAGTTTATAGGATTTTCTAGAACTGTCTCTTCAGTAGGCATTTGGTCTTGCTGAATTTTTTTAGGAATGTCTTTGTAGCCTTGAGAATTGACTGTTTTGGCTCTATAGACCTACTTCTTTATTGGAGGAAAGATTTCTTTTAATTATTTAGTGGAAATAAGGTTGGCTTGTATGGGGAGAGTTTCTTGGTTATCTATAGAATTTGGCTCCACTCCTTGTTTACCTTTATCTTTGATTAGACAATTTATGTTTTTGTGGCCTAATTTGTAACAACTGGAACAATAATTTGGGATATCTTCATAACCTATTGATTGCCAAAACCCAAAATCTTCACAACCGATCCAAACTCTATGAGGTTTTGGAACTAAGATGTTAATTTCAATAAAAACTCTTATGACACTAGGTATGTTCAAAGACTCTGTAGAGGCGTTAATTTTTAGAGGTGTACCTACTGCTTGAGCAATAGAAAAAAGGGAATATTTAGAAAATAAATGTACTGGAAGACCTCATAGACAGATCCAAATAGGTACTACGGAACTTTCTTGATCAGGTGTAAAATTGGGTGACCATTTGAAAGTACGCATAGGATATCTTCCCATGTACCACTCGTTCTTCATCCAAAGTCTAATAAAGTATTCTTCGCATGAAACTTTTATCAAAATATGTTAATTGTCTAGGAGCACTGTAGACACCCCATTCTAGTACCCCATAAACTCTCCTTAGGTCCCTAGCACCTCCCTTCATCACTACAGACCTAAGTCATACCCTGGGTACTGACCTAGAGTCCATCGGGCACTCCCAAGATCCGTTTGACCAAAAAGCAAACTCTTCAGCTCGATTGAGACTCAATTAATTTCCAAATGGAACTAAAACCCTTTCCAACGGTCCGTCCTGTGCGCGATTATGACTTACGGTGCAGACGAACGACTCGTTTTCCCCCGAAACCTGACCCAGAGGCCATCGAGCACTCCCAAGCTTCGTGTGACCAAAGTTAATCTCCAGCTCGACCGAGATTGAATAAATCTTCAAAGGGCAAACCCCTTTCCAACGGTACACTCCGAGCCTAATTGTGACTTATGGTGCGGACGAACTATCCGTATTACTCTGAAAGGTCACCGAATGATTCTAGGCCCTAGTTGACCGAATTCACTTCCTAAACCGAGTCAAACTCTTTGGAATGTCTAAATACGTCTCCTAACCTTTCCAACGGTCCATCCCGTGTGCTATTCTGACTTACCTTGCGGATGAATAATCCATTTGCGTCCGACAATTCCCCGTCCAAAGGACCGACGAATGCTTTCGAGCTAAATTTGACCCAAAGTTAACTTTCGGACCTGGGAGTAGTTCTAAATACATTCGAAGGAATCTGAAGTACCTTTCCAACGTTTAGCCTCGTGTGCGATTTGGATCAATGGTTTTCGCTCTACGACCAATTTTTTGAAGGAACCTAAAAGAGACTACCAAACGGCAGGTTCCAAACCCTGCCTATTGGCAGTGTGCCTAAAAACACCTTTCGATTAGTAGGACTAGGACTATGCCGATCAACAATGCCCTGGGCCTATAAAAAGGAGGTCCTGACCTCATTGCAAGGATAAGATCTGAAATCCATCACTCTCAGCGAGCTCAGAAAACCCCTCTCGAAGTCAGCGTGATTTTCACATCCAAATCCCTTCCCAACCCTCACTTTTAATCAAACTTAGTGAATTAACTACCCCTCATCCTTATCCAAGTAAAAGGGTAGCTCTCCAATATTCGAGATCAAGCTGAAGATCTTCAAGAAGGTCCAATTTTCTCACTCTCTCTTCAAATTCTCCTAAATTCGCATTGACTTATTTTATTACTTAGCACTTTTATTCTCTCCATCTCACATATCCTAATATACGTTTTATTTAGTATTATTTCACATCTCTTATTTTCATATAAATAAAAACCAAAAAAATAAGAAAAAGAGGGTTTGGTCATAAATTCCAAACAGTAATTTTCATTCTTTTCTCACAACTAAAACACTTTTTTTTACAAACACACACATATAAGACAAGTCCCCGGTTGTATTCATGGGATAAATCCCACCCCTCGTTTTGCATACGAAATATGTGGACTTTGATGCCTCTATAGGCTACGTAGGCGTCTCGGGGTAAAACCCCAGACTCGAGTCCTACTTTTCTCTCATTTTCTTTTCTTTCTATATTCTTTAAACTTAACTCTCTTAGATTATATATATATATATACATATATTTGTTCTTAGGGGCGTATTATTCCATATGCGTTATGATCCCATTATAACGATCAATGCTAGGATAATCGCGTATATCCTATTTTATAATATTACTTTTACGAACATTCCTATGGATGACTCACTTTATCTCTTCCATGATACAAGTCGATGATTCCTATCTCCACTACATATACACATGCACACATATCATGGGGAAATAAAGGAAAACAACAACAATCCATGAGAGACCGCAAGGGCGGAATGGGTGCCTAACACCTTCCCATTTCGTAACTTAGCCTCCGGACCCTTTTCCAATCATTTTGGTTTCGTATGTATCAGTATGCCTTTGGATTATGTCCTTCGGGATGGCTCCCTTTTCTTTTGTCTGTTTTGAGTAAAATAGACTGGCGACTCCATCTCTCTACATTTTTTACCTCATCACCGACGCCGGCCGAAGCGCTCTTGAGAGGGATGCGTGGGACTAAGATCCTCTCGAAATGAAGATACTCTCTTCTTCATCCCTCCCGCCGCGAGGATGGGGGATGGCCACTGTTACGACTTTGCTGGGGACTATTTTGAGGGCTACACTATATTTACATGGGTGTTTTATTTTCTTATATACTCCCTTACTTTGCATGTTCCCCTTTTCATGTATACCTCATGCTTAAGCTTTTATTCACACGCTTGTAGAAGATTCACCATGTACACTTCGCACCACGTGCACCTAGGATCACATGTAACCACTTGTTGCACGCATCACCCATCCATACTTGGTATACCATTGGTACTTGTACTTTGCTCCCCGTTTGGCGTAATCAAGAAAGATACTTTCATTATAAGATACTAATAAGAAAATCATGCATGATTCACACGACATCACCAAAGAGCATTGTTATTGACCAAATTTTGTCCGATAACTGGAGGGCCACTTCGTGATGGGCGCTGGTCCGGCAGGGCATAGTTATCCTAAGCGATATGACTCTCACCTTCCATTGGTTAATTACCTTCGACGTATATCGAACGGTTACCTCACATCGTACCACTTAACTGAAGTCATGACGGGAGGTATATCGCAGGGAACTCGTTCATGTACGCTGAGTATATCGAATTCGTTCTCACACGTACCATCCCCACGAGGTATATAGTGAGGCAATTCACGTACACTCAGGAATATCAAATGGCTTGTCCACACGTACCGATTGCCCTCAAAAGCAAGATGTATATCATGGAAGCCATGCCAAGGGGGGAAGCCTTTCTAATTCACCCAACCAACTGCATAACCATATATAGTTGTCAAGCCTAGGACATACATGTTAGATTGTCGATTTCGACCCGAAATTCAGCCAAAATTCTGGGTCGGCCTGCTACCCAAATTTTCGCGCATTTTTAAATGGGACCCTGCCCGTGAGCCTGGTCACAAGTCCAATCATAGCTTTGCATATGTTACAAACCCAACTTTTTCAGGCTCTGGTCCCGTCTGGCATATCATTTTTGCATTTAGGAAAATTTAATACAAGTTAGAACATAATAATTATAATAATCATGCTGAGACCTATCTCCAAAAAATATTTCTCCCTTTTTTGTCAAAAATCCAAAAACATTTCTCTGTTAATATTTCTCCTTTCTTTATTAAAAATCCAAAAATGTTTCCCCCTTCTTTATCAAAAATCCAAAAACATTTCTCTTTTCTTTATCAAAAATCCTTTCTTTATCAAAAATCCAAAAATATTTCTCTTTTCTTTATCAAAAATCCAAAAATATTTCTCCTTTCTTTATCGAAAATCCAAAAATATTTTGTCTTTCAATCTCAAAAATAAAAAAATGTCAAAAATATTTTCATTCTCTATCTCAAAAATAAATCCCATTTTAGACCTTCTCAGGTCGATTGCACGCCCTTGGCCTGGCTCCTTATTGGCTTCGGTCTTCAGTCAAATCACCTCGGAGTTTCGTTTGTTCCCCTGCTACTTCTTTCGAGTCTGGTATCCATCCACTTTCCATGGAGAACATAGATCAAGTACCAATTATGCAGCCAAATCTGACGGAAGTCTTAGCTCAGGTTGTGTACAAGATTGATAATCTCCAGATCGAGGTCCGAGAGATGCAACGAAACCAGGCTCCTGGTCCTCAAGAGACCGAGGCACTATTCCCTCATGCTATGGGTCAACCTGAGCCTATCTGGGTTCCCGAAGAATATCAGCACGCTCTACGTGCCCCTCCTACTAATGGGCCACCACCTGCCCAGCTTCTTATGCCGAACCTTGCCCAGCATGGGGATAACTTGCCTATGATCATTAATAAAAAAGAGCAAGAGTTTAACAAGGTCAAAGAAGATCTCAAGATGCTAACTAAGAAGTTTGACCAAGTCAGAATCCATGGGAATTTACATGGACTACACGCACATGTCTCCTTATCCTAAGGCAAGGTTACCTGAGAAGTTCAAGATGCTAAATATCGAGAAATTCGAAGGAAGTGACTCCCAATTGTACATTTTCACAGTTATCACCGTTCTATGACCCTCCTAGGGGATTTTGAAGAAATGATGGCCCAATTATTTCAGCAAACTTTGAAGAATAGCTCCCTTTGATGGTTTTTATCTCTCGAGGATGCTAGAATCCATAGCTCGGAGGATGTATCCCAAGAATTCATGCCGCAGTACAAATATAATGCAGAGCTTGAGGTCACTCGTCGTGATTTAGAGATGCTCAGACAGAACTCTGGGGAATCAATCAATAACTTCATAGCCCAATGGAGGGAAAAAGCAGCCACCATGACCTATCGACCATCCGAAGAAGAATAAGTCAACATAGTGAAGAAGAACTTCTTACCCCATGTCCGAGTAATAGTGGGAGGACAATACTATCCCCACTTTTGAGCTCTTAGAGAAGCAGGCATAGAAATCGAGGAAGGTCTTACTAAAATAGAAGTTGAACCAAAGAAAGTGTTCAGACAGTTCACCCCCAGAAAATATGACACACCTGTCAGTGCTGCAGTGTCAACCATTAACAACATCTCTCAACCAACCACCTCGTGGGCACAAGAAAGATGCCATGTCCCAATCCGAAAGGAATACACCGAGCTCCATGCTCCCCTCTCTAAAGTTTATCAGGCCCTGTTAAGCGGAAACCTTATCAAACCCTTGGATCCCCGTCCATTGCCAAATCCACTCCCAAGAAACATCAAGGAAGATACCCATTGCGCCTTTCACCAAACTGTTGGCCATACCACCGACCATTGCTTTCACCTTCGAATCATAATCCAAGGTCTAATTGACCGGGGTACCATTGCCCCTCTAGCCAATCCTAAGCCAAACACTACCCACAACCAACTCCCAAATCATGCCAATGCCATCTTCCTAGAAGAGAACCCAGAATTTGATCCCTCAACTCAAATAACACCCATATACTCTTCCAAACCTCTCCAAACTTGCCCATATTTCCTCCTACACCTTGTTAGCCTCGGTGATCAGGCAGTGTCACTCCTCACCAGAGCATGTATCACAGTCCGTACCCATTCTGAAAATGGAAGTATGGAATTATCAGAAGTGTTAAACCAACTCCTAGAGTTTGGGATGAAATTTCACTCACAGATGATCATTGATTGCCAAAGGTTAAGTAGCTATTCTTAGAAGCACGAAAATGGGCCTGAGAGTCAGACAGTTGGGTGGTACCAACCGATGAAGTCAACCTAGATGATGTTATCCTGATCATAACAGAATTACTCAGGCAAACCAACAACATTTGCAGTATGGCCGAATTACTTGATACTCTGAAGCTACAAGGGCGCTTGGTCCCTTCACCCTTATATCTCCCCGTAGAATGGGAGGACCTATACGAAGAATCCATTGAAGTTATGGAATGCATTGACTTTACATGAAAAGACATAATTGTTTCCACCAGATGGGGGAGGAATTTGAATATTCAAATGAAGAGTAAGCTTCTGATAAAATTGGCCTGGTAGCCGATATGCGTGGGTTGATATCATTTGAAGAACTCCTCAAAAAAAGAAATAATATGGAAAAACAACCCGAGATCGATAAAGAAATTGGGTTCATGTGCTTCCCTTCTTTAGTAAATCACATGACCAGATCAGGAAGGCATTACTAGATCCCAAACTCACTACCAACCAATGACAAAGGGAAGGGCATTCAAAACCTTCCTATGCCAGAAATAACCCTCGACGAAAGCAAGATCCTCGATCAACTGAAGAAAACTCAGGCTAACATCACTCTATGGGGGGTTTTCATGTCTTCCCAGCTGTACAAAAATGCCTTGATAAAGTTGCTTACTGGACCCATAGTTCCTCCTTCTACCACACTAGAAGAAGCGATAAATATAGTCGGATCCTTGACCTCTACCCGAATGTTATCCTTTTCCGAAAAAGAAATCCCCAAAATTGGGCCAAACCACAATCATGCACTCAATATCTCCGTCAAAGTTATGGGGAAGATTGTACCACTCTCTTTTATCGATAATGAATCCGCATTGAATGTCTGCCCATTAAGAACCTTCAAATGCTGAGGACTAAAGGAAAGTGACCTCGATCCAACCTCCGTTGTTGTACGTGCCTATGATAATACCCATCGGGAGGTGATGGGATCCATACAAATTATAATAGTGGATGGCCCTATAAACCCTATCGTTGAATTCCAAGTTATTAACATCCCATATTGCTTCAACATGTTGCTCGGACGACCTTGGCACCACAGTATCAAGGGTGTGTCTTCCTCACTCCATCAGAAATTGAAATTATTTACCGATGGACGAGTCATCACCATTTTGGGCGACGGTAACAATGTCGAGGGTGCAAGCACCAACAATCCAATCCTTGGGATACAGCACGGGTCAAATGATATGCTCATATTCGGATTTCGAGTTGAGCCACTTTTACTCCCGACAGGGGATGATTTTAGAGAAAGGGTTTGTCCGTAATACGACCCTCATGATAACATCAATGTGATTCAGATGTTCATAAACATGCACATCATGCCCGGAATAGGGCTAGGGCAAAGACAACAAGGGATACTTGAGATCATTATGGTGAAAAAGGCTTTCTCTCCTTGTGGTTTAGGGTATTAACCATCAGAATAAGAGCTTAGAATGATCTGCCAGTCTCGACCAAAGAGAAAACTAGACTGAATCCAGACTATCCCAGGTGACTCCTTGAATGGACAATTCATCAAAGAGGGAAAAGACTTCCCCTTTTGTGGCTTTAACCCTAGTATGTCCATACAGATAAAAATACGAAGCCTGGAATGGAGATCTTTTTCCAGAATAGCTACCCATGGGCCGAAAGTTCTCGACACCATGTACAACCACCCATCAAAGATACCACATATTTTGAGGGAAGTGACTCCGAGGATTCGTTCAACCTACAGACAATAGGGCTGACACTCTGTATGGTTCATTCAAGCACCACATCACTGGATCCAACTCACCTTATTAAAGCTGCTGATACACCTCTCCTCAAATGGAATGCTGCGCCGATTCTACCTGTTGAAATCTCACCTAACCCCAATGTTTACCCCATTTTTTCTTTTGTTGTCTATCCCTGCTCAAATGTAATTGAGACCTCCTTTGATGAGGTTCTCAATGCTGTTTTTCCTATCAATGAAATAAATGAAGATTTTGAGTATCTTGTTATGCCTTACATTAACTGTTTGGATTCTAATCAAACTTTTAATGATGATAATTTTGCAAATGAACAATTCTTAACTGATCTAAATAAGGTTAATAACAAATAACATAACAGCGTTCAAGTTAATGAAGAAGAAACTGTTATTGTTAACCTCGGTTCTAATAGCCAACTGCGCAAGATTAGGATATGAGCTACCCTCGACGATCATGAGCGCGCACATCTTAAAGAATTATTGAAGGAATTCATGGATGTCTTCGCATGGTCCTATGACGATATGCCCGGCATTAATCCCAAAATTAATCAACATGATATCCCCACTCTCCCATATTACAAGCCGGTTAAACAAAGGTTGAGAAAGATCCACACCGAATGGTCTCTCAAAGTCAAAGAAGAGGTGGTCAAACAATTGAACGTGGGATTCATTCACATGATCGAATATTCCACATGGCTAGCCAACATAGTGCCTGTACCAAAGTCAGGAAGGAAAGTTCGAATGTGTGTAGACTACTAAGACTTGAATAAAGCCTCTACAAAGGATGATTACTTGCTACCCAATATCGACATGATCATGGACAACACAACCAGTCATGCTCTCAAGTCGTTTATCGACGGGTTTTGTCGAGTATAACCAAATCAAAATGCACCCAGATCACCAAGAAAAAACTGTGTTCATCACCCTATGGGGAACCTTTTGCTACACTGTTATGCCATTTGGTCTCAAGAATGCTGGGGATACCTACCAGAGGACTGGCACAACCATCCTGCACGATCTGATTCACAAAGAATTCAAGGTCTATGTAGATGATATGATTATCAAATCCAAAACTAGAAAATGTCATATACCCTCCCTTTGAAAGTTCTTCGAACGACTGCGACGGTATCAGATGAGACTCAGTCCACAGAAATGTGTCTTCGACGTTACAAAAGGAAAACTCTTAGGATTCATGGTCAGTGAGAAAGGGATAGAAGCAGATCCTGCCAAGCTAAAATCCATACTTGAGATTCCACCTCCCCGAACGAAAAAAGAAGTCTGTGGTTTTCTTTGAAAATTGTAATATATCAGCCGGTTCATCAGCCAGCTAACCTCCATGTGTGAACCAATTTTTAAACTTCTCTGAAAGGATTTAACCCAAGTTTGGAATGAGGCCTGCCAAGAATCTTTTGAACGAAACAAACAATATCTGACCCAACCTCCGGTACTCATGCCACCACGACCTATTCTCCCCTTGCTTTTATACCTAACCATAACCTACACTGCATTTGGGGCTTTGTTATCCCAATACCTTGAAGATTCCCACAAAGAAAGAGCCATCTATTACGCCAGTTGTAAATTAGTTGGGTACGGAGTCAACTACACTGCTTTGGAGAAGGCATGTGTCGCGCTTGTTTGGGTCACCCAAAAGTTATGACACTAAATGCTCGCCTTTCCCATCAAACTTGTATCCCAAATGGACCCCATTGAGTACCTTCTTAATAAACTCGCCTTATCCAACCGAATGGATCGATGGTTGATGCTCCTAGCCGAGTTTGATAGTGTGTACATCACACAAAAAGATATAAAAGGAAAATCCATCTCTGACTACCCCATGGTAGAATTTGACAATTGGATCTCTGAATTCTCGGATAAAAACATCCTCGGCGCTGCTAAGACGACCTCCGATGGTAAATGTTCTTTGACGGCACTGCCAACAAAAAGGGATATGGCATTAGGATACTTCTGATCGCCCCAGATGACTCCCACACCCATCCCCATCAAGTTGGATTTCCCCTGGACCAACAACATGACTGACTACAAGGCGTGTACGGTAGGCCTCAAAGTTGCTCTCAAGAAAGGAATTTAATGCCTAAAGGAATTGCAAAAAATCCATCTACACTGCATCGCAAGGGCTGACATTGAAAAGGTAATGCAGAAAATCCACAGCGGGGAATGCAGGCCCCACATGAACGATCACATGCTTACTAAGAAGATCATCCGACAAGGCTACTACTGGCCCACCAAGATCCAGGATTGCATCGTCTATGTCCGGAGATGCCTCAAATGCCAATAATTTTCTAACCTTAAACACATGCCTTCGCGATAATTATACAACATGACTTCTCCCTGGCCGTTCTCCACCTGGGGCATCGACATCATAGGGAAGGTTACACCCAAGGCTTCCAACGGGTATGAGTTCATCCTAGTTGCCATTCATTACTTCACCAAATGGTTCTAAGCTGAGTCATACGCAATCCTGAATGCTAAGAAAGTGGCCAAATTCATCAAGAAAAACATCATCTACTAATATGGGGTCCCACATGAGCTAGTGTCAGATAACGAGTTGCACTTCGAGGCAGAAGTCACATAAATGGTCAACGAGTATGGGATTCAGAGACACAAATATTCTCCCTTACGACCTCAGACCAGCAGTGAAGTCGAAGCCGCTAATAAAAACCTCAAAGACATCATCAGTAAGATGACCGAAAGTTGTCGAGATTGGGTCAACCGAATCCCTCACGCCCTCTAGGGCTACCGAACCTCTATTGGGATACCCCATACATTATGAAGAAAATCTTGTCCAGCAGTGTCACCATGCTCATCGACCTAGATGGACAAGAGATGGCTCGTCCAGTCAACCTGGACTGTCTCAATAAATTTTACCCCTAGTTCGAAATCTCGGTGCGCTAGGACTCTTCTCATCTCCCTTCTATTCTAAAAAAAACTCTTCATTTCCCTCTACCCAGAACTACGTGAGCCTGATCCTCTGCAAAAACCATTCTCAGAAAAAGTAAAAATTTTCAAAAACCCCCAGAGGTACGTAGGCAGCTCATACATCTTACATGAGCATGACCCTTTCTTTTTCACAAAAAAACTATTATTTTCTTATCTCTGAGAACGACAGTTCATTCTAACATATATTTGAACTAAAGGATTATGCATGCCTTAGGGATCATTATAGATAATTAAAAATACAAAATTCATCAAAAGGCAGAGCTAGATGATCAAAAACTTGTTTATTTCACTAATAAGAAATTACGGTACAATTACATAAGAAAAGGAACGTATAACTCCCTTCCCCCTACCTTCCTAGAAAGACAAATAAAATCCCTAAATTTATTCCCCGTTACAAAACTAACTTTTTAAGAGTCCTACCCACAGCTACCAGAGGAGCCCGCTCCGTCATCATTTACATCCTGGGGTCCCCAAGCTTCCCCTACCTGAATAGAGTGCGGCAAATGCTCCATGGACCGATAAGCTCGAACCAGCCTCAGAAAAACTACAACACCACCCCCCATGGTATCAGATAAGACAATCCACATTTGTCCAGCCTCCACTACCAACATCTTACTATCCACTCTTCTCTACAACCACCTCATATAATACCCTGGGATGTGTCGAACTCACCCAACAGACTGAGAAGGACGGGTTGACGGACGCCAACTCTCCCACAAAGATCCAAGTCGCATGCACAAATGCTCTTTCAGATCTTCTATCAGAAAGAAATCTAGTGTCCGAGGTGGCATGACCTGCTCCCAGCCAAATTAGCGCAGAAGCCGCCAAGGGAACTAGAAAGAGGTCTGTCTGAGACCAACCAACCGGACATACGGGTATTCCCCTAGCTCCAAAATAGACAGCAACTGTCCCCACCAAGGCACTGACCAGCGCAGATTTAGAGCCCCATGCTCCACAAACCAATTCTCCCAGCTCTCAATATCCAGGCCAACACTGATGAAATTGTGTGAAAAGAAGTTGGGTACAGCCGACAAAGGGTATTCCGGAGGAGTCACTAGACGGAGTCTTTCAGACAACCATATTAACAAACCCCTCAGAAAGTCAGAACGACCTTCTCGCCAGGCATCCAGACCATTCAAAGTCTCCGTCAGTATCATCGCCACAGGATTGCGATGGTATGACATCCATGAAGTGATGCCTGTAAGTTGTGGGTCCACCAATAGTTCCCCAGTCACCAGCAACAATTTCAAAACTAAGGCTAGAACGACGGCTCCGGCATATCCAGCTTCACCAACCTCCTGCAAATGCACAGATCGCAGCACCGCCGAAAGGGAAATCATTCCTCTAGTAACCAAAGATCTACCCACCGAGGGCAAGACAAGGAGAAGTCCAGCCAACAACTCCCGAGGAGACCGAGAAAACTCAGGCGTAACAGTCGCCATAATAGGATTTACTCCCAACATGGCAGAAAATTCCTCATAAGTCGGACAGACTTCTTCCAAGCCAAAGAGGAATACATGGTCTTCGGGGTACCAAAATTGTACCGCTGCCATCAACATGTTCCATATTATGGGTTGATTATGCCATAAAGAGACTCGACGCATGTTGAAAGCATCGTAATCGACGTTATAGGAGAACATCGCCTATAAAGTCCCGATGTAGTTGGCAAACTCAACACTATCAGTGAGAGCCATATCACAGAATAAGAAAGTTAGGATATAAAGATGTGATGAAAACACTCCACCCTTACCCCTTTTTATACTTAAAAACCCTCACAAAAAACATAACCCCTGCAGAAATTGGAGGAAATCTTGCCCCACAAGTTACCAAAGGCTGAAGAGGGTACCAATCAAAGCTTTGATTGATTAGACCGTATTGACCTATCGATAGGCAAAAGAAGGGTCTTGCTGATTGACAACCTCCTATTTTTAGAAACTTTCCTTTTTTTCTCTTTTGTCAAAATCAGAAAACTAAGTAAAAATATGTTGATATTCTCAACAGAATTTCAAAAACCCCTTCCATCTTTATATAAATTCTCATTTTAAATAAAAATTTCCTTCAAATCCCAAAAATATTTCTTTTTACGATCTCAGCAGCAAAGTAAAAAACGCATATGCATTCATTCATTCATTACTAACAGAAGATAAATAAAAAAACTCCATTGCATAGCATAGATATGTTTCTGTGTTACATCATTTTGCAGGAAAATAAAGAAAAGCGAAAAAACAACGGGACTCAGCCCGAACCCACATTCTCCCCCCCCCCCACTTTCTCTCTCTCTCTCTCTCTCACCTAACCTTCACCTCTCTCTCTAAGAACTCTACCCCTACGACGCGCTCTCTTTACCCTGCGACGATATGACACACTACCACTAACTGAACCAGACTCCTCCCCGGATGAGGCAGACGACACCAAGCAAGAAGTAACACGAATCGCATCCCGAATATAGGTAGTCACCGAAGATATCCAGACCCTAATGTCCCTCAGCCAAGTGGTGGACACCTGGACTTGCTGCAAGAAAAGTCAGAATCAGTATCAACCAAAGAAGATAAAAAGAAATCAAAAAGATACCAAGAGAAAAGAACAGAAAGATATACCAAAGGACGAAGAACCTCCTCTGTCAAGCCCAACTCCCCCGGGTCCATCGCATGAGGGCGATACAACATAGGCACCATTCCTCCATCAGCCTGTCGGATGTTGTATGAGGGGTATGCAACCAAACAAAGGGGACCTCCGAAGTCACCGTCGCTGTAGATGTCGACGAACCACCACTGTTACAGATGTTGATGGACCTCCGCTGTTGTGGGAGGACCCCACTGACTGACTCGAACACGTAGGAGGGAAGGGCAGTGCATCATATATGCTAGGCACCATTATCCAACTCATCACAAAGTCCATATAATCATATGGCACATTCGTATCGGTGTACAACATATAGGACTCACCAATCATCACCGCGATCCTCTAGCAATATCCGCTCCCGCCTCATAGACATAGGGGGCCTCACAGGTGGAACCACCACTTCGTCCTCGATAATCTTTCGGACCACCCTCTCCCCGAGATACAAAGAGTGGCCAAACTCATGCGCCAGTAAATGCCTCATCTGCGCATTCATTCCAGTCGACCCTGTGTCCTGAACAACCGTCCCTCAAGGGTAAAGGGTCACCTAAAAAATCCCCAGCAGATATAATTCAACATAAAGTCAGAGCACACAAAGACCAGGAATGAAGAAGAAAAAAATTCTTACCCTATCACTAGTTAGGCCATTCAAGACCTGATGCACCTCCTCCAGAGAAAGAGACTTCCTCGACTGTTGATTGGCCTTCCGCCACCGATACAACTGACAAAAGTCCCCAATAGTCTCATCATTCAGAGAAATCAACTGGGTATTACACCCAATCACCTCATAGAACCACATCTTCCAAAGACAAGAATCTATAATAAAAAAAAGATGCACAAGGAAAATGCGAATGCATGAAAGGAAAATGTGAAAATTAAAGAATACCTCAAGAAGATACGTGGCTCCAGTAAAAGTCTACCGGCAACAACAGCTAAATGCATCCAGAGAAAAATAAAGGGTCACCAAAGTCAGGCTCCCCCAATCATAGAGAAGGATGTTCGAAAACATCCTCAAGTATGGCAAAAACCATAAGTGGACGATGTTTTCGCTCGACACCACCAGAAATCCCCCTAACACCAGCAAGATAAACAACCGGGCCATCTGCCTCACCTGCATCCCATCCTCCACATCAATCACCCTACTCAGTAAAACATCCCTCGACAGGGACAGACAAATAGAGTCCCCAAATACTATCCTACCCACATCACTGAGCGTCGCTCGCACCGCCTTCGGCCTCACCCGTAAGGAACGATCCACCTCTATCGTCTCTCCATCACAATCCAGCCCTAGTAGCTGATGCACGTTTATGGGAGTCACAGTTATCTCCCCGAAGCCAAAATGGAAGGTATGGGTAGTGTCCCACCACCTCTCCCCCAGAGCGCATATGACCTACGTTGAACGAGGCGCCTCATCCAGCACGGCTGTCAGCCACCCAAAGCCTGCTGATGATACTAACCAATGCACCACATGTGGAAGGTGCTCCCAGACATCCTTAAGACCCATCATCCCGCGAGAACGCATAGTCGACAAAAAAATTAGATTGTCAAAAGAAAAACCTTATCAAAATCCAAGAAAAAAGAAAGTACCAAAAAAGATTGCCAAAGGTCATTGTTTTTACTTACATAACCACCAGGGTTCACCGCCCTAGAAGAACGATGATGCGACGGCTCCCGTAGCAAAGTCCGTTCATCCGTAACTGGATCAAATGAATCAAAAGTGTTCTCACTCCCCAAATCAAAAGGCGCCCTAGCCCTCCACCCCACATTCGCCTAGTCATCAATAGCCAACCCCTCCTTGTGTACCACAGTGCTCACAAAAGCGGCCTTTTTTTAGATTACGAAATGCTAGAATGATTCACAGAAGAAAATTTTAGAAAGAGAGAAGGCAATAAGTTGTGAAAATGAGGGGAACATGGCCCTTTTTATAGAAAGCCAAGGGTCATGCCGATTAGCCATGATCCCAAACCTATCGATCGGTACTGCCCCTTTATCTTCTCGAGGTAGTCTAAAAGTCCATGCCACTGCTGAATGGAACCCTCCGCATCATGCCGACCGGCACCCCTATTAAATTTTCGTACGAAAACTCCCAAAAAATACCAGAAACCCTAAAAAATCCTCAAAAAATTACTAAAAATCTCAGAGAGGATTTAGAAAATTTTCACCAAGAAAATTTTGTACTCCCTTAAGAGGAGCCCCTATTTTCCCAATGGAACTCTCAAAATCCAAGTGAATCTCCTCCTGGTAATGTCCCCGGAGGACCACTAAAGCATCCCAAACTTCAGGATCATCTCCTATTTCCCAAAGGTCTCAAATTTCCCCGAGCAATACGTCCAAACCCTGGACCACCTAATCACTTCCCCAGTGGAATTTATAGCATCAGATTGGCTATTCCTCCGCAAAATTGCCAAAAGATACGAGGATTTCCCCTACAATCGGCTCCCCAACTCAAATCAAAATCACAAGGTAATTTCCCCAGCAGATTTCCCCGAGAACATCTCAACTTAAGCCCTAAGAATTGGCTTCAACCCGCAGAATTGGTCATCTCAACTTAAGCCCTCAGAATTAGCTTCGACCCGCATAATTGTTCATCTCAACTTAAGCTCTCAGAATTGGGTTCGACCCGTAGAATTGGTCATCTCAACTTAAGCCCTCAGAATTGGCTTCGACCCGCATAATTGGTCATCTCAACTTAAGCCCTCAGAATTGGCTTCGACCCGTAGAATTAGTCATCTCAACTTAAGCCCTCATAATTGGCTTTGACCTGCAGAATTGGTCATTTTAACTTAAGCCCTCATAATTGGCTTCGACCCTCATAATTGGTAATCACAATTTAAGCCCTCAGAATTGGCTTCGACCCACATAATTGCTCATCTCAACTTAAGCCCTCAGAATGGGCTTCGACCCACATAATTGGTCATCTCAACTTAAGCCGTGAGAATTGGCTTCAACTCGTAGAATTGGTCATCTCAACTTAAGCCCTCGGAATTGGCTTTGACCTGCAGAATTGCTCATCTCAACTTAAGCCCTCAAAATTGGCTTCGGCCTGCAGAATTGGTCATCTCTACTTAATCCCTCAGAATTGGATTCGACCTGCAGAATTGGTCATCCCAACCTAAGCCCTCAGAATTAGCTTTGACCCCCAGAATTGGTCATCATAATTTAAGCCCTCGAAATTGGCTTCGATCCGTAGAATTGGTCATCTCAATTTAAGCCCTCAGAATTAACTTTGACCCGTAGAATTGGTCATCTCAATTTAATCCCTCATAATTGGCTTCGACCTGCCGAATTTTTCATCTCAACTTAAGCCCTCAGAATTGGCTTCGACCTGCAGAATCAGTCATCCTCATCCCTAAGCCCTTAGAATTGGCTTCGACCCGTAGAATCGATCACCCTCATCTTTAATTCCTCAGAATTGGCTTTAACCCGCAGAATCGGTCACCCTTATCTTCAAGCCCTCAGAATTGGCTTCGACCCATAGAATTGGTCACCCTCATCTTCAAGCCCTCAGAATTGGCCTCAACCCGTAGAACCGGTCATCCTCATCCTTAGGTCCTCAGAATCGGCCTCAACCCTCTGAATTGGTCATGCTCTTTCAAAGGCATTAGGAGGTGTCTATTTGAAGGCTATCGTTTGTTCCAAACACACCCATTGATGGGCTCTGCAGACACCCCAATCTGGTACCCCCTAAACTCTCCCTAGGTCCCTAGCACCTCCCTTCATTGCTACAAACCTAAGTCATACCCCAGGTAGTGACCTAGAGGCCATCGGGCACTCTCAAGATCCGTTTGAATAAAAATAAACTCTTTAGATCCACTAATACTGAATGAATTTCCAAAGGGCACTGAAACCCATTTCCAACGGTCCGTCCCGTGTGCGATTCTAACTTACGGTGCAGATGAATGACCCATTTTCCACCAAAACCTGACCTAGAGTCTATCGGGCACTCCCAACATCCATTTGACCAAAGTAACTCTTCATCTCTATCGATACTGAATGAATCTTCAAATGGAATTGAAACCTCTTTCCAACGGTCCACTCCGGGCCCAATTCTGACTTACGGTGCGAACGAATGATTCGTTTAACTCTAAAAGGTCACCGAATGCTTCCAGGCCCCGCTTGATCCAAGTCAACTTCCCAAACCAATTCAAACTCTTTGGAATGTCTAAATACATCTACTAAACTTTCCAATAGTCTTCCCCGTGCGCGATTCTGACTTACCATGCAGACGAACGATCCGTTTGTGTTCGATAATTCCCCGTCCAAAGGATCGAGGAACACTTCCGAGCCACATTGACCCAAAGTCAACTCCCAAACCTGGAGAAGTCCAAAATACTTTCTAAGATCTCTGAAGTACCTTTCCAACGATTTTCCCCGTGCATGATTCGGATCAACGGTTTGCGCTCTGCGATCAATTTTTCGAAGGAACCTGAAAAGACTGCCAAACGGATGGTTCCAAACCCTGCCTATTGATATTGTGCCTAAGAACACCAGCCGATTGGCAGGACTAGGACTATGCCAATTGGTAATGCCCTGTGCCTATAAAAAGGAGGGCCTAAAATCATTGCAAGGATAAGATCTGAAATCCATCACTCTCAGCGAGCTCAGAAAACCCCTCTCGAAGTCAGCGTGATTTCCACATCCAAATCCCTTTCCAACCCTCACTTTTCACCACATTTTTCATCAAACTTGGTGAATTAACTACCCTTCATCATCATCCAAGTGTAAGGGCCCAACATTCAAGATCAAGCTCAAGATCTTTAAGAAGGACTAATTTTATCAACTCTCTCTTCAAATTCTACTAAATTCGCATTAACTTGTTTTTATTACTTAGCACTTTTATTCTATCCATCTCACATATCCTAATATACTCTTTATTTAGTATTATTGCACATCTCTTATTTTCAAATAAATAAAACCCCAAAAAAAACAAGAAAAAGAGGGTTTGGTCATAAATTCCAAACGGGAATTCTCATTCTTTTTTCACACTTTTCTCACAACTAAAATATTTTTTTACAAACACACACATATAAGAGAAGTCCCCGGTTGGATTTATGGGATAAATTCCACCCCTCATTTTTCATGCGAACTACATGGACTTTGATGCCTCTATAGTCTACATAGGCGTCTCGGGGTAAAACTTGAGACTCGAGTCCTACTTTTCTCTCATTTTCTTTTCTTTCTATATTCTTTAAACTTAACTCTCTTAGATTTTATATATATATATATATATATATATATATATATTTGTTCTTAGTGGCGTATTATTCTATATGCACTATTGTCCCATTGTAACGATCAACGTTAGGATAATCGTGTATATCCTATTTTCTAATATTACTTTTAGGAACATTCCTACGGATGATTCGCTTTATCTCTTCCATGATACAAGTTGATTATTCCTATCTCCACTACATATAAACATGCATACATATCACGGGGAAATAAAGGAAAATAGCCATAATCCATGAGAGACCGCAAGGGCGGAATGGGTGTCTAACACCTTCCCATTTCGTAACTTAGCCTTCGGACCCTTTTTGAATCATTTTGGTTTCGTATGTATCAATATGACTTTGGATGCTGTCTTTCGCGATGGCTCCCTTTTCTTTTGTCTATTTTGAGTAAAATAGACTGGCGACTCCATCTCTCTACATTTTTCACCTCATCACCGACGCCGGCCGAAGCGCTCCCGAGAGGGATGCGCGGGGCCAAAATCCTTTTGACATGAATACACCCTCTTCTTCATCCCTCCCACAGCGAGGATCGGGGATGACCATATGCCCAATCTGTAAAGAAGCCTTTAAACCAAATGATTCAAAGTTTTTACGTATAAAATCCATATTTGGTTTTCCATGAGAAATTTTACCAACGATGGCATGTTTGTAAGGTTGGGGAAGTTGATTCCATTCTTCCTTTCTGAAAAGCACTATTGGTTCTCCACAAAATTTTGACAAGACTTTGATACCTACTGCATGGTCTTCTTAAGGGTCTTTCAACAAACTCGCAATTGACTTCTTTTAGGGAATATTTGGATCAGGGGGGTTAGGATTGAGTGTGGTAGAGGCCATAGGGTTGGAGGCTGCCATGCAACCCTAGCTGTGGTTTGGAGAGAGAAAAGGTTTTATATTTTGAATACTGATAATTGGATAGATTATATATCACTATTAGTATTAGTATGTTAATACTTCTAATCAATCAGCATATATTAATATGAGTTAAGTCAATCATTAAATACATAATATTTTATATCATTATAAACCTAATAAAACATATATCTATTATAGATACAACCGTTTAAAGTTATAATACAACAATAATACAATTGTTCCCATAAGATGTTTTCAAGTGTAAGCCATAACACAAAAGTGGAAATTTTTTAAATATTGAAATAATTTACATACATGCACACAATTGGTATATTACCATGGTTCAAAGTCGCAGTATTGGTCTATGACTCAAACACTTAATTTTTGACTCAATATCGCTCTCAGTCTTGGGCAATATACAACTACACACTATTTAGAGAACTCAGAAAAAATTGAAAAAAATATAAAAAAAATTAGAAAAATAAGAATAATAGTATGGCTTAATTAGACACTTATAAAATCATCATTTAGTATGCATAACATTGCCTAATGGTTTATATTGAATCATCATTTAGTATCCATGACATTGTGTAAATAAATATATATTTAGTAATATATTCTTCATTAATGTTATAATAGTACCTATTTCTAATTAAGGATATATATAATGTAAATAATAATACATTTCACTATAAATTTGATTTAAGATTGTTAGTTAAATTTTAATTAGTTATTTGTTCCCTATTTTTATACTTCCATTGTCAATGTAAATTAAACTATGCCCATATAACTTTTGTTAACATGATGTGCAATTAGTATATGTTTTGTGTAAATTTTCAATTGTAACTCTATGTCGCCATATAATATAAAAAAAATGAAAATAGATTTATTGATCAAGTGTTTCTTTTTTCTCTCTTATTTCAGGATCGCGTGGCATCAAAGAAGGCAAAGAAACACAAGTAGTCTAGAAGATAAATTACCAATGTAAGTCCTAATATTTTTTTAACTTTGATTTGTTCATTTTTAACACTTTGTTTTTCTTCATTTTTGTAGGTTTTGCTAACGTTTTATCAAGCTCGTGAACAAAGTTCCTTCACGGATGCTATACATATATTTAGTATTAGGTTAGGGGTAGAATGTTAATATAAGGATATTGTGTTTTGGTATTTAGATGATCCGACGTTTTGGACTTATGTTTAATATTGTTAGGTTATTAGTGGAGAAGGTTATACTATTTTCATGCTACAAAGATGGTGATGTTTTGGGGATAATGGTATATAAAGGGTGGCTAGTAATATAAATAGTTAAAATTATCTTGTTTTTGATAATTTGGTATCATCATAACATGCTTAATATTTGTGAATAGACAAATAATATTTTATGACATTTTCCTATTATAGTTGCCTTAAGTTTGGGATATGGCTGAGCAGGTAGCCGAAATTTTTAAAACGTTGGGATATAAATTGTCAACATTTTTAATTTAACGTTGGGATTGAGGAAGTGGCTCAGGAGATAACCGAGGATTTTAAAACGTTGGTACAAATGTCGGGATATCAAATTTTTGACGTTTCTAAAAAAGTTATTTATTTCAATTTCCGACGTTTTTAATTTAACGTTGGGATTGAGGAAGTGTCTCATGAGATAACCGACGGTTTTAAAACATTGGTACAAACATCGGGATATCAAATTTTTAACGTTTCTAAAAACGTTGTTAATTTCTGACTACAGCAACGCCGACGTTTAATAAAAAAACGTTGGGTTATGTTTTTTCATCGTTTTCATATAGTTTACCGACGTTTTTAAGACATCATCTAATCCTAAAATTCTTGTAGTGATACTATGACATGAACTCACAGGCGACATCTTCCCAACTACGGATCCTAGATTCGTCGAGGGACAAAAACCAATGGAGAGCGTTATCTTTTAAATTCTCCTGGAACATCTAGGCCATTATTTCCACGAAGGCACCTAGGATAGTCATGGCTCAGTGATAGATTCGGCGATGAATATTTGGGGGATAATTACCCCCAAACTTCCCAATGTTAGGCATCTTAAATTTCTCCGATAACCTTGCTTTAGGGTAGGGATACATGTGGGTGTAATCCATGTAGTTCCCCAATATTAAGACTTGGTCAAATTTCTTAGTCAACATCTTGAGGTCCTCCTTGACCTTGTTCAATTATTCCTCCTTTAGATAAACAGGTACTAGTAGGTTAGCCCTTGGGTGGTCAAGATTCAACATAGGGAGCTGAGCCAGAGGTGGGCTATTAGCTGGATTTAGGTACCCATATAGGTTCAGGTGCGGGCGAATCCATGGCACGGTGAAAGAGGACCTCGGGTTCCCAGGGAATTCGATTTCGCTGCATATCTTGGACCTCGATTTGAAGGTTTTCAATCTTGGCGGTGATCTGGAGTAGGACCGCCATCAAATCAGGCTACACATTCGATACTAATTCTTCATTCTCCATGAAGAGTTAGTAGAGTTGGATTCCAGATTCAGAGGAATTACCGGGAGGACTGATGGATTCTCGAGGAGATTCGACAAAAGACTGGAGACAATAGGGAGCTAGGCGAAGGGTCGTGTGTGTGATCTAACTGAGAGGGAAAAAGATTTGAATTTTTTTTTTGAGATAGAAGAAGAAAAAACTTCTATTATTTTGAAAAAAGAGGAAAATATTTTTGGTATTTTTATAAAAGAGAGGAAAAAATATTTTGGCATTTTTTTAAATAGAGAAGGCAAATGCCTTTGATACTTATGATAAGAAGATGGAAAATATTTTTGGTGTTTTTGATAAAGGAAAAGAAAAATATTTTTTAACACTTTAATAAAGAAGGAGAGGAAAAATGAGAGAATGGTATCAACATGATTATTAATGTTTATTAGGTTTTCACCTATAGTAGGTTTACCTAAATGGATAACGAAATGCCGGACGGGACCCGAGCCTAGGAAATTGGGTTTTTGAAAAGTATGTAAAAAATGCGGTTGGACTTGTTACTAGGCTCGTGGAAAGGGTCCCGTTTTGGAAAAAAATGAAATTGCAAAAAATTTTAGGCGGCATGCTGACCTAGTATTTTGGCACAGTTTCGGGTAGTAACTGGAAAACTAAATATGAGTGCTCAAGGTTTCATGCCTAATGAGGGTATGTAGTTATTGATTTAGTGGAAAGGTTCCCCCCTTTGGCATGACTTCCACCATATATGTCTTGCTTTTGAGGGTAATCGGTATGTGTGGACAAACCATTTGATATAACTGAGTGCACGTGAATTGCCTCACTATATACCTTATGGGGACTGTACGTGTGAGAGAGAATTCGATATACTCGACGTACGTGAACAAGTTCCCCGCTATATACCTCCCTTCATGAGTTTGGTCAAGTGGTACGATGTGGGGGGGGGGGGGAACCATTCGATATAAATCGAAGGTACTTGGACAATGGAAGGTGGGATTCATATTGCTTAGGCGAACTGTGACCTGCAAGACCAGCACCCATCACAAAGTGACCCCTAGTACGGGTTAATAATTTGGTCAATATCCATGCTCTTGGTGATGTAGTGTGCAAAAATGCATGATTCTTGATTATTATATTACGAAGAGAGTATTTTGTTTGGCATGGTGATCACTATACTAATAAGGAAAAATGTATAGGTATCATGAAGAGTAAATCTAACATGCAGAGTATACTAAGCATGAATACGTGAAAGTGTGTGATGTGTGATTATCTATGAGTGAGTGTGTTGTAGGTGAGCATGAATATATATGAAAAGTGGAGATGTGTGCTAGTTACACCTAAGCATGCATATTTTAAGTGGTATTTGGGGGGGTGTGCTAGGCCACCTAAGCATGGATATTCTACGTTTGTGTGGAGGTGTGTGCTAGTGACACCTAAGCATGGATATTTTATGTGGTGTGTGCCACATGTGGATACAAGTAATCCTACGTGTAAGTAGTGTGAGGTGTGCATGAGGAATATCTAAAAGTGTGTGAGTGATAAGTTATATAAGTATGAGGTGGAGATATACAAGAAATAATAGAGGAGAAGAAGGGAACATAGATATAGGTGCATACTCACACAAGCCAAAATGGTAACACCCATGAAAATAGAGTCTAGACCTCTAAATCTAAGCAAGTCCCCAGTAGAGTCACCACTATGTCCATCCTGAAGGTTCAATCCCCTTCATCGCGGTTTTTTATGGAGGATAATGAATGAAGGTCTCGCACACCAACACTTTTATTCAAAAGGGGAGCGCTTCGGACGTCGTCGATGTAAGGTGATGTAAATATAAGGAGTCACCGTCCTATTTTGCACAAAATAGGAAAAAGAACATGTTGTCTCCTCAAGAGACGGCATAAAGGTCTAACTGATACTTATGAAACCAGTAGTTCGAAGGTTCAGGGGCAAAGCTACTGAATTGGAAGGTGTTAGGCACCTATCCCTCCCTTTCAGTTTCTGATGGGCTTGTATTTTTATTTTCCTTAATTTCTCTGTGAAATGTGTGTGCGTGTATATATAAATAGATATTCGAATATCCTGACTTACATCATGATAAAGATGGAGTGAGGTCATCGGAGGAATGTTCCCAAGATAATTATAATTAAAAGATATAATGGGTGCATTTATCGAGGTATTAATCTCTATGATGAAACGATAATGTATGTTTGATAAAATGCGATATGTGGAAGGAAAATACGATATATATATGAATGATAGATGAATAAATAAATATGAGAAATGAGAAATAGGACTCGAGTCTCGAGTTTTACCCCAAGATGCCTACTATAGACACACTATTCTAGGACCCCCTCAATGACCTTCCCTAGACCCCTAGCACTCCCCCATTCAACGTAAACCCTACGCCGTACTCTGAGTAGCAATATAGAGTCCATCGGGTTCCCCCAAGCCCTGTTTGACTCTGGTCAACTTCAACCACTACACCAAATCCAGCGAATGGTTCCCCTAGTGGATCACGACCCTTACCCCTAACCAACTGGTGATGGCCCTCAGCCGTGAGCCCATAAACTTTGGCATGATAATATCCATGACCCAGTGTGTTCATGGATTCTCCTGGAAGTGGTCACATACCAAATCCCTGACCAATATGGTCACGACTTATAGCCGTGACCAGGTCGTGACCATCATCGCGCCAATTTCACGCTAATGCTCCCTCCTAGTTTGCTCACGCGCATGGGTCACGACTTTGGGCCGTGACTATAGTGTTGAATACATGTTGATGGGAAAAACCAACAAACACCTCCCAAACGGCCTCGTGAGCGGCACCAACACCTCACATAAGACCAATACAAATCATAGGAACTAACCGCGTGGTCACAGGACCCCCAGTTTGAGAGCACGACAATAATTTATGAATATCCACACTTAGGATTAAAAATGTAAACATGGGGTTAGCTGGAAAAACCATGAAACACCCCCCAAATGACCCCATGAGAGGCACAAACACCTCAGATGGGACCAATGCAACTTGTAGAAACTAACTGCTTGGTAACGGGACCCCCGATTTGAGAGCACGATGATAATTTGTGAATATCCACACTTATGCTTGAAAACATGTCGTTTGCGAGCAAAACCATGAAACACCCACCAAACGGCCCCGTGAGCGACAACAACACCTCGTATGGGACCAATAAAGATCATAGGAACTGATCGTATAGTCAAGGGACCCCATATTTGAGAGCACGAAGATAATTTGCGAAAATTCACACTTAAGCTTAAAAACATAAACATGGCATTAGCGGGCAAAATCGTGAAACACCGACCAAATGGATCCATGAGCATCACCAATACATCGCACGGGACGAATGCAACTTGTAGGAACTAATAGCGTGGTCACGGAACCAACGATTTGAGAGCACGGTGATAATTTGTGAATATCCACACTTAGCCATGAAAACATGCCATTAGTGGGCAAAACCGCGAAACACCCCCCAAACGGCCCCGTAAGCGACACGAACAACTCGCACCGGACCAATGAAACTCATAAGAACTGACCACTAGCCACAGAACCCCTGATTTGAGAGCATGGTGATTATTTGAGAATATCCACACTTAGGTTTAAAAATATAAACATGGCGTTAGCAGGCAAAAATGCCAACCCCCCCCCCCCCCCAACACCTCGCATGGGACCAATGAAACTTGTAGGAACTGACTCCGGGGTCATGGGACCCTCGATTTGAGAGCACAGTGATAATTTTCCAATATCCACACTTAGGCTTGAAAACATGTCGTTAACAGGCAAAACTGTGAAACACCCCCGAAATGGCCCCATTAGCGATACCAACACCTCACACGGGACGAATGCAACTCATAGTAACTAACCGCGTGGTCACAGGAGCCCCGGTTTGAGAGCACGATGATAATTTGCGAATATCCACACTTAGGATAAAAAAAAAACATGGCGTTAGCGGTAAAAACCGTGAAACACCCCCCAATGGCTTAGTGAGTGGGACAAACACCTCGCACGGGACCAATGCAACTCGTAGAAACTGACCGCATGCTCATGGGACCCCCAATTTAAGAGCACGGGGATAATTTGTGAATATCCACACTTAGGATTGAAAACATGCTATTAGCGAGCAAAACTGAGAACCCCCCCCCCCCCCTAAACGGCCACGTCAGTGGCACCATCACCTCGCATGGGACCAATGTAACTCGTGGGAACTGACCGAGTGGTCACCCCTAGTCTAAGAGCACGATGATAATTTGTGAATATCCACACTTAATCTTACAAACATAAACATGGTGTTGGCGGGAAAAATTTCAAACATCGCCCAAATGGCCCCGTAAGCAGTACCAACACCTCGCACAGGACCAATGAAACTCGTAGGAACTGACCGAGTGGTCATAGTACCCCCTGCGTGAGATCACGGTGATACTTTGTGAATATACACACGTAGGCTTGAAAACATGCCATTAGCGGACAAAATCGCGAAACACCATCCAAATGGCCTCGTGGGAGGCACCAACACCTCGCACGGGACCAATACGACTCGTAGGAACTAACCATGTGGTCACGGGACTCCCGGTTTGAGAGCACGAAGATAATTTACAAATATCCACACTTAGGCTTGAAAAAATGTCGTTACCAGGTAAAACCTCGAAACACCCTCATAACGGCCCTGTGAGAGGCACCAACACCTCACATGGGACCAATGCAACTTATAGGAGCTGACTGCGTGGTAACGAAACCCCCAATTTGAGAGCACAATAATAATTTGCGAATATCCACAATTCTACCAATTTTTTTAAAATATAATTAAAAATGGTCATGGCCTAAGTCCATGACCACCTGCATTTTGTTTGTTATGCATATTGGGGGGTCACGGCTCTAAGCCATGACTAATTTAGGAAGCTCAATGTGTGGGTTACAGTTTATAGCCATGATGACAACCGTGATGATAGCCATGAGGATTTGAATGAATTAAAGGATGGGTAATGACCATTGGCCGTGACTAGTGTTGTGACCATTTAAATAAATCAAAGGATCGATCACGGATAACGGACGTGATCAGGGAAGTGTATGGGTCACGTCTCTATGCCACGACCAATATCTGTGACTCTTTAGGGTCATGACCCTAAATTTGGTCAGGGATTTGGGCCATCACCCATAAAATTGGTCATGCCAGAAATGGTCATAGCCCTTGGACGCAACCCATGTTACTGATTAGGGTCTTTGGCCGTAACCATTCACCTAATATGGTGTTATGAATGTCAGAGTGAAAGATTAATGAATCCTCGAAGGGATATAAATGTCAGAGTGAAATATTGATGAATCTTCGAAGGGATCTGAATGACCTTTCCAACGGTCAACTCCGTGCACAAATCGGACTTATGGTATAGACGAATGAACCATTTTACTACCGAAAACCAATCTGGAGGCCACCAGGCCCCGATTTGATCCCAATCAAATCCATCCTCAGAGAGAAAGATTAATGGAACCTTGAAGGGCACTAAAATCTCTTCCCTATGGTCTTCCCCGTGTGAGAAACATTATAATGGTTTGGACAAAACGGCCCATTATCATTCAAAAATTGATCTAGAGCCCCCTGGAAACTCTCGTTCTCCATTTGACCATAGTCAACTCTTTATATCAATCTAGACTAAATTAATCCTTGAAGGTTACTGAATAATCTTTCTAACAGTCCGTCCCATACACGAATCAGCCATATGGTACGAACAAACGACCCATTTTACTTTAATAGGTCACCGGGCACTTTCGAGCCCCAGTTGACTGAATTCAACTCTACAAACCAAACAAAGATCTTTGGAATGTCAAAGTACATTCCCTAACCTTTGCAACGGTCTACCCCGAGCATAATTCAAACTTACGGTGCAGACAAACGGTCTATTATCGTCAGATGATCTCCTGTCCTATAGATCGATGAACACTTTCGAGGCACAATTGACTCAAAATCAACTCTTGAAGAAGGGAGTAGTCCAAATAACTTTTTAAGGTTTCTGCATTACCTTTCCAATGGTTTTCCATGTGCATGATTCGAATCAACATATTGCGTTCTATGACCATTTTTCTAGGAAAATCTGTAAGAGATTGCCAATTAGTAGGTTCATTTCCTTGCCTATCGACATTGTTACCTGCCAATAGGCTGTGTAAGGACATAGTCGATCGGCATCCCCATATCCCTATAAAAGTAAATCATGATCTCATTTCAAAAGCAAACCTCAGATCTATCAGCATCACTGATATCTGTTACATCCTCATTCGATCAACAAATTTCCTAGAATGGAAATTCTCTTCATTTTCATTCCCATCCTTTTCCAATCTAGTGGAAACCCTCCAGCATTCTCGATTTGTAAGGAAACTCTCCACCAATCAAGGATCAAATCTCCAAGTCTTCAAAGAAGGTATAACATCCTTCCCTCTCTTTGAATTTCTTTACCTTTTGCATTAGTCATATAAATATTTAATTTAGTGCTCATCTTAGATTATACACTTTAATATTTAATCCTTTATTAATATATTGCACAAAAAGTTATTTTCGATAAAAAAAAAAAAAAAAGAAGGTTATACTCACAAATCCCAATGGGAATTTTCATCACACATTTCCAAAACTAAACACATTTTATTACACATACACATATCATAAAAACCCATTCGATCTATGGGATAAACCCCATCCCTCATACCGTATGCAAACTACATGGACTTTGATGCCTTTATAGGCTACGTAGGTGTCTCAGGATAAAACTCGAGACTCGAGTCCCATTTCTCATTTCTTGCATTTCTTTGTTCATATATAATTCATATATATCATATTTTATCTTTCATATATCTCATCTTATCCAACATGTATTATCGTTCCTTCATAACGATTAATATCTCGATAAATGCACACATTACATATTTTAATTATAATTCATTTTGGCAACATTCCTTCGATGACCTCACTCTGTCTCTTCCATGATGTGAGTCGAGAGATTCTAATATCCATTTATATATACATGAACACACTTCACGGAGAAATTAAGGAAATAGTAACATAATCCCATGAGATACCAAAAGGGCGGAATGGGTGCCTAACACCTTTCCATTCTATAACATAGCCCTCGAACCTCTGAACTATTGGTTTTATAAGTATATGTTTGTCCTTAAATGTCGTCTTTCGAGTCGACAACATTTTATTTTTCCTGTTATGTGGAAATTAGGTTGGAGACTTCATCTCTTTACATCACCCCACATTTGATGACAGCCTAAGCGCTCCCCCCTTTTGATTAAAAGTGACGGGGCATGGGGCATTTTCGTTCATTTTTACTTCCTCCTACCACAATGGCGACTCTGCTACGGATTGTTTAGAGGGCTAGACTTTGTTTTCATAGGTGTTATTTTCTTGTGTGGGTATGCACCTACATGTATGCTCCCTTATTCTCCTCTATTATCTCTTGTATATATATTCCTCATGCTTATGTCACCTCTCACTCACCTTTCACACACTTGTAAAAATTCTTCATGTACACCTCACACCACTTACACGTAGGATTAATAATATCCACATGTTTCACACACTACGCAGAATATCCATGCTTAGGAGTCACTAGAACACACCTCCACATGTCACATATATCCATGTTCACACACCACTTATAGTTGCTTTTTGCTTAGGTTCACTACCACACACTCACTTGTAGATAATCACACACTTTCACGTATCCATGCTTAGTATAATCTCCATGCTAGATTTTCTTACTTGTACATTCTTCTTAGTATAAGGCCTATCACGAATAAAATACTCTATCCATAATATAATAATTAAGAATCATGTATTTTTGCACACTACATCACCAAGAGCATGGCTATTGACCAAATGATTAACCCGTATTGTGGGTCACTTTGTGATGGGCACTGGTCCGACATATCCCAGTTAGCCTAAGAAATATGACTTCCACCTTCCATTGGCCAAGTACCTTCGACGTATATCAAATGGTTCCCCCCGCATCGTACCTCTTGACCGAAGTCATGATGGGAGGTATATAGCAGGGAACTCATTCACGTACGTCGAGTATATCTATTTCTCTCTCACACGTACTGACTCCATGAGGTATATAGTGAGGCAATTCACGTACACTCTGGTATATCAAATGGCTCGTCCACACGTACTAATTGCCCTCAAAATTAATATGTAAATCATGGAAGTCATTCCAAAGAAGGAACCTTTCCCATTAATCCAACAACTACATACCCTCATATAGGCGTCAAGCCTAGAGCACTGATGTTTAGTTTGTCGATTACTACCCGAAACTCTGTCGAAATGCTGGGTTGACATGCCACCCCAAAGTTTGAGCGATTTCATCTTTTTTTTAAATGGGATCTTGTCCACGAGCCTAGTAACAAGTCCAAACCTTTTTATTTTACATACTTTTCAAACCTAATTTTTCCAGGCTCGACTCCCGTCTGGCATTTTCTTTTTGCATTTAAGCTAACTTAATACAAGTGAAAACATAAAAAAATAATAATCATGCTGAGACCATTCCCTTATATTTCCAACTTTATTTATCGTAAGTGTCAAAAACATTTCTTCTTCATTTATAAAAAATACCATAAACATTCTTTCCTTCTTAAAAAAAAATATTCAATAACTTTTTCCTTCATTTATCATAAAGGTCAAAACATTTCCCCCTTTGTCAAGGATATACTAAAAATAATTTTCCCTCATATTATCAAAAATACGAAAAATATTTTTCTCCTTTTCAAAACAGTAGAAGTTTTCCTTCTCATATTTTAAAAATAAATTTGATTCTTTTCCATCTCAAGTCGCTCGCGTACCCGCCCCTTGGCCAAGCTCCCTATTAGCTCTGGTCTTTCATCAAATCTCCCAGAGTCTCCGTCCATTCTCCTAGTATTTCATCTGAGTATGGAATCCATTTTCATCAACTCTCCATGGAGAGCGGAGACCAAGTACTAGTCGTGCAACCCGATTTGATGAAGGTCCCCATCCAACTGACCTTTAAGATTGACGACCTTCAAACTGAGGTCCATGAGATGCAGTGAAGTCAGGTCCCTATTCCCGAAGAGCCCGAGGTCAACTTCCCTCACGCTATGGGTACGCACACACTAGAACCTATCTGAGCCCCAAAAGTGTATCAACACGCTCAACGTGCCCCTCCTACTAATGGCCCACCTCCAGCTCAGCTCCCCATGCCAAATCTTGCCCAGCTAGGGGCTATCCTACCAGTGCTCATCGATCCAAAGGAGGAAGAGTTAAACGATGTCAAGGAAGATCTCAGTATAGTGACCAAGAACTTTGATCAAGTCCAAATCATTGGGAACTACATGGATCACACCCATATGTCTCCCTATCCCAAAGCTAGGTTGCCAGAAAAATTCAAGATGGCCAACATTAAGAAGTTCGGGAGTAGTGGTCCCCTAATTATTCATCTTTGAATCTATCACTGAGCTACGACTCTTCTAGGTGCCTCCGAGGATATAATGGAATAGATGTTCCCATATACTCTGAAAGATAGCGCTCTCCGTTGGTTTCTATCCCTTGAGGAATCCAGGATTCGTAGTTAGGAGGATGTGCCTTAAGAACGCATGTCGCAGTAAAGTACAACGAAGAATTTGAGGATACATGCCATGATTTGTAACTACTAAAGTAGAACCCATAAGAAAATTTTATTAGTTTCATAACAAGGTGGAGAGGAAAGGCAACTACTAAGACTGATCGTCCTTTCGAGGAAGAGCAAGTCAGCATTATGAAAATGAACTTCTTACCCCATGTTCGAGGGATGATGGGAGGATGGAACTACTATAAGGCCCTAAAACATGATTAGGAATGATAGTTACATGATTAAGTATAATTTATGAGTTATAATTTGGTGATGGGTGTTAAATATGTTAATTATCATGTTTAGGGGATGCATACTCATGTGATATATGTGTTACTTACATTAGATATTAATCGGGCTTATGATCGGGGATAAAATGTTTGGAGCATATGATTAGTTATGTGGCTAAATGCATTATGAAGTATGTTCTTACTGCATCATTATGTTTATAAAAGTAAATTAGGGTTTTGGTGCGAAATTGGCAATGTTTGGTTGCCAAATGTGAAAGTTTTGAGATTGTTGGTAAATTACTACTTTCCTGTTCGAGCCCAAATTAGGCATGCTAATTCTATGATTTTGAGAAACATAAAATGTGAAAGTTGTATATATATAAGTTATCTACATATAGACACAAAATTGGAGTAAATTGGGGTATGGAATAGGGAGTTATGATGATTTTACAAAGGCGAGACAAATCTATCATTAGTGGAATTGTTTGATTGGACTTTTAGTCCAACCAATCACGCATCACCATAAGGTTAATGTCTATTATACCCCTTTAAAATGTATTTATGATATTAAAACATATGTATAGATTATTACTCATAAGAAATAACATGTTTGGAAAGATTTGCCTAAGGAGAGAGAAAGGAAGTTTAAGGAAGAAAAATCTTCGAAAAATTACCATAAATCGAGGAGAACTTATAATGTAATTACCTCTTTATTGAAGTTGGTCACAAGGATGAGTTTTACACTTTGTATGTTTTTGTTTGTGACTTTGATAAATATTTAATGATACCCATACTGCCAAATTGTGTTAAAATAAGGATGGCTTAAGAACATATGTAAGAATGCGTGTTAGGATCATAAATGTTAACATTAAAATCCTAGATTCGAATCACCTTCTTGTGGATATTTTGAATTAGGAAATTGATGTATATAATGTGTGTATGTACTAAAATATATTTAGTATGTGTTTCAATGATTTATAATCGAGGTGGAGGTTATGTATGCTTAAAAATGTTAAGTAATGCTTTAATGTTCTATTCCGACCTAGTTGTGTTAAAAATGGCATAAATCATGGAATAATGATTGAAATCAAGTGATTACAATTGGAAAGGTTAGATAACATATATGAGTATGACATACTCGAAGATGAGAATAAAATACCTTCTAGTTTGGTTTGGGGGTCGTGTTGAAGTTGAAGTTTTGTTGTTTTTTTTCTTGAGAAATAATTTGGAAAAAGTTAAAATAGAATGGGCATATCTTTGTCTAGAGAATTCGTAATTTAATTCCGTAAATTGTGTTAGAACCCTAATTAATAGGGTGTTATAGAAATGTTAAGCTTAATATTTAATTTCTTTTCAGTTATTTCTGATTGACCAACTAATGTGATGTGTTATGAAGTTTAATGTTATTTGGTGTATTCAAATATTAATGATGTCGAATTGATAGGTACGAAAAAGGCTAATACTACCATACAAATGAAGTAGATTTTAGTGTTGATTTTATTACCTACTTCAAGGTGAGTGACCTGGCCTATGAAATATAAATGCTTATATTTTCATATGGAAATGTGTAGTTAAATACATGTGTTAGAATGCTAATGGAGTGATGTGGTGTTTATGAAACATATGCATACGATTAAAAATGTTAAGTGATGTTATTTAATGTTATGGACTGTGGTGGATCCTTTATCAAATGTTAAGGACTGTGGTGGCAGTCATGTTAATACAACTTAAAGGTTTGTGTACTCGGGCCTAATAAAGGGATGTGGTGGTCCCCAATAACTATGGTGGGTTAATTGGACTGTGGAGGGTCTAAGCTTGCAAGAGTGTCACAATTCCTATTGGGTTATAGCATTAAATGAAGTTGACTGAATTATTCAAATTGAATCTAGTTCTATTGAAGTTGAACTCCCTCCCTTCTTTTCCTCGGGCAAAAATGAAGCGAGGTTCAGAGGAGGAGATACCTATAGTTACATCCCATTGTTACGATGGTGATGATTATTGTCGGGTATAGATACGGATAAATTATATAGAAACTTTGTAATGATTTTTTGATACATAAAGTGACTTAATTTAAAAAAAATTATAAAATTATCACTTTATTCGTAATAAGTAATGGAATTGAACAATTCTCAACACGTATAAGGGATCTGCATATAGGGTGGGAAACATAATAACACTTATGTGTGTAAAGATGCTACTCTAATATATGTATGAGTATCTCACATAAGACATTTATGCTTGAGGAAATTTAAGTAATTACTTTTGTCCTATACATAATGGTTTTATGTTTGTGACAATTTCCCTTTTTTTTAAATGAAATTGAAGTCCCAGGGGTTCATTAGTCATCATATTTGCAAATGTTTTGTGCGTATAATTAAAAAAATTCTCACATGTAAGAATGCTATGCGTCTACCATAGGAAACATATTTGTTATGCATTTGAGCGGTTACCCAATGTGAAATTTTGGGTAAAATATCTTATAGAAGTTTTAAGTTATTTCTTTACTTCAATCATTGTTCATGGTTCTATGGACAACATTAGAGTTAGTTGAATGTCATTTGCAAGGCTTTAACTTTGTATCTCACACACAAATTTAGGAACCAAGGTTCAGATATTCATGGGAAATTAAATTTCTACATACACAAACCAAAACTAAAATGTATACAATAAATGTGAATTTAAGATTTATTAGTCTAATCATATTCAGGACTCTAAAATATCCATGAAATTAAAGATCAGATAATCATGCAACTGAAGATATGAACAAGGAAAGTAAATAGTAAAGCAATAAAAAAAAGAATACTCAAAGGTGTAAAAATTGGATAATCATGGGAAGATAAGTGAGAAGCGTGGTGTGAAAAAAGGGAAGCTAATGGGGATCTGAGAGAGGCAGGGCTATTACTCTGATGCAGCAGAGCAACATGGAAGCTTTGTTATGTATCAAACTTTTGTTTATTATTGTAAGAGGTTACTTTAGATTATAGATGGAGGCGTAACCCCTTTTGAGTATGGTAATGATAATTTAATTAGCCCAAGACCTTGGATTAATGATAGAACCCACAAACACAAACCCAATGAAAACGAACTCAGTTTAAACTCACAAGTCTCTCGTATATAACTTAGGAGATAGTAATGAACTTTTAGAAGTAACTTAGGTAGAGGGAGAGAGAAGTAAGCACCCTAGATACACCTTGGTAGGCAGGTAGAAACACACCATACACCTTCAAGAATCTCTGTCAAGTATTAAAAGCTTCGCAATAAATAACAATGATGAGTGGATAAACCCTCTGGTTTGCAATAACTCTCTCTCTCTGATGTGTATCTTTAGTAATAACTCCAGAGTTCTCTAAAAAGATCGTATCGCTCCTCAGGGGTGGTTGGGGTCCTTAAATAGCCCCCCACACCATCCCCGAGGTAACTCAGTCATTAAAACTATGAAAGACATCCATCATACTTTATGTCACATCATTAAATTCCTGATGCACTAGTTATCTCCACGTCATAAACATTAAATGCCAAGAAATGCCTTTTGCCTGACCACTGTGTGTCAGGGGAGGGGGCTATTGTCGCAGAGGTGGCTCACCAACTGCCTGACAACCCTAAATACCACGGTGGTTTACTCAAGTGCATGTCTGACATTGTTTAGCTGGCTAGTGACATCACCTACTATAGATGTGACATTAAGTAGAGGATTGTTTGGTTCACAGCCTAATGCCCGATGGAACTCCAGGCTGCTCCGCCCGAGGTTCCGCGATTAAGGTCCTTCGGTGTTTTACCAGGTGTATCTAAGATGGTCAGGACAAGCCCCAACGGTGCCTCACTTCTCAATCCTCCAAACCAAGTCCCTCTAAAGTTCCCACGCTGAGGTCATTCGATAGAGCATGAAAGCTCTCCCAGGCCCTGCCAAGCCTGGTCTCTTGCAAGTACCGTTTGACCTCACACAAACTCAATTATTATTATCGTTACATCATTACAACTGTTATAGCTTACAGTCAATAAAAACAACAATACAATATGACTAATATAACAAGCTAAAATATGAGCTGCCGCACCAAGCTGCCTCGCTGAGTTGCCACGCTTGAGCTGCCTTGGTTGCTTAATCTCAAGCACTATTTCTAATTAGGTATTTCTCTCTAATCTCAAAATTACCTTCATGCCCCCTCTACATTTTCCCCCTCGTGGAGAGATTTGTTGGAATAAGAAATGTTTGCACGAAACGTCTCAAACCGATGGACCTTTTCTGTGTGAAAAGATTCAGGCCTCCTCTCCTTTATTCAGAACCAGAGCGTTAGAGTCTCTAGGAAAAAGAAAATTCTCCCCTAAGTACCTGAGTCGAGGCGCTACCGTTTGTTGATGCTTCCATTGAGGGACATCGCTACTTTTTCCTTATACTGAGCCTCGACCGTTCTAGCTTCAATATCTGAAATTCTCCCGAAAGACCTGCTAATATTCTCAAATTTCATTGGGACTGCAAATACCGTTGTGACTTGTGAAATTCTCCCTTGGAACGTTTCATCGTGTTTGGAAAAGTGGAAATTCTCCCCAATGTAGTCGAGTCATAACTAAACAACGTTTTAACTTATGATGAGGGAACATCGTAGCTTTTTGGAACCGTTGGGAAATCTTCTTCATTAGGAGTTTATTGGATATGTCTGATAAAAAAACTTATCGCCAAAACTCAATCTTGCTTAGGAAGGCAACGGTTTATGTTCCCTAGGTGTCACTTCATTAATGATGTGGCGTTGTCTTTTCAACTATCAAAACACTTCCCGAAGTGCCACGTGTTCATTTGAAATGATTGCAGGCGACCTTGCACGTGCGATGGTGGGAAACTTAAACGACGAACTCTAAAATTTCAAACGGCTATACCCAAACATTTAAACGCTTTTTTCTCTTACTTTGTCACAGTCTTCTTCAAACTTCCATTTGCTTTAGAGAGAGAAAGTCTGTGAGAACTCCATTGTTTTTAAGCTCTTGCTTACCTTCTTCCCCTCTCATCTTCTAAACCACCGCCTGTGGTTGTGATCTTCCATTCTCGTTCTTTAAACCCTTCTTACTTGAAGCTTTCATGTTACTTTATCATTATTTGCCATAGCGTCCTCAAGCAAACCCACCGCGTCTACTGCCAGTGCTCCGCCCACTGCCTCTACTATTTCCACCACCCTGGATGCTACCCGCCAGTAACAACTAAGGTTTTATCATCGATCACCTATTTTTGGAGAAGGTGATGATTTTGCTGTTGCCTACAAGACTGTCCATTTTTCTTCTAAGTTTGACGCCTTATTATTAGGTGACAAAGACAAAGATTCTTCTGAGTGGGGCTTTCTTCCTCTAGAGGGGCTCTTCGATTTCGCCTGGAGCGAGGGGACTTCCCATGGTCCCATATTGATTTCGAAGCACCCGGGGGATCTCCTGCCCACTTCGCTGCCTGGAACCCCTATATGCAAAGTTCCCATGCTGATATTCTCACCAAGCTTGGGTTACAACGGGATAAATGGTTTGGTGAGTTCTTTCGCTCGAAGAATAACGTTGCCCTTCCTATCCTGGTCTCTCGATGGAACGTTACTACTCATACGTTCATCGCTGCATGGGGCGAGTTCACCATAACTTTGGAAGACGTGTGTGAGCTCTTGGGCCTCGATACAACAGGTCATGAGCCCTATACTGATGAGGCTTTAGATGCCGAAGAGGCTGTCGAGCGTTTGGAGTTGGATCGTATATGCCAAAGCTGCATCGATTCGTCCAATAAGGCTACTTTCTCTCCTATGATTAATTATTTCTTTAAGGGTTCTGGTGGAGGCAGTTCTTCAACAGATGCTCCTGGATAAGGTACACCGTTGGAACTTCCTGCCTATATTCTTGTGATTCTCTCCCGTTTCCTTTTGACGGGAAAACCCAATGACCAGCCCCGAAGGGACCTTATCAATATGACCCTTCATTTAGCCCTGGGCATCAAACGTCCCCGGGCTACAATTGCCTTGGGATCCTTCTACATTTGGATGGATAGGACTTTGTTCGATATGGAATGATCGCTTGGCCGTTATAACTTGGCCAATTTTTCCAACGGCTTCCTTCTAACCGGCTTCCTTTACTTTCATTTCCCTGCTGTAGCGGCCAAAACCAACCGCCCTCCTTTGGGGGAAATAATTATTCCTCCACGGTACTTTATTTATCATAAGAGACAAAGCTGAAAGGAGTTGATATCTATGATTGATCGCTTTGAGAACTTCATAATGAGGCCCTACCAGGAGGATATCTTCTTCCACACTTATAGATTTTTTCAACATAAAGCGAGGCTGGTACAGACCCCTACCGTGGATATTGAAGATCCCTCGTTGGCTGTGGTCATACTGTTATCCCCAGGATATCTACCTTCTTAAACTGAATGGGGATATACTAGTGAGCACTATAATCCCAACCGATGCAGCCGCCAGTTTGGGTTTGATTAGGGGGCTCCTCGTCCAGTGTTTCAATAGTCAAACCCCAAGGTTTCCTTTAGTGAGGCGTGTTCTCTATTTTCTCCAACCGCTGCGTGGGGAATAAGATCTACAATGGCTGGGCGAGTCACCATTCCCAGCATCACTAGGCAAGGGGATGTGATCGCTCTATTTGCAATAAAATACTGGCCGAAACAACTGCTGAAATTACTGAGTTCGTTGAGGGAGATCCAGTGTATCCTCCCGTTTCTTCATTTTCTGCCTTAGAGTTGGGGTTAAAAGGCAACTCCGTTCTTGGGATTGAATTCCCTCTAAGTACGACCTCCAAGGCACCTCCTACTGAGCTTCCACCACTCTGTTCCATGATCCTCGTTGCCACACCCAAATCCAAAACTGCTGTAGCCTCGAAGAAACCTGCCCCTTCTACTGAAGCTGCTACCGACGAGGGGCCTTCTCAACCACCTGCTAAGAAGGCAAAAATGGCCAAAAGTGGAGTGTCAAAGTCAAAATCTAAGTCCAAGAAGTCCCAGACTCCCGTGGCAACCTTCCCCATAGCCTCCATTCCTCCTCCCATATCTGCTGAAGTGGCTGGGCGTTTAAGAAAGGAAGCCCAGGCGGAGATAGCTCGGATAAATGATGAGTAACAACGGCACGCTATCATTGTTCCTCCTTCGGTTGCTTTTCCCACGGTCGTGATTGATCCCACGGAGCCAACGACAAGGAGGAGAAAGAGTTCAAGGGTTTTTCAAGCTGTTAGCACTGATGCAACGGGAACAAGGAAAAAGACTCTAAGTACCAAGTTTCAGAGAAAGAAAACTCCTGAGGTGCATCTCTCTCCTGCCCCTTTTGTTGTTGTCTCCCCTCCTTTTTCTCCCATTGTTATACCTTCTTGTTCTCCTTCCGAATCTGAGGTATGTACACTTGTTTTACTCATTTCCTCTTTTCTTAAGGCAAGCTGCATTTGCTTTTTTTTTTCTTAACAACTGTGGTGTAGGGGGTTGAAGAGGAAAGACCCAATCTGCCTAGCCCCCCGTGAGCCCTTTTATGGGGGGATGTTTTGGTATTTCTCAAATCGATGTGACTCCTCCTTGTTCCCTCATGATGGGGATGACTTATTCTCGTCGTTCGGCCTCCCAACGTGCGAGGGAAGTTGTTATGGGTGATGCTGTTGAATCTGTGGGCGTCTCTTCGCAATCAGAGACAACTCTCCCCATCCCTTCTAGTTTATCCCCTCTATCCGAGCCTCTTCTGCCCATCGTTCTAGCTGAAGAAAATGAGCCCAAGGTATGATTTCCTCTATAATTTATTTGGTATAACGTCCTTTTAGTCTCACCCTTTTATTTATTTATCATTTTGAACCTTGAGGTTTGGGGTGCCCCGGGGTTGAAGTGTCCTCGTTGTTAGCTAACATTCTTCTTACAACGATGCTGGTGAGACCTTTAGCCGTAATTCCCCTTTTCAATGCCATAACTGAGGTAAGTAACACCTAGAGATACTTCCCCTTTTTTCTGTACTTATTACTCTTTTCTAACACTTGTCTTCATGTTGCATCTTTCTCCCGATCTTGTACCACCTAATTCTATTGGTGGTCTTCTTGCACACAAGGCCAAGGTTGGTGCTTCCGCCCAGCATAGTGGCTCTTCTTCATCCCTACGTGTTGGGGCTTCGTTTGGGAGTACATTATCTTCTCCCGATGAAACTCCTATGCTGGCCTTGGTGCCTAATATTGGTGAGGGAGTTTTGCCGACCGTTGAGGCTTCTGCGACCAGGGACCCAACTGTGGCTTATGAGGTGATGAGCCCGCCCCCAACGGTTCCTGTCCCTGCGGCTACCACGATGACTCTCGTTCTTGCCCCTGCTGTGACTGAGGTATTTTCGTTACTTCTCATAAACTCCACCTTATAACGGTGACTTAACAACGAAAATGCTTGTTAAGATTTTCCATAAACTCCACCTTATAATGGTGACTTAACAACGAAAACGCTTGATAAGATTTTTCATAAACTCCACCTTATAACGATGACTTAACAACGAAAATGCTTGTTAAGATTTTCCATAAACTCCACCTTATAACGGTGATTTAATAACGAAAATGCTTGTTAAGATTTTCCATAAACTCCACCTATAACGGTGACTTAACAACGGAAATGCTTGTTAAGATTTTTCATAAACTCCACCTTATAACGGTGACTTAACAACGAAATGCTTGTTAAGATTTTTTAATAAACTTATTATGCCCTCTATCTCTTCTCAGGTTGCTCGGGAAAATTCTCCCCCGGTTCTTTCGCCTATGGTCTCACCCCATCAAGAACCTGCTATTTCGAAAAACTCTGGCCATGATGATCAAGGTTCCACGACCGGTGCTGCAGCAGAGAGCGAATCTGGGTGCGAGCTTCCTCTTTCTGACTTGGCTCCTCACGCTTTCTGCCTGATGTTGCTTCGACATTCTCCTTAAATACCGGTCAACCATCGCTTGGTGATTGAGCAACTGGTGAATCATCACCCTGAGACCTTCACAGTGGATTGCCTACGTTCCAATATTCACGTGATGAGTCACAGACTTCAAGGCATGGCTATTATTGTTGCTGAAATTACCAGTACTCCTACTGCAAGCTTTACCAGATCCCTCCTTAACCAATTTCTGGGTTTTTTGAGGGAGTTGGGTCATGATGGTTTTCGTTTTGACTGGCTTATAACACATTTAAAGACTTTGAAGAACCAGCAACTGATTAGCCAGAGGGAAGTATTGTGAAAGCATCAGGAGGACCAGTGGGCTGAGGAAGCTAAATTGGCCGCATTAGCACCCCTTTTAGAAGTAGTGGATAACGAGGTAAAGGATGCCGAAGAAGCTTTACGTCTGGTCAAGTTGAAACGAGAGAGACTCCTCATCGAACGTACACAAGTGTAAACGAGGCTGGAGGTTTCTATCAATGCCTACGGTCTTTCACAGTAGCTTCTTCGGGACATCCTGGAGATTTTTTCTCTTCTTCGGATCTATGATTTCTCTTAGGCTAAGGCTAATGGATTTTTGTATATATCCTCCATCTGCTTCTATCTATGTAATTATTGGGCGATAGCTCCCAATTTTGTAATGCTCCATTGTTTATGAATGAAGAATGTATATTTTCCAATTCTTCCATGTGTTGTGACTGCTTTTGTATGTTATAAATTTCTACATTTACACAATTCTTTCATTGTGTTCAAGTCATAACTAAAACTTGTATATTCATAACAACAGCTAGTTACAACAAAGGTTCAAACTCAATTGTTTACACATGATAAACCTTCAACCATTTATTGTTAATCTTAAATGGCTTATCTTCCTCCAACTTCGAAATTAAACAATAACCTGAATCATGATCTTCCTTTACAATGAAAGGTCCCTCCCAGTTGGCTGCAAACTTTGGTAGAGGAAGCCCCCTGATGTGCTTCACTGCCGCTTTTAAAACGAGGTCTCCCTTCACGAACTTCCTTGGTATCACCAAGTTATCGTATGCCTTGGAGAGTTATTTCGCATACATTTGAAAGTGTTGCATCGTATTATCTCTGTGTTCATCCAATGTTTCCAACTGCACATGTCTATTCTGAGGGAGCATGCTACTTCTCAAGGCATATCGAGCAGAGGTAACTTCCAAATTTATTGGAAGGATTGCCTCAGCCCCATAAACAAGAGAGAACGGAGTGTATCCTATGGGTTTCCGCTTGGTTGCTCGATTGTCCCACAATACAGCTGGTATCTTGTCATCCCACGACCCTGGAAAGTCCTCCAACATCTTGGCCAAAATTTTAACCAAGGTTTTGTTAGTGATTTCGGTTTGACCATTTCCCTTTGGGTACGCCACCGTTGAAGTTTGATGAATAATGGATTACTTGTCTGTGAGCATTGTTACTTCTGAATTGACGAAGGGAGTCTCGTTATCTAAAAGAATAACCTTTGGGATCCAAAAATGGAAAATGATGTATTCTTTGATGAAGTTGCTCACCACCCCAGCCGTTGCTCTTCTGAGTGGTATCGCTTCATCCCATTTTGTAAAACAATTTGTTTCTACCAGTATCCATATCTTGCCCCTCGAAAAAGGATGTACTGCCCCTACCAGGTTGAACGCCCAAGTGTGAAACAGATAGGGTGTTGCCAAAGAGTGTAAGTCTACTGATGGGGCATGGATCATATTCTTATGAAGTTGTCAAGCTTTGCATTTTTGGACGAACTCAGTAGAGTCTTTCTCCATTGTTGGCCAATAATACCCCAACCTCATCAGTTGATCATACAACTTGGCCCCTCCTATGTGGGATGGATCGTGAGCTTGTTTGAGGACCTCAGTTGCTTCTCCCTTCATGATGCAACGTAATGGCCTGTTGAAGTACCCCCTTCGATAAAGCTGCCCCTCCTGAACATAGAACCTTGGGGACCTTCGCCTCTAGCCCATCACATCCATTTTCTCCCTTGGGATAACTCTATCCTGAATGAAGTCGATATAGGGCTGCCTCCAGTTCATTTGAGTTTTAATAAAATGGCACACAGTTGCTTCGAAGAATAGCTGACACTTATCGCACTTCCATTGCAGCTCTATTGCATCTCGCTTCATTCTAGGCCAGAAATACCCCTCTCTTTGAATTCTCCTGTATAGAGGTATCTCAGTCATTTTGCAGTGCTCCTCATGTGTTTTCTTTAACACTCGCTCTGCTTCCTCTGGGGTGATACATATTGACAACCATCTCCTAGAATTTTTGTAATAAAGATTTCCCTGGTTCGTAAAGTATTGGGCTAACTCTCTTAGTCCCATAGCTCCTTCGCCAGACTCCAATTACTTCCTAATCTCTCCCCTCCAGTCTGTGTCCTCCTTAATCAGTAGTATTGACTGTTCCACCGAAGGAGCTGTCCTTCGTTGGATCACAATGATAGTCTTATCATTCCTCATGACCATTTTCTAGGCGATAGTGGCATAGGCGTCTGGATGGCATTTCATCATTCTGGGATGTCTTTTGATCCTGGTCCGATGGAACTGTTTAAGAATCCTCTGAATGATTGTTCTGTACGGCGCCAGGCTCATGTGCTTCAACGCATATTCTCTGTTTACTTGCTGAATCGGAGTGAACAAATTCCCCTTCAAAGAGCCTCCAGCAGTCCCAGTACCAACGCTTCGTACTCTTCTTCGTTATTGGAACAAGAGAAATCTAGCTTATAGGAAAGGCAAATCCCCTCCATCCCTTTTGAAAGAATAACCCATGTTCCTCCCTTCTTTTTCTCTGAAGATCCGTCGAACTGCATCGTCCATTCCTTATCAGTTGTATCTAGATAATTAGCCTGTAAGTCATCTCCTGGAATGTCTTCTTTAGGAGGTTCAAACGTTCCTGATGGACAGATTGCCAATAGATCGGCATACGCCTGGCTCTTGATCGCACGAGGAACCACACACTTCAAATCATATTCTGAGAGGATGACGAACCATCTGGCTGCCCTACCAATCAATATAGTCCTTGCCAATAAATACTTAATTGGATCACATCTACTTATAATATGAATTGTAAAAGATAGCATATAATGTCTAAGTTTTTGTGCTATAATGACTAAGGCTAAACAATGCCTTTCTAAGCTACTATATCTAATCTCTGGACCATGTATGATTCTGCTGAGTTAGTAAACCGACCGTTCTTGCCCGTCCACTTCTTGTGCCAGCAGAGCTCCAACGGACCTTATGGTAGACGTAAGGTATAGCTGCAACGGTACTCCTGCTTGGGGAGGAACCATTATTTGTGGTGAAACGAGAAATTTCTTCATCCCAATAAGAGACTCCTAGTGAACCTCCTCCCACCTAAATTTCGTGTTCTTTCGCAACAGCTTCATCAATGGGTGTGTTATTTCGGCTAGTCCAGGCACAAATCTTCTAAGGTAGGAGACTTTATCGAGAAAACTCTTCAGCTACTTCGCCGTTCTTGGACATGGCATCTCCAAGATCGCCCGCTGTTTATCCTGGTCCATCTGCACCCCTTGTCGATCAACCACGAAGCCTAGAAACCTACCGCTCATTACTCCTAAGACACATTTTAACGGGTTCATCCTTAATTTATACCTCCTGCACCGAATAAACACCTTCCTTAAATCATTCAGATGGGACTTCTCCTTCTTCGATTTGATGACTAAGTCATCCACATACAACTCTATAAATTTGTGGAAGAAATCATGAAAAATGGCCATCATTGTCCTCTAGTAAGTAGCCCCAGCATTCTTGAGTCCAAACGGCATCACTTTGTACATGAAGTTGCCCAACGGAGTTCTAAATGTCATTTTCTCTGCGTCTGTGGGGTCCATCTTGATCTGGTTGTACCCTACTTACCCATCCATGAAGCTATACATCTCATGACCAGCCATGGCATCTATCAAACTGTCAATGGAGGGTAAGGGAAACTCATCCTTAGGGCAAGCCCTATTCAAATCTCTGAAGTCCACACAGATCCTTATTTGGTTTTTATCTTTCTTCCCCACTGGCACAATGCTAGATATCCAAAGGGGATGTTGTATTGGCTTAATGAATCCTAATGCCAACAAACGTTGGACCTCTTCCTTAATTTTAAAGTCTAGTTAAGGTTTGTAAGTCCTCGTTGCCTGCTTCACCGGAATAGCTGAAGGCATCACGTTCAGTTTGTGGCAGCTCACTTCCTCATCCAGCCCTTCCATTTTAGTGTATTTCCATGCGAAGACATCTATGAATTCCCGAATCATCTCAACCAAGGCTTCTCGTTTATCCTTACCAAGATCTTTTGAGATAAAGATAGGCCTTGGATCTTCCCCTTCTCTTGCTAGGTTCAGCTGCTCCAAATCTTGTGCCTGGGGCTTCGGTTGATCTGCCATGTAGTCTGGTTCTTTGACGACATCATCTACGAACTCTTGTATGTTGGAGTTGTCAATCACCATACACTGCCCCTGTTGATCCACCAAAAAACACTCATATATCGGGTCAACCTCATCCTTAGTCTCTTTAGCCGCCCGTTCACACCATTATAAGCGGTACACCACTTTTCCCTCTTCAGTGACAATTTTCTTGCATTGCCTGCTAGTAGTTGTGCCACGGCCTTCCTCTTTTTCTATCTGGAAGCCTCAGTGATTCTTTCCCATGAAAAGCGACTCACACGCTTTGCCACTGGACCTCATGCTCCACTGGGTCTGTTCTAGGCCTCGTCTTGTCTTTGAGTTGCTTCGAGATATTTTGGGGTTGAGGGATCACCTAATGAGCTTCTTCGGCCCTTACCCCTTCGCTACTTGCACCCTCTTTACTTTGCTCGTTTAAGGTCCCCATTCTCTCTCTAATAAAGGGAACCCATGCTCCCTCCATTCTCCTTGTCAGGACCCTCACATCCTTCTCCAGCTCTGTATAAAATGTCGCATCCACCAAGTGTGCTTCTTCGATAGAAAAAGGCCTCTTCGTAGCCCTAATGGTCGCTTCTGTTCCCATGATATTTGCCTTGGCGCATTGATGGTAGGTTGAAGGGACTAACCTTGGTTGTGCATCCACACTCTCCCTATTAGTAAATGATAGGAAGTTTCACTTTTTATTACATGGAACTTGATGTGGGAACTCAGATTTCCCATCACAATCCCAACATTCACATACCCGATGGACTTGGAAGATTGGTTGTCATACCCCGAAATTACCAAAGGCATGGGAACCAACCTTTCTTCCGAAATATTAGCCACGTGGAAGGAGTTGATCGGCATAATATTGATGGAAGCACCCCCATTCATAAGAGTCCTTGCGAAGCTAACCCCGTTGACGCTAGCGGTTACATATAGAGGCCTGTTATGAGGGAACCTTACAGCTCTATCTGCATCACTGAAGGTTACTTCTGATAGAAACTTCTTCACCAGCCTAGCCATGGGTCCCCTCCACCTTAGCGAGGGGACTGCGTTCCTCCTTGCAATGTCCAAAATTGCCTGAGTTATCTCCATTCTTCTCTCCTTCGGGATCCCCACTTGATCGAAGAACCAAGTGAACTTTAGAGATTTTGAAACTGCACTATACTCTATGATCGGGTCTGTTTCCTCACCTTCAATGCTGTATACGTCTTCCACATCTTTAGTTCTTGCCTCATCATAGGCTAAGATTACGTTATCCATTCACGTGGTGTAATGTTCCAGAGCTTTTTCGAGCTCCTTCTGCTTCATCGTTAACCCTCCTCCTTCTATTTCTGCCTCCTCATCATAGGCCATCACCATATTGGCCTCGTGCGCTGGAAGTGGGTTGTTGTTAATGTTCTGTGGGGGGATTTGCAATGTCCCCGCCTTTATGTACTTGTCAATGATTCTTTACAGCGTGAAGCAGCTCTCTGTTGGATGCTGGATCGTTTGATAAACCTGGCAGTATTTTGGATCTGCCCTCATCGCTGTATCGGGTTCTTCTGGTAGAATGCCCTTTGGTTCATAAACCGTTCCACCTTGGACCATTGCATTATAACAACTCATAGCCTCTTCTATCATACAAGTCAACGGTGGCGGGTCTTCTCTGTCCCTTCCAAACTTCCTCTTGTTGTCCTTCTTCGGCGCCTTGCCCCCATTCGCTCCTTCGGTGTACCCCACTCATGGAGGATGAGGCCTTCCTCCCTCAGGTTGCATCGGCTGCCTGAATATCATAGGTACCACCACCGGGTTTGGTCGTACAACCAGTGAGATGTTCCTTGCAGATTTTAGGAACGCTGAAAAAGTTCCCTCGCGCATCTCGTTGATCAAGTGGCATATGTACTCAGGGAGCAGCCCTTCTGCACAGATCTGTAATAGTTTAGACTCACTGGCCTCCTCTCTTACATCAAGGGACCTTTCCCTGAACCTTCGAACGTACGCCACCACGTCTTCTCCCGACCGTTGTCTCTCTCTGCCTAATTGGGTTAGAATAAACTCATCTTCTGCCAGAAAGAACTTCTGGATGAACAACACATGCATCTCTTCCCACGTAGAAACACTCTTGGGGGCTAAGTGGGAGTACCAAGTATATGCTTTATTGGTTAGAGATTTGGAGAACTCTCTCAACCTGAGCTTCTTATTGTTGCAATGCGCACCCAAGTGTTCGATAAAATGTTTAATATGCTCCTTCGGATTTCCCCCTTTTCCTATGTATTTTTCAAAGATAAGAGGAACATAATCCTTTGGATAAGGCTCATCGTTGTATTCCTGAGGGTAAGGTGTTCGAAAGTCGTCGTAGACCGAAGCTACCTCGCCCACAGATTGCGAGGAAGCCTGCATAAACTTCAGCATCTCCTTTTGCATCTCCCTTCTCATTTCTTCCATGGGCGATGGGGCAACGACCAATGGGGTCACAGGCAGAATGCTCGTTACAGCTGGAGCCATCGTTACTGCTGGCGTCGTTGATACTCTAGAGGTTCCCACCGCCAGATTCACGACGGAGGGTATACTTTCCGGGGTTGTTCCTGTTATACCTGCACCTGGTGGGGTTGCTCCTGGCGTGATGAAGGAATTGACTTCGAATCCTCCCAGCACCGTTGAAGCTACGGGGGTCTGTAAAAACTCATAAAACTTACTCATCAGGAGGGCCACCTGAGAAGGTCCCATACCAGCACTTGTGGAAGCTTGCGTTACCCCTGGAGCGCCTATTGCTATCTGAACTAGAGGCACTTCTATTCGAGGAGCCCTGTCCCTTAGGGCCTCCAGTTCTCTTGTTGCCTGCTCTTCACTATGTTGAATGTCATCAAAGTTGAGCCTTCGATTAACGTTATCTTGCGCCATACTCCTTTCTTAGAAGAATGCCTCCCCAGCAGAGTTGCCAAATATAAGAGGGTACTTTAGATTATAGATGGAGGCGTAACCCCTTTTGAGTATGGTAATGATAAGTTAATTAGCCCAAGACCTTGGATTAATGATAGAACACACAAACGCAAACCCAATGAAGACGAACTCAGTTTAAACTCACAAGTCTCTCGTATATAACTTAGGAGATAGTAATGAACTTTTAGAAGTAACTTAGGTAGAAGGAGAGAGAAGTAAGCACCCTAGATACACCTTGGTAGGCAGGTAGAAACACACCATACACCTTCAAGAATCTCTGTCTAGTATTAAAAGCTTCGCAATAAATAATAATGGTGAGTGGATAAACCCTCTGGTTTGCAATAACTCTCTCTCTCTCTGATGTGTATCTCTAGTAATAACTCCAGAGTTCTCTAAAAAGATCATATCTCTCCTCAAGGGTGGTTGGTGTCCTTAACTAGCCCCCCACACCATTCCCGAGGCAACTCATTCATTAAAACTATGAAAGACATCCATCATACTTTATGTCACAACATTAAATGCCTGATGCGCTAGTTGGCTCCACATCATAAACATTAAATGCCAAGACATGCCTTTTGCCTGACCATTGTGTGTCAGGGGAGGGGGTTGTTGTCGCAGAGGTGGCTCACCAACTGCCTGACAACCCCAACTACCACGATGGTTTACTCAAGTGCATGTTTGACATTATTTAGAGACATCACCTATAGTAGATGTGACATTAAGTAGAGGATTGTTTGGTTCACAGCCTAACGCTCGATGGAACTCCAGGCTGCTCCGCCCGAGGTTCCACGATTAAGGTCCTTCGGTGTTTTACCAGGTGTATCTAAGATGGTCAGGATAAGCCCCAACGAGGCCTCACTTATAAATCCTCCAAACCAAGTCCCTCTAAAGTTCCCACGCTGAGGTCATTCGATAGAGCATGAAAGCTCTCCTAGGCCCTGCCAAGCCTGGTCTCTCGCAAGTACCGTTTGACTTACGTCATTACAACCGTTATAGCTTAGGTAAATAAAAATAACAATACAATATGACTAATATAACAAGCTAAAATCTGAGTTGCCGCGCCAATCTGCCTCGCTGAGTTACCACGCTTGAGCTGCCTTGGTTGCTTAATCTCAAACACTGTTGCCAATTAGGAATTTGTCTCTGATCTCAAGATTACCTTCAAGCCCCCTCTATAATTATAGTGTTTGTCTATGTGCGATATGCTTGTTGTTCAGTGTGATATTTAAGATAACTTCTTAAAATAGATGAACTTATCAGTGATGGAATGCTTCAGTCCAATAGACTTATGCGTTGGTAATTGGAAAATATTGAAATAAGGGCATTGTTGAAAAATGGAACATTCATCTTGTTCTAGCGGTAAACCTTTCGGGTTATCAAATTTGAGAATCTTAGCATAATTTACATATGTAAGTACTTATTGAAGTGTAAAATTGTTCTAGGACTTTCATAATTTGACATTTCATGATTGTCTTGAAGATTCAAGAATTCAGTTTCATTATTATTGGTGAGATAGTGTAGCATTTTCTATCATGTGCTGAGAGTGCCAATGTTTTATCGTCTAACATTTATTGGTATTTCCTATGAGCATAAAGACTTTAAGAAAGTTCTTACTATCACGTTGAAATATGATGGGATTAGATTAGAAGACTATGGATTCGTCAAGGCACTAGTGTGTTTCATAATCAATTCAATTTAACTTGTTTACATATAGGGATTGGTTTGATCCATTTCTATAAATATTATGTAGATAAAGAAATAAAGTGGTTGGGGTTCATGAGAATAATACTTTTGTATTATTCCCAACGTCTTATAAAACAATCTAAGCTCTTCCACCCTCGATTTTGTCTCCAGAAAACAAACTGAATCTTGAACCCCCTTCACTTCACGATCTAAACAAAAGTTTTTATTTTTGAGGAAATGGAGAACCTGAATCTACCCAAATCCCTTTATCCCGAACCCACATTGGGATTGGGTGGTCATGGATTCAGCTCCTCCATAAACTTAAAGTAGGCCATTGTGGAACAGTTGATTCCTTTGCTTGTCAATCCTCACCAACACCAAGAGGTTCTCTGTTATCTTGCCAAGGTATATACATGCATACTAACATCTTTACGGATATAGGCACTGCATATAAATGCACAAATATAGCCTACCTTCCTTCTCTGTGTTTTTTACTTTTGATTCATCACCTTTGCTATGTATATATGCCTTAACCTCAATCAATTCTATTTATAATTTATTCTGCTTACCCCTACCTTTCTTAGTTCTGAATTCTCATACCATTCCAAACTTTGGATTTTGTGCTTTCCAGTTTGTGATTCTAATAGACCAGTGAACAAATTTGCAAGGTTTGCAATTTACTTAAACTCTTCCAATGTATGGTATTAGGGTTGGCTTATGTGGTTTTCTTTCCATGGAAACATGCCTTATGGAAAAAATGGGAATTTCTTTGATTTCTTTAATAAAATAACAAATGATATTAAAGAGAAGTAATATTTTAGCATTAAAATCGTGAGTCAATCTGATCCAGACGGTTTCCTATTCTCTTGGCCTGAAACTCATACAAAAGTATAAAAATCGAACCGCCCGATCCAATTCACCTGGTTTGGTTGGAAGGGAACACTTATTTTTCTCCCAATTAGGACTTCAAATATTCGTTGGTATGCTTTAAGGAAAATCATGTGATTTTTTGTAGAAACGGTTCGTTTTCTCTCAAATAGATTTTGATTTTGTATAATTAGAACTTCAAATATTTGTTGTTATGATGTAATGACAATCATATGATGTTTTGCATAAATGGTTCGTATCTTTTGCATTTTAGGGAAAAAGTGTAATGATAATATTTCTTGTCATATTTGAGGAATGGAAAAGTTGAGTCATGATTATATAAAACCCTTTTTTTAAATCTTTATTATGAGTCTTAAACTGTCAAATATTGTTTCCATTTTAGCTATTATGAGAACTAAAGTTGAGTTTTTTATCTACATAATAATCCTTAAGCCCTTAATTTGTTAAATATTGTTTGCTCAATTTCTATAAATATTATGTAGATAAAGAACTAAAGTTGAGTCTTAATCATGGAAGTCATTTGTTTCAAATTAATCTGAGGGACTCTCTATTATACAGTCACTAGGCCCTATGACAACAGCCATTCTAGGCCTATTTAGAGTAGTAACATGTAGAATTGAAGAAATTATCAATGAACTTTGATTATTTGATACCTAGCTCTTTTGGTGTGTGGGGTCTTGAAGAAATGAACTTGGAATAGACTATGATATTGTTATAGAGTCTGGTGAAATTGCAACGATTTGGTATTCTCAATCTCTTGTGCCATTCCTATAGCTGGTAAGAATTAAAACACAACCAAAGAGTTGGTTGAGAACATCTATTGTTAATTAATCCACAGGTGGTAATGTACTGTACCATGTGCACACTTACAAGATATAACCCAATATTCGCTCTGTATCCGTTCATTTACTACCCCTATAAGATATAACCCAATATCTGTCAGCAATCTCCTTGTAAGATCCTCTAGCAATGATAGGGAACTTTGAACACAATTGTTCGCCATGTTGGATCCAAATGAAAGTAAATGAATATCTGGTCATACATCCATTTAGTTTGCAATCCTCGAGTGTATGTCCATACCAAAGAAACTGAGAATCTTTAAAGTTAAAAAAACTAAAATGTGATCAAAACAACTGTTTTGTGCATTTCCCACATTTCAATGAAAAGCTTATTTTTATTTTTCTTTCTCCGTGTCCTTCCATCATGATTTACCATACACAACCCCCTTACAACTACACTCATGAAAGGGTAAGCAAGATGATATATATTCATTCACGATCACACCCGCCAACTACCCCAACCCTAAGAAGAGTAACTAAGTATTTTTTATAGGACAGAGCAATTTAACAAACAAATCACGCAAATAGAAAAATACTATGTTAATTCTTCATTAACTAATTTAACCATATAACATATTTGATCCTTAACAATGTAGCATATACAACACTAGTCTTTGCCCCCATCATACAGACAACTGGTTTCGGCCTTGGCACATTTTTTAACCATAAATGCCTCATAATATATCTAAGTTGAGGCAAATGACAATGAAATCTGATTAGAAACTCCCACTCATTATCATCGTTATTGTACTCAGAATCAGACCCGGTATAAAAACTAATGCTTTTTGTTTCTACCATTCCATCCAAGGATTGGCCACCTACTTTTAAAAAGTCTTCAAATCATCTAGGATAAAGGGTTCAACCAATTTCCAAAATTTTGCCTTCAATATTTTAACAATCTTATCAACATCCTCTCTACTTCCCTTTAGCTTCAACAAAATATCTCATGATGACGTTCTGTAGCCCCCATACATGTACCAATATGCAAGAACTCGTGAGGATAACCACCTATGGATTAATTTTGGAATCACAGGTCGACCTTTTGTCCAAAACCGATCCGCATAAAAACTAAAATAAGAGTGTGAACTGGTAGTAAACTGAGATGGTACATCATCATTGCCATTTGTTTTCTTACTAAAGGAAGGTATCCACTCATGGTACTAGTCATGTATATGTATCTTAAAAATATAATGTGTGTTAGATTTCTCATTGAACTCGAAACGGATGTGTGTCAGCCTAAGAGTTCTCATCTACTGTACCATGTGCACACTTCACAATCAATTTGTGGCACTCATTGTTCCAATCATTTCATTATGCTCAGTACGTTTTGAGAGGTACCTTCTTGATTATGTGATTCTTATGTCATAGGTTGAGGGTCTTGTCCTTAAGAGTTACCTTCCTGATTCTCGATAATTATGTGAATTATGTCATTAAAACTTACATTCTTCATGATACTTTGTAAAACCTGGGTCACTTTGACAGGTCAAAAGTTTTTGAAATAAATAAATTTTTGGCCCAAAATTTTAAATATGGAATCAGCTGCAGGTGAAATTAATTACTTTTTACTTGATATTAACGAACCCACAAAACTAACCTTTTCCCTCTCAGTGAGATAAATGCAGGATTTTTCTACTCAAATGCAGAACAGAGAGAGGCAATGGTTACAGCCGAACGACGTTCAATTGATGAAAGAGTTAAAAAAAATTATTGAACTAAAGAATAAGGTATTATATAAAGAATTCGTTCTGCTTATTTTACAGTGCATCTAGTCCTAGCTTATATGTGCTGTTATATGTAGGTTTGCTCCGGTAATGATAACAACTTTGTTATTATTGACCAAAAAGGGATAGATCGTCGATCATTGGACATTGTTGCTAGAGGGGGGGGGGGGTGAATCATGCATACTCCTAGATTTTTCTTTTGTGTTTGTCCTCTTGTCCATGCTAGTACTAAACTCCATTTTTATTTTAAAAAACAGTTTACTTTTTCACTCAAATCCCCTATTTCACTCGAATCCCCTATTTCACATATAAGGAACCTCACAACCGATAATGGTGATGCGTATCGTGTATCAAAACCCTGTGTATCGTGAATCGTTAATAGTATCGCGATTCATATCGTATGATACGACATAAAAAATAAATAAAATTAAATAAAAATATAGAGAACACTTTACAATCAATTATATAACATAATATGATTTCAAATTCTAATTTCATCTCAAGTCATATCAAAAAGAGAATCCACAGGCCATATTTAGATATAGTGAGTAACTATTAAGGTATCATCATGGTGTTATTTTCAATGATGATGATACCTTAATAGTATCCAAAAAATAATAACCAAAATAAAAAATATATCCAATAAAGTCATCATCTTCATCACTACTCTAATTATCCAATGCAAATGAATATTCAAGATTATTATCTGTGTTCAAATATGGAGCAGAATGAATCGATAAAAGGCCTCCAAGTGGGCATCTTTGTAGATCATAAAGTGAACCCGAATAAGGTAGAAAGGTCTTTATGAATTACACTCGTGTACATTTGGAGAATAACAATCTATATATAATTAGACATAATCCTTACTGAGGCTATTATAAGATTTCAAAGATTTTAATGTCATCCAAAATAAAAACCCTACACGTCTTGAAAGTGAAAACAATGTGTTTCTTTCTCCTACAGAATAGTGAAACTTGTATATAATATGGCAATTGTGTCACCTTGACAGTGTAAAGGGTGCTAATAAAAAAACACAACAGGAACTTACACCACAGATACGTTAGGACTACGAATGATTAAGATGACCACCCGCATCAGCAGATTACATATACAAAATTTATATTATAAAAATCAACACACTTAAAAATAGTATATGATGATTTTTAATTTTTTGTGGATAAATTAAAAGGCAAGAGGTCTAAAAGAATTTAAATTCCCATGCTTTCAAGCAATACAATAAACTCCATAAAATAAAGAACTACGCAAATGAGATTAATTATATAAAAAAGTTTAAAAGAAAAAGTAAAAAAAAATACCTTAAAGCTGATTTGATAACCATGGGAGGAATAAAGTGAAAGCTCCCAGCTTAATGCTCTGCTCTTTTTTTTTAAAGATGATCTGAACCCTTTAATTTTCTTCTTAGGTGGTTAAATATCATCCCCTAATTATCTTATCATCTTATGGAATAGTAAAACTATTATACTCTTTATTATATAGATACATGTGCTCTAAAGTAGCATAATTAATGAAAGTAATGAAATTCATTTTCGTTAATTGCATTTTTGTAGTCGGTGTCTTATAAATAATGCTTCTATCTAATAGATATCTAAGTTGTAATGTGGATTGCACTTGCATTATCTGTTGTAGGATGATGTGGAAGTAGTGAAAATACAAGAAAATGCCAAACTATAATCTTCTTTGCAAGAGATGAAACTTCAGTTCAATAAAGCTAAGTAAATGTTCAAGAAGGCACGTGAAGCTGTCAACAACGCAGCATATCGGGGTAAGTCATAAACATTTGTATCTAAGGCGTTATTTTGGTCCATTTAAAGCTTAAACATTAGCCTTAAACCTTGAACAACTGCCTCAATTTCGATGCGCTTTCTCGATTTAAAGATGTAGTTATTTTTTAGTTAATTTTTACATTTAAACAGGTTGGTTTTCATGAATAAACAAAGGAGCTTCTGCTGAAATTTTTTTTAAAATATTAAGTGTTTTAAAAGTAAATAATACGAAGATATACAAATTTGATAAGGTTTTTAAAGATTTTCATCAGTAGGAACTATTAAAAAATATTAGTTATTTGTTTACGGTAACTGGCCCTAAATAAATTTTATTATTACGAAGATATACAAATTTGATAAGGTTTTTAAAGATTTTCATCAGTAGGAACTATTAAAAAAGATTAGTTATTTGTTTACGGTAACTGACCCTAAATAAATTTTAGTGTCTAATATGACACCCCTTTACTGTCTCAAATGGCATCACAAAAAGCTTTTGAGATGATCAGCGGACTTTTTGAGACACCTGGAGCACCGTCTCAAAAAACATTTTTTTTGTAGTGGGGGTCGCAAAAAGTCCACCCCTTTTTATGACACCTATTAGATGTCGTCGAAATCTTTTCATGACTAAAGTTAGGTGTCATTGTAAGTACTTTCTACGGCATGTATATAGGTGTCGTGCAAATTGTTTTCTACGACTCCTCAATTATGTCGTGAAAGCTATTTTAATTTTTAAAAAATATATTCTTTTTTACTAGTTAACATCTTCCAAAAATTATATCACAGTTCACTATATTACGTTTCATTAGACATTTTAAAGATATAAAAATAACTCAAAGTATGTTCCATTCATAATAATAATATCCAAAATACAATATTAAAACCTAAGGTCATAGCCATAAATAACATATTGATCTCTAACAAAATATTCAAAATAAAGTCAAACAAGTTAAAAGAAGTTCTAATTATAATACATCTCAAAGTAGTCTTCAAGTTGCATCCTCCAAAAAAAAGTTTGCAATTCATCCTCCAAAATCCATAAATGTGTTCAATAAATTATATCCACGTTGAACCAAATGGTAACCAGACCCATGGAAGAAAAAATCAACATAATTTAGTTTTGTAGGTGCAAAATTAACTTGAGATTGCAGTGTAACAAAATATATCAAGAGTTATCAAATTAAATTGCCCGATTGTGTGTGCTTTTGTTGACAACAATTTTTATCCAAAAATTCTCACAATTTTATTTGAACCCAATTTTATCTTGTTTAACCTAAAACATCCATCTAGATGATTTCAGATAATTAAATAAAGCATGTAGGATTAAACAAATAATTTAGAAAAAATCCCCGAAGGGCAAAACTTTTATTTCACTATGTAGAGATAAATCGCAACTTACATGCACAATGAAATCTATAATGGATTAACACACAGCTAGCCCACATAGACACGCAGTCCAGATATCATCAGTGGTTCATATGCAACTATACCACAAGGACACGCAACCCAATCTTCAGCAATGAATCAACACGCAGCCAATCCACACAGACACGTAAGCCAAACTCAGTAAGAGAACACCCACAAGCACTCCCCAATAGCACACAACTATAAGTTGTAGAGATCCCCTCCACAAAGGTTGAACAATAGCAAAGTAATATTCTTTGGGTTCCAAAACAATTCACATATGATATTGAGATGTTTTGTGAATTGCAAACAAGGTTAAAAAAACTAAAAGTGACAAGACAAAAAGTTTCTGCCAAAGCAGTTTTATAGAATGAAAATATCAGGTCTCCTCACGAAAAACGAAGTCTAGCACACTTTAAATACTATTTTTAAGTCAACGAATATCATTTGTACTACATCTCTATGTCATTTGAACGACATCAGCGTGTCGTTTGAACGACGCTGATCTCGTTTGAGCGACATAACTATGTCGTTTGAACGACATTAGCTTGTGGTTTGAATGACACCTCATAAAATATTTTTTTATTAAATCTCCATCTACAATATTTGGAAAAATTATTTTGACAAAAAACAACGCCTCAACACTTAGAAAATATTTTGTAAAAATATCCCAACATTCTAAGTGAATTATTAAGGAACTAAAAACACAACCTTTTCAAAGTTAATCCCGTATAGGCTCGTTGTTCAAGAGAGTTGATTATTAGGATCCATGTTGTTGCAAATATGATCTTGAACATCTTCGACAGTGTAATGGTATACGACATACAAAATGATAACGGACAAAAATTTCCTTACAAATCTCCCCCTATGTCTATGCCGGTACAAAATATAAAAAAAATATGAATTATCAAATATAAAATGCCTATACAAATCTAATACCCTCACAGAACCCAAAAGTGAAAAGGTACTAAAATTTCAAGTCTTCATTTTTCTTCAAAAGCCTTCAACAAACAAATCTTCTAAACTCTTTGTAATCATTAGGGTGTGAAAATATTGATCTTCACTTTTTTACCTGCACACATGAGCTAAAGAAAATACTACCTAGCGTATCGAGTTGAAATGATATAACCATAAACATGTAAGAATAATATCAATTCTCCCCCAGACTCAAAACTCCCACATAAAATCATAATTCGTTCCCCCCCTTTTTATTTGTTCGAAATAGACAAGAAAAATAATAAATCAAAATAAATAAATGGGGCGTCACGGTAATAAAATCAAATATGAAAATTATGTTCACGCAAGGAAATGCTCAAAGATGTTCATAAACAATTTTTTATTTTTCAAAAAAATTCACACAAACAATTTACAAATACAAATCACACACCATGAATTAACACTAAGATAACCAAATCATGGAAACGGAATGAATGGGTGTGAACATATTCGATAGGAAAATGAACTCAATCATGTTAAGTGTGCATGATGCATAGGAGTACTCCGAATGAATGAACATAAAAATCATCCTTAGGTGTAAAATTGTTGAATTTAAATGATATCGACTTCATCATATCAACAAATCAAAGTCTCGATGATTTTCACACCAATAACGTCTAAATCTATGTAACGCTTTTTCAAGACTTTTTAAGGACGTGAAAAACCCTTATTTAATTCCCACCAAACTCCCTCATAAATAATAAATTTTTTTATTTTTCTTTTGAGGTGAACAAACTAAATTCTCTCCTTAGAGAAATCCTATTGGCCTCTTTTTGTCATATTTTTGTTTTTATATCCTTAATTTTTTTCTCGGGCTCTTTTCAAATGGTAACTTTCACAACGTGGATATTTTTCTCACCCGCAGTCATTTCTTGTGCACTCATTATCTTTTCAATTTTTAAATTAAATCCTCACGGACACCGGTTCTTTCATGCACTACTTTTATTATCGTGTTTTATCGCATTTGTTTTTTTAAAGGCAGAATTGAGATGAAAACACGTCAACCAATATTTGATAAACAAGTAAAATAATCAAATAAATCCGTGCATGTGTGCAATAAAAGACATAATGAGTCAAACATGAAGGTAGCAACACTATATGACATCTCAAAGACTCCAAACTTTATAAAGCACATGGATGACACAACATATTGTCTGTAACTCTATCAAATTGTCACATGAATATGGAATGAAATTATGACTTGGTCATCCTAAATGTCCATCATATACGGTGCAAAATAAAATAAAAAAATCTTTTTGAATTTTTCCAATTTTTCTCAAAAAATATAAAATCATTTTGTATTTTTCCAAACTTTTTCAAAAACTAAAATATTTTTATTTTTTTCAAAAAAATATCAAAATAAGTACAATGGTGATACACATCATAACACTAGCAAAAATATATCATGAAATGCAACTAGTGTATGAAAAAAATCCAACAATCAAGTAGAATATCTCACATGAGGTGAGTCGCATGCAACCAAACGAGAGTCACGGACCATAAGTCCTAAAGCATATTTATCCGATTTCCTAACCCAAATCGATGTGTAACGAGGTGTGGGGTTTTTAGTAACCAGTTCGAATTTCTCTTTAAACTTCCTAGGAGTGTTATGGAGTTTGTAACAAAAATGCCTTAGGTGACCATTCCGATCGCAATGTGTGCACATGTAAGTGTGGCGGTGAATGTTACCTAAAGGTGGTCCCCTCCTAGGTCGCACTCTATTAACGACCCTAGGTGTCTCTCTCCTCAAATTCCTTGGTGGATCTCTCCTCACAATCCTAGGAGGCTCTCTCACAAGCACGTTCTTAGCTTTGGGAATGGGTTCAACATGGGTATTAAAACCTATCCCACCCCTATCTTATTTGATTTCGATGGTGCCTAAAATCTTATCTAACTTTTCATACCTAAACTCCAAATCAAATTTTACCTTGCTCAAATATCTCAAATTCTTTTCAAGCTCACCTATCCTAGACTCGAGAAAATTCCTAGACTCCTCAAAATCAAGAAGCTCATTTTTCATAGCCTCCATCAACCCTCAAAGACTATCTATCTCACCCTCGATATATTCTAGCTTCTCTCGCAAAATTTTCTCCCGCGCCCTAAGCTCCTCAACCAAAACATCATTATCATTTTCTAAGGCAGGTTCTTTCAATTGAGCTTTTAATTTCAAATTTTCTTTCTTTGTTTTCAAAGATTCAGCGTATAACTCATTGAAAGCAGTTTGCAAATTTCTCTCATATATACCTCCATCCTCACTCGTGTCACCCTCACTATCATCACTAGACACACATGTGGAAAGCTCTCGTTTAGTGGCATAAAACATTTCTTTTTCAAAATCACTATCAGTAAGGGTGGAAACATGAGATGACGATTTTTTAAAATTCTTCCTTAAATTTGTAGAATCTTATATATCATGTGACCAAGTCCCTCACAACCTGGACACCTCTAGAAGTCGTGTTCAGAAGATGATATAAAACAGGAATTCTTGTGAATTTTCCAATTAGAATTGTCAAAATGTTGACATCAAAATCATCAAAAACACCAAAAGCCATACTAAGTAAAAATCAGGCATAAACACAGTAGTTTAATGAAACAAGCTAACAAGATCAAATGCAATAAATTAGCGAAACCTGCTCTAATACCAATTTGTAAGTGCAAAATTAACTTGAGATTGCAGTGCAGTGAAATATATCAAGATTTCTCAAATTAAATTACCCGATTGTGTGTGCTTTTAGTGACAATAATTTTTATCCAAAAATTCTCATAATTTTAATTAAACCCCATTTTATCTTGTTTAACCTAAAACATGCATCTAGATGATTTCACATAATTAAATAAAGCATTCAGGAATAAACAAATAATTTGGAAAAAATCCCCGAAGGGGAAAACCTTTATTTTACTATGTAGAGATAAATCGCAACTTACATACACAAAGAAATCTGCAATGGGCCAACACGCTGCCAACCCACATAGACATGTAGTCTATATATCATCAGTGGTTCACATGAAGCTATACCACAATGGCACACAGCCTAGTCTTCAGCAATGAATCAACATGCAGCCGATCCATACGAACATGTAGCCCGAACTTAGCAAGAGAACACCCACAAGCACTCCCCAATAGCACGCAGCTATAAGTTGTAGAGATCCCCTCCACAAAGGTTGAGCAATAGCAAAGTAATGTTGTTTGGGTTCCAAAATAATTCACATATGATATTGGGATGTTTTGTGAATTGAAAACAAGGTTAAAGAACCTAAAACTGAGAAGACATAAGTTTATGCTAAAGTAGTTTTATAGAATGAAAATATCAGGTTTCCTCATGAAAAACGAAGTTTGACACATTTTAAATACTATTTTTAAGACATCACATCTCATTTGAATGAAATTTCTATGCCGTTTGAACGACATCAGCATGTCGTTTTAACGACGCTGATCTCGTTTGAGCGGCATAGCTATGTCATTTGAACGACATTAGCTTGTCGCTTGAATGACGCTTCGGAAAATATTTTTTTTTATTAAAACTTCGTCTGCAGTGTTGGGAAAAAATAATTTAACGAAAAAAATGCCTCAACACTTAGAAAATATTTTGTAGAAATATCCCAACATTCTAAGTGAATTATTAGGGGACTAAAAACACAACCTTACCAAACTTAATCCCGTAGAGGCTCGTTGTTGAAGCGACTTGATTATTCGGATACGTCTTGTTGAAAATATGATATTGAACATCTTCAATGATGTAACAGTATACGACATAAAAAATGATAATGGACAAAAATGTCCTTACAAGTCCAATATCTAATATTTCGGCATAATGATATTATTATATAACATGTAAAAGTAGTAATATATTTAACTATGGTAATCCACATATCATCGTATTAATTATTTTTAAAATTTTTGACAGAGTTTCCTTTGGTTATTCATAAAATCCAATCTGTTTTAACATTAAAATTCAACTCAACAACAACAAAAACTATTTCCAAACCACCAATGATCACTTACACCAATTAGAACACAAATGAGCACATTTTCATCAACATAAATATTCACTGGCCCGCACGGTCTAGCTTAAAAATATTAGTAAAAGGATTGTAATTTAAAAGAAAATACATGTTATGTGACTTACATAATTAGTTAAACTTGATGTATCGGTGTGTCCATGTAATGGTCCTTCCTTTTGCATCATCAAGTGTAGCAAACACCAGAACTTTTGGAACGATATCTTGAATAATTCAGACTTTATAACAATTAGGTCCCAACATTTGATGGTGCACCGTTGACTTTGAATCCATCGATTCGATCTGTCCATCAGCCACCTCTTCTCATATACCCAACTAGTGTAATAATTTTCTTCTTGCATTTGTCTAGTTTGAAGCACTTGGTGCACATGTACTTTCTCCATGGGACTAACAACAATGAAAAAAATAACATCGATCATTAATGTACACTAAGGACAAATTTAGATAACAAACGGTTTCTAATAATAACATGTGTAGTAGGTGTCGTCCATATTGTCCTCAATATCTCCATGTTGATCCTAAATATAATTTTATGACAGATTAATAGAAAAGAAACATAAAAAATATATTTAGCACCAAGCTTAATTTAGTAAATTTCCATATTTGGCATGTTTCCTTATTTCATTAAGCTTTCATTCATAAAGTTGACTTTGAATTCCATTCATAAATTTGTTGAATTTGATTTTCAAGTGTTGTAACCCTTTCATTGCTTGGTAATTCGACATCAACCTTCCCAAATGCAAGACCACGAACCCGATCGAGACATTCGGGACCAAGCACCTTTGTTATTGCATCATCTTTTATTGAAGACGAGTCCTGAGATGGAATTGATTTAATATTTCCCTAAGAAAAAATAAAAAAATCATCCTTAGCAAAATCATCAATATAACATTAAAACATCAAAATTAAGTTATATATATGTAATGGTTTAAATGTTTTTATCATTACTATAGCTTCACCAACAACTTGATTAACCGTATCTCCATTACTCCTTTTGTGTCCCCTTAACCAAACATCACCTCTACGAATTACTTGATTTGGATTTTTAGATTTCTACAAAATAAGTTTAAAATCAAATAGATTATCAATACATAACACTATAAAAATATAATAACAATTGTGAAACACAATATAAAAACTACCATTATCTCCTTAAGTCCAGGGTAGCCTCTACGACAAGTTGTGTGGATAAATTGTTTCTGCCCTCGCTTATTTGTGTTTGTCAATTATAAGCTACAAAAAAATATGAAAGATTATTGATGAGGCAAAATTAAGATCTAAAAATAAAAAACAATCATGCAGTCAATGTAATAGCACTTACTTTGAATTGAGTCGATAAATGATCTTTGACAAATTCATCCCATTAGACTTTACTTCAGGTGGTTTCATAAGGGCAAGATGACGAGTCATATATGGGCCTTGATCTACCTCTAGTAGTTTTTTGAAAATTTTGATTTGAAATCCTTCCATATCTTTCCTGTGTGACCTAAAATAATGTCCTTCCGATACTCTTCAAAATTATATTTATTACTGCATTTAATAAAAAGAAATGTACAAAAGTATAAGTCTATGATTAGTCAAATGTGATTAAAAAAACACAACAGACCCAAATTAACCAACCAAAATTATTGAATTTTCATCAACAAAAAAAATAAAACACTTACAGTCATAAACTGCCATATTTGATTCTTTATTTCATTAGTCACATTATCCCAACCAGGGTACGTTATCGGTACGTACTCTCGTGCCACAATCCCAAGCATAGAACTTAATTAAATTGACTCGTCTCCAATAAGCTGCTCAAACTCACTGAAATTTATATCTTTATGATCTTTCAATGCAATTGTTATTACATTCAATTTTGATGGTCCCCTTTTCCTCTTTTTCACATTCTCTACAAAAGTGGAGTCCAATATCTCTTCCTCAGGTGGTGAGTTAGATAGTTCACTCAATATAGTTGCACCTTACTTTTCCTTACCCTTACTAGAACTGGAAACCTACCTCGGTATCATTCTCTTACACATATCAACCTGAAATACATATGAAATATATTATATAAATGATAAGGAATTTACATACAAATATATTGAAATGTTTAAAATTAAAAGAGATAAATGACATATTAACTCACCTCTTGAGTATTAGGCATTGACATGTGTGTTACTTTCTTCAAATGTTTTGCAAAAATTTGCTTTCAATCTGAAACTGAAAGAAAAAGATTAGAATAACCATTTTATGCCTATGATTTAACATGATCATGCCAACTACAATCAATATCATAAATCCCAAGAAGTGAGAAGTGAGAAGACATGTTATATATATATATATATATATATATATATATATATATATTCAAACAATTGAATTTTAGGATCACGAATATTGAATTTGATCTATATGTAGAACATCGAGTTGTGAATCGAGAAAAATTCGTTAAAAATATAAAGGAGAAGGAGATGAAGTATAAGAGATATAGAAGGAGGCAGAGTTTGAAAAGTTAATAGAAGATGAGAAGGCCTTAAAATAATTAAGAAGAACGCTAGCGCCCCATGCCAGACCAGTTCCAAAATTCAACCAGTCCAGTCCAGTCCCATTTGGACCTATCATGTCCAGTCCAGTCCCGTCCCATTTGGACCTGTTCAGTCAAGTCTCATACGTGTAAGTCCAGTCCCATTCGGACTTGTTGGTTAATACTAGTGAACAGATTCATTGATGCTAGTGAACATATTCGTTCAAATGGAACACAAGCATCGTTGACATGGTAGCTAACTATTGTTGCATGAAAGCATATCAAGCACCATAGTTTCATCCAAGGACCAACCTTTGATATAAAAATATTGTTCTCAAGTAGGCATTAGAAATGTAACTACTGTTCTCAAGTAAATTTGACTCGGAAATTTTACACTCAAAAATGATGGGGAGAATAATATATATGTTGGAACCGAGGACTTAGCCCTAAACTGAATGAAATGGAAAAATAGGATTCAACTAAAAAGTTAATATTTGATTCCGAAAGAGCTATACAATCAAATGGAAAACTAACGAGGAAAGTAAAAATAACTTTAAACTAATGTGAAGTCCCTCTCCAATAGATACTATTTTAACCAATGTATTCTTTCAAAAATCGCTACGACGTGGCTCCTTAAAAGATGAGTCCTTGTCCAATAGATACCATACAGACATTCACTGGTTTTATTTCAATACTACTGAATCATAAGAAAGATTAGAATTAAGTATGCACCTCACAAACAAACACAACTTCAAAAAATAAATAAGATGTTAGTAAATTAGAGTTTAAGAAAATAAAGTTGCATACGTTTAGAGACAGAGAAGTTCAATATCTCACAATTCTAAAGTTTACTATGAATGTGTGTGTATTTACATGTGTTGGAATAACATCTTAAGATGAAAGTACAATTATCATCGATGTGTATTGTTTCATACAAGAAACATGAACAACTCTCTTCCTTCCAAGTTCCGACTGAATTCAATACTGAAAAAGTGTATACAATCTTGAGTCTAAACTAGAGCAAGGGACTCGTGGTTTCTCCTTTAATGTATCAGTAATGTCTAACATTTTATTTTCTAGAGAGTTGTCTATGCAAGTGCATGCCACAAGTCCATGGAAATAATATGCAGTCTTTGCAGTACCCAATTTATACTATAATGCATATTAAATTTGAATGAACTGAAAGATCTAACAATTATGTTTACTAATAGTAATGAATAACATTTCATACTAACTTGTTAGTAAGAGTGTAATAAGTACATTTTACTAACTTGTTAGTAACAGGTATGTTAGCAACATTTCATACTAACTTGTTAGTCCTTTAATGCCTAATGCTTTTATACTAACATTTCATACTGCAAATAACATATATAACTGATTTAAATAAACTGTTTTACGAACAATTTTGAACCTTTACTAACCACTATTAATAAACTAAAGAAGTTCAAATTCAGATTTTTCAAATCTGATTAGGAGACAACCATTTTTTTCAAATCGGGTAGAAAAGGTTCTTCTGATTAGGAGACAACCAGATTTTTCAAGTCTGGAGACAACCACTCCTTCATCTTCATCACCAAACAATCCTTCCAATTCAGCTGTCTTCTCACTTCACTTAAACCAATCTAAAAAATGGGTTCAAAGCTTCTAAAAAAGTTTAAAAAGTTCAAAATGGCATTGTACCAGTGTGAGATCCATACTAGTGACCAATCGATGCCGATGAAATTCCTTTGTAGTGTTGCTAGAGATTAAAAAATAGAAAAACCTAAGCTTTTCTTGACAGATCAGTTCCAGAGATTCAAACAGAGATAGGGATCGATCAGATATTTCTTTATAGTGTAAAACTCGATCAGTTTTGGGAGAAGAGGAGTAATGAAGGCTTGGTGGGATTTTTTTTACTGAAAGAAAATGAAGGCATGACTGAACGATTTTGGGTGAAATGATTTTGGAGCTCACGGGGTGAAAGGTTTTTTTCTCCCGCTAGTTTGGTGGTAAAATGTGTAATACATTCTACGACACGTCTTAAGTGTCGTGGAATGCAGTTTTACAACACCATCCTAGTGTCGTAACTTAGTTTTTCACAATATTTATATTTTACAACACGCTTTAAGTGTCATGAAAAATAGTTTTATGACACCATCCTGGTGTCGTAAATTAGTTTTTCATGACATCTACCAAGAGTCATGAATGATTTTTTATGATACCAAATACGTGTCGTAAGTAAACATTTCACAACTAACTTCTTACAAAATGTCTTACTATTTTTTGCGACACCTCCATAGTGTCGTGTTAGCTATTTTTCACGACACTATTTTTTACGATACCTCTATACTGATCATACAAAACAAAAATGATTCAAAAAGGGTCCGGAGGCTAAGTTACGAAATGGGAAGGTGTTAGGGACCCATTCTGCCCTGACGGTCTCTCATGGGTTATTATTATTTTTCTTTATTTCCCCGTGATATGTGTGCACGTGTATATGTAGTGGAGATAGGAATCAACGACTTGTATCATGGAAGAGATAAAGCGAGTCATCCGTTGGAACGTTCCTAAAAGTAATATTAGAAAATAGGATATGTGCGATTATCCTAGCGTCGATAATTATAAGGGAATGATAACGCATGAGGGATAATACGCTACTAAGCACAAATATATGTATATAAAATCTAAGAGAGTTAAGTTTAAAAAGCATAAAAAAAATAGAAAATGAGAGAAAAGTAGGAATAGGACTCGAGTCTCGAGTTTTACCCCGAGACACTTGCGTGGCCTATAGAGGCATCAAAGTCCATGTAGTTCGTATGCAAAATGAGGGGTGGGATTTATCCCATAAACCCAATCGGGGACTTCTCTTACATGTGAGTGTGTGTATAAAAAAGTGTTTTAGTTGTGAGAAAAGTGTGAGAATTCTCGTTTGGAATTTATGAGCAAATCCTATTTTTCTTTTTTTTTTGGGGTTTTATTTATATGAAAATAAGAGATGTGAAATAATACTAGATAAAAAGTATATTAGGGTATGTGACATAAGAGAATAAAAGTACTAAGTAACAAAAAAAATTAATGCGAATTTAGGAGAATTTAAGGAAAGAGTGGAGAAAGTTGGACCTTATTGAAGATCTTGAGCTTGATCTTGGATGTTAGAAAGTAGCCCTTGCACTTGGGTGATGATGGAGGGTACTTAATTCACCAAGTTTGATGAAAAAGGGTGATGAAAGGTGAAGGTTGGAAAGGGATTTGGATGTGGAAATCACGCTAACTTCGAGGGGGGTTTTCTGAGCTTGCTGAGAGTGATGGATCTCAGATCTTCCTCTCTTTGAAATGAGGTTAGGACCTCCTCTTTATAGGCACAGGGCATTTCCGATTGGCATAGCCCTGGTCCTGCCAATCGGTAGGTGTGTTTAGGCACACTGCCGTTAGGCAGGATTTTGAACCTGTCGTCTGGCAGTCTCTTTCAGGTTCCTTCGAAAAATCGGTCGTAGAGCGCAAACCATTGATTCGAATCGCGTACGGGGTAAACCTTTGGAAAGGTAATTCAAAGACCTTCGAAAGTCCTTTGGACTTCTCCCGGGCCTGGGAGTTGACTTTAGGTCAAATATGGCTCAGAAGCGTTTGTCGGTCCTTTGGTCGGACGCAAACGGATTGTTAATCCGTATGGTAAGTCAGAATCGCGCACGGGGTGGTCCATTGGAAAGATTAGGAGATGTACTTCAACATTATAAATTGACTCGGTTTGGGGAGTTGACTTTGGTCAATCGAGGCCTCGAAGCGCTCGGTGACCTTTCGAAATAAAATGGATAGCTCATCTGTACCGTAAGTCTGAATCGCGCACGGGGCAGACCGTTGGAAAGGGATTTCACTACCCTTCGAAGATTCATTCAGTCTCGATAGAGCTGAAGAGTTGACTTGTTCAAACGGAGCCTGGGAGTGTTCGGTGACCTCCTGATCGAATTTCAGGGGAAAACGCATCGTTCGTCTGCACCGTAAGTCAGAATCACACATAGGACAAATCGTTGGAAAGGGGCTTCAGTGCCCTTCAAAGATTTATTCAGTCTCGGTCAAGCTCAAGAGTTTGAATTTTGGTCAAATGGAGCCTGGGAGTGCCCGATGGCCGTTTGGTCAGTACACGGGGTATGACTTAGGTCTGTAGCGATTAGGGGAGGTGTTAGGGGACGTACGAAAAGGTTAGGGGGTGTTATAATAGTGTGTCTAAACATACTAAACCTAAATTCCCCTTATACTTGAGAATGCGTGGATCAAGCTCTAAATCGAACAAAATGCTTGTCTTCCTCTCAATCGCATTAGAGAACTAAAGTGGCATGGGTGGATAGTTTTAAATAAGGAATTTATATATCCCATCCTTCCATTAGCTATCTTCAAAGTGACTAAACGAGTTTAATAGGGATTGGACTTTGATATGCCCTAAGTACACACTCTTACTCAGAGCTACTAACCTCGACCAGTCTTACAACCGAGGTGACAAAACCCTATGCCATTCATGGTCAGGGTCGTCACTCAGAAGGTCAGCCTCAGCTGACTTCACTTTAACCTCTATATTAACTTCGGTTGGACATCATCCGAGGTCAGTAAGGACTCGGGTTTAACCATCCATCACCATCTGCATCAACATAGACCCTCGTCGACGTTACAGGTTATCACCTAAGATCAGCAAAGCCTCGTCGGCTCAGTATCGTGTCAAGACAACATCGGCCCTGGCCAACATTCTAGGTATCTAACCTCGACGGGCATCCCAGCCAAGGTCATCATATAATTATCTCAGACATAGAGAAGGTCAGGCATCACCAACCTCGTACTCATCCAGGCCGAGTTTGGCACCGAGTGAAAACAGTCGAGCATCTACACGCATATGTTTAGCTTGGAACATGTGGACAAATCTGTTATAACTAAATCATTCCCTCCATGTGAGGGAATATTGAGGTCATCATTATTTAGTTAAGATCAGCCAGGTGTCATCCTTACACTGGTTGGATCTTCATGCACATGCACATTGTATGCTTGGGGGTACATTACACCCCCAAGCACTATATATAGAGGTTATCCTCAATATTGTAAAGGATCGATAATTGGCAATCCTAGCTAAAACTCTGTCAGTTTATATAGTAGAGAGAGAAATCTTGAAAGATTGTACCCATGCCTATTAGTGCCTTCATTCAGTGATATTACTCACACACACTCACAGTGGACGTAGGCCAGATTGGCTGAACCACTTATATTTAAGTGTTTATCCACTTCTCCTCACCTCCTTCTCCTACTATATATACATATACTCCTTCTGCCATTGTTATGCTTGTTTGAGCTTATTTATATCTTATCTAGTGGTGTTGTTTCTAGCATCATCATTTTGGCACCGTCTGTGTGGACGAGAAGATATATCTCTTCCTTTCCTAGCTTAACCTCACCGGAGACTCTGGTGGTGAACCAGGCCTCACCCTTCGTGTGAAGTTGTTACACCATTGAAAGAGGTCCATTAAAGCATTTAAGATCTCCTATTTTCATCATAATATCTTTAGCCCTAACATGGCTCCGAAATTACCACCACCTCCTCCACCATCTGGTGTTGGAGGACCCAGCTCCATCCAGGCACCACCCTAGTCCGAGATGGCTTAGGTGGCAACAACCTTGAAGTCATTGGCCGCAACTCAACATGTAATGAAGAAATAATTTGCACAACTCAGCCAAAATATGATGAGGCCACCGGGGGTCTCACTGGAGATGATTACTCTGGCGACTGCTCAACACCATCCTAAAGCCAGGGACCACCCCAGGAACCACGAAAAGACCAACCAACTCCTCAACGGAGGAGGGACGTTGCTGACCCTAGACGTTTACATTTGGGGAGGTAAGGAAACCCTTGCCCTGAGGATAGGTATGACGATATGGAGGCTGAGGATGCTCCAGAAGGTGGTTGGGAGCCGTATGAGGTTTCAAATAACATGGTACGTCCTAGCCAACAGAGCAGAGTTTATGGGGGCAGAAGAGATGGGGGTGCCCAGCAAAGAGGATCAACTTTTGATCGCTTGAGCAGAGGGTCGGTCTTTGAAAGGCTCGGCCAAGTTAATGACCTAAGGCAGAGGTTATCCAGAACTAGAAGTGTTGCAAGCTCACAAAAGGATGATGGGGGAACATAGGCCTCACCAGGGTCGACCCCAACATGGCCGAGATAGGGAGCAAGAGGAAGTAAACAGCCGATATTGTGCAACAGTTGGGGAACCCTCAGTTCACCCCATGGAGGTGGCTGGGGACAACCTCGGCTAGGCCGATGTTAAAAAGCAATGGAATGACTCCATTCAACATCTTGAAGAGAAGATAGGGGACCTCATCAAAAGTCGATACCCACTACAAAGAGGGTTCTCCAAGGGCTCCCCATTTGTGGCAAGGATAGTGAACTTCCCAACCCCTGCCAAGTTCAAACCACCTACAGTGTCTCCCAAGTATGATGGTAGTACCAACCCTATGCATTATATTGAGATGTACCAGTCTGCAGAAGACATTATTCAATCCCAGAAGAGATGATGTGTCAGGCCTTCTCTGGGACTTTAATGGGATCTACACATATTTGGTTTACCTCTCTTCCGAAGAACAATGTTGAGAACTTTAAGGGCTTGGCTCAACGGTTTATTCACAATTTTTGTTTTGAGGTAAGACCTCAGAAGAGACCATTCATCTGCAGTACGTCAAGAAAGGTAATAACGAGAGCCTAAGAGACTACATTGATTGATTCAACAAAGAAAAATTGGAGGTTGAAGATTACGAAGAGAATATAGCTATGACAGCCCTCATTGGAGGACTCCAGAAGGGGACGTTACTATGGAAGCTTCCTAAAGACCCTCCCAAGTCCATGGCAGAGCTATTAGAAACTGCAAGAAATCTCATGAACACTGAAGAGGCTATGGCTGCAAAGTATGAGGATAAGGACGGAAGTAGCAGCGGGAAATTCCAAAGGAAGAAAGATGGAAAAAAGAGGTCTGCAGACGACAAGTTTGCACACTATACTCCTTTAACTGTGAGCTACGAACACATCCTCAGTGAAATAAAAAATGACCACTCCCTAACATGGTCGAAGAAGCTGAAGGCTCCACCACATAAGAGGAAAAATAATCTATAGTGCGAGTTCCACGGAGACCACGGTCATTTAACTGACAAGTGATTCGCCTTAAAAGATGAGATTGAGAAGATGTTGAAGTTCGAAAAGCTTAGGAAGTTGTAATACCCCGTGATTTTAATCACTTTTAAAATGGGTTATACTTTAAATTAATTGGATTTTATTATTAATTAATTCATTTGGGTTTTATCCGAATTGAGGATATTAAAATGTATAATTATGAATATTACTTAAAGATATTTAGGTAATATATGAATGTGATGTTATTGATATGGCTGTGAGTTGTCATTTCAGTAATTTGTATTTTTTTTAGTCGGACGCGGTATGGGAAGTGTCGGGACTAATTTGTTAAATTAAAAAGGAAACTTATTTTTACATCAACCTTATAGTCGTTTCGACTGTGTCGTTGCGTCCGGGAGGGTTGAAATAGTCAGAAAAGCCTATTTGGACGTTGGTTTTGAGTCTCGGGTCATTTGGAAATGAAAAGACAACCCAAAAGGGCATTTTGGTAAATTTTACAAGGGGGATAAATAGTTATTTTGGGTTTTGTCTTATTATAAATATTTGAAGATTAGTGTACGTAGGTTCATTTCATCTCTTCTACACAAAATTGAAAAGTCATCTTCTTAGAGAGAGTGAAAGGTTGCTTGGAAAGAAAAACAAGCTTGCTTGGAAGGGAGGAGAACCAAAGGTCAAAGGTCACCACCACCATCACCACCTATGTTATTCAAATCCAAAGGATCAGATCTGCAGTAGAGGCAAGTGTTTGATATTTGCAACTTAAATTCGTATATTGTCCATGTTAGAATAATTATGAAAAGAGATGATTTTTCTTGTTTGGAAGACATAATGGAGTTGTTATATGGATTTCTAGAAACTGAAATGATATAGGAAGTAAACTCATGTTGTAGGATGATAAAAATCCACGAAATAATCATATATCTATGGAGAAAACTCTGAAAACCATTGTTGTGTTCTTGAGGATATTAGTTTTATAATTTTCTGGAAAAGAGGAGATAAACATGCTTTTTAATGCAATCCCTTGATGATTCTAGGATGTTTAGAGTATTGGAAATCGTTTATATATGTTGATATATCATGTAGTAATAATTATAAGTCATTTGGGATGTTAATATGAAGGTTTGAATGAATAAAAATGGTGAAACCCATAGTTGCAGAAATGCAGAAAAACCAGGCTGTGACCTGAGGGATCGATCGATCGACCCTCTGCCTTCGATCGATCGACCTCCCCAGGATTGTTAAAGTTATTTCTTTATAATGTTGATTCTTATCCCAAACCTTTTGTAGATCTTTGGTGATTATTAATTGGATATTATGGGACTTAGAAAAGATCAGTAGAACCTTGATAAGATTTGAATTAATGTGATTGTGATTTAATTGATTAGGATGATGATAATTAAATTGAAAGATATTTCGGTTGCTAGATTTACGTGTTGGATTCTAATTGGTATGCATGAGGATTAAGGCTAGGTTCAGTAGGGAAGATTTAATATAAGTGAGGGTAGCCTTAGGTTTACAATTTGAACATCAAGGACTGAGTTTAAGCTCATTATTGATTTCGCAAGGACTGAGTGTAATACAAGCACTTAGTAGTATGGCTCCTGGATAGAGATGGGAGTTTAGAACACATTTGGTTGGAATAGGGTATGAGGTTATCCCGATCGCGTATTTGAAGTTGACGGACCTCCTCGATCGACAAAGTTAAGTAGTAGTGTATTGGAGGGGTTCCTTGTTTGGATTTCGCTTTGCGAGACGCTCCGCGCATGAACCTTAATGACATCGAGAGTGGAGAGATGTTATAGGATGCGAGGATAATTAAATTATGAAGTAAAGATACGATATTTTAATACGTGGAATTTAAAAGAGATATAATGCTACGTATGGGAATTATCTAAGGATAATGTGAGTACCTTGTTAATATTATATTATAAGTATGATAATGCCTATTTGATTGATTTATGATTATGTGTATGACATACCTAGCTTACTTGCTATTGACGGGAGGTTTGCGCGTGAGGGCATTCATATCCTGATCAATCCATGGGATCTTTGATTTTTCGCTCGAGAACATATGTCTATGAAAGACTTATCGGGGAGTTGATAAGTACACTGACTGTGAGTACGTAGGTATGTGCGTGACCTATGGATACGAGAACTATGTTCGCCTCCAATTGTATGTTGTTGTTTGTGGTTCGAGGATTTATTACCGAACCTTTTGTCCCCTATTTGGCGACCAGCGATATTGGGACATGATAGCAGAGTAATTCATTGTACCACAGCTGTGACTCGGGGTGCCGTATTATATATATAATGGATTAAATGAATGAATGGATATATTGTGGTTAAATCATCTACTGTGTGATAATTGTAGATAATGGCGAATTGAGAAAAAGAATGGAATTAAGTTAATGAATGTTTATTCTTATAGAATTGAAAAGCTTAATTCATATTAATGAGAAATGATTCACGTTAATGAGCAACGATTCATATAAATGAAAAATGTATAAGAATGATTATATAGCATATGGTATGGGACATACGGGATTATGATATGGGAATGGAATTATAATATGGAGACTAGAAAAGAGGAACCATTAACTAGGAGGTTAATAGGAAACGTTAAGTGTGCACTCTAGTTGAGAGGTGAGAATAGCAAGTGAGAGTGGGATGCTAACATGTACATAATAAATGCTTTATTGCACTTGTTAAATACTTGCTATTTTAAAAATCATTTTCACAATCGAGCTCTGACCCGTTTCCTTGCATATTCTCTTTTCTATTGTATCTTCTATATCAGGTGTCGAGCAGCAGGGACACCAACCTTAGCGAATTATAACGAGCTATGGAGCTATGGAGTATTGCTTAGACGCTTATCTTCTTTTGATTCACAGTGATCTCTTAGTAGGGCATGTCGCCCAAAGGATTCAGTTATCTTTTCCAATCGGGGTCAAATACTATTGTATTCGTGTCTTTTAAATACATTTAATATTGTTGGGATTACTGTATTGGATTATTATGTGGGAATGTTCATTCCAATTGCATTTAAATTCTTTTGTGTTATCTATTCGGTTATCAGTGTTGTAGAATAAAATGTGTTGTGTTATTCTTAAACTAGAAATGGTTTTTGTTGAATTAAAATTTGGAAAGTTTTTAACACCAGCTTAATTGGGTATTGGGTGAGTTGTAAATGTTTTCGACAGTGATGCTAAGAATGAGGCAACTGTATATTCTATTTTAATTTGGTATGGGACTGGCCACCCGGTATTTAATTAGGTGGGGTGTTACAGGTGGTATCAGAGCATCAGGTTCTAGTGTCCTTTAGGGTCTGTACAGCTTACTATGTTTTCAGCTTAGCATTCTTTGATGTAGAGCCCTATGTTTAGGATTGTTGATTTATTTGGTAAGATTTCGTATATATTAGTGAATCTTATTTGTGTTCGGACGGGTTCGTACAAGAAGTATGGAAGATGAGGGACATTGGACGGATAGCGGAGATCATACTTAGGAGTTTATGAAGTATGTTCGAGTATGATGACCGTAGTCGAGGTCGCTCCTATTATGAAAAATTAAGGAGAGACATTAATAGAAGTTCTTTTTAAGAAACGAGGTTAGGTCAAGCAAGTCCAAAAAAAGTGTAGCTGAGAATGAGGAAGACAGATACCTTTTTAAGAAAGGGATCCTGTCAGAGGGGAGCTTATTTTCAAATGAAGATGTTTGGAACCTCTTTGTTAACGGGTCTTCTTGCGAAAGCAGAAGTGGAGCAGGGATGATATTGTCAGCTCCGGATGGTACCGATGTTGAATATTCACTGAGGTTCAACTTCAAGGCTTCAAACAACGAGTCAGAGTATGAGGCGATGATAGCGGGGCTCTCCTTGGCAAAATCCCTTAGAGTTGGCCGACTCCTAGTCCACAATGACTCAAGGTTAGCTGTCAACCAAGTTCTTGAAGTGTACGAGGCCAAGGATGACCAAATACCTGAAGAGGGTAAGAACGCCGCTAGAAGGCTTCGAAGAAGTGAAGATGAAGAGGATACCTCGGCAAGACAATAGTCGAGCTTATGCACTTGCCAAGTTGGCCTCAGCAATAAAGACAGATATAAGAAGAACGGTACAAGTTAAAATCCTTCCCCAGCCTACCATCGAAGAAGAAGAGGTTGCCAGAGCTTACCTCAATCTGAATATGGGAGCCTCATGGATGGACCCACTCATCAGATACATAAGACAGGGAGAGCTTCCAGAATCCAAATTAGAAAGGATAAAGTTGAGGTTCAGGGACACTAAGTTCTCAATTATAGGGGACGTCTTGTATAAGAAGGGGTTCCTACTCCCTCACCTTAGATGTGTGCACCCTGCAGAGGTTCCTCAGGTCTTGAAATATGTACATGAGGGTTCTTGTTTAAGTCACATGGGAGGGAGGCCTCTAGCTAAGAGGATAATTACTCAAGGGTTCTGGTGGCCGACCTTGGCCAAAGATGCAGCTGCTTATGTGAAAAGATGTGACAAGTGTCAGAGATTCTCAACCATCCCTCACCAACCTCATCATCCTATGACGTCAGTTAGCTCACCTGGTCCATTTGTAGTTTTGGGGATTGACTTGGTAGGACTTTTACAAAGAGCTATAAATAACAATCGATTCTTGGTAGTGGCAATCGATTACTTCTCCAAGTGGGTAGTGGCTGAGCCTATGATCACGATTACGGACCAAAAGACCTTCCAGTTCATCTGGAAGTACATCATATGCAGATATAGCCTTCCAAATACCCTCATCTCAGATAACGGAACCGAGTTCAAGAATTCTTCCTTAGAAAAATATTATGAAAGAGTTAGGATCAAGCAGTTCTTCTCCTCTCCTAGTCGACCCCAAAAAAATGGGAAGATAGAGGTCACGAACCGAACAATCCTTGATGGGATTAATAAGAGGTTGGAGGAGGCAAAAGGGACATAAACAAAAGAGGTATACGCTCTGTTATGGGCCAACAGGACGACTATGAGAACGCCAACAGGAGAGACTCCTTTCATGCTGTCACATGGTTCAGAAGTTGTCATCCTTACATAAGTAGGACTCCCCACTCATAGAATTCAGACCTATGATCCTCAAAGGAATGGGGAAGAAAAAAGACTTGAATTGGATCTAATTAAAGAGAGAAGGGAAGATGCTGAGATCAGACAGGCAGCCTACCAGTAGAGAAAATCAAAGTTTTACAATCAAAGGGTAAAATGAAGACCTATAACTGTGGGAGACCAAGTGTTGAAGAAAACATTACAGAAGGAAAACAATCTCCACCCAAACTGGCATCGTACTTACAGAGTGGTCAATGAGGTTGTACCTAGTACTTACCGGCTAGAAAATCTCAAAGAGGGACCTTTTTCTAACCATTGGAATGCTAACAACTTGAAGAAATATTACATATAATGTTGCAGTTATTTCTTTATAATACATGTATCATTTTATGAAGAGGATATTAATGAAATAGCAGTTCCTGTGTCAATACTGTTTCATTATGCTTAAGCATCATTAATCTGGTGGCAAATTATGAGGTAAACATCATACTATGATGACCTCAGAACTTAAACATCATTAATTTAGTGGCAACTTATGAGGTTAACATCATATTATGATGACCTCGAACATTAAACATCATTAATTTGGTGGCAATTTATGAGGTAAACATCATATTATGATGACCTCGGACCTTAAACATCATTAATTTGGTGGCAATTTATGAGGTTAACATCATACTATGATGACCTCGGACCTTAAACATCACTAATTTGGTGGCAATTTATGAGGTAAACATCATATTATAATGTCCTCGGACCTTAAACATCATTAATTTGGTGGCAAATGATGAGGTAAACATCATACTATGATGATCTCAAACCTTAAACATCATTAATTTGGTGGCAAATTATGAGGTAAACATCATACTATGATGACCTCAGACCTTAAACATCATTAATTTGGTGACAATTTATGAGGTTAACATCATACTATGATGACCCCGGACCTTAAGCATCATTAATTTGGTGTCAATTTATGAGGTTAACATCATATTATGATGACCTCGGACCTTAAACATCATTAATTTGGTCGCAAATTATGAGGTTAACATCATGCTATGATGACCTGAGACCTTAAACATCATTAATTTGGTGATAAATTATGAGGAGAAAGATTATATTCTGGTTACCTCAAACCTTAAACATCATTAATTTGGTGGCAAATTATAAGTTTAGCATCATACTATGATGACCTCAGACCTTAAACATCGTTGATTTGGTGGCAAATTATGAGGTGAAACATCATATTCTGATGACCTCAGACCTTAAATATCATTAATTTGGTGGCAATTTATGAGGTAAACATCATATTATGGTGACTTCGGACCTTAAACATCATTAATTTGGTGGCAATTTATGAGGTTAACATCATACTATGATGACCCCGGACCTTAAAGATCATTAATTTGGTGGCAATTTATGAGGTTAACATCACACTATGATGACCTCAGACCTTAAACATCATTAATTTGGTGGCAAATTATGAGGTGAAACATCATATTCTGGTTACCTCATACCTTAAACATCATTAATTTGGTGGCAAATTATGAAGTTAACATCATACTATGATGACCTCAGACCTTAAACATCATTAATTTAGTGATAAATTATGAGGTTAAACATCATATTCTGGTTACCTCAGACCTTAAACATCATTAATTTGGTGTCAAATTATGAGGTTAACATCATACTATGATGACCTCAGACCTTAAACATCGTTAATTTGGTGGAAAATTATGAGGTGAAACGTCATATTCTGGTGACCTCGGACCTTAAACATCATTAATTTGGTAGCAATTTATGAGGTAAACATCATATTATGATGACCTTGGACCTTAAACATCATTAATTTGGTGGCAATTTATGAGGTTAACATCATACTATGATGACCACGGACCTTAAACATCATTAATTTGGTGAAAATTATAAGGTAAACATCATACTATGATGACCTCATTCCTTACCCCATTAATTTGGTGAAAATTATGTGGTAAACATCATATTATGGTGGCCTCAGACCTTAAGGTAAAACATCATTATATGACCAGACAACATGCAAGAGAAGGCATTAATTGAAAGAAGAAAATTCCTCTAAATAAGATTGTATTACATTAAGTAGTCAGATTTACAAATCAAATGTGCTGAAGGGCCATCAGAGTTTAGAAAAATTGCAGGCAAAAATAAGCAAAAGTTACAAATTAAAAGCTTCACAAAGAAAGGCCTAGGTATCTGCAGCTGGAATAGTGTCCTCTTAGCTGACGTTAGTCACCTCTGTAGCGTCGTCCTGATGAATAGCCTCTTCAATTTCATTAACCTCCAAGGGAGCAGTCTCTACAGGAGCAGCACCATCCTTAACCTCTTGTAAGGCTTAAGAAAAACGGGGGTTGCCAAAGCCTAGATCGATAAAGTCTGAGGTAATTCCTGTCCTGTTCCTTAGAAGATGACCACTTCCCAGTGGCTTTAATACCTCTTTCAAGGTATTCAAAGCCAGAGCTGATGAACTCATCAGAGACCTTGTAATCTGCCAGGATCTTCTCTTAGGCATGCTCTAGTGAGGCTTTGACTGTAGCATCTACTTTGGTCTGAAGGGCATCATCTTTGGCCTTCAAAGCTACTTCATGATCTTTTTTAAGGTTGACGACGTCCCTATCCCTCTGCTTAATCAGCTTGTCAACCTCTTTTAACTCCTCCTTCAGACGGTTAACCTCAGCATTCAAAGAGGCCTGGACCTTTAGGGCTTTTCTTCCCTTCTCAATAAGGGGCATCTTCCTCAGAGTCCAATCAATAAATTGATGCATGGATAGAACACCCTACAATGAAAGGTCAGATGTATGGATTTTGTAACCTATAAATACAGTCGAAGTTACACTTAGAAGAGCAAAATAGTAGAAACTAGTACCTGAATAGACCTATGAAGGCTGAACTCGACCAATAAGGGGATATACAGAAAGCAGAGGACATGCTTATGTTCTTCGGTCATTTCATAGCTAATGGTATCCATAGCCTTCAGACCATGGCTAATCAAGCTGTCACTGATCTTTAGATGGTCCAGACGAGCTGCAAGGGCATCATTTGAGGAGATTGGAATGGCACAATGTCCCTTTTGACTTTTGCTCAGCCTCTGATTCTCTAAGTTCGTTATGGGCTTCCTTTTTTTTAGTAACATCGACCTTGGTCTTATCGACGTTCTGTTTGGGGGAGGAGGGGCTACATTATGCTCTGCCTTCTTCATTATCTTTATAAGGTTTGGGGCAGACATCTCCCAGAGCTCATCAGAAATACCTTTTGGATGTTCTGTGAAAAGAAATATCTGAGTTAGTAAATCAGAAGTATGAAAAATTAGAGGTACAACTACGAGGAATAGTACTTACGAAACTCGATTAGAGGACTACCACCTAGACCTGTCTGGGAGAGATAGTAGGGGGTCATCAGATGTTCGTATTTGATAAGACGACCCTATTCTCCCTGATCTTAAAGGTCCTTAACCTTTTAGAAATTATCATGGCTAAGGCCAGGGTCGGCTTTAGACGCAAGAGACACCTTGCCCCACTTCAGAGGTGTTATCGGATCAGACTATGAAGAGGAAGCACATGGACCAAATTCCCATGCCCTCTGAGGCAAAGCAATATCGTGGTTTCTAGTTGTGATTTGAAGTCTGGTTAACCAATAGCATCTTTTTGTCTGACTTCCTAGTTAGGAAGTGGTAGTAGCTGGGGTGGTTTTTGGCAGAAGATGGGACGTAGCAACTCTTAAAGACTCTAAATGGAAGGTCTGAGTGGTGGACAGCCTTCCAAAGGATGATGGCCCCAATAATCACCCTCCAAGCATTAAGGGATAATTGTGAAGGGGCCAGGTTGATATGGGACAATATGGCTCTAATTATAGTATGGATGGGGAGATGGAATCCCAACTTAAACATATGCTTGTACACAAAGATCTCCCTATCTCGACCATGAAAAGCCCTTTCACCCATCAGGGGTCTCCTAAGCTTAATGGCAGGACCTATAGAATAGAGGTGACTAAAGGATAAGAGGTCATACTCAGTGACTGAGCTCTCTATCTCGGCTGCCTCAGTGATATTGACATCGCTCTTATGCCCATCGTCATCATACCTACTAACATCGTCTTGGGCAGGTGTAGGGATACCATCAAGAAATTTCTAGGCAAACTCATCCCCAATGACGGTCGATAGGGGAATAGCATCAAAAATGGGCGGAATGGCCACACTTGGCCCTATAACTTTAACGTCACAAGAAGTTTGTGAGGTACTAGCATAATTGTGAGATAAGGCACGACTCTCATCCTCTGCCTGATCAAGGAATTGATCTTGCCTAATAGAGTAGTCCATAACCTCTTGGAAAGAGTCTACGAACATAGGGTCTGAGGTAGATGACTCAGAGTCAAATATGCGAGTGGGGTCTATTAGATCCTCTGCTGGCTCGATAGGCTCAGCTGGCTCAAGGTATATTACATTCAGAGGTGAAGGGAAGATAAGTCTGAGGGAGAAAGCCTCAACCCTACGATCTTCCGCTTGGACTAGCTCTATCTGCTTAATTTTTTCTTAGGTCCTCTTTCTAAGTGAAGGGAACTCTTCTATGAGCTTATACAGAGGTCTGAGCATAAAGCAGACGACCCCACACTTGGGACTCTAAAACATAACCAAATAACTCAATTCAACCTAAATCAAAGATCAAACTTGGATTTTAAAAGATTTTAAACCAATAACACTCAAGAACAGGCTCATCGAAAAATGTAAAATGTCACCGAAAAGCCTAAATCCTCCTCGAAAACAGTAGAAACGAAAATTAAAAGCTGAAAATGATAAAATAGGATAAGTACGATACCTGTCTGAGTGTGAGAAGAAGAAGAAGAAGAAGAAGAAGATCATAATTAAGGAAACCCCAAAACGCAGCAGCAACTCTTAAGGAGAGAGAAATTATAGAGGAAAGCATAGGCGGGAAAATGGAAAGAAATAAAAAAGAAGGAGAAAAAAAGGTTTTAAACCCTCAAATCATGTTGCACACATCCCAAGGCCTATTATTGCCTTGGGAGCCCAAAAGACAATTAGCATCATTACACATCGTCAAGCATGCTACCCACTTCAGAAATTGATACATGTCAAAGAAATATTGGCACATAAGAAAATACAGCCTCGGACATGCATACCCCTTAGTCACCTATTTATGTAGGTAACTAAGGGCTAGGGGTGATTGATATGCCATAAGTGCACACTCTTACTCATAGATACTAACCTCGAACAGTCTTACAGTCGAGGTGACAAAAGCCTATGCCATCTATGGTCAAGGTCGTCACTCAGAAGGTTGGCCTCACCGACTTCACTTTAACCTCTACATCAACTTCGATTGGACATCAGCCGAGGTCAGTAAGGACTCGGTTTCAACCATCCATCAGCATCAACATTAGCCCTGTCCGATGTCACAGGTTATCACCTAAGATTAGCAAAGCCTCGCTAGCTCAGCATCATGTCAAGACAACATCGGCCCTGGCCAATGTTCCAGGTATATAACCTCGACGGGCATCCCAGCCAAGGTCATCATATAATAATCTCAAACATGGAGAAGGTCAGGCATCACCAACCTCGTGCTCATCCAGGCCGAGTTTGGCACCGAGTGAAGACAGTCGAGCATCTACATGCATATTTTTAGCTTGGAACACGTGGATAAATCTGTTATAACTAAATCATTCACTCCACATGAGGGAATATTGAGATCATCATTGTTTAGTTAAGATCAGCCAGGTGTCATCCTTACACTGGTTGGATCTTCATGCACATGCACATTGTATGCTTGGGGGGTACATTACACCCCCCAAGCACTATATATAGAGGTCATCCTCAACATTGTAAAGGATCGGTAATTGGCAATCCTAGCTGAAACTCTGTCAGTTTATATGGTAGAGAGAAAAATCTTGAGAGATTGTACCCATGGCCATTAGTGCCTTTATTCAGTGATATTACTCACACACACTCACAATGGACGTAGGCCAGATTGGATGAACCACTTATATTCAAGTGTTTATCCATTTATCCTCACCTCCTTCTCCTACTATACGTACATATACTCCTGCTTCCATTGTTATGCTTATTTGAGCTTGTTCATATCTTATCTAGTGGTGCTGTTTCCAGCGTCATCAGACTTCAACATTGAGGTTCTCATCCACTGGTCTGAATTCTTCCTCAAAGTTTTCTAGGCTCATCTCTCCTAACTCTCTCTCTCTCTCTCTCTCTCTCTCTCTCAATCTCCATAGCCTCTCTCTTACTCTCATCGAACCGTTATTTTTCTCTCACACCTATGCACTCACTCTCACTCTTAATCGTGGTCACTCAACATGCCTCCCCCACTTCTCGTTCAACGTTAGAGTTATCACTCTTTCTTGATATAACAAGACATACCCCTAACGGATTTCTCATGTGAGTCCCATCGTGCTCGTGTACTGTCTCTTTCATAAGATCCGACTCCCGCGATTCGCTCTCATCACCCACTTGATTGGTGATGTTGAATATATTCGTCTCAAGGGTCATGTTCTAAAAAGTAAGTTGCATTCTCCCATTTCGAGTATTAATCAGTGCATTAGCCGTAGATAAGAATGGGCGGCCAATAATGACGGGAACATGATTATGAGAGAGGGCAGAGGGCTCCTCGTCCCAAATGAAAAAATCCATCCAGAAGTAAAAAGTGTCAATTTGGACAATAACTTCCTCAACTATCCCCTAGGAATCTGCACAGAACGATCCACGAGTTGGAGAGTCATATTTTTGGGCTTAAGGGCCCCTAAATCTAATTTCTTATATATGGAATAGGGAAGAATGTTAACACTTGACCCTAAATCTATTAGCTCTCTCTCAATTCAATTTTTTCCCATGATGCATGAGATGGTGGGTGCACCCGGATCTTTAAATTTTGGTGGAAGGTTGCTTAATAGAACAAAGCTCACATTTTGTTCTTGGAAGATGTTCTTTTTCACCTTTAATCTACGTTTCACCGTCAACAAGTCCTTAAGGACTTTTGTATATGCGATAATTGCTTGATTACCTCGAGAAAAGGTAAATTGATTTTTACTTGCTTAAAAACATCTAGCACATCATCACGGGAAGTCCCTTTTTGGGAAGAAACCAACCATTGAGGGAAAGGTTCCTTGGTGGGTGGTTTCACTACTACTTCGACCCCACTATTGTCTTTTTTATCACTCTCATTTAAGGGGCCATCTTTGGCCTCTTTCATACCTGGCAAAACCTCCTTGTCTTTAGGTTCATCATGTGGTGGAGGTGATAAATCAACAACACTCCCACTACGTATAGTTGTAATAGAACTACATTTATCTGTATTTGGTCTGGAAGTAGAGCTAACACTAGGTTGACCTTGGGGAGGCCTTTGGCCTTAGACACTTACAGCGAATTGTAACTTAGAAATATTTGCATTCCTCTCGGTGAACATTCGAATATTTTGAGCATTGGTTTCTATTTATTATTGCATAAATTGAATAAAATGATCCTTAAAATTTCTCCACTGTGGGGGAATATAAGTCGGAGGTGGTAGTACTTAAATAAGTTGGTCTTATTGGAAATGCGAAGGTAGATGTGGAAGAGGGGAAACATGTGAATTGGGATTCATCGTAGCATGTGGTTGCCCGTAACTAAAACCAGGGTGGATTTTCCATGAAGGGTTATGAGAATTCCCATGAGGGGCATTAAAATTACCCTTAAAGTCTCCTACCACTTCCAATTTCTCTTGAAGCATGACTTAATAGGCGGGTATCATTAGGCATTCCTCAGTTGAATGACCTGCCTCCCAAATAGCACACACCTTCCCAATCAGAGCTCGAATGGATACAGTTGTTTCTCTTAGCCGTGCCTCGAGTATGTCTCTCATGATTTTCTCAAATTGGTCAAGTCGATGGTCCAACATGGCATCTTTGTACAATTGGTAAAGTTTGAAAGCAAAAGGAATGGTGGACATTTGTCGAGACCAAGTTTGGTCATTAATATCGGATGTGTCCCACGCTTGAGTAGTCTCGATGACATACTTAAGGTGGGCCTCTGCATCATTTGCATTTAGCCCAAAAAATCCTCCGTCACACATGGTTTCAACGAGTTGTTTAGAACTTATGTTTATCCCATTGATGGAAGAAGGTAATAAGATGATTATTTTTAAAACCATGATGGTGGCATGAGTTATCTAACTCGTTGAAATGCTTATAGCATCGATCGAATGACTCATTTTCTAGTTGTAGGAAGGTTTGAAGTTGCGCCCTAATGGAGTTTGTTAGATGTGGAGGGAAGAAATTTATGAGAATCTTGGATTAAATTTCCTTCCATGATCCAATTGATTTCGATGGTAAAGAACATATCCAGGTCTTAGTTTTATCCTTTAAAGAGAAAGGAAATAGTTTCAGGTGAATCACGTCCTGCGTGCATGTTTGGACACTAAAAGTCTCGCACCCCTCTTCGAACTCTCGAATATGGAGGTATGGTTTCTCCGACTCCATACCATGAAATTTCGGAAGAATTTGTATCATCCCATTACGGAAGCGAAATTGCCCTGCATTATACGGGATTAGGACGGATCTCGGAGTGACGGATTGCTCAGGATATAATAAGTATCTTATAGGGCGATAAGGCATCTCTCCTTCTCCAGTACCGAAGCTAGCATGGTCAGACATCACTCTCTCTCCAATAGATTTGGTATCCTCACTCGGTGTTTTAGAAGTGTGGCTCGAAGTGTAACTCGGAGTGAGACTCGTGAGTGAGTTAGTTGGTTTAGGATGTGGAACCCAAAATTGTGGAACTCGAGGGGTGTGTGGGCTATCGGGATTCTATTCAACTATGGGATTCTCATAGATTCGAGTGTGATTACTTTGAGGTGTTTGTTGAGGGTTTTGTTCAAGATTTTGCATGTAAGGACTTTTGAGAGATGGAATATTTCTGTGGCTTTTTTTTTTGGTCTTATGATTTTTTTTGTCTTTTTAGAATTAGAGTCAAATTAGAGATTAATTAACCTAACCTAAAAGTCTACCTAATTCCTCGGTAACGGCACAAAAAACTTTATGCGACTAAAAATGTGTCCGTAGTGCGTGCTAATTACGGTTCAAGTGCAAACCGATCACTCAAGTAATAAACCCGATAAGTCGGGATCGAATCCTCAGGGAAATAGGACATACACACGTGACGACAAAGGGTAAGAAGACTAATCCGAAGAAAGAAGATGGTTATTTTTTACATTTTATTTACTAACTAAATGCAAAATGTGTGAAATAATAATTGAACTAATAATTAAACTACGTATGCAAGAGTAAACTAAATATGAATTCATTAATATGAATGAGAAAATAGGTTGGGTTACAATCCCCCGAACCCTAGTATATTTATCGGATATAAAACTAGTTGCGAATTAGATAATTGATTAAACCTCAGTCTTTACTAATCTCAAGCATTACATATATGAGGGTACAATCCCGCATCATACATAATCAAGAATAGAAATAAAGCGGTGTTGACATAGCTAACACGCGCCTCGCACTCTTAAACAACCTGGTTACCTATTGTAAACGAGGTAAAAAGACCAACGACTGTTGTGAAAACTACACAACATGATTCAATCATTTATTTAATTCAGGGAACTGCGTTTATATTCATGCAAGCCACATCGGGTTGGGTTCATGCATCTTAACCCTTAAAAACCTAGCCTGACATGGTGCAGTTATTCAAAAGCATAGATCTTATGTTGCATGTAATTGAATCCATAAAAAAAACTATCCCTAAGCATGCATAAACGAATTGGAAACCTGAAAAATCAACAAAGCATTTAAAGATATTACCTATAAGAATAATAGAGAAGAACACAAACTTTTATTTAAAAAGTTTTGAAATCCAAACCATAAAGTGCAAGAAATTGATGAAGAGAATTGTTCCCAAGGTCCCTACCTATTTTCCTCTCTCAAAATTATACAAAAAGGGACTCCCTTAAGTCTGGGATCAATTTGGACTAAAGTACTCACGTTTTTTAAAAGAGTTTTAACCATGCACAACTCTAATTTTAAGAGAGAAAATAAGAAAATCCATCCTCCGAACTGGCCCGATTTCTCTTCTTTAATGGGGAAAACTGGTTCGGTCAATACAAAGTAACGGATCGATTCTGCTTGCTTTCTATCAGTTCGGCTCACCTCAAACAGTTCATCAGACCAATACGATTTCTAAACCCATCGGTTCGGTTCGGTTCGGCTATTTTAATTTTCTTCTTTCTTGCTTGATTTTCTTCTTAACTTTGAATCTTCATAACTTCTCACCCGGGACTCGGATTTGGATGTCGTTTCTTCCTATGTGCTCGTGGACTCAATGTCTTGGATTCTTCTTTAGGTTCCTCATCCAACTTTCGGTGTAAAATTACTTGTATGCCCTTGACTTTTCATCTATACATTGTTTCTTCATTTGGTTTCTCTCTTTTCTTCCTTTGCATCAACATCCCTGTAAAATGGAAGAGAAATACACAAACTCGAGGTACTCGATAGAAAACATCAGTGTCATAGATATGAGATAAATCAACACAAGTTACACCGCACGAGGTGATAAAAGACTCTAACTTAAGGGGATAAATGTGAAGAATTGATGCCCAATCAACCATCTGTGACATCCCACCTATTTTAATCACGGGTGATTAGTCCTTTATCAAAATAATCAGGAATCTCATTTGGTTCATTCTTATCATCACTGTCGAAAACCTTTTTTAAATAACTAACCACCTACATTGAATTAAGTTGGTGTTAATTTTATCTTTCATTAATGAAACAACATGTGAAAACATATAGATATTATAACTCATCCACAACAAATATAAGAATCTGAATCATTACACGATAAATAGATAAATAACGAATATCGTGTAATACCCCATAATTTTAATTACTTTTAAAATGAGGTTAATTAAAAGTAAAATGGAGATTAATTGGAATTAATTATGAATAATAATTGGAATTAATCCAGATTGAATATTACTCGAGAATAAAGTAATATGTGGATTATATTGAATATTACCTAGTGATTATAAGTAATATATGATTATATGGTCACAAGTGAATAATACGCGAATTATTGAAATTAAGTCGGGACGCGTGTGTGAGTCATGTTGGGACTAATTAAAAGGGAAATTATTTTTAAGTCATTCAAATGATCATTTCGACTGTGTTGATGAGTCTGTAAGGGTTGAAATAGGTAGAACAGTCTACCCATGGATTTAATTTGGGTCTAGGGACAATTAGGAACCAAAAGGACACCCCGGAGGGGTATTTTGGTCATTTTTCAGGTGAGGTGAATAGTACTTGCGGGATTGGGGTTTTATTATTTAAGATTAGAGTGTGTTAAAACAAAATATTATTTACCAAAAGACTAAGGACTGGAAGGGAGAGAATTCTAGGAAGAGGAGGGGTTTTGAGAGCAAGCCAAGGGTTGCACCACCACCGAAAAAGTGATTGGAAATGAGGAGGAAGCATCATACATATATCTTCACCAAAGGATCATACCTACACCTTAAGGCACGTATAATTCTTGTTCCAATTAGTGAATATAATATCCATGAAAACTATAAATCAAATATGAAAATTTGATGATTTTGTTATAATTCTTGAAATAAAAATTATTTAGGATTATTCCTTTAATGAAATTAGAATTAACACCATGAAATTTTGGGTTTAACTGATGAGGGAATTTGGGCTTTATATGTGTTCTTGAGAAATAATTCTATCATGTAGATTTTCTTGAATTTAAAATAAGATTAGAATGATTCATCAAAATTCCATGATGATTTTGATATGATTTGATGTGATAAATCATGTATACTTGAGGGTATCATTTAGGATGAATTATAAGGAGTTTGGGATCATTTTGGGGAGGTTTTGAGGATGAATTATGTTACAACCCGTAGGTAGAAATATGTACAAAAAGTACAAACATTGTATGATCATTTTAGGAGTGTTTTAAGCGGAATTCGGTAGTGCGCACGGGAGTTTTTGTATAAAATCACGTTATTCACAACTTTATAGTTTTAAGTTTTTTCAAATTGGAACAGAAAAGCCTCAAAACTATAAATTTTATTTCTGGCAAATTGTAACTTTATCGAAAAAAAAGGATTATTGGGAATTAAAATATAATTCGGGCTTGTTATAATGAACCTGGATTTTGGACCAATAAGTATGAATTGAAGGTAGCTAATGGAATAATTAATTAAATTCTTTCGGTTTATAAGAGATGTTAGGAGTAATGGAAAATGTGAATTATTAGTTTATGGGATAAACTTGAAATATACTACGTGTGGGATTTGTATATGGTATGAGGGTATACCCATTTGTTGATATATATATATATATATATATATATATATATATATATATATATATATATACATAAGTGGAGCGAATACCTATAATCTAATTGAGGTTTGAAATACCATGATACGTAGGATATTCGAGATATAAGTATATTACGTATGAGACTTGTAATATGGGATTTGCCTATGCCCTATTGTTGATATATATATATATATATATATATATATATATATATATGTGTGTGTGTGTGTGTGTGTGTGTGTGTGTGTGTGCGTGTGTTGAGTGTATACTTATTGTTTGATGATTTATGTGTATGATATACCTAGTCTACTTGCTATCGATGGGAGGTTTGCGCGTAGAAGGAAGTCATATCCTGATGAGCCTTATGGGGGATTTTTTACTTATTACCTCAGAACATAGGGCTTAGGTCAGGTCACCGTTAGTGAAACCATTGCAACTGAGAAGTCTTTTGGGTGCATAGGTATGTGCGTAGCCCAAAAGATATAGGAATGTGTTCGCCTCCAATACTTGTATTTTGATATTTATGGTTCGAGGGATACACCGAACCAACAGTCCTTTATATAGTGACGAGATGTATTGGGACTAGATACTAGAGTAGTGCGTGCACTGCACCTGTGTCTCGGGGTGAAGTATTGTATATATATAATAGAGTGAATGTATATATATACATGTGATATTATCTACTATGTGATATACGTAGACACGAAAGATAAAGAAATATAAAATTAATTAAGTATGAGAACACTTAATTGAGAATTGAATTAATATATTTATTTATTACATGTATTGTGAAGGAAATACGTGGGGAAAGATAAGGGCTATGGTTAGTTGGTACAATGAGATAATCTAGTGAAAGTGGGAGTAGTAACAAGAATAATTTGGGTAAACGTTAGGCGTGCACACTAGTTGAGAGGTGAGAATCTCAAGTGAGAATCTGAGGATCTAACATGTATATAATAATTGCTAATTGTATCATTTATTCACTTGCTATTTTTAAAATCTTTTACAATCGGGATCTGACCCGCTTTCTCTTGCATATTCTCTTCTCTCTTGAATATTCTATATCTGGTGTTTGGCCACAAGGACGCCCATCATAGAGGATTAGATATTTATTTGCTATGGAAACTATGGAGTTGTGGACTTTTCATTAGACGCATCATTTTATTGATTCCTGTAATTTGTAGTCATTTTCTTCTATGGCATGTTGCCAATGGGTCCTTGCCATTTTCATTCTATCTCAGTCATTAGTTTTACTTATGTTGGTTTTGGATACATTTGGTTTGACTTAGTTTATTGTATTGAGATGTTTTAAACTGGGAAGTTTATTCCAGTTATACTAAATAAGTTATGATGGTTATTATTTATTATTCATTCTTGTGGATTGGGTTATATGATAAATGATTAATATTGTTAAAAAGGAATTTTATTTAAAATTAAAAGTTTTAGCACTAGATTAATTGATTACTAGGTGGTTAATAATGAAAGAAAAACTATTTCCCGATAATGATGCTAAGAATGAGCCAACTGGATAATTCGAATTAATTGGATAAAGGATTGGCCACCGTATTTAATTAAGTGGGTTGTTACATACCGAATAAACCATTGGTTCCCAAAATAAAATCCAACCCATAAGTCTAAATAAATAAAACTAAATACAAATACATCGTCTGATAAATAAAATGAAAAGTGTATCAACTCAAAGGGGCAACATGCCTAAATGAAGTACTGAATAAGAATCATAATCTAGGAATGAATAACTGAAGCGTCTATGTAAAATCTTGCAAACCTCCATAAATGTTGAAGCTATGCATCCCTTGAATAAGTCCTCGAGCTTGACGTCCCTCTAGCTGGAGACCTAAAATATTTTGGAAAATATTTTTGACACGGGTCAGAGCCCAAAACCTTTTGAAAAATATTTAGCAAGTAATTAAGATGCAACAATTAAATATGCATTAACACTTTACATAATTAAGCATTTGTCCCACTCAGTTGAGATATTACTCATCCCTCAACTATTGTGCACACCTAACGCTTACGTCCTAAACCATCTAGTTATAATTCCATACTAAACTAGACATGTTACAAATCTTTCTATCACCCTACTCTATCCCGAGTACTTCCTCCCTTTAATTCATAAGTTGTTTTATTCATTAACTTACTAAATCATTTTCACTTTAATTGGTTATATAACATTCACACTAGTTATATAAGTAATTGCATTCACACTTTATATAATTAACCAATATATAATTATTTACTCTATTATATACGTATAATTATACTACAACAATCACTCATATATCGCATATAATAAGCATCCTGCCGAGTAATAACTCATTAGATGCGTATCTCTACATTGCTATCATATCCCGGGTATACTCACTTTAACCGGTTACCATAATTCAGTTAACTCACACCGAAATAGGTTAATAAAATCGCAAACTTAGTGGAGGCAGTATTATTCCCCCGAGAGTGAGATTGAATCATACCCAAAGCCTCTCACCTAAAAAAATAAATCACACAATAAAATACCTAGTGATATGACCTGGGGACTATGCTCTCCCTGCATTCACTAGTCAGGGGATTCACCCACATCGTGCAACCTCCCATAATAGAACTAGAGGGGTATATTTTCACATAAATATTATGCACACTAATATTTACAAAGCACCCATATATATATATATATATATATATATATAATAATTTCGGCTAAAACTGTGCCTAACTCCGGTAGCACTAGCCCGTAATCCCCGAGTCTATTACCCGACTATTAATTTATTTAATATTCACATCAATTAAATAATTCACGTAGCTGCACCTTGCCAAAATACCCGGACTCACCCAATCATCCCGTATTTATTATTTACGAATTTATTTCACTTAATTCGTTCTTTAATTTCCTCACCATTTCTCGCTTTATAATCAAACATACTTTTACCCATAAGCCCTAGGTAATAGGTTTCCTCTTAATTTTACACTAAATAAATAACCCTAAAATAATTCCAAACAAAACTAGAGTCCAAAAATTGAATAAGCAAAATAGCCTGAAACTAAGCATCATCAATCGATCGATGAAATCGATCAATCGATCGATCCTGCCATGCAGGCAGTTTCTTCCCCAATGGTTTTTTCTCCATTTTTTTCATAAAATCTTCATCAAATTAGCCAATCTCTTAACCAAAATCATACTCGATGTTTATTACACTTCCCAAACAAGTTTTAACATGATTACAATCTTCAAACACCAATGATTTCCTTGGCCATCAAATTTGTTACGAATTAGGTTCATAAAAGGGGGTTCTTCAATCCTCTTCTTAAATTTCATTATACAATCCTTAATTACAAGAATTTAACTTTTAGATTTCTATTATAAATCAGATTCCAACATTTCTATATGGTATTTCATCATCAATTGAACATGTAACCTGCATCTAATGCCTAAATCACCAAAACCCATTTTTACATGTGACAATCCTCCCCAAAACGGATTTGTCTACACCTACCATGATATGAACATGAGTTTTTGCAAATTAAATCTAAATCAAGTTAATCAATTGCCTTTTTAGGTTCATAGGGTCTGATTACACATTGTAGAATATGATTTGACAATAGCACACCCAATTCCTCTTTGATTTTGGCTCATAAAGCTCTCTTTTTTCTTCCTTCTCTCTTCTCTTAATTTATACATTTTAGAATATGAACTGTGGTTGCCTCAAACTCTTAAACCTAGACTTTTAATCTCCAATCCTGGAATTTGGTTAACAGACTAAGCCTAAATGACCCAAATAACCCCGTGTGTGTCCGGTTATGTCTAAAAAGGGTCTAGGACCCAATTACTACCCCCGAGTATACTATTTTGACTATCTCGACCCATCCGAAACCAATCACGACCTAAAAATTACCATCCGAGTGACTCAACGAGACTTTCCTATCTCGACCTCATATAGTTGTGACACCCCACCTAATTAAATATCGGGTGATCAGCCCTTTATTAAATTAAATCAAAGTGTCCGGTTGGTTCATTCTTTGCATCACTGTCAAAAATATTTTTTCTTTATTTATCGCATATTAAATAATTAAGCTAAGTGTCAAAACATTTAATTTTATAGATTAGATTCCATTGTTATGAGTTTATATACATAAACCATTTTATGAACACATATAATAATATTGAATACCAAACCATCCAAGTGGAATAAACAGTCTAGATTAATCATTCCAAATAAAATATTCCAAATTAAAGGACAATGTAATAATTAAAACAATCCCAACTAAAACTAAAAACTAAAATAAAAAAAGAGTACAAAGTCTCTCTGAACTAAATAGAAACTGGAAATGGGCGACACATTCCCTATCTAAAATAACTAAGTGAAGAGGTGAGATGACAAGGATGAAGTCATCTAAGTGCAAAGACCTGCAACTACCACACTAGCTGCAGCACGTCAACAGTCCAAAGATCTAAGTCTGACACCCCAGTGGCTGGGCACCTATAATATATATATATATATATATATATATATATATATATATATATATATATATATATATATACATATATACATATATACATGAGAAAAATAAAAGATGACGAGAAATGGGTCAGCGCCCGAGTGTAAATTAGCTTTAAAATATATTAGCAAGTATATAAATTGCTTACCAGTTGATATCACTTGCATGTTAGTGCCTCAACACTCACTTGAGAATTCTCACCACTCAACTAATATGCAAGCCTAACGTACTACTAATTAAATCTAGATAAAGCTAACCCAGATAACTACTCTAACCCAAACGCCTCTCATCAATCCTGATTCACGTGATCGTATAACTATAATTTATACATGGTAACTTTTTCTTATAAATTTACCAAGCCAGCTATGTACATCTCAAAACAGCCTTAAGTTCTCAAACACTTAATTTATTTAATATCAATTATTTAATTTTATCTACTTACAAGCATAGTAGATGAATCACACGTACATATATTTATCACTCATAATATATATACTAATAGGGAACCCCACATAAAATCTCTGGTGCTGGCATACTTTGCTATCAATTCCATGTACCTCTCGTACAAATGAGGGAAATACTAATTCGGACCCACTCTCGAACTCTTTTAACACAAAATACACATATTGGAGGCGAAGCATAGTTCCAAGTCAATAGGAGGTCAGCACATACCCTCATGTCTCTTAGGACCTTCTAACTATCATTCTCAGATAGCATGTACCAAGGATCCTATATTTTAGGGTATGAGTCAATATTCACCACAAAGGTCACATCAGAATAAGACTATCCCGGCCCGGTATCTCCTGGAACACATTAGAAAACTAGTAAATTATGGGAATAGAATCAATGGGGATTATTATCTACCTATAGATCTCTTCCTCTATGTAATATAAATGGGTGGACGATCCTCCCTCGGGACGAGGCATCGTCACCAGAAACATCTCCTGACCCGAGATAACAAAAATAATACGCCTACTGAAACAGTCTATCATGGATCTATAAGTAACAAGCCAATCCATGCCAATAATGGAGTCATAGTTGTGCATATCTAATACTAGCATATCTACAGGCAAAATCAGTCTCCCAATCTCTATACCTACTCCCCGGCATATAAAGAAAATCAACGACCCATTACCCAGCAGTGAGTCTACACACGTAACAGTACTCTCGGTGGTATCTAATAACCCCATGGCTCATGCAAATCTAGTGATAATAAAGGAGTGTAAATATCCCGTGTAAAATAAAACTCTCCCCATAGTACCATGGATAGGAAACTTACCCTCAACTGCGGGTGGCACCTACGGTGCTGCTGCTTAGTGGACGTTATAAACACGTCCATACTGTAATTGTCCCTGCTGAACTGGAAGTGCTGGGATGGCTGGTAAGGCTGGTATATGAGGTGGTGCTTGGAGGGCGGCTTGGAATATCGGTCTTTGCAGCTCCTAACAGGAAGCCTATTGCTGCGGGGCTCTATCCCCCTCTGGGAAATCCTGACGCCTATGGAAATTCCTACTACAACCAAAGCATCCATCCCTAAAATTTTCTCCCCTCTATCCCTGCTATCCTCGTCCTTGATGGTCATTACCACCCCTCCATTGTCCCTGTTGATACCGTTGTTGGCCCTATTGGTAACGATGTTAGCCCTGCTAACTGGATTGTCCCTATTAGACCTGCTTATATCCCCCATGTCACCGCCTAGAGTCACCAGATCGGAATCTCTTAGTAGGGTCCCTCTGACGATAACTCTGCTCACCCTGATGGACCTGCCCCTGAGTTGTTAGTGACCCACTAGCAATACTACCTCCAATACGACCCTGCTGGATAGACTCCTCGGGATCGTTTTCTCCTCTGCTGATGGAAGCGATGGTCCTGGCAATGTAATAGGGCAGTGTTGAGTACATTAGTATAAGTTCCCAATGACAGATTACCCAAGAGGTGCTGGTGAATCCTCCAGGTTAAGCCATCTATGAACATCTGAATCTTCTTCTCTTCGGTAGGTACCTCATCTGGAACTATGGTAATAAATCTCATGAGATCCTACTCATAATCTACAATAGTCATACCTTCCTTCTTGATATTTAACAGTCTCCGCCTCATCTCAACCTGCACGGGGAAGGAAAGTATTTGCGATCAAATCGCACCCTAAATCTTTGAATCATCATATCGTCCCTCTCTTCCAAAGTGGTAGTGGACTCCCACCTGTGTAAAGAGGTCCCCAATAGCTTGAAGGTAACCACTCACAGTCTCTGAATATCTGTGAACTCATACATGCGAAGATTCCCCTGGATGTCTTTCTTCCATTGGCTCACGATGACAATGTCAGAACTACCCGAGAACTCTGGGGGATGTGCCTTTTAAAAGACATCCCTAACTCTATCCTATGCAGTGGGAACTAAGCTAGAACTGGCACCACAGCCTGAACCTGGGATGGGGACTGCTTCACCACCGCTAAAGCTGCATTCATCGCCTGAGAAACTATGGCGGCAACCTCGATTGTGTTCATTGTTCCCTGAGCCTGAGCTTCTGTATGCTCTGGTTGGGCATGTCTGTCCCTCAGGGTTCGTCTCAGAGGCATCTGAAACGAGAAGAAATTTATCAGTCCATAGTTATTATTAAATCTCAAATAGTTGAAGACGTAATCGCATAAATAGGAATACAACAATCCTAAAAATAGGTCTCTATGTCAAAGACGCTAAGCTGGAAGCATAATAAGTCGTAGAGATCCTAAAGGACACTAGAACCTAATGCTCTGATACCACCTGTGACACCCCGCCTAATTAAATACCGGGTGATCAATCCTTTATTAAGTTAAATCAAAGTGTCCGATTGGTTCATTCTTAGCATCACTGTAGAAAATAATTTTTCTTTATTTATCACCTATTAAATAATTAAGCTAAGTGTCAAAACATTTAATTTTATAGATTAAATTCCATTGTTATGAGTTTATATACATAAACCATTTTATGAACACATATAATAATATTAAATACCAACCCATCCAAGTGGAATAAATAGGCTAGATTAATCATTCCAAATAAAATATTCCAAATCGAAGGACAATGTAATAATTAAAACAATCCCAAAAATAACTGAATACTAAAATAAATAAAGAGTACAAAGTCTCCCTAAACTAAATAGAAACTGGAAATGGGAGACACATGACCTATCTAAAATAACTAAGTGAAGAGTTGAGATGACCAGGATGAAGTCATTTAAATGCAAAGACCTGCAACTCCCACACTGGCTGCAGCACGTCAACGGTCCAAAGATCTAAGTCTGACACCCCTGTGGCTGGGCACCAGTAATACATATATATATATATACAAGAAAAAAAGAGATAAAAAGAAATAGAATAGAGCCCTAGTGTAAATTAGCTTTAAAATAGTTTAGGAAGTTTATAAATTTCTTACTAGTTCATATCACTTGTATGTTAGTGCCTCGACACTCACTTGAGAATTCTCACCTCTCAACTAAAGTGCAAGCCTAACGTACTACGAAATAAATCTAGGTAAAGCTAACCCAATAACTACTCTAAACCAAACTCCTCTCATCTATCCTGATTCACGTGATCGCATAACTATAATTTGTACATGATGACTTTTTCATATGAATTCACCACACCAGTTATGTACATATTAGTACAGCCTTAAGTTCTCAAACACTAAATTTATTTAATATCAATTATTCAATTTTATCTACTTACAAGCACAGTAGATGAGTCACGGGTACATAGATTTATCACTTGTAATATATATACTAATAGGGAACCCCACATAAAATCTATGATGTTGGCATAATTTTCTATCAAGTCCCTGTACATCTCGTACAAATGAGGGAAATACTAATTCGGACCCACTCTCGAACTGTATTAACACAAAATACACATATTGGAGGCGAAGCATAGTTCGAAGTCACTAAGAGGTCAGCACATACCCTCACATCTCTTAGGACCGTATGACTATCATTCTCAGATAGCATGTACCAAGGATCCTATATTCTAGGGTACGAGTCAATATTCCCCGTAAAGGTCACATCAGAATAAGACTATCCCGGCGCGAAAACCTCCGTGATAGTAAGTAGCGCGGGTATGATTATACACAGATATGCATATAATATATATACATGCACTCATATATATATTTACATTATTAGGGTAGGTACACCCACGCCCCATAACATATTCTAATCATACGTGGCACGTAGCGCCCGAGTCCTACGTATAATTAATTCACCCTTTTATATTCTCAATTATCGCAAGTTCCCAAATAATTCTCGACCCCCCGAACTGTATCATTATATAATATCAATAGGTGTACTCTCTCTACCCTACTGGTCTAAGTCATCCTTAATTCTCACAATAGGAACGGTTGTTATTCTCATAATATAATATAATATTCTCATAATATAATATCAGGGAACAGTTGTTCTTCCCTGAGCAAGAGATGCACCAGTAGGAACGGTTTGAGAAGCAGGGACTATACCTTCAACGGCTGGGGCAGGCGCATCATCTACAATAGGTTTTGGGCCTGGATCATGCTCATCGAACAAGGGTGAATCAATATTTACCCCAGAAGCTAGAAGAGCCTTATTCTAGACCTTCTTAAAGTTTAGCTGGCTGATGTAACCTAGCTGAGCATCAGCGTCCTCATATGCGGTAGCCCACCTAGAGTTATACGAACTCTCCTTAATGGTAGAAGCTTCAGACTCCACCTTCTTCACCTACTCCGACGGCATCTTATTTTCCTCGACCATGACCAGCTTGCTCGTACAGACCAGATCCTAGGACTGTCTCAACTCATTCAGCTCCTTGATCGCCACTTCCTTCGCTCTGTTGGCTTTAGTAAGGACAAGATTAGATGACTTCTGGGCCTCGCTAACAGCTTTCAGACTGGCCTCCAGCTCGACGCCTTTCCCCTTCAGTTCAACATTCTGCCTCTCCAAATCAGCATTCCTACTCACTAGCTCGTCGCGAGTACGATATAGAATAGCGAATTCGGTCACGAACTACAAGTAAAAAGGGAACATTAGAAGAAAGTATTGAACAAAATATTACAATTATTGAAGAATAGAAACAAACTTACCAAGGCTAGCCTCTGAATCGCTTATAGGGCTAAGTGGTCAGTCCCCATTGCCCACTGTCGATCAGCAGGCAAAACTGCTCTCTCGAGCAGCGCAGGAGCCAGTTGGGAGAGGTGGATACTGAGCCCCCCTTGAGTAACATGGACACGGGCACTAAAGTTTTCCTGACCTTCGTCCTTGCTTCCACCCTCCTTCTCTCCTTTTCTCTCTCCTTCTCCCTCTCAGCTCTCTTCCTCTCTTCCACCTTTTTTTTCTTTTCAGCCATCTTCCTCTCCTCTCCTCTTCTTTCTTTCTCTCTATCTCTCTCAACTGTTCTTCCTCCTTTCTCTTCTTCGCCTGCTCATTGGCAGTAGGTTGATAGCCAGTGGCAACTTCTCCAATAATAGACTTTTTGCTTCTTCGACCTCCTGAAAAGAAGCACATTATCCCCATCATCATCATCCCTAATCAGATTTCTTTTGGGAGGAACCATTTCTGCCTCGCTAGAACTGCTCGACTCGTTAGAAGACTCTTGAGCCTCAAAAACCTCTTTTGAGCTAGAAGAACCTTCACTACTAGAACTCGCCTCACTGGGACCACCTTCAGAACCTCCCCTAATATCACTTTCAGAACTGCTCTCTTCCTCATCCAACTGGATGAGGTCCGCAGTGTGACACCCCACCTAATTAACCCTGGGTGATCAGTCCTAAATTAAGTTAGAACAAGTTTCTCAGTTGGTTCATTCTTAGCATCACTATCACCTTTTTAATTACTAACCGCCTAAGTGAGAAAAATAGGCTGGTGCCAAATTTTATCTTTCATTAATTTAAATGGAATTCTCATGCGGAAAATAAAGTAATATAACAATCACAGTTAACTGAAATAACCATTCACAAATAATTAACTAACCGAATAAACCATCGGTTCAAAAATCAATCAAAAGTAAAGACAAGAAATAAGTCTCAACGGGTCTAACGAATACTAAAAGAACTGTGAGCAACAAGCTCCAATTACTGATAGAAATCTCTACATTATGAATGAAAAAATGAGGCGTCTATCAAAGTCCCGCAACATCCACATGTGCTGCAGCAACGGATCCCTGAAATTTAGTCAAGCCTGGCGTCCCTGTGGCTAGACACCTAAAAGGATTTTTTTGACTTTTTATAGCAAGGGTTAGTACCCAAAACAATTGAAAAACATTTAGCAAATGATTAACTTCCAGTAATGAATAAATATGCAGGCTCTCCATATTTTAGTTAGTGCCTCACTCTCTTGAGGACTTCCTCATCCCTCCTCTAATATGCACTACTACGTCATAATTAATTCACCTAGTTATTTATCTCATGACTAGATAATTAATATAATCTCCATGATTCACCCTACTCTAACCGAGTATACCGAATTTATGATTTTTAAGTTATTATCAACATCAACTTAATTAATCATTTACCTTTTTAAATTCATGTAACTTCCATACTTGTTATACATATAAAACAACTCATGATTGGTATTAATTAGCCCGCATATAATTAATTACCTAATTATATATTTACAGTCATATTGCAGCATTCACAAACATACTGAAATACATTAAATAACTAGCATCCACCTGAGTAGAGACTCACAGGATGTAAATTCTCTAAAGTGCTATCCCACTAGGTATATTCACATAACCTAGTTACCCAAGTCTGAATCGCTCACTAACTTGGTTAAAACATACAATTGGAGGCGGTCATATTCCTTCCCTGAAAGTGAGATGCCCCTCACCCATATAACGGACGCTATGACCTGGGAATATACTCGCCATACTCCTTAAGCTAGGGGATTCATCCACTACGTGCAACCTCCCCCTATAGCACTAGAGTATATACTAATAATAATATATAGCCACTGATTATTAATGTACACGCCATATATATACTATCACATCCCGTATATATATAAATATAAAATGTCCCGGCTATGCCATGTACTAAATCCGTAACACAGGCCTATTTAAATTATTAAGAGTTTATGGTCCAACTCTAATTATTAATTAATTTGCACAATAATTAACTAAGTTACCTTTGGTGTCACTCCCACCATAAATTCGTACTTACTCTCATGGCCCGAAATAAAACAACATCCGAGTCTAAATTCCCGACTCTAAATTATTTAGCCCTCACTTAAATAATTTCAACACCTTGGTATCACCCAACCAATAGCCCCGGACTCGCCAACGAAATCCGTTCCTAATTATTGTGAAACATTATTCTCACAATTTAGTCATGGTGTCACAACTAAATTTCTTCCGAATCCCAATTAATTTCCCTCACAATTAATTAGTGTATAGCCCCATATATTTATTTCTTATTACATAAGATAGGGAAAAAATCTTATAAAATTTTCCCCTTATAAAAATAAACTGGCCGAATTGCCAAAGTCTGCCGACCGTCGATCGATCGACCCCAAACCTTCGATCGATCGATCAAGCAGGTCTTCGTCTTCTCCATAAGGCTGTTTCAGCCATGGACGAAATTCTAAAATCTCTATCTTCTTCTAACAGTAAACCCAAGACTCCTCATGAATAAAACTTATTAGAAACCTTATGAGGGGCCTCCATAATGTCCACAAACCTCATTAATTCGTCCATTATCTAATGATTTCATAATTTGGGAAAAAATCTACCTTTAACCCTTAACCCATTCAAACCTCAAATTTCTTCTTCAAATTCATTTCTAGTTATCCAGATTACATCCTACCAGATATGTATCAATTTAATATTCTCAGATTTTACATGAATCCCTACTCAAATTCGCAAATCAGATTATTGGTTTTCACAACCCCATTTTTATTCCCTTAACACGCAAAACGAATTTTAATCAATCACGTCACATAAATATGAATTGAAAAACAGATTTAATGCTACAGAAAGTTAACCACTTGCCTTAGGGTTTGTAGAGTCTGAATTTTGAGTTGTGATTACTCAAAGTTGAAGATGAACTCCTTGATTTTTGGCCCTTCTTTGTCCCCCAATTTGCCTTAAGTGGTCTTAGGGTTTCCTAACCCACTAAGTTATTTTTCCCACCCTAATCAGCCGTACCCTAATTCCTTATACTTTCTTAATTAGGCTAATCCCGTTTTTTGCCTAATGGACCAAGCCCAAGTGACCCAAATGTCCCCGTGTGGGCCCGGCTATGTCTACAAACATGCCGTGAACGGTTTACTACCCCCGGGTAGACTTTTTCGACTATCTCGGCCCATCCGGACTCAATCGTACACTCAGAATTGGCATCCGAATTAATTTCTAGAAATATTTATTTCACACCCAAATTATTCTATATCGACTCCCGGCTAAAATAAGTACATGTCCCGTCATTAATACTCGAAATGACGTAAATACATTATTACTATTCACTTAGTAATTTAGTTCCCTAAATATTAACCATTCACTTCCTCATTAATATTTAAATATAACTTGCCATAATTAATTCAATTAAAATTACAACACACAAGAAATTTTGAATTCCCGAATTAATTAAATATTAAATGCATGAAAATACGGGGTGTTACATACTCCCCCCTTACAAAGGAATTTCGTCCCCGAAATTATGTCGTACCTGTGGTGAAAAGCTCTGGATATTGTTCCCGCATATCCTCCTCCCACTCCCAGGTAGACTCGTCAACTTTGTGATGACCCCACTGTACTCTAACTAGTGGAACAACCTTGGATCGTAACTTCCGTTCACTACGGTCCAGAATAGCCACCGGCCTCTCCTCATATGAGATGTCTTGCTGTAAATCAGTTTCCTCGAGTGGAATGTGCCAGAAAGCCCTCTCGCTCCTGCGATATTTCTTCGGCGATGCTACATGGAACACGTCGTGTATCCGCTGAAGGTGCTCCCGCAATCCCAGCCTGTAGGCTACTGGCCCCACCCTCTCGATAATAGGGAAAGGTCCCACGTACCTCGGTGCTAACTTACCCTTCTTGTCGAACCTTATCACCCCTTTCATAGGGGACACCCGGACCAACACCTGATCCCCAGCCTCTAACTCCACATGTCTCCGTGCATCAGCGTAACTTTTGTGCCTATCCTGAGTTATCCGAATCCTCCCTCGAATCAGCTCTATCTTGGCAGATGTCTCCTGAACAATCTACGACCCCAATAGTTTGTTGTCCCCCACCTCTAACCAATAAGCGGGTGAACGACAAGGTCTCCCGTATAGTGCCTCGAATGGTTCCATACCGATCGTGAATTGGTAAGAGTAGTTACACGCAAACTCTACCAAAGGAAGATATTTCTCCCAACCTCCCCCAAAGTCTAATACGCACATTCTGAGCATATTTTTCAGCATCTGATTGACTCTCTCCGTCTGCCCGTCAGTCTGTGTCTGATAGGTTGTACTCAAACGTAACTCCATGCCCATGGATTCATGAAAGCTCTACCAAAAGTGGTCCACAAAGATCTTGTCTCTATCAGACACAATATTAACGGGTACCCCGTGCAGCTTAATAATCTTAGCTATGAACAGCTGCGCATATCGCATCATCTCAAAGTCTGTGCGAACTGACAGAAAGTGAGCCACTTTGGTCAATCGATCCACAATGACCCATATGGAATCGTGACCCTTTTGCGATGCAGGTAACCCTGTAATGAAGTCCATAGATATTCTCTCCCACTTCCACACGAGAATCTCCAGTGGCTGTAACATCCCTGATGGTCTCTGGTGGTCAACTTTCACAAGCTGACACGTGGCACACTTCGAAACAAACTCTGATATGTCTCGTTTCATTCCTGCCCACCAATACTGACTCCTCATATCTTGGTACATCTTATCCCCACTGAGATGTAACGCGAATCTCGACCCATGGGACTCCATCATAACAGCGTGCCTCAACTCCTCATCCTCTGGCACAATTAACCTCCCATTAAGTCATAAGCCTCCTTTCGAGCTGATCGAGTAACCCTCTGCTCCCTCAGCTAGCAACTGGCTCACCCTATCTCGGTAGATCTGGTCCTCTGCCTGCGCCCTCACAACCCGCATAATGATCTCAGGTGTGATGGATAATGCTGACATCCAAGCCCTGGCCACATCATCCTCATATTGAAGCTCTTTCCACTTCTCTTTCCAAACTTATGATATTTCCCTGGTCGGTCTCTGGCTCAATGCATCTGCTACCACATTAGCCTTACCAAGATGATACTGAATGTCAAACTGGTAGTCCTTCACAAATTCTATCCATCGCCTCTGCCTCATATTCAGATCCTTCTATGTGAAGAGATGCTGAAGTGATTTGTGATCCGTGAATAATGTGAGCTTCTCTCCCAGGAGATAATGTCTCCATATCCTCAAAGCAAAAATGACCGCTGCTAGCTCCAGGTCATGAGTGGGGTAATTCCTCTCGTGGGGCTTTAGCTTTCTGGACGCATAAGCTATAACCCTTTCCTCCTGCTGAAGCACACCCCCAAGTCCCTGTAAGGATGCGTCAGTGTAAACTCGATATTCTGATCCTCCCTTTGGCAACGCAAGTACGGGTGAAGATGTCAACTTGTCCTTTAGCTCGTCGAAAGATAATTGACAATGATCATTCCAAGTGAAAGGTACCCCCTTTCGGGTCAGATTCATCAAAAGGCCGGCAATCTTTGAGAATCCTTTGATGAACCGCCTATAATAACCGACCAATACCAGAAAACTGCGCACCACGATCGGTGTCATGGGTTGTCCCCACTCCCTTACAACCGATACCTTACTTAGATCCACCGCAATACCCCGATCTGACACCACATGGCCAAGAAACTGAACCTCCCGTAGCTAAAATCCACACTTCCCAAATTTGGCATAGAGCTGGTGATTCCGCAATGTCTGTAACGCTATAAGCAGATGCTTTGCGTGCTCCTCCTTAGTGCACGAGTAGATCGGGATGTCATCAATGAACACGATGACAAACTGATCGAGAAACTCCCTAACAACCCTGTTCATAAGGTCCATGAACACTATTGGTGCATTGGTGAGCCCTAATGGCATCACCCTGAACTCATAAGATCCATACCAAGACAGGAAAGCGGTCTTAGGAACATCCTCCTCTCGGATACGTAGTTGATGATACCCTGACCTCAAGTCGACCTTAGAGAAGTAAGACGCCCCTCCCAACTTGTCAAATAGATCATCAATCCTAGGCAACGGATACTTATTCCGAATCGTCACCTTGTTCAGCTCTCTATAGTCCACGCATAATCGTAGTGAGTCGTCCTGCTTCTTCACAAACAACACCGGTGCACCCCACAGCGATGTACTCCGCCGGATGAAACCTTAACCCAGAAGCTGTTGAATCTACTCTCTCAACTCACGCATCTCTTCAATCGGCCTCGTACCCGGTGCAAAATCGATCACAAATTCGATTTCCCTGCTAGGTGGCAACCCTGGTATCTCTTGGAACACATCCTCAAAGTCCCTCACTACCGGGATTGAATCCAATGGAATCGTCACCTCTTGTGAGGTTTCCTCCTAGATGTAATACAGGTGCGTGCGTGACCCCCCCCCCCCAGGTGACAGCATTGCTATCAAAAACATCTCCTGTCCTGGAATGGAGAACACAATTGTCCTCTCTTAGCAATCCACCGTTGCCCGATAACCTGCCAACCAATCCATACCCAAGATGACATCGTATCCCTCCATATCTAACACCAAGAGGTCCGCTTCTAAACTAAGCCGCCCAATTAAAATGTCCACCCGCCAACAAATTGAGTGAATCAAAGCCCCGCTGCCTACTGGTGACTCGACACATATCCGAAGACTACCCACGGTCTTTAGTAATCCGACCCGTTTAGCAAAATTATATTTAATGAATGAATGTGATGCTCTCGTATCAAAAAGGATACTACCCTCATAACCATGAATGAGAAACATACCCTCAACTGCTAGCGGTGCTTGCTGTGCTCGAGGATTGGGAACATCTCGGACGTTATACACACGCCCGTAGTGCATCTTCCCCTACTGCGGTGGGGCGGGTGGGGCGGGTGCTGCTGGCGGTATCTGCCCCCGTTTCCCCTGTTGGGCCTCCTGCTGCTGACCTCTACCCCTCTGTGGGCACTCCCTCTTGAAGTGCCCTGGCTAGCCACAAACAAAATAGCATTTCTAACCATCTCCCTGTCGTTGGCCCTGTTGGCCCTGACGTGGTTGGCCCTGCTGGCCTCCCCCATTGTTCCCTTGGCCCTGATGGCCCTGAGGAACCTGCTTCTGCTGATTCGGGCCCGACTGCCCCTGCCTGAACCCCTGTCCTCCCAGTCGGAACCCACCAGGCTTAAACTTCTTAGCCTGATTCCACTACTGACTGCCCGTCTGCTGCTGAGTACCACTCGTGTCACCACCAGTAACTGCCTTGCCCTGTTGGCTCGGCTCCCCTGTTCTCTTTCTCCCTTTTGCATGGAAGCGGTGATCCTGTCAATGCACAAGTGCAGCATTAACGACATCTGTATAAGTCACCAATGCTAGATTTCCAATCAAATGTTACCTGATCCGCCAGGCTAAACCATCCATAAACCTCGATTTCTTTCGCTCCTCATCGCTCACCTCATTTGGCACAAAGTTTGCCAAACGAGTGAACTCTTCCTCATAGTCTGCCACTTATCGGTCACCCTGTACAAAATCACTGAATTTCTTTCTCATCTCAGCCCCTACCGCTAGTGGAAAGTATTTGCGATGGAACCGCACCCAGAACTCTGCTATCGGCATCAAATCCCGCTCCTCGGCGGTGATAACTGACTCCCACCACTGTGAGGCTGCCCCCGACAGACGAAGGTAGCAAGCATCTGTTTCTGTACCTCGGTACTCTCCAGCATGCGCAGATGGTGCTGAATGTTCTTCTTCCAGTCACAGGCCTCTACTACATCTGTGCTACCCCGAAACTCAGGTGGGTGACCCTTCTGAAAGGTCTCCCTAACTCTCTGCCGAGATGGTGGTCCCACCGGAGCCTGAACTGCTGGTACCACTAGAGGCGGTGCCTGGGGTTATGTAAAGTGAGCTTCCATAGCTCTTATCGCTGTCTCGACCGCCTGGGCTACTATCACTGCCACCTGAGTAGTGGAAATCAACTCGGGTGGGGGTGGGGGTGGGGGCACCTGTGGCTCCTGATGAGCCTCCCTGACCTCATCCCTAGCCTCAGCCCTCTCTGCTCTCAATCTCCTCGGTGGCAACTGAAATAGATTGAATCGGATAAGTACACAATTTACACAAAAATATTCACAACAGAAATACAAAATCTCACAAGCGGAAAAATGAATCAACAGTCCTAATAATAGGGCTCTATAACAACTTAATGCTACGCTGAAACGTAGAAAGCCGCACAGATCCTAAGGACACTAGAATATAATGCTCTGATACCATCTGTGACACCCCGCCTAATTAACCCCGGGTGATCAGTCCTAAATTAAGTAAGAACAGGTTTCTCAGTTGGTTCATTCTTAGCATCACTGTCGCCTTTTTAATTACTAACCGCCTAAGTGAGAAAAATAGACTGTGCCAAATTTTATCTTTCATTAATTTAAATGGAATTCTCATGCGGAAAATAAAGTAATATAACAATCACAGTTAACTGAAATAACCATTCACAAATAATTAATTAATCGAATAAACCATCGGTTCAAAAATCCATCAAAAGTAAAGACAAGAAATAAGTCTCAATGGTTCTAACGAATACTAAAAGAACTGTGAGTAACAAGCTCCAATTACTGATAGAAATCTATACATTATGAATGAAAGAATGAGGCGTCTATCAAAGTCCCGCAACATCCACATGTGCTGCACCAACGGATCCCTGAAATTTAGTCAAACCTGGCATCCCTGTGGCTGGACACCTAAAAGGTTTTTTTTTAAGTTTTTATAGCAAGGGTTAGTACCCAAAACAATTGAAAAACATTTAGCAAATGATTAACTTGCAGTAATGAATAAATATGCATGCTCTCCATATTTTAGTTAGTGCCACACTCTCTTGAGGACTTCCTCACCCCTCCTCTAATGTGCACTACCACGCCATAATTAATTCACCTAGTTATTTATCTCATGACTAGATAATTAATATAATCTCCTTGATTCACCCTACTCTAACGGAGTATACCGAATTTATAATTTTTAAGTTATTATCAACATCAACTTAATTAATCATTTCCCTTTTTAAATTCACGTAACTTCCATACTTATTATCCATATAATACAACTCATGCTTGGTATTAATTAGCCCGTATATAATTAATTACCTAATTATATACTTACAGCCATATTGCAGCATTCACAAACATACTGTAATAAATTTAATAACTAGCATCCACTCGAGTAGATACTCAAAGGATGTAAATTCTCTAAAGTGCTATCCCACTAGCTATATTCACGTAACCTAGTTACCCAAGTCAGAATCGCTCACTAACTTGGTTAAAATATACAATTGGAGGCGGTCATATTCCTTCCCTGAAAGTGAGATGCCCCTCACCCATATAACGGATGCTATGACCTGGGAATATACGCGCCCTACTCCTCAAGCTAGGGGATTCATTTACTATGCGCAACCTCCCCCTATAGCACTAGAGTATATACTAATAATAATATCTAGCCACTGATTATTAATGTACACACCATATACATACTATCACATCCCGTATATATATAAATATAAAATGTCCCGGCTATGCCGTGTACTAAATCCGTAACACAGGCCTATTTAAATTATTAAGAGTTTATGGTCCAACTCTAATTATTAATTAATTTGCACAATAATTAACTAAGTTACCTTTGGTGTCACTCCCACCATAAATTCGTACTTACTCTCGTGGCCCGAAATAAAACAACATCGGAGTCTAAATTCCCGACTCTAAATTATTTATCCCTCACTTAAATAATTTCAACACCTTGGTATCGCCCAACCAATAGCCCCGGGCTCGCCAACGAAATCCGTTCCTAATTATTGTGAAACATTATTCTCATAATTTAGTCATGGTGTCACACCTAAATTTCTCCCGAATCCCAATTAATTTCCCTCACAATTAATTAGTGTATAACCCCATATATTTATTTCTTATTACATAAGATAGGGAAAGAATCTTATAAAATTTTCCCCTTATAAAAATAAACTGGCCGAATCGCCAAAGTCTGCCGACCGTCGATCGATCGACCCCAGACCTTCGATCGAGCAGGTCTTCGTCTTCTCCAAAAGGCTGTTTCAGCCATGGACGAAATTCTAAAATCTCTATCTTCTTCTAACAGTAAACCCAAGACTCCTCATGAATAAAACTTATTAGAAACCTTATGAGGGGCCTCCATAATGTCCACAAACCTCATTAATTCGTCCATTATCTACTGATTTCATAATTTGGGAAAAAACCTACCTTTAACCCTTAACCCATTCAAACCTCAAATTTCTTCTTCAAATTCATTTCTAGTTATCCAGATTACATCCTACCAGATATGTATCAATTTAATATTCTCAGATTTTACATGAATCCCTACTCAAATTCGTAAATCAGATTATTGGTTTTCACAACCCCATTTTTATTCCCTTAACACCCAAAACGAATTTTAATCAATCACATCACATAAATATGAATTGAAAATTAGATTTAATGCCACAGCAAGTTAACCACTTGCCTTAGGGTTTGTAGAGTCTGAATTTGGAGTTGTGATTGCTCAAGGTTGAAGATGAACTCCTTGATTTTTGGCCCTTCTTTGTCCCCCAATTTGCCTTAACTTCTCTTAGGGTTTCCTAACCCACTAAGTTATTTTTCCCACCCTAATGAGTCGTACCCTAATTCCTTATACTTGCTTAATTAGGCTAATCTCTTTTTTGCCTAATGGGCCAAGCCCAAGTGACCCAAATGTCCCCGTGTGGGCCCGACTATGTCTAAAAACGTCCCGTGACCCGTTTATTACCCTCGGGTACACTTTTTCGACTATCTCGGCCCATCCGAACTCAACCGTCAACTCAAAATTGGCATCCGAATTAATTTCTAAAAATCCTTATTTCACACCCAAATTAGTCTATACCGACTCCTAGCTGAAATAAGTACATGTCCCGTCATTAATACTCGAAATGACGTAAATACATTATTACTATTCACTTAGTAATTAAGTTCCCTAAATACTTCCCGATTAATATTTAAATATAACTTGCCATAATTAATTCAATTAAAATTATGACACACAAGAAATTTTGAATTCCCAAATTAATTAAATATTAAATGCATGAAAATACGGGGTGTTAAACGCATCAACTTCTTTAGCAATATCCAAGTCAGGAATGTTATCCACAGACCGCGTAATGAAACTGGACCCGATGTTCTTATACTCCAGAAGAAAAGCAACTAACTGGGGATGCTCACTATCAGCCAAAGATTCTCTGATACTCCATGCTTTAATTAGGTCGACAACTCGAACCGCACTAAGGGCAGGTTCCAAGTTCTTTGTCCTCGCTAAAAGGATAACAGAAAAATATCAGAAAAATCAAATATTAACAGAAAAACAAATAAGCAGAGCAAAGGCTAAGATTACCTATGTACACCTCCCCATGAAAGGGGACTGTGAATCTATCAGACCTCGACCCCTCAGTATGGGGGGAAAACTACCAATTTCTAACCAGAAAACCCCTTGCCAGTAATCCTTATGGGAATCAGGTAGGTTTACTACCAGTACCCTATCAGTACTCCTAGCCTTGAGGTAAAGAAGGACAGAACTAGTTCGAGAGAAAGAATAACAAAAACAAATTTCAGCAAGCCCTAATTTAGTGCCATAGAATTGGTTTATTCTATGGACACCATTAACTATCTTCCAAACATTTGGCGAGCATTGTGCAGTAGCAATATTGAAGTAATTGAAGAAATGCAAAAACAAATTACTCGGGGTGAAGGTGAGCCCCCTTGGGACAGCAACAGGACGTGAATCCAATGAGCGTCCTCTATCTCTCTAACATTCTTAGGGATAGAGGCCCACTCAATTTCTACCCATTGTGAGATATTATAGAACTTCCTAAACTCAGACACAGACCTATTTCCTATCTTCTCCATTTGTGAGACGAATTCGAAGCAAACTCAACAGAAAAACATAGAGAGAGAGAGAGAGAGAGAGAGAGAGAGAGAGAGAGAGAAGAGAACTTACGGGATGAAGGTTTGGCTTGGACGACGTAAGATCACAAGCCCAGAAAATAAAGAAGATTAAAAGCAAAGTAAATGAAGACGTGGAGAGAAGGGCACAACAGCAGAAGCTTGAAGAAGACGGGAAAATATTAAAAATCTTGAAACGACGGTATGGAAATGTTGCTCCAAGTGACCTTTTAAACATTTCTAATCATATTGCACGAGACCCGAAGCAGGCTTACACCAAAACCAAGTAGAGAAATCCAATCTTGGGAAGAGTTACACAATTCACAAGAGAGCCATTATGACAAATCATTTAAATTTATTGAGCCCAAATTGTGGCCCAACAACTATAGGGGCAATTATGGGTACCTCGATTTGCCATCACGGCCCAGACGAGTAGCCTAATAGAAATGGCCCAAAGTCTGGGCTCCTCGCATATCAACTGAATTCGGTTATGACTTAGTTTACTCCTAAAATCTCGTAAGGAGTTATTCTAGGAGTAGAAGGTGGACGTGGGGAAGTCTAACACCCCCACTCCCCGAGAACAAACATGTATATAACAAACCCTAAGCCTGGGGAAAAAGGCATGCATTATATTCTTTGTAAAACACTCCCCGGAGTTTATAGAAATAATATTGATATCACCACCATGGACGTAGGCATTCTTGCTGAACCACGTACATACTGCGTTGTGTGATTGGCATTTTTTATTCTCTATTCTCTTTGGTGATTGCGCTTTCTCATTAATTTGTGTTGAATATAATTGTCACCACAGTATCAAATCAAGAACAGCAAGATAGATACTTGCCTGGAAATTAAAAGTCTGATCCGACAAATTTGAGTGGTATAGGAATGATCATCTTCTTCCGATCTATACTTTAGTGGTGGTGGAGGTGCAAAATGGGTGGTTCTTGGCCTTGAACACCTTAGAAAGCTCTCTCCTTCTTCCTATGGTTTTTCTCACTTTTTTTATTTTTAGAACCCTAACTTCCTCGACACACCATCTGATAGAGCCTTAATAATTTCGTAATTAATTAAGGTCCTAAAAATAAAAATTACCAAAATGCCCTCCCGGGTGCCGGTTAGGCCTAAAATCGTCCCAAGACCCAAACTAAACCCCCAGGTACACTTTTCTGACTATCTCAACCCTTTCGGACACATTGGCGCACTCAAAATGACAATATGGGCGACTTAGAATTAATTTACTTTTTATTTTCTTAAATTAGTCCCGACACGACTGACACGCGTGTCCCGACTTAATTTCTATAATTGTCGTATTATTCACTCGCGACAATTTTAATAAATTCAATCTCATATATTACTTTACTCATTGAGTAATATTCAACATAATTCTCACCAATAATTACTAACTCTCGTCACGCTAGTAAATATTTATTTTAATGTTCGGATTAATATTAAATTAATTTATCCTAATTTAATTTAATTAATCCCATAATTAAAGGCCATAAAAATACGGGGTATTACAATAGTCTACATGCGACACGCGGTTAAGATATAATACAGTCACGTCGATATCACTCGCTACGAGGTAAAATAATAATTTACTACTCATTTAGTAATTTTATTCCATAAATATGAATCTTTATCTCTCCTGGTTAATATTTTAATAAACACAAAATATTTAATTCAATTAAATTACGTTACACGTGTAACTTAAAATAACTTAATTAATTATATTTTATATACTCAGAAATACAGGGTGTTACAGGTTGGCATGCCCGAAAGAATAATAATGGCCCCATTTCAAGTCAAGAAGAAACCTCTACCAACCCTTTGATACCACATCGACCTCGCTACGAAAGAAGATCCAGACGAAGTTGGGTTATAGTACTAAAACATTTGGTACATCCTCAATCATGGCTTATACCTCGTGGGACTAATAAGAAAGACTATGTAAATCTTAGCAAACTTGAAACCCGATAAATTATCTGTGACAGGGCACTTTTTAAAAAGAACTTTGATGAAACTCTTTTGCAATGCATAACGGGGTTAGGATTTAAGACGTGATCCATAACGGGATATATGGTCCCCATGTGAACGGTCATATACTTGCTAAGAATATAATTCATCAGGGATACTACTAGACTACCATGATTCAAAACCGCGTTACTTATGTCAGAAGATGACTCAAATGCCAAGAGTTTGCCAATATACAACACTTATCTCCCCATGAGTTGTATAAACATGACTTCACGAAAGTCACTCCCAAAGAATCAAATGTGCACGAGTTTATCCTCGTGGCCATCAATTATTTCACCAAATGGGTTAAAACAATGTCATATGTTATGCCGAACGCAAAGAGAGTAGCCAACTTTATCAAAAAGAATATCATTTATCTATACAGAGTCTCGCGTGAGATAACATCATATAATGGGCTCCACTTTTAAGAAGAAGTTGTAGAAGTAGTCAACGAGTATAGGATTAAGAATACCATGATTAGTGGGATGACTTAAAGTTGCAGAGACTGGGCTGATTGTTTACCTTATGCCTTTTGGGACTATCATACATTCATCAGAACACCAATTAAGACTATTATTTGGTATATGGCATGGAGCCGGTACTGCCTACTCTCTGTGAGTTATGCTCAAATGTCAATTCGGAGATATTTATTGGCAATAAAGCCATTACAAAAAAATTGCACGGTTTTGTACCACATATAAGGGTATCATCACTGTATTGCATGATCGTTCAATAAAACGATTATAGATTGCGGTGTACGAGAAGGTGACCTCACTCTTAAGGAAGTAGTAGAGCACATATGGGATACAAAAGGTAAACTCAAACCCAATTTTACCGGGACATACCTCGTAAAGAAGATTTTTTTAAGTGGCGTTGTTATGCTCACAGACTTTGACGAGGATGAAATATCATGTCGAGTCAACTTGGACCGTCTCAAGAAATTTTACCCATAATCCAATTCATATCGTGCTAAGACTTTTCTCACCTCCATTTTATTATTTAAAAAACTTTTCTTTTCTCCCTATGAAAAAACTACATGGGTCTTGATCCTCTCAGAATCACCTTTTCAAAACTTACAGAATATTTTTTCCTCTCGCCACGAAGGTATGTTGGCAGACCATTAAGTCACTTTGGGCACAATCAAGTATTTTTCACAAAATGGTATTATTTTCTTCCACCAAGGGACACCGGTCTCACTCATCATTTAAGGTTAACAAAAGGATTATGTATGTCTTAACAATGGGTATAGATACTTCAAATAATAAGGAATTATACTAAAGGCACAACAAGATACGAAAAAATTATCATTTATTTATTATATTTTAAAATGGAAATTACATGAAGTACCAGTGACAAGAAATATCCCTAAAACCTACATAAATTTACCATCCACCTATAACAACATAAGACTACCAAATACAAACCTATACATAAACACTAATATACCCCATACCAATAAAGCCTCACAAACTCTCACTAACTATTGGAAGGCCCTACCTCATCATCATCATCTTATCGCCATTTCCTGAAGGACCTCAAAAATTCCAATATTCATTGAACCTCCTTATGCTCTCCTTGCGGTCATAAGCCTTTATCAACTTAGACGTGAGAGTGCGCTTTCATTCAATGTATAAACTTATTTAATTAAATTCTAATTTAATAACGGTTTTAATTAAACCCTAAGCATGCATCTAATCGCGATTGAAAGCAATAAATATATCAAGTATGCAAGACAAACAATCACAAACACGGTCTTGAGGAAAAATCCCCCAAAGGGGAAATCTTTTTACGTCACTATATGATGTAAATAACAACTTACATATACAGACAAATATAGCATAGTTTGACACACGAATACCCACAGGCGTCGGTTCGTTATCGTCGGCAAGAGATCCCTCAAGAGCTCCAATGGTCAGTAATGAAGACAGCCTTTCTTCTTCACAAGATATACTCCAAGAATGTGTATAATGAGTAATGAGGGTTTAAAACGATGCACATATAGATTTGGGATATTTCATGAATCAAAAGAGATTAAAAACCTAAAAAAAGTATTAAAATCGCAGCAGTTCTGCAAAAAATGGAGTTGAAAAGACTTGGGAAAAACCTAATTCAGATCAGGTATTTATAGGATAGAAAAATGAAGTCATTTTTAAGAATGAAATCTAATGGCGTTCGAACGACATTAAACATCGTTTGATCCATACATCACGCAACATATCAAGCGAGGTAAAAATTCCAAAACAGTATGGGTTCGTTTGATGAAAAGCTTCGAGCAAGGTTCGTCCGAACTATCTCGCGACATGAGATGTCTCTTGATGAGGTCGTTTGAACGACATCAGCCTATCGTTTGAATGATATGTCTTTATCATTTGAACGACTAAAGCGTCAAAAATTGTTATTCTAAGTACGCCAACAAATCTTCAAAAATTAATTTTAACTTAGAAAATTCGACTTATTTTGATAAAAACATTTTATAAAAATTCCCAAATAAATACTTAAACATTTAAAACTCATTTGAAGACACACGTTGCACGTTGCACGATGTTGATGAACGACGCACGTTTGAAGATGATGGGTATGTGAAACTCATGATTCAAATTGAGGTCGTCATGAATTATCGTGATGAGGCGTGTCGAATGTAGCGGTATACGACATACTTGATGTGATCTAGGATAATGTATAACTTCCTAGATTCTATGCAAACATTTCTAAAATCATGTCCTTACAAATATCCCCCTATGTCTTTGTCGGTACATACTTAAAATGTTCGAATTATGCAACCCAAAATAAAGTCCTATGACATACAATTTAATATCCCCCCAAACCCATAAATGGAATTATCACATTACATGTCTTCAAAAATCTTCAACACTTCAATTCTTCAATGTTTATTTGTCATCATGAGGGTGCGCCAAAAGAGTGATCTGCATTTGGAACCTACACACATGAGACAAGAAATAAATACTCGTGACGTGAAACAGTTTGAAAAATAATGATAAGCATATATGAATAACAATTAGGCACAAGCAAATCATGTAGTCAAACATAGAAAAGTACTCCCCCATAATTCGTTCTCCCCCATTTTATGATGTCCCCAAATAGACAATGGGAAGAAACAAAACAAGAAATCTAGAGTGTGTCATAAGGTACTAAACAAAGTATACAACAGAAAATTTTCAAACAGAAAAATTCCAATAGCAAAGAGAACGAATTTTCAAACATAGTATACAACAGAAAAATAACACCATGAAATAACACTAAGATAACCAAGTCAATGGTAGCGTAAATGCAGGGTGTGAACAAATTCGATAGGAAAATCAATGCACACAACCATAACATATGTGCCCAATGAATTTTGGATACTCCTAACGAATGAACTCATTCTCATCCTTAGGTGTAAAAGGATGAATTTATATGAAATTGACTAAATCTAATCTACAAATCAAAGTTCAAAATGATTTCCACACTAATAACACCCAAAACTATTTAATGCTTTTTCGATATTTTCAAAGATGAGAAAACGAGTTGATATTATTTCCATCCAAACTCCCTCATATATAATAATTCTTTTTCTTTTCTTGTGAATGAAAATACAAAACTAAACTATCTTAGCCTTGGCTACTTTTATCAATGCCACACTTTTTAGACCTTTATCAACGATGGCTTTGACTACGAGATTATTATTCTCTCGCAGCCCTTTCCCGTGGTCACTCATCATTTATTTTAGTTTCTAACAAATTTCGGTTCTTACATGCACTACTTTTATTATTCTCGTTTTATCACATTTGGTTTGTTTTATAGGTAGAATTAAAATGAAAACACCTAAACAAACATGCGACAGATAAGTGCAATATTCGAATAAATTTGTGCATGTTTGCATTAAAGGGGAAACTAAGCCAATCATATAGAAAGATATCACTAATCGCATCTTAATGAATCCAATACACGATACAGCACAAGGATGAAATGATGTAGCATCCTAAATCACGATAAAAAAAATCATGTGGAATATGGAAATTTTGTTGTGACTTTGGCCATACTAAATGTCTATCCATATACGATGTTGTAGACACCCCATTTTAGGACCCTCCTAGGTCTCCCTTTAAATCCTTAGCACCTCCCCACTCAACGTAAACCTAGGTCGTGAGGCCATCAGGCGCTTCCCAACCCCGTTTGACTCTAGTCAACTCTATCGTCAGAGTGAAAGCTCAATGAATCTTCAAAGGGCTCAAAATACCCTTTCCAACGGCATGCCCCGTGCAGGAATCGACAAAACAGTTCAGACGAACGAACCATTTTACTATCAAAAACCAATCTAGAGTCCACCGAGCGTTCCCGGGCCCCAACTTGACCCAAAAAAACTTCACCATTATAGAAAAATCTCAATGAATCCTTGAAGGGCACTGAATATACTTTTCAATGGTCCACCCCATGTGTGAAACAGCATAACCGTACGGACGAATGATCCGTTTCCCTCGAAAATTGATCTAGAGGCCACCAGGCGCTCCCGGGATCCGTTTGACCAAAATTAACTCCTCAGCTCGAATTAGAATGAATTAATCTTTGGATGTCACTGAATACCCTTTTCAACGGTTTGTCCCATGTACAATTCTGACTTACGGTGTGGATAAATGATTCATTTTACTCCTACAAGTCATCGGGCACTCTCGAGCCCCGTTTGACCGAAGTCAACTCATCAAACCAAGCATGCCTGTTTGGAATGTCAAAGTACATCTTCCAAATTTTCCAACGGTCCTCCCTGTGCGTGATTCTGACTTACCATGCAGACGAACAATCCATTTATGTCTAATAATTTCTTGTTCAAAGAACTGACGTACACTTCTGAGCCACATTTAACCCAAAGTCAACACACGGATCGGGAAGCGGACCAAAGGAAATATGAAGGTCTCTTAATTACCTTTCCAATGGTATGTCGCGTGCACAATTCGGATCAATGGACTGCATTCTATGATCATTTTTCTAGGAAAATCTACATGAGACTGCCAATCAACATGACCTCTGACCTACCTATAGGTAGTGTGCCTAAGGTCACCTGCCGATAACCAGTGCAAGGACATAGCCGATCATCACCCCCTTACCTTATAAATAGATAGCATTATCTCACTCTAAAGCACACCCATAGATCCATCAACATCAGTGATCTCATCAACATTCTTTCGAAATCAGCGAAGTTTTTCCATGTAAAAGTCCATTCAATCTTACATTCCCATCCTTTTCATATCCAATTTCGCAAAAACCTTACTCCCTCTCATCCAACATTCATGTCACATTCAAGGGAGTTCATCCAAGATTAAATATCAAGCTTCAAAGAAGGTCCAAATCCTTCCCTATATCTTTAAATTCTTTGTTTTTAGATTCATAATTTAGTTATCATTTTAGTTCATACAAATTAATGTCTTACACTTTTATTAGTATATTACAAATACTTTATTTTCTATAAAAAATAAAAACAACAAAAGAAGGTTACACCCATAAATTCCGAACGGGATTATCCATTACAATTTCAAAACTAAAACACATTTTTCTTACACACACACATAAGAAAATCCTATTTGAATCTATGGGATAAACCCCACTCATGTGCTGCATGCGAACTACTTGGACTTTGATGCCTTTATAGGCTACATAGGCATCTTGGGGGTAAAACTCGAGTCCTAATTTCTCATTTTTATGCTATTCATTTATGTTATACTTGGTTTTTTGCGCATCTTATCTAAAGCGTATTATCATTCCATCATAACGATTAATGCCTCGATAAATGCATACATCTTATTTTCTACTCATAATTTTGTAAATATTCCTACTAATGGCCTCGCGTTATCCTTTCCATGATATGAGTCAAGTAATTCCAATATCCATCTATATATACATAAACACATACTTCACGAAGAAATTAAGGAACATAGTAAAATAATCCCATAAGAGGCCAAAAGGGCGGGATGGGTGCCTAACGCCTTCCCATTCCGTAACTTAGCCCTTGAACCTTTGAACTGTTGGTTTCGTAAGCATCAATTTGTCTTTGATACCACTCTCTCAAGGCAGAAGCATATTCTTTTGCCTATTTTGTGCAAAATAGTCTGGCGATTCTATCTCTTTACATTATCCCCCCCCCCCCATATCGACGATAGCCGAAGCGCCTCTTTCTTTAAGAAAGATAGAGGCGTGGGACCTACACGATCCTCCCTCTCAGCCGTGTAGGTATGGCCACAGTGGCGACTGCGCTGGGGACTTTGCACTTTTTAGAGGGTTGGACTATGTTTACATGGGTGTTTTCTGCTTGTGTGCGTATGCACCTACCTGTATGTTCCCACTTTTCTCTACTTTGTTATTCCTTGTATATATATGCACATCATGCCTATATCACACTTTTCACACACTTATAGATATTCTCCATGTACACCTCACACTACTCACACGTGGGATCACTTATATCCACGTGTTGCGCACACCACTTAGAAATCCATGCTTAGGTGTTGCTAGCACACACCCCCACTTATCACACTTGTAATATATTCATACTCACTCACACTTATCACACGTAATTGATCCATGTGTATATTTTACTTTCACACACTCTTACGTATGCATGTTTGGTATAATCCCCTTGTCCCATGATAGATTTACTTATACATTCTCCCATGTTAGTATAATTCTCCTCATGATGAATAAAATACTCTCTCCATAATATACTAATCAAGGATAATGCATTTTTGCACACCACATCACCAAGAGCATGGCTATTAACTAATTTTTTTCCCATAACTGAGGAGTCACTTCGTGATGGGCACTGGTCCGACAGGTCGCAGTTAGACTAAGCGATATGACTCTCACTTTCCATTGGCCAAGTACCTTCATATATCGAACGGTTCCCCCCGCATCGTACCACTTGACCGAAGTCATGATGGGAGGTATATAGCAGGGAACTCATTCATGTACATCAATTATATCAAATTTTCTCTCAAATAAACCGTCCCCACGAGGTATATAGTGAGGCAATTCATGTACACTCAGGTATATCAAATGGTTGGTCCACACGTACCGAATGACCTCAAAAGAAAGACGTATATCGTGGTAGTCATGCCAAAGGGGGGAACACTACTGCTTAACCCAACAATTGCATACCCTCATATAGGTGGCAGACCTAGGGCGTTCATATTTATTTTACCGATTACTACCCAAAACTCAGCCGAAATGCTAGGTCGGAATGTCGCCCAAATTTTTTTGCGATTTTGTCTTTTTTTTAAAACAGGACCCTATCCGTGAGCCCGGCAAAAAGTTAAACCATGTTTTACTTTTTCAAACCCAATTTTCTCAGGCTCGAGACTCATTCTCCATTTCTTTTTTCATTTAGGAAAAAACTAATACAAATGAAAACAAAAAAATAATAATAATCATGCTGAGACCTTTCCCTCTCCTTTTGGCCTTCTTTATCAAAAATGTCCAAAATCTTTTTTTTCCCTTTGATAAAATATCAAAAAAAACATTTTCCTTTTATTTATCATAAGTATCGAAAAAAAATCCCTCATTTTGAAAAATACAAAAAAACTTTTTTTTCATCCCCATTTTTAAAATTTACCGAGAACACTTCCCTTCCTTTTTCAATAAAGAAAGTTTCCTTTATCCTTCTCCAAAAATAAATCCAAATATTTTTTCCTCCCAGGTCGATCGCGTACCGATTCTTATCCTGGCTCCCTATTAGCTTATGTCATCCGTCCAATCACCCCGAAGCTTCGTTAGTTCTTTCACTACTTCCTCCGAGTCCGGAATTCACCTTTCTCTACTTTCTATGGAGAACGTCGATCCTATACCATTTGTGTAGCCCTATTTGATGGCAGTTCTAGTCTAACTTTCTACCAAGATTGACAACCTTAAAACTGAGGTCCGTGAGATGCAGAAAAATTGTGTCCTTATTCCCAAAGAGCCCGAGGTTCTCTTCCCCCATGCTATGGGTCCGCCTGCACTAGAGCCTGTTTGGGTCCCTAAGGAGTATCAACATGCTCCACGTCTCCCTCATGTTAATGGGTCACCGCCAGCCCAGCTCCCTATGACGAATCTCTTCCAGCCAGAGGTTATCCTACCAATACCCGTCGATCCGAAAAAGGAAGAGTTGAACAAAGTCAAAGAGGATCTTAAGATATTAACCAAGAAGTTTGATCAAGTTCAAATCTCAAGGAACTATATGGATTATACCCATCTGTCTCCCTACCCTAAAGCTAGATTGCCAGAAAAATTCAAGATGCCAAACTTTAAGAAATTCGGAGGTAGCGGACCTTCGATTGTCCATATATGAAGTTACCACCGAGCCATGACTCTCTTATGTACCTTCGAGGAAATAATGTCCCATATGTTCCAACAAACTCTCAAGGACAGTGCTCTCCATTGGTTCTTATCTCTCGAGGAATCCAGGATCTGTAGTTGGGAGGATGTCGCCCGTGAATTCATATCACAGTACAAGTACAATAAGGAATTAGAGGTTACTCACCGTGATTTAAAGCTACTCAAATAGAACCATGGGTAATCAGCTAGTAACTTCATAGCAAGATGGATATATAAAGAAGCCACTATGAGCAACCGACCTTTCGAGGAAGATAAATTAGCATCGTAAAGAAAAACTTATTACCCCATGTCCGAGCAACAATGGAAGGACAGTACTACCCGCATTTCTAATCACTCTGAGAAGTAGGATTAGAGATTTAAGAAAGCCTTGTTAATCAATAGGTTGAGCCAAAGAAAACATCTGGAAAGGTCACCCCAAGAAGTAATGATAAGCCTACTAGTGCCACAGTTTCAACTATTAATAACACTTCACAGCCTGCCACTTCTTAGGCGCCTGAAAGTTATCCCAACCCTGTCCAAAAAGAATACACTGGGCTTCATACCCCCCTTTCAAAAGTTTATCGAGCCTTGTTAAGTCAAAATCTTATCAAACCCTTGGACCCCCATCCATTACCAAACCCACTTATTAAGAATTTCAAACTAGATGCTCATTGTTACTTTCACCATACTGTTGTCCATACCACTCACTAATTTTTTCATCTCCGAAATATAATTCAAGGTCTAATTGACCGGGGCACCATCGCCTCACCAGCCAATCCTAAACCAAACACTACCCACAATCCACTCCCAAATCATGTAAATGCCATCTTCCTAGAAGAAGAACCATAATTTGACCCATCCACTCGAGTCATACCAAGTAAATCACCCACCATAGCTATATACCTTGCAAAACCTCTCCAAACTTGCCCGTATTTTCTCCTGCACCCTACCAAATTTTTCGAACAGGCTTTGTCCTTCCTTATTAGAGCATGCATTATTGTTTGTACCCATTCTGAAGATAACAATATGGAATTGACAGAAGTATTGAACCAACTGCTAGAGTTCAGGATGAAATTGCCCTCCTAGATGACCATTAACTGCCAGAGATTCAGTATGATGTTCTTGGAAGCTTGGAAATGGGTTCAAGAGTCAGACAAATTGGTCATACCTATAGATAAAGTCGATCTAGATTATGGAAATTTTATTCTAGCAGGTCGAAGAAATTTACAGTATGTCTGAGCTACTTGTTGCTTTAAAACTATAGGGGAACCTGATTCCTTCACTTCCACATCTCCCTACTGATGGGAGGATTTATACGAAGAAGTTCTTGAGGTGGTGGGGAATATTAACTTTTCGTGGAAGGATTATTTCATTACCACCGGATGGGGAGATAAATTCTATGATTCAGAAGAAGAGAAAAATCCAGAAAAGACTAGTCCGATAGTCAACATATGTGGGATGATATCTTTTGAGAAGTTACTGGGAGAAATCAACAAGGTAGCTAAACAACCCGAGATCGATGAGGAAATAGTGTTTCTATTTTTCCCCTCTTATATGAACCATATGACCAGGTCTGGGAGGTACTAGCATAATCCAAGTCCGCCATCAACAAACGATAAATGAAAAGGGGTTGAATATCGACCCTCGAGGAGAGAAAAATCCTTGATTAGTTGAAAAAAATCCAAGCTAATATCACTTTATGGGGACTCTTTATGTCTTCCCAGTTACATTAGAATGCTCTTATTAAGTTACTCACCAGACCCACAGTCCCTCCTTCTACCATGCCAGAAGAAGCGGTGAATCTAGTCTGATCTCTAACCTATACTATAATGATTTCCTTCTCTGAGGAAGAAATTACTAAGCTTGGTCCAAACCACAATCATGATATCAATATATCTATCGAAGTCACGGGGAAGATTATCCCACTGTCGCTTGTCTATAGAATATAATGGATCAGCTCTTAATGTTCGCCCGTTAAGGACCCTTAATTATTTAGAACTAAAACTGAGCGACCTCACTCCAACCTCTGCTGCAATACTCGTTTACAATAATAGTCATCGAGAAGTGATGGGATCCATAAAACTCACCATAGGGGTTGGCCCTATAAATACTGCTATTGAATTCCAAGTCAGCGACATCCCAGCGTATTTCAATCTGTTACTCGGACGACCATGGTTGCATAGCATTAAGGGAGTATCTTCTTCCCTCCATCAAAAACTGAAATTCTTCGCCAAGGGCAGGTTATCACCATCTTGGGGGACTATGACAATGTCGAGAACGCAAACACTTATAATCCAGTACTCAAAATTGTAGGTCCCTTTATGTTAATTAAATACTAACCAAGTGCGAAAAGTTTGTTTTCAATATTTTTTACTCAAAAAAATAAACTCTTTTTGGATTTTTTAAAAATATATAAACCGAAAATATTTTTGTATTTTCTAAAAAAAAATTAAACCAAAACTCTTTTTGTATTTTTCAATAAGATTAAAAGAAAAATAAAATACAAAATGATACACATGTCACTACACTAGCAAAATATAATCATGATGAGAAGACTAGTGTATGACAAACATGGCAACACAATCATCCATTAGATTTGGCATGGGGAATCACGTGCAACCAAACAAGAACCGTGAATTTTTATTCCAAAAACAACCAAATCCAACTTCCTAACCCGAGTAGGTGTGTAATTATGTACGAGGGTAGGGGGAATCGGGCCAACATTATTCCTAAACTTCCTAAACCTTTTAGGATCATTAAGGTCGAAGAAAAACTTTCTAAGGTGACCTTTCCTACCACAAAATGTGCAAGTGTAGCGATGGAATGGAAAGAGAACTACATGTGGACCTTTTCTAGCGTTCTTAATGGTTTCTCTCACATGGTTGGCATTGGCTTTTTGAATGGGAACAACTCTATCATCGAAGCCTATACCACCCCTATCTTTCTTAATTTGGAAGGTGCCTAGAATCCTATCCAACTTCTCACTTCTCTCCTTTAAGTTAAACTTCACTTTGCTTAAGTTTTTCAAACTCTCTTCCAACTCACCGATCCTATTTTCAAGCACACGACGAGACTCCTAAAACTCTAACATCTCTTTTTTCATCACCTCCATCAAATCACGAAGGTTATCTCTCTCATCCTCAACATACTCTAACTTTTCTCAAAGTGTCCTCTCTCATTCCCTAATATCCTCAATCAATTTATCATTATTTTGTAAGGTGCACTCTCTCAATTTCGGTTCCAACTTCAAGTTAGCCTTTTTAACTTTCACTGTCTCCTTACAAAATTCATTAAAGGAAGCTTTCAACTCATTCAAATCAACCTACTCATCCTCACGCTTTTCTCTGTCACTCTCTTAGGAATCACACTTAATTGCCTCAAAAGTGTCATGCACATGAGAATCTTCGTCGCTCACATGACATGCCATAAACGCAACAAAGTTACGCTCAATGGGGGCACCCTCACCCTCTTTTGAATCACTATCACTTAAGGTGGCATTATAAACAATTGGTTATTTTCCCTCCTTCTTAAGTCTAGTGGGGAAGTCCTTCACTTTGTTACCATAACCTTTACACCCAAAACACCTCTCAGATTCATCTCTTTTAACTTTTTCATTTTGATTTTTAGGGACTTTTTCACCCTTGTTGTTTTTAAAAATTTTAAACTTTTTGTCATCTTTTGATTTCTTTTGAAATTTGAGAAACTTTTTAGACTTTTTAGCTAACAAGGTCATATCTTCAAAATCGGAATCGAAATCATCATCCGAAACTTTTTTGACCTCTTTCCGAGTTTTCAAAGCGATACCGTTTTCTTTCTCAGGAACTTTCTTAAAGGTAAACATGTCAAACTCATAAGTTTGTAAGTCACCTACAAATTCTTCAAGTTTCGTTGATTCTAACATCCCTACGGAGTTTAAAACGGTCACTTTAGGATCAAATATACTCGATAACGATCTCAAAATTTTCTTTACAACTTGGTTGTCGGGTATTTTCTCACCTAAGTTAAACGAGGAGTTAACAACATTTGACAATCTAGCATAAAATTCATCAAAAGTCTCACTTTCGAGCATTTTAATCGTTTCATATTGTGTAGTGAGATTTTAAAGTTTTGACACTCTAACCGGGCTAGTTCCCTCATTATTGAGTGCTAAAACATAGCTTTCACAAGTCATGATTCAATTATATTCATCTTGGGAGACGGACGAGGAAATAGCATTAAGTCCTTTAGAATTGTAAAGTGAAAGCTTATGTTTGGCTTCAGTCCAAGACTCAATGGGTTTTAAATTAGTGACATCTCCATCTCTCATGACTGTGGTTGTCCATCCTTTTTCTACCGCTAGAAAAACTCTTTCATCAATTGATTTTAAAGCAAACTTCATACGCATTTTCCAATAAGTGTAATTTGTGCCATCAAAAATGGGAACACGCAGCGCATCAAAACCTCCAAAATTTATTTTTGAAAATACATGGGATCACAAAAAAAATTAAAAATGTTTTAGCTCTGATACCAATTTGTAGGTCAATTTATGTTAATTAAATACTAACCAAGTGCGAAAACTGTGTTTTCAATCCAAACTAGTTTTTAACAAACACTTTGCTTTTTCGATTTTCTCAAAACCAACAAAGTGTGTGTGAATTAATTTTACTTAACCCATTTTATTCTTGATTAATCCTAAACATACATCTAATTTATGAGCAAGTAACATAAACAAAGTCACACAAGTCTGTGCCATATGTACGAGGAAAACCAAAACGAAAAAACCTCGGATGACCCAAGCGAGACAATCCACTATAAAGAATGGTTTTACAAAGACTAATTAGACTTACAACACAGACTCGATTTTGTCCAGTTTACATGTTGATGTGGCATATTAGTCTTCTTGGACCCCCCATTATTTCACATTCCATGTGGCTAGGATATTTGGTCATAAAAGTAGATGCATTGAATAATCTTAACCATTGTTTATATGGGGTTAGTTTTGAAGTTGATATGCTTATTGATTCGACTTTGTACATATGCCATTCTTGCACACATGCACGAGCTTATATAAATTTTTGACTACGCATGTATATTTGAGTTTGATGAGACGTTCATATCTCAATTTTATCATCTATGCATAAGTAAACTTAAGGAGGAGGTGTACATGTAAGAATCGTTTTTGAGAGGATTTGAATATATATGTGGAAAATGGAGAAGGGATACAAAAGGTAATCATTTATCCTTTGCGATTAAGCCATCGTTTAATCAAACCTAAAAAAGTGAGGTATTATAAATTATCCAAGGTCCAAAAAGAAGTTTAAAAGAGCCCGAAAAAATTCAAGGCAATAAAAAAAACAAATGCTAATCATGGGCCAAATTATTTGTTCATTCAAAAAAAATATGAGAAAATATATGAGGGAGTTTGTATGGATATATTTAAACGAGTTTTCATCACAAATTCTAACATGGAAACATCGTATCATGACGCTATTGTTTGTTGAATCATCAAAATTCCGAATTTTTGTGCATGATTTTTGTTTAGTTTATTGAGCTCACATTTTAATTATCACATATGGCTAACTAATAAAGTTTTATGATATGTAGCTATTGATTACATCTTCTTGATGTTTCATTGCATATGGAATTGTGATTCATTTGTCGTGTACTATGTTGCATGTAACTCATAGTGTGTTTGTTTTATCTTTGTTTTACATAGCTATTGTTTTGCGTATATATGCTTCACCAGTAGGACTTTTTGAGAAATTTTTTCACTAGGCAAAACTAGAACTCATGTAGAACATAAGAAATTTTGAGAATCTCGTCCAAATGAGATGAGGACATCGTTCGAGCGACAAGCTCATATCGATAGAAACCTACTTCCAACGACATTGAACGACATGAATTTCAAGGCAGTCATTTTGTCGTTTCGTCGCTTAAATGTCGCTTGATTGTTGCGAGAAACCCCCTTCGCGCGAGATGAATGTTTTTAGTTTTAGGTCGTTTGATAACTGCTTCAAACGACATGCATATGTCGTTCAAGCTATAATGCGATATCGTTTGAGAGACCTAGATGGAAATTTTTTCTTCCCTATTTTTTTGGTACCTACTTTATTCTGGACATTATTTTGATACGTCTGGGGATTTTGATTATTTCTAAGTAGTGAACTTTTGATAGTCATGATATATTTTTGACACGGCATAATTAGTTTGTCACGTCGTACTTGATTGAGTTGATATGTTTCATGTGACACATAATGTTTGCTTGCTACGAGATTGATATTTCATGATTATTCTTAGTAGGCATGTTTGATTTGTTTATCTAGCAATTCTTCATTGATTTATTCATGCTAGCTATTTTGTTTGATTTCTTTCACTTATTGTTTATTCGAGACAAAAAAGGGGGAGAGATATGTGATGTAGGGGGAGTATATTCACATGTTTGAATTATTTCACAAATTGATATTTGCATTAAATTATATTTTGTATCCATTTTTTCTTATGTACTTCACAGGTATTTATTGTTTCGTGTGTGTATGTTGCTTTGAAGATTCGAGAGATTTTTATGACTACGTCACATTTGGACATTCATCTTGCTGGTCCTACATTTACTGAGTCTCAGTCTTGTACTTTTATTTTGGGATTTTATGGGTTGGGATTTAAGTGTCATACGGATTGATGGCCCGATTAGCATTCACTGTTGAATTTGTCCCGGAATAATCAAAGGGGGAGATTTGTAAGTGCAAATTTCCAATTGAGTCTTACTGTTTGTAATTGACTTATTTTTTTAACAAAACACGTTTAAGTCATAGATAGATTTGTATTGTCTATTCCCACGAGTCTATGTTGCATTGAATTGAAGACGTTGCGTCCAAGCTTCAAAGAGAAATATTGTCGTGTTATTGATGCAAATTTGAAGTCTTCGTTCAAATTGGTTTATGCATTTCGGATTTCTAAAGGTATGAGTACAAATGATTATGGAAATCAAAAATTATTTAAGGATGAATTTTTAAATAAATGAAATGATTTTAAAATGTTTTTAAAAGAATAAACATGTTTTTATAAATGATAAAAGTTGTTTTAAAAGGATAAAAATGTTTTACATATTTTTATCTGAGATAAGTTTGTTTGAGAGATTTTTGGAATCAAAACTATTTTTTGGAAAACGTGTAAAAAACATGCCACGTCGTGCAAACGACATTAGCATGTCGTTCAAACGACATAGTGGTTTCGCTCAAACGACGCGACGACTTAAAAATATTATTTAAAGGACTTTCGTCTCAGTTATTTTGTGTGTACAGAACTGATTATTTCCAGAACACTTTTTCGTATTATGCACAACAGTTTTCAAAGGTTTTTAAAGAAAAAATCACCCTTTGAGTTTCAAAACCCAATCTTTCATTATCATATGTTATAGAGATCACAATTGAATCAAGTGGAGATTATTCTACCATATAAAACAAACTTTATTGCTAGAGTTTTGCGGTGAAGAAAAGGTGGACACCTGTTTCAACATCGTAGACATTTTACAAGCCTATCGGTGGATACCGAGACATACGCGGACGCGTGTGTTATGAGACGAGTATCGCGGAAGAAGGACTTTATGCGTGGGCACTTTAAAGAAGGTAGAAAACCAGAAGGAGCTTTAAGACCCATGGGGATCGAGTATGTGTTGTAAGTCTAATCTGTCTTTGTAAAACCATTCTTTATAGTGGATAGTCTGGCTTGGGCCATCCGAGGTTTTTTCATTTTGGTTTTCCTCGTACATTCGGCATTGACTTGTGTGTCTTTGTTTTACCTGCTCATAAGCTAGATGCATGTTTAGGATTAATCAAGACTAAAATTGATTAAGTAAAATTAATTCACACATACTTGGTTGGTTTTGAGAAAATCGAAAAAGTAAAGTTTTTGTTAAAAACTAGTTTGGATTGAAAACACACTTTTCACACTTAGTTTGTATTTAATTAACATAAAGGGACCTACAGAAATACAGCACGAGGTGCATGATAATGTTCTATCAGTTTTTTGAGTTGAACTACTCTTTCTCCCGACAAGGGACGATTTTAAAGATAGAGTTTGTCCCGAGTATAACCCCCGTGGAAATATCATGTAATACAGATGTTCAAAAGCATGCACTTTATGCCTGTACTGTGGCTGGGACAAAGACAACAATGGATACTTAAACCCATCGTGTTAAAGAAAGCTTTTCCTTCATGTGGTCTGGGTTACCAACCATCAACAAAGGAACTTTGAATGCTTCGCCAACCTCGACTGAAGAGAAGGTTGGAAAGTGCTAAGACCGTGTCAGGAGACTCTTTAAATGGAAGGTTCATCAGAGAAGGTGAAGACTTTCCCTTTGCGGCTTTTTCAAACCATGGTATGATAATAAAGACAAGAAGATGAAACCAGGAATTGAGATTTTCTTCCAAGACAAATGCTTATAGGCTAAAAGTTCCCAACATCAGGTACAAGCACTCGCTGAGAAGACTACAGTGGTCACCAGGGTTCTCGAAAAAAGTGACTCTGAAGATTCCTTTAACCTACATACATTGGGACTGACACTCTACGTGATCCGCTCAGATGATACAACATCAGACTCGTCCGTTCTAATCAAAATTGTTGATACACTCGTCCTTAACTGGAATATCATACCAGTTCCACCTGCTAAGATACAATCCAACCCAATTGTTTATCCTATCTCTTCTTTTTCTGTTGTTTCTTCTCTCTATAATATCAATAAAACCGAGACCTCCTTTGATGAGGTTCTCAATGTTGTTTTTCCCATGAATGAAATAAATTAGGATTTTAAGTATCTTGATGTTCCTTACATTAATTGTATTGATTCTCATCAAACTCTTGATGATGATAATTTTGTAAATGAATTATTCTTAACTGATCTAAATAAGGTTAATAATAAAAAACATAACCGCGTTCAAATTAATGAATATGAAACTTTCATTATTAATTTCGATTCTAGAAGCCAAATACACGAGATTAGGATAGGGGCTACCCTTTATGATCATGAGAGCGCCCAACTCGAGAAATTGCTGAAAGAATTTATGGATGTCTTCGCATGGTCCTGCGACGATAAGCCCAGCATCGACCCCTAGATAACTCAGCATGAGATTCTTACTCTTTCAAAATGCAAGCCAGTCAAACAGAAACTATAAATCCTCCGCACTGAATGGTCACTTAAGGTTCAGAAGGAAGAGGTCAAACAATTGAACGTAGACTTCATCAGGGTGATTGAATATCCCACGTGGATAGACAACATTTTACGCATGCCGAAATCAGGGGGAAAGGTCCGCATGTTCCTATATTTCTGAGACTTGAACAAGGCTTCTCCGAAGATTGATTACCCACTACCCAATATCGACATGATTGTGGATAACACAGCCAGTCATGCCCTGAAATCATTCGTAAATGGATTTGCCGAATATAATCATATTTATATGCACCCTGATCATCAAGAAAAAACTGCATTCATCACCCCTTGGGGAACTTTCTACTACACTGTTATGCCATTTCGGCTCAAAACTGCCACGACTATTTTGCAAGATCTGATACACAAAAAATTTGAGGTCTATGTGAACGATATGATTATCAAATATAAAACATGAGAAGGCCATGTACCCACCTTACGAAAATTCTTCGAGCGATTACGGAGATACCAAATGCGACTAAACCCACACAAAAATGTCTTCGGCATCACTAAGGGGAAACTCTTAGGATTTATAGTCAATGAAAAGGGGATCGAAGAAGACCCTGCCAAAATAAAAGTGATACTCGAAATGCCACCACCCCGTATAGAGAAAGAAGTATGGGGATTCGGGGGAAATTATAAGATATTAATCGATTCATGATTCAATTGACCTCCATTTGCGAGACCATCTTCAAGCTCCTCCGAAATTATTCCACCAAAGTTTGGAACGAAGCCTGTCAGGAAGCCTTTGATCAGATCGAAAAATATCTAACCCAACCTCCAGTGCTTATGCCACCACGACACGGTCTTCTCCTACTCCTATCCTAACCGTAACAATTACAGTCGTTGGGGATCTACTAGACCAATACCTCTAAGAAACCTGCAAAGAAAAAGCCATATATTACGCCAGTCATAAATTGGTCAGATACGAAGTCAATTACACTACCTTAGAAAAAGCATGTGTCAGCCTTGTCTGGGTCACTCAAAAATTATGACACTACATGCTCGCCTTTCCTATCAGACTTGTGTCCTGAATGGATCCTATCAAATACCTGCTTAAGAAGCCTTCTCTATCCAGTTGAATGGCTAGATGGTTGATGTTATTAGCTGAGTTTGATATAGTGTATGTCACACAAAAATCCATGAAAGGGAGAGCCATCTCCGATTACCTTGCTGACTATCCTATGGAAGAAACTGATGTATGGATTTCTAAGTTCTGGGACGAAGATATCCTCTGTGCCTCTTAGGAAGTCTCCGTTGGAAAATGTTCTTTGACGGCGCTGCTAATAAGAAGGGATAGAGTATTGGGATCCTCATAATCGCCCTGATGACTCCCACACTCCCATTACCATCAAGCTAGATTTTTCTTGCAGCAACAACATGACAAAGTGCGAAGCATGCATCATAGGTCTCAAGGTCGCGCTCAAGAAAGGAATTTGATGCCTAGATGTCTACAAGGATTCTGCACTCATTATTGGCCAAGTTCTGAGAAAATGGAAAATTAAGTATGAGAAGCTCTTACCTTTCCATTCCCACCTTGAAGAACTGGCCTCCCAATTCCAAAATATCACATTCCACTACCTACCCCGAATAAATAATAACCTAGCCGATGCCCTCGCTACCCTAGACTCCATGGTCAACATGCCTGAAGGAATAACAATGGACCCTTTCTAATCTAAAAAAAAACTAAACCAACTCACTGTTACTATATTGAACTCATCACAGAAGAAGATCCCGATAGGACTAAACTCTGGCATTTGCGTCTCCTCAAGCATGGCAGATATCCCCAGGGTGCCAGCAAAAAAGATTAAGCAACCCTACACAAAATGGTTGCCCAGTACATTATCTATGATAAATCATTGTTTAAAAGAAACTTCGATGGAACCCACTTGCATTGTATTGCAGGGGATGATAATGCAGAAGATCCACAGTGGGGAGTGCGAATGCCACATGAACGGTCATATGCTCGCCAAGAAAATTATTCGACAAGGTTACTATTGGACCACCATAGTTCAGGACTGCATCGCCTATGTCCAAACGTGCCTGAAATGCCAATGATTCTCCAATCTCCAGCACTTTCCTTCATGGAAACTATACAACATGACCTCTCCCTGGCCCTTCTCCACATGGAAAATCAAAATCTTAGGGAAAGTCACACCTAAAGCCTCCAATAGGAATGAATATATCCTTGTTGACATTGATTACTTCACTAAATAGGTTGAAGCCGAATCATGCGAAGTTCTGAATGCTAAGAAAGTGGCCAAATTCATTAACAAAATTATCATCTGGCGATATGGAGTCCCACGTGAGTTAGTGTCAGACAACGGATTACACTTCGAGCAGAAGTCACAGAAGTGGTCGATGAATACGGGATTCAAAGACACAAATCTTCTCCCTACCGACCACAAACCAACGGTGCAGTTGAAGCCGCTAATAAAAACCTCAAAGCAGTCATCACCAAGATGATCGAAAGCTATCGAGATTAGGCCGACTGGAACCCTTACGCCCTCTGGGGCTACCGCACTTCAGTTCAAACTTGTAATGGGGCTACCCCTTACTCTTTAGTATACAGCATGGAAGCAATCCTACCCATGGATTTAGAAATTCCTTCACTACGAGTCATGCTTGAGAGAAAAGTCGATGAAGAAGATTGGCATCAAAGCCGCCTTGATGAGTTATCACTCCTAGATTAAAAAAGATAGAAAGATTTATATCACATATAAGGATACCATCACCGGATAGCGTGATAATTCAACAAGAGAGTCAACTACCGTGGTGTTCGTAAAGGAGACTTAGCCCTTAAAGAAATAGTAGATCCCATATGGGATCCTAGAGGGAAATTCAAGCCCAATTGGAGCGGCCCTTACATTATGAAGAAAGTCTTATCGGGTGGATTTGTTATGCTCACCGATCTTGATGGAGAAGAAATGTCTCGTCCAGTCAACCTGGACCGTCTCAAGAAATTCTACCCTTAGTCTGAACTATCGGCGCGCTATAACTTTTTCTCATCTCCCTTCTATTTAAAAAAAATCTTCATTTCCCTCACCCAGAACTATGTGGGGCCTGATCCTCTAAATATAAAATTCAAAATTTTTCAAAACCCTCAAAGGTACGTAGGCATCTCATACGCTCAATATTGGTGCGGTCCCCTTCTTTATCACAAAATGCTATTCTTTTCTTATCCCCGAGAACGACAGTTCATTTTATCATTTACGTGAACAAAAGGATTATGTATGTCTTAGAATTTGGTAGAGATAATTTAAAAGTAAAAACTAATCAAGAGGCACAGCAATGTAATTGAAATACTTTTTATTTCCATCTCAAAAAGTTCGGTACAAGTTACATGAAGTATCAGCGTAAGGAATCAAAACAATTATCCCCTCGCCAAAATGAACCCAACTACTCCTAAATAAACTATACAAAATTTCCAAAACTTATTTCCATAACCAAATCACACACAAATAAATGCCAGCTTCACAAAAAATCCTACCCACAGCTACCAGAGGACCCAGCTCCGTCATCATTTTCATCCTGAGGCTCCCAAGCTTCTCCTACCTAAATGATGTACCGATGGTGCTCCATAGTGCGATATGCCCGAACCAGTCTGGGAAAAACCACTACACCGCCCTCCTTGGTGTCAAACATGGGAAACCTCTGCCTAGTCTCCTCAGCCAACATCTTGGCTACTACTCTATGCCACGACCACTTCATATAATCTCCACAAACATGCCAAACTCTGCCAACTAATTGGGTAGGACGGGTGGACGGTCGTCGATTCTCCCATAAAGAACCCAATTGCATGCGCAAGCCCTCAGTCAGATCCTCCACAGTAAAAAAGTCCAGTGTTCGAGGTGGCACAATTTTCTCCCATGCAACTTGACGCAGAAGCCGCCAAGATAAATAGAAAGAAGTTTGTCGAAGGCCAGCTAACCATACATATCGGTACTCCCCTAATTCCAGAATAGAGTGAAACACACACCCCACCAAGGCACTGACCAACAGAAACAGAGGACTCCGTGTTCTACAAACCATTCTACCTAGTTTTCAATGGATGGACCAAAACTTATAAAATAGTGTGAAAAAAATTTTGGCATAACCGGGAGAGGATATTTTGGAGGGACCGCCAGATGAAATCTTTCAGACAACTATATAAATAGCATTACGGGGATACCCTTAAGAAATCAGATCGGCCTTTCCGCCAGGCGTCCAGACCGTTCAAAGTCTTAACCAGTATCACCGTCGTATGATTGCGATGGTAAGACATCCATAAAGCAATGGTTGTGAGTTGTGGGTCTGCCAGCAACTCTTCAGTCACTAACAACAGTTTTGAAAGCAAGCGCAAAATGATGGCTCCAGCATATCTGACATCTTGCAAACGCACAGAATGCAACAGAGAAGGAAGAGAAACCATTCCTCCTATAACCAATGACCTAGCCACCGAAGGCGAAACATGGAGCAGTCCCGATAGCAGCTCCCTAGGGGATCGAGAAAACTCAGGCATAACCACCACAACTCTGGGATTTATCCCCAACATGGCAAAAAAATCTTCATAGGTCGGACAGATTTCATCCAATCCAAATAAAAAAATGTGGTCTTCATAATACTAGAATTCCACAACTACCATCAGCATATTCCACTATATGGGTCGGTTGCGCCATAAAGAGACCCTACGCATGTTGAACATATCGTAAGAAATATTTTATGAACACATCACCTCCAAGGTCTAAAGGTAGTTAGCAAAATCCACACTACCCAAGAGAGCCATATCACAAAATGAGGAGATGGTAAGCAAGATGAATACAAAAGAGAAGGAATGCAGAGGTGTGAAGAAAATGCTTAACCCATACCCCCTATTTATACTTGGGAAAGATCAACCAAAGTTGACAATCTTGCAGAAATCGGAGGGAAACTTACCCCACCAAAGTACTAAACCATTAGAGAAAGTGCAATCAAAGCCATAAGTTGATTGGACTGGACTGACCTGCCGATAGGCAGGATAAGGAGCATGTTGATCGGCAATCCCCTATTTTGGAAATATTCCTTTTCCCTTTTTTGCCCAAATTAGAAAAATTCAAATACAAATCATTTTTATTTTTTTGTCCTCTTTTACTCATACTCTCTCAAAATAAAATTCATCATTTTAATGATTTTTACGGTTTCATCAGTAAAGTAAAAAGAGCATATCACTTAAGCAAGAGCAAATAAAATAATTTCCTTTTCATTGCATATATATATATTCCTTGATTATAATTTTTGTAGGAACAAAAAAATGGGACTTAGCCTGACCCCCAAACTCTCTCTCTTCCTCTCACTTTCTCACTCTCACTCTCTCTTTAAGAATCACCATCCTTGTGATGTGCACGGTTTCCCCGACGACGAACTGAAGAACCTCCACTCCCTGAGCTAGAACCTCCTGACGAGGTAGACAGTACCAAATAATAAGGCACCAAAACTACATCATGAATGTGAGCAGTCATAGAGGACACCCAGTTCCTAATGTCCCTCAGCTAATTGGTCGATACCCAAACATGCTGCAAAGAAAAAGTTCAATGCATCAGCTTAAAGTAAAAAGAAGTAATTGAATGGATGAAATCAAAGTCAAGAATAAAGATATGCCTCTGGCTAAATGATGTGCTCCGTAAACCCTAACACTGTCGCGTCCATCGCATTAGGACGATGTTGCACTCGCATCGTCCCCCCGCTCGGCATTCTGATATTATAAGAAGGAGGTGAAAGCTGAAGGAAAGGAGTCTCTGCCACTGCTGCCATCGCAGATGCGGATGTCGATGCACAACTCGCGCTAGTGAAAGACCTCGCCAGCCAACCTAGAACCACAAGAGGAGGAGGCACCTGTAATCCCCAGCAAAAAGTCAATATTCAAAAATATCATAAAGTCTGCTCGAAAAGAAAGGAACTTACCTATTCGCTCGTCAAGCCATTTAAAACCTGATGCACCACCGCCAAGGAAAGAGCCTGTTTGGACTGACAGTTGGATTTCCGCCACCGATGTATCCTGCAATAGTCCCTTATGGACTCGTCCTTCAAACCTATCAAGTGGGAGTTATGCCCAATCACCTCATAAATCCACGTCGGTAAAGGACAAGGGTGAAGAGTCAGCAAAAAAGACAAAAGAAAATTACGAACGCATAAAGGAAAAATGCACAAAATAAAGGATACCTCAAGTAGATACATGGCCCAAGCAAAGGTTTGCCGGCGACACTAGCTGAATGAATCCAAAGAAAAACAAAGGATCGCCAAAGTGTGGCTCCCCCAATCATAAAGAGGAATGCCCAAGAGCACCCTCAAAAGAGGCAAAAATCACAGATGGACGATGTCGCCACTAGGAACCCTCCCAACAAAAGCAGAATAAACAAATGGGCCATTTTTCACACCTACAGGTCGTTAGTCTGATCGATTTTTTGACTCAATAAAACCTCTTTCAATAGAGACAGACGAATAGAGTCCCAAGAGACTATCCTATCCACATCACCTAGCGTCGCCTCCACCGCCACCGGTGTTACCCATAAAGTCCGGTTCACCTCTATATGGACCCCTTATAGTCTATCCCCAGCAGCTGCTTCACATCGATGGGAGTCATGGTCATCTCCCCTATACCCAAATGAATAGTGTGAGTGGTGTCCCACTACCTCTCTCCTAAAGCACAAGGAACAGTTGTGGAACGAGGCATCTCATCCAATTCAGATGCCAGTATCCTAAAACCAGGTGATGACAATACCCAGCTCACCACCAACGGAAGATGCTCTAAGACATCCTTAAACCTCGTCGTCCCTCAAGCACGCAAAGTTGACGTAGAAACATCAGTATGTCAAAACCAAAAGAAAAAACCTTATCAAAATTCCAAGAAGAGTAGAAAAGAAGAAAATAATACCAAAAGTCATTAACACTTACATAGACTTCAGGGTTCACCACCCTAGAAGATCGATGTCACCCCGTTTCACACAATAGAGTCCGCTCGTCAGCAATTGGCTCGAATGAGTCAAACACATTTTCACTACCTAATGCAAGGGTCACCCTAGCCCGCCATTCCAAATGCACCCAGTGATCGACATGTAACCACGCTATGTGAACCCCGCTGCTTGAGAACTCGGCCATTTTTTGGTTTGGGAACGCTAAAACAGTTCATAAAAGGAAGTTGCAGAAGAAAGCAAGTTTGAAAATTATGAAAATTGAGGAGAACATGTCCCCTTTTCATAAGAGGCTAAGGTTCATGCCAATCGATAGTCCCTTACCACCCACCGATCATTATTGTCCCTTCATCTGCTCGAGGTAGCCCAAAAGACCGTGCCACTACCGATTGACACTTCTTAGACCATGCCGGTCGGCACCCTCTTAAAATTTTGTATAAAAAACCCCAGAAAATCCGTGAAATTTTAAAAAAATATCGAAAAAATTCCCACGAACTACCCAAGCATGTCATAACATTTCTCGATCGAGAAAATTATTTTCAAAACCCCAAATCCCCAATTGGATTAATACCACTACAATTACGTAATGGAATCCAAAGATGTCAACCTTTTCTCCCCAGCGAAGCTCATAAATCTAACTTCTCTAAAAGAATTTTGATCCAAATGGGTACCCCTCCCCAACAGCCTCCAATTCACTACCATTCCCAAGCAGATACTAGAAATTTCCATCAAAAGCTACTTGTTTTCCAACCTCTCCTTAGTAGAGAAAATTCCTCGAGAGAGATATCCCCCACTCTCCTTTAAGCCCGCAGAATTGGCTTCGACCCACAGAATTGGTCGCTCTCCTTTAAGCCTGCAGAATTGGCTTCGACCCACAGAATTGGTCATTCTCCTTTAAGCCCATAAAATTGGCTTTAACCCGCAGAATTGGTCGCTCTCCTTTAAGCCTGCGAAATTATCTTCGACCCGCATAATTAGTCGCTCTCCTTTAAGCCCGTAGAATTGGCTTCGACCCACAGAGTTAGTCGTTCTCCTTTAAGCCCGCAAAATTGGTCACTCTCTTTCAAGCTCGCAGAATTGGCTTTGACCCACGGAAATGTTCACTATCCTTTAAGCTCGCAGAATTGGTCGCCCTCCTTTAAGCCCGTAAAATTAGCTTCGACCGGAAGAATTAGTTGCTCTCCTTTAATCCAGAGAATTGTCTTTGACCCGCAGAATTGGTTGTTCACCTTTAAGATGATAGAATTGGCTTTGACCCGCTGAATCAATCATCCTCATCTCTTTAGGTCCCCAGAATTGACCTCTTATTCGACTCGCTGAATTGGTCATCCTTATATCTTTAGGGCAATAGAATCGGCCATCCCCAACTCTTTCTCAACCCGCTGAAATGGTCATATTCATCTCCTTAGGTCCTCATAGTCGACCTCTTCCTCGACCCGCTTAAACGGTCATCCTCATCCATTTAGCTCCTCAGAATCGACCTCCTCTCGAAACATCATGTGATGTTTATTCGACGGCTTTCACTTGTTCCAAATTAACCCGTCGAGGGTCTTGGTAGACACCCCATTCTAGGACCCTCCTAGGTCTCCCTTTAGGTCCTTAGCACCTCCCCACTCAATAAAAACCTAGGTCATGAGGCCATTGGGCTCTCTTGGGACCCGTTTGACTCTGGTCAACTATATCGTCAGAGCAAAATCTTAATAAATCTTCAAAGCGCTCTGAATACCTTTTCCAACGGCCCACCCCATGCACGAATCGGCTTAATGGTTCAGACGAACAGAACATTTTACTACTGAAAACCAATCTAGAGTCCATCGGGGGCTCCCGGGCCCTGACTTGACCCAAACCAACTTCATCATTAGAGTGAAAGATCAATGAATCCTCAAAGGTAACTAAATACCCTTTCCAACAGTCCACCCCGTATGCAAAACATCATAATCGTACAGGCGAATGATCCATTTTCCCCCAAAAATTGATTCGAATGCCACTAAGCGCTCTCGAACTCCGTTTGACTAAAGTCAACTCCTCAGCTTGAATGAAACTGAATGAATTTTTGAAGGGAATAGAATACCCTTTCCAATGGTCCATCTCGTGTGCGATTCTGACTTACGATATGAATAAACGATCCATTTTACTCAGACGGGTCATCGGGCGCTCCCGAGCCCCGTTTGACCAAAGTCAACTCATCGAACCAAGCAGAAAAATTTGGAATGTCAAAGTACATCTTCTAACCTTTCCAATGGCCTGCCCCGTGTGTGATTCAAACTTACAATGCAAATGAACGATCCATTTTCGTCTAACAATCTTCCGTCTAAAGGATCGATGTGCCCTGACGAGACACATTTGATCCAAAGTTAACTTCCGGACCGGGGAGCAATTTAAGGACCAATGAAGGTCTCTTAATTACCTTTTGAACGGTATGTCCCGTGCGCGAGTCTAATCAATGAACTGCGTTCTATGATCATTTTTCCAGGAAAATCTGCATGAGACTGCCAATCGGCATGACCTCTGACCTGCATATCAGCAGTGTGCCTATTGTCACCTGTCGATAAGCAGTGCAAGGACATAGACGATCGTACCCCTTACCCTATAGATAGATAGAATGAGCTCACTCCAAAGCATATATAGAGATCCATCAGAATCAGTGATCTCATCAACATTCTTTCAAAATCAGCGAAGTTTTTCCATGTAAAAGTCCATTCAATCTTACATTCCCATCCTTTACATACCCAATTTGGCAAAAAACTTACTCCCCCTTATCCAACATTCATCTCACATTCAAGGGAGTCCATCAAAGATCAAATATAAATCTTTAAAGAAGGTCCAAATCCTTCCCCATCTCTTTAGATTCTTTATTTTTAGATTTATAATTTAGTTATCATTTTAGTTCATACATATTAACATCTTAAACTTTTATTAGAGTATTGCACATAGTTTATTTTCTATAAAAAAATCAAAAACAATAAAAAGAGGGTTACACCAATAACTTCGAAACGTGATTATCCATCACACCTTTTTAAAACTAAAACATATTTTTATTACACACACACATAAGAAAATCCTATTCGAATCTATGGGATAAACCCCACCCTTGTTCTGTATGCGAACAACGTTTACTTTGATGCCTTTATAGGCTACGTAGGCGTCTTGGGGTAAAACCCAATGCTCGAGTCCTAATTTCTCATTTTTATGCTATTCATATATGTTTTACTTAGTTTTTTTGCGCATCTTATCTAGAGTGTATTATCATTCCGTTGTAATGATTAATGCCACAATAAATGCATACATCTTATTTTCTACTCATAAATTTGTAAACATTTCTATGGATGATGTCGCTCTATCCTTTCCATGATACGAGTCGAGTAATTCCAATATCCATCAATATGTACATAAACACACACTTCACGGAGAAATCAAGGAACATAGTAAAACAAGCCCATGAGAGACCGAAAGGGCGGGATGGGTGCCTAACACCTTCTCAATCCATAACTTAGCCCCCGAACCTTTCAACTATTAGTTTTGCAAGAATCAGTTTCTCTTTGATGCCACTATCTCAAGGCGGCAACATATTTTTTTGCCTGTTTTGTGTAAAATAGGCTGGAGACTCTATCTCTTTACATTATACCCCCACACCGACAACGGTCGAAGCACCTCTTTCCTTGAGAAAGATGGAGGCGCGGGACCTATGTGATCCTCTCGCACAGCCGCACAGGGATGGCCACATGTGTAAACAAAATTACAAAAATCTTTTTTTGTTTTTCAAAAATGTTATAAAAAGAAAATCTTTTTATCTTTTCCATTTTTCTAAAAAAAAAATTCACTTTTTCTTAAACAACCAATAGTCTTTTTAAAATTTTCAAATAATCTGAATAAGAAAAAATATAATACACAATAATGATATAAATGATACAAATGATACAGTCTACTAATAGGAATGATTTGATATGACCCAGAAAAATGTATCTTATACTAGACATGGTAACCATCCCTCGTTCAACTCTGCAAATTCCTAAAGACTTCCCAAGACTTTCAAATCTAATAGCTTTTAAAGGCTTCATGAAAATATCGGCTAACTGAAGGTCAGTGGACACAAAACTCAAGGATATGACATTTTCTTCTACTAACTCTCGGATAAAGTGCTCGTGTATACTAATGTGTTTTATCCGTGAATATTGAACTAGATTGTGGGATATGTGTATCATGCTCGTGTTATCACAGGAAATAGTCATGGTGTCCTTTAATATCCCATAATACTCTAGCATATCCTTCATCCATAAGAGTTGCGTGCAACAACTCCCGATGGCTATATACTCAGCCTCTACAGTGGACAAAGAGATAGAGTTTTACTTCTTTCTCAACCAAGAGACAAAAGAAGAATGAAAATAAAAACACACACTAGAATGGCTCCTACATCCATCTGCATCCCCGGACCAATCGGCATTCGAATAAGCGAATAATCGATCATCGATGTCAAAGGAATACCAAATATCGTATGAGAGAGTCCCACTTATGTATTTGATAATATGTTTAAGAGGGAGTGAGTGCGACTCGTTCAGGGATGCCTGATATCACGCACAGACTCCAACATGAAAGACGATGTCGGGATGACTGGCAGTTAAGTATAGAAGACTACCTATCACACTCCGATACAAGGTTTGTTGTACATCCTTGCTTAAAGTGTCCTTGTTAAGCTTAGTTGAGGTACTCATCGGGGTACGTGCATGCTTAGCGGAGTTTAAACCAAATTTCTTCACAAGGTCTCCTGCATACTTGGATTGGGATATGAATGTCTTGTCCTCTAACTGACAAACCTGGAGACCTAGGAATAAATTAAGCTCATCAACCATGCTTATCTAAAACTCACTCTTCATCTACTCCTCAAAGTGATGAGCATGGCGGGAGCACGTGGAACCAAATAATATGTCATTCACATAGACCTGTGCAACGAAAATAGCACTTCTTCTCTCTTAACAAATAGCATCATATTAAATCCTCCTATTTTGAAGCAACGAGACCAAGCATGGGGTGCTTGCTTCAAACCATACAAGGTTTTCCTCAAATAGTAGACGTGTCTTGGGTTCTTAGGGTCTTCAAACCCTTTTGGTTATTCTACATAAACCTCCTCCTGTAGAATGCCATTCAGAAAGGCACTCTTGACATCCATCTAGTATAACTTGAAGCACAGATGACATGCGATGGGGAGTAGTAAACAGACGGATTCAAGCCTCGCAGTAGGAGAAAATGTCTCCTTAGAGTCTATACCCTCAATCTTTGTGTATCCTTGAGCGACCAATCTAGCCTTGTTTCATATAATTGTACCATTCTCATCCATCTTATTCTTGAATATCCACTTAGTACCAATCACGTTCGTCTCACTAGGTCAGGGGATAAATTCCCAAACATCATTCCTTCTAAATTAAAGTAACTCTTCGTGCATAGAAGATATACAGTGTTCATCTTTGAGTGCTTCTTTGTGGTTCTTAGGCTCGACTTTTGACGTGTAGAAAATAAAACTAACAATATTCTCTAGTTAATAATGAGTGTTGATACCAAATTTAATCTGCTGACTCAGAACAATCATATGAAGACACGTGGCTATCTACATGGCAACAACATGCACTTCCGAGATAATCACACGCTCCGAGGAACCGTGTTACTCCGAGGAACTCATACCCTCCGAGGAACAGACCTATCCGAGGAACTCATACGCTCCGAGGAACCATGTTACTCCGAGGAACTCATACCCTCCGAGGAGCAGACCTCTCCGAGGAACTCATACGCTCCGAGGAACAGACCTCTCCGAGGAACTCTTGAATATCAAAAAGCTTAGGCGGTCCGAGCTGCATCTCGAACAAAGCATTAATTGATGAATAACCAACAGTTCAACTGGTTCACTAAATGCTTATCATTTAGACGCACACGCTTAAAGGGCATTAAATGTATTACCCTTTCATATGTATACCATTTAATGTATCACCCTTTCATATGATAGCCTCAAGGCTATAAATACGTTGTACAATCCTCATTGTGGGGGATCTGATCCTGAATCCAAACTTTGGGATCTAGAACGGAATTTCTTGTAATCTAGAATTCCCAAACAATCAGCAATAAAATAACAGTGGACGTAGGCCATTCTTATAAGGCTGAACCACTTTAAAATCTTTTGTCTCATTTATTTATCTGTGATTGAATTATTAGAGTGATCTAATTTTTTACATCAACAGATTGGCGCCGTCTGTGGGAAGCGACTGGTAATATCGTTTTCTCACCAATAACAATCCGATACCAATGGCTGATATACCTGAATCCAACAATCGAAACACCGTAACCCCTCCAAATCCATCTACTCCACCAATTATTCCATATCTGACTGGAATGGTGGCGAATCTGGCTCAGGGCCAGACCGTCATGCAAGAAATAATGCGACAACTCATCCAAACCCTCCATAGCGGTGAGCCAGTCCATTCCGGATCACGAAGCATTCAAAGAAATATCCGTGCGCCTTCTGTGCGTACTAGGCGTACTAATTCATATCGCAATGAGGAATCTGAAGATTCTTCTTATCAACCTGGATGAACTTCGTCTGTGCGAGCCACGGATACTAAACAACGTGTCACCCTCTCCCCAGAAAGGGCCAGCGCATTGGAAAGATTAAGTAGGGCCTCTCCTTTCGACCGATTAGGCCCTAGGAGGAACAAAAGTCCTCTTAATGCAGCGTCGAGGAGCTTTCAATGATTATCAGATTTAAGGGAAGGATCTGCCCAGTCGCGACAAGCTGCTCGTCAAGATGGATCTATTGATCGACCAGCTGCTCGTCGAGATAAATCCCAGGAAGCCACTTCAACGTGATCTGTTGCTCGAACCAATAGGCCCGAGGAAGGAAATGATGCTTGTAAAGGATCTATTCAGAGGCTGGAGGATAGATTAGGGGAAATGGCTAAGGCCAAGAACCCTCTACAACGAACCTTTATTCGGGGAACACCTTTTGTCCAGGACATTGTTGATTTTCCAACACCATCGAAGTTCAAAGCACCTGTTGTGACTCCTAAGTATGATGGGAAGACTGACCTTGTCCTTCATATAGTACAACATCAAGCTGCTGCCGACATCTATGTTGTCCCAGACGAGATGAGATGCAGGGCATTCTCGGGAACTCTTACCGGATCTGCTCAGATATGGTATAATAATCTTCCTCGGGATAAGATTTCAACTTTTCTTCAACTGGCCGAGTTATTCATTGGGAATTTCTGCTTCGGAGAAAAGCCAGTTAAAAGATTAGCACATTTGTTAAGTGTTAGACAAAAAGATGGTGAGAGTATTAGAGACTATATAACTCGTTTTAATAACGAGAAGCTCGAAGTCATTGATTATGAGGAGAAGACAGCGATTACTGCTTTGATGAGTGGACTGCTTCCAAACAAGTTGTAATACACTTTGTCCAAAGATCCACCTCGAACCATGTCGGACCTGATGGGAAAAGCGTCCAAGATTATGAATGCCGAGGAGGCTATGTCTGCGAAGAAGAATATGGACGCCAAAGAAACCAAGGTGGAAGGTGATAAAGCTAAGAAGAAAGAGCATAAGAATAATGGTGGTGACAAATATTCCAAAAGTAGGTCGTCATGGGAGGTCTTGAAGAAATTTGATAATTACACGCCTTTGAAGGCAAATATCAACCACGTCCTGGAAGAAATTAAGAACAGCGAGGAGTTAAACTGGACAAAGAAAATGAAGTCAGACCCTGACATGAGGAATAGGGAGAAATATTGTGAGTTCCATAAGGATCATGGCCATATGACTAAAAATTGCATAGCTCTTCAGAACGAGATTGAAACACTCATCCGACGAGGAAAGCTAGCAAAGTATGTTGATCGAGGAGGCGAAAGAAGAAACAACGACCGAACTAGAGAGAGGTCTAGATCTCCTCGTCCAGCAGAGGAGAAAAAGAAGAGAAATCATGAAGATGATCCAGATGATGACCCCGATCTTCCCAAGAAACCAAGGCAGCCAGAACGAGAGATATTTTCAATACGCTTTGGTTCATTTGATTGTAATGTTATTACAGGAGGAGATGCAGGAGGAGGAGACCTTACTGCAGAAAGAAAAGATTACCTCGGAGAGGCTCAAGCTTGCTCGTACATTCAGCGAATAAATTTAGCTGAGGAAGACCGCCCGAGAAAGGTGAACAAAGAAAAATTAGTCATTGGGTTTTCAAAGAATGATCTTGCAGGAGTTTTGTATCCTCATAACGACCCACTAGTGATAAAAGTGAGAATGAAGGAGGTAATGATTTCAAGAGTGCTAGTCGATAACGATAGCTCGGCAGATATCATGTTCTACTCGTGTTTTGATAGTTTAAATTTAAAGCTATCTCAACTGGAGCCTTACCACAGACCCCTCATCGGTTTTGCTGGCGAAAAAGTGTTTCCAGTTGGGACGATTAAGTTGTATATATTCATTGGTACGTGGCCTGCTTGTCGGACAGAAAGAATACGCTTTTTCGTGATGGATAAGAATGTCCAGTCATTGTACAATATCATCATGGGAAGAGTAGGATTGAAGAAGTTCGAGGTTGTACCATCTACAGTGCATCAATGCCTAAAATTTCCAACAAACTTTGGAGTAGGAGTTATGAAAGGTGATCAGAAAATAGCTCGAGAGTGCTATTATTCATCCACCGAGCAAGATGAATTGGAAGAATCAAAGAAAAAGACTACTACTTATCAAGTGGATGAAGGTTCAGAAATTGAAACCTTGGATCCTCGAGATGAGTCGCAACTCGTGAAAGGTCAAGTGGTGGAAACTACTGAAAATATCATTCTGGACGACGAACACCCTGAACGAACTACTCAAATAGGTTCATCATTGGAAGCCTCACTAAAATAGGAATTGATAACTTTCCTTAGAAGCAGAAGACAAACTTTTGCCTGGAGTCATGAAGATATGCCTGGGATTGACCCAAACTTCTTATGTTACGAGCTCAATGTGAATAAGGAGATCAAGCATGTGAAGAAGAGAAGAAGAGTATTCAGTCCCGAGAAGAATCAAGCTATACAGGAGGAAGTCGAGAAGCTCCAGAAAGCTCGTTTCGTTGAAGATGTTAAATATCCAGATTGGTTAGCCAATGTGGTGATGGTAAAGAAGAAAAACAACAAGTGGAGGATGTGTGTAGACTTCACCGACCTCAACAAAGCATGCCCAAAAGATCACTTTCCACTGCCCCGAATTGATCAATTGGTGGATGCTACCTCGGGACACGAGTTGCTGAGCTTCATGGATGCATATTCTGGTTACAATCAGATTAAGATAAAACATGAAGACAGGGAAAGTACTTCTTTCATTACCCCTAGGGGAACTTATTGTTATAATGTTATGCCATTTGGTTTAAAAAATGCAGGTGCGACATATCAGAGGCTGATGAGCAAGGTCTTTGCTGAACAAATCAGTGACAATATGGAAGTCTATGTTGACGACATGCTGATAAAAAGCAAGAAAGCTGTCGATCATCTAGTTGACTTAAGTCAAACTTTTGATCAACTAGATAAATATCAAATGAAGCTGAACCCGACGAAGTGAATATTTGGAGTACGAGAAGGCATGTTCCTCGGGTACATTGTCAATCAACGAGGCATTGAAGCAAATCCTGAAAAGATCAAAGCTCTGTTAGGGCTGCGATCTCCAACAACGAAGAAGGAAGTACAGAGTCTCACAGGGCGAGTAGCAGCACTCAACAGATTTGTGTCACGAGCAACTGATAGATGTCTCCCATTCTTCAAAACACTCAGAAAAACTTTTGAGTGGAATGATGAATGTGAGAAGGCTTTTCAAGACTTGAAGAAATACTTGGGAGCACCTCCACTGTTGTCCAGGCCGGTGATGGGAGAAAAATTATATTTGTACCTTACAGTATCCGAGAATGCAGTTAGCTCGGCGTTGATCAGAATGGAGAATGGAGTACAAAAGCCAATTTACTACACAAGTAAGGCCTTCCGAGGAGCAGAGATCAGATATCCAAGACTGGAGAAATTGGCACTGGCGCTGATTGAGGCGAGTAGGAGAATGAGGTCGTACTTCCAGGCTCATACTATAGTAGTATACACCGATGTGCCATTGATACAAGCCCTTCATAAGCCAAAGAAATCAGGGAGATTGATGTACTGGGCAATAGAGCTCGGAGAATATGATATAATTTATGAACCCAGATCATCATTAAAAGGACAGGCTGTAGCAGATTTCATAGTGGAGTTCACCTATCCTGATACCCCCGAGGAGCAAAAGTTGCTCGCTGATCAACCTGTGGATGTTACAGGATCAACAAACGCAAGCCCAGACCAATTTCGATTGGTAAAAGGGTGTGTGGATGTTACAGGATGTGATGCAGAGATATTTGGGAGGACTCCAGACGAGGAACAAGAGTTGCTCGCTGATCAACCTGTGGATGTTACAGGATCGACAGACACTAGCTCAGACCAACTCCGGTTGGTAAGAGGGCAAGTGGATGTCACAGGATCATTAAATTCGAGCTCAGACCAACCTCGGTTGGTAAAAGGGCAAGAAAAAATGATCGATGAGGAGCGAGAAAAATCCGGGGAGGATGAAAGGAAGCAGCAAATATTTCACCGAGGAACTCTGACTGATCAAAAATTTGAAGACGAGTTACCTATATGGAGGCTATATGTAGATGGCTCATCTTGCACTGCAGGATGTGGCGCGGGGATAGTTCTAAGCACTCCAGGTGAGGTCGACATGGAATACGCTTTGCGTTTCCAATTCAAAGCTTCCAACAATGAGGCTGAATATGAGACTATGATTGCAGGGCTTAATTTGGCAAAAATTATGGAGGCACAGCAGGTTGTGATCTTCAGTGACTCTCAATTGATTGTAAACCAAATGATGGTAGTATATGCAGTTAGAGGAGAATTAATGATCAGATATCATGCAAAGGCAAAGGAACTGTTATCAGAATTTGTCGCTATTCAGCTGGTTAGAATACCAAGAATGGAGAATGCGAGAGCAGACGCCCTAGCTCGACTAGCATCAGCTACTCGCACCGAGCTACGACGAACAATCCCAATTGAAGTGTTAGCTGGTCGGAGTATAGATGAAGATCTGAAGATGAATTTTATCACCCTTGATTTAGGACCATCTTGGATGGATCCCATCAGGGTATATATCGAGGAAGGAGAGTTGCCAACCGACAAGCTTGCAGCCAAGAAATTGAAGTTTAAAATTTCTCGGTATGTACTAACTAATGGTGTTTTATATAGACGAAGTATTATGGCAGGTTTGCAAAGATGTGTACATCCCACCGAGGTGAAAGATTTGATTGAAGAGATCCATGAAGGGTCTTGTGGAGCATATGTAGCAGGTCGGACACTTTTACAAAGGGTGATGACGCAGGGATACTATTGGCTGACGATGAGGGCAGATTGTATAGCCTATGCCAAGAAATGTGACAAGTGCCAACGCTTTTCCTCTATCCGAAGAACTCCACAAGCATTGTTGACACCCATAACTTCCCCTTGGCCATTTTCCATTTGGGGAATTGATTTGGTTGGACCACTACCAACGACCCGAGGAAGGTTCAAGTACCTCGTCGTCGCAGTGGATTATTTTACTAAGTGGGTAGAAGCTGAGCCACTCATTGATATGACGTACGAGAAGGTGTACCAATTTGTTTGGAAGAACATAATTTGTCGATATGGTCTTCCTCCTGCTTTCATCACAGACCATGGAACATAATTTGATAACGAGGAGTTCGCTGCCTATTGTCATCAATCAAACATTTTGAAGGTTCATTCAGCACCAGGCCATCCTCAAAGCAATGGACAAACTGAAGTGACAAATAGAACGCTACTGAACGGTTTGAAGAAAAGATTGGATGATGAGAAAGCGAATTAGATCAACGAGTTACAATCAGTACTCTGGGCTTACCGAACTACTCCCCGAGTAGCAACTGGAGAATCACCATACATGCTGGCGTTTGGAAGTGAAGCTGTCATACCTGCCGAGTTGGGTCTCCCAACACATAGGGTACTGAATTTTAATTCCCCTATCAGCGATTTAATGAGAAGACTGGATTTAGACATGCTCGAGGAGGTCAGAGAGGAGGCAGCCATTAGAAATGCTGCTTACTAGCAGCGGACAGCTTTGTTTTACAATAAGAGGGTGAAGAAGTGCGACCTAAAAGAAGGAGACTATGTGCTGAAGAAAGTAATTCAAAAGCATAACAAACTGGAGGCAAATTGGCATGGACCATACCGAGTTACAGAAGTTGTTCGACCAGGAACTTATCGAATAGCAACTTTAGAAGGCGAAGAGTTTAAGAATGCATGGAACGCAGAACATCTGCGCAAGTATTATCAGTGATGTATATGTAACACAATTTCCATCGGTATGAATAAAATAAAAACATTCTGCAAATCTCTCTGTTTATTGAAAAATTTTCGGGGAATACTAGTGCTATGCACTACTCGACAAAGCTCGGCAGACTACTCAACAAAATATTCCAAACTGTACCAACATAGTTGGTCGATGAGGAGAAAATATTCCAAACTGTACCAACGTAGTTGGTCGACGAGGAGAAAATATTCCAAACTGTACCAACATAGTTGGTCGACGAGGAGAAAATATTCCAAACTGTACCAACATAGTTGGTCAACGAGGAGAGAATATTCCAAACTGTACCAACATAGTTAGTCGACGAGGAGAAAATATTCCAAACTGTACCAACGTAGTTGGTCGACGAGGAGAAATATTCCAAAAAATGCCAACCTGTTTGGCTAGGAAACGAAATATTCCAAAATGTACCAAGTATGGTTGGTCGGGGATAAAAACCCACTAACTATAGTTGGTCAACGATGAGAATTTATCGACTTTGGTTAGTCGGATACATTTTATGAAAAAGATAAAAATTTACCAAGTATGGTTAGTCGGGGATCAACTCTCATTAACTATAGTTGGTCGACGAGCACAATTTAACAACCTTAGTTAGTTGGAAAATTTTTATACTCATTACTTTATTATTAAGTAATCGAGCAACATTACTGATACTTGTAACCTTTTTTAAGTTGGTCGATGAACAGCACAATATTATTATCTTTTTAACAGAGATACATGAATATAAAGTATTTGATAACTACAAGATAATAGCAATTGAGATTTGCAAGCAAGAATGAAAGTCTTTCATTAAATGAAAAATAAGTTACAAGTTACATTGATAATAAAATGAAAATTACATGGATATGTATACTAACTGTTACATCAAAAAATTCCTATTCTATTGGTCTTTTCCCCTCAGCTTTCGATACAGGTTCCTCGCCAGCAGGAGGATCATTTAAAGACTGAGGAGAATTGATGAAGTTCAAATCCTTCAGCATCCTGACGTTCATCACAGAAGGTCGATCTAGAAGATGCTTGGGACGAGATACCTCAAATTGAGAATGTAAATTGTAGTCACCGAGGTATTTTTCAATTAAGCTCCGAGGAATGGCACGAGTTGGGATCTATTCCATGTCCAAATTGTACGGTGGCACAGGCAAGTCGAGCAACCCGAGATCATAGTAGTCCCACAGATAGTGTCCTTATTCGAGCTTCAGCACGCCTAAGGTATTCAGCCAGCCTTGTTTGTAGCCCTCATTATTGGCATTCTGGATACGATCATCCAAGTGGAATAGTGCTTCGTTGTATCCAGCCAACCAGAACTCCCTGGGCTGTTTGTGGAATTAATATGTTAGCCTTTCAAGCTTCTCGTGGAGACTCTTGACAAAAAGCTCATTATTCTCCAACAATGATTTCTTTGCAGAGAGCTATTTTTCCAGGTCTCGAATCTTCTTTGACATATCAGATAACGCCTGGTTCTTAGCCATTAATTGGAATGCTTGGTTCTCTAAGGCAAACACTGTCCTCTGTTCCTCGACCAGCACCCGAGCTGCTCTTCCTCATCCCCGAGGAGCTCTTGCTCGTCCCCTAGGAGATGGGGAAGTGCCCGACCTCCTCAAGGTGTCCAACTCTTCCCTTAATTTGGCATTCTCAACCTCTAAAAATGAAAATCCCTTGTCAGTCACAGGGATTAGGGTTGTTAAAGAAGAAGCTGCAGACTTCAACTGCGCTTGCTCCTTCTGCAAATTGTTATTCTCTTGCTCCAGCAGCTCGGCAATCTGTTTGCACTGTTCAACCTCACCCTTCAAAGTTCTCTCCCTCAGATCATACCCAGCAAAAAGCTTCTCGTAGCCCTTGTCAGCAACGATCAACTTATACTTCTTCTCGTACCCCTCATACAGTAAGGCAGTTGCTTCCTTGTACTGATTCTGAAGGTCTTCGAGGGTACACTGGAGATCCTCGATAATTTCATAGTAAGCCACATTATTGGATATATCTCGATCAAGTAGACACTTCATGTACTGATATGCTTCGACTGCCTGTTCTGAAGCATCATGACCAAAGATGTCGGCAACTTCTGATGCACTCAGGTCTGTGTGACCAGCCTTATAATATTCATTACATTGCTGCATCAGCTTTGTATCATTGGCAGATAGCAGATCCATCTTGGCCAAAAACTAGCAGAGAAAGAAAAGACAATCAGAAGATCAAGACAGAGTACAAATAGAAAAGAGACAACCGTATGGAAGAAAAAACTCAAGTTTTATTAGATCATAGTGCAGAGTTACAAAGATCTTGGTTACATTTGACAAAAAAGAAAAATAGAAAGAGAAAACCAAATAACACTACACCTTTTCCTTATCTCCCAAAACCATCTCGGGAGGTTGGGAAGAGGAGGCGGGTTGCTCGGAGGGAACTGTGACTTGTTCGGAGAGCACTAGCTGTTGCTCGGAAGAAGAAACTACTTGCTCGGCAGCAGGCTGGCTGGTTAGGGAATGTTCTCCCACTACCATTGAAGACTCCTCAGAGGTAGCTTCGTCCTCTTCTAATTCTTCTAGAGTAGGAGGGGGACCAGGGATGTGTCTCTGGAAGAGCTCGGATGACTCGTCGAGCTTCAATTCCTGAAGGGCAGCAACCCATCCGTCCCTGAAATACTTTACACTTCTATAATCCACTTAAGAGACCATGGAAGCACATCCCTTATCCCAACCTTTGTCCCAGCCAGAGATAAAGGACTTCTTCATGGCAGCTTTCCTTTTGGCCTTCTCCAAGGCAAGTTTCTCGGACAGCAAAACATCAGCAGCTCTCAGTTTTTGTTCAGCTTCCTCCTTCTGCCGAGTTATTTCCTGGAGTTGGACCAACCTCTCCTCAGCAGCCTTGAGTTTACTTTCAAATTCCCCAGCAGTCTTGAGCTTCACATCGAGCTCTTTATTAGCCTTCTCCAAGGCATTCACTTTCCTCTCCAAATCCCTGGAGGCCTCAGCAACCCGAGTTTTCTCCTGCTCGGAGGAAGCAAGTTTCTTCTCCCAGACTGCCTTATCAGTATCGTACCTCTGGAGAGATTCCTCCAAGGACTTGGTAGCTTCTTCCAGAGATCCCTCCACACTGGAAGAGGAGCAAGAAGCTTTAATTGCTTCATCCTTCTTAAGGATTATGTTGAAGCAGCTCGTCAACTGTAAACCGAAAAAGAAAGAAAAATCAGAAACAAATATGAGAAATAACAAAGGAAAATACGAAAATTTCAAAGTAAAGGTACTTACTGAAGCAAGATGACGAGCAGCCAAAGAAGTAACCATATCCCGAGTAAGGTTATCTTCATTACCTTGCACCTCGGGAATGGTCAAGGACTTTATAGAGCTCATGTCAGAGCTCGGGGGAACAGATGTGGGAACCCCAGTCTCAGCAGCAGGGGGCTGAATGCTGGTGTCAGCCAAATTGACCGAGGAGCTCTTCTTCAGCCTCCTCGGGGGAACAGATACAACCAAGGAAGAATCCTTGGTCGGTGATATCACAATCACCTCTCCAGGAGCAGCAGAGCTACTCGGAGCCACTACGGGCTTCTCGGTAATCTTCGCAGGAGCAGCTGGAGGAGCTGCAGCAGTTTTCTTTGTCCCCTCCCTCGGGACATCAATCCTAATCCTTTTTACCTCCCCAGAGCCGGAGGCAGTTTTCTCAAACAGAGCAGGAGTCCTTCTCTTCTTCATCCTTTCGCTCAACGGAACGTGAGATTCTGGCGAAGAACTTGCAGAGGGTGGTACTGGCTCTGCTTCACTGATCACTGGACGAGCAATGAAAGAAGTTATATAGCTCTTGTATTAGAGCAGATAGGAGGTTGATCGAATGTGCTCATCAGCAACCCTTTGATGTAGACCCCAGATAAGTCCCAAATGCCTTAGATTGACATCTGTTTCTTTTGGGCACTTTCTCTTGCTACCAACTGCAAATAAACAGACATTGTTATCAGTAACACATTTTATCAAACATAAAACAAACATGATTTCAAGATAAATAAAATAAAATAAAATAAAAATAACCTATCCCATTGCCATAAGGAGGGCATCTGGGACCCTGGTAAACCTCATATCCGATTAAAGGAGGGTGTTGCCAATTTTTTACAATAACCCCATTTTCAAAATAATCCCTGTTGGCATCAGGGAGATTGACTACTAAGGCTCTATTTATAAACCTAGTTTTTAAATAATAAATATTATCATTAACTGCCCATCTATAGTAGTACATAATTTTCAAAATCCCTATACGAGTTCCATGCGCTTGATTTAATTTATGCACCCCATTAACTATTCTCCAGGTGTTGGGGGCTATTCATGCAGGAACAACATCAAAGTACTGACAGAATTCCAAACACAGAGGATTGGGTGGAAAAGAAAATCCACACTTAGCAAAAAAGAGACTGGGGAACCAATGTCCCTCAGCCAAATTGAAATAATTAGAAGGCTCAGAAAGCTCTTCCAAGACAACCCAAGAGGGAATGGAAAAATCAGATCGAAATTTGTCAAGAGACTCAACTGGGTAAACCAATATGATGAATTAAAAGAAATGAAGAAGAAGAAAGAGGATCTTACAGAAAAAAGACTAAAGCTGTTGACAATGAACGACGGAAGAGATGAACACACAAAAGAGTAGAAGACAATGAAAAACTCGAAGATGAAAATTTGAAAAGATAGAATACGATGGGAGTCTCTGTGAAGTTTAAATACCTTGCCTTGGGAACTGGCGAAATAATGATTACAAAAAGGATGATTACGTTACCGGCGGCTAAAAAGCATTAAATATTGACGCGGGAATCAAAGCGAACAACAGCGGCTAAAAAGGCGAAAAGTGATGCGGGAACCGAAGCGAGCAGAAAAGTCCAAAAAAGCATGATTCTACGAATTGAGATGGAGAAATAAATACAAGGGAGATGATCCTAAAAATCAGGAAGAACTATTTAAAGCTACCGTATTCCGAGAAAGAATGTTTCGTATTCCTCAAATTTTGAACTACGAAACATTGGGGGCTTCTGTTGATACCAAATTTAATCTGCTGACTCGGATCAATCATATGAAGACACGTGGCTATCTACATGGCAACAATATGCACTTCCGAGATAATCACACGCTCCGAGGAACCATGTTACTCTGAGGAACTCATACCCTCCGAGGAACAGACCTCTCCGAGGAACTCATATGCTCCGAGGAACCATGTTACTCCGAGGAACTCATACCCTCCGAGGAGCAGACCTCTCCGAGGAACTCATACGCTCCGAGGAACAGACCTCTCCGAGGAACTCTTGAATATCAGAAAGCTTAGGCGGTCCGAGCTATTCAGGCGGTCCGAGCTGCATCTCGAACAAAGCATTAATTGATGAATAACCAACAGTTCAACTGTTCATTAAATGCTTATCATTTAGACGCACACGCTTAAAGGGCATTAAATGTATTACCCTTTCATATGTATATCATTTAATGTATCACCCTTTCATATGACAGCCTCAAGTCTATAAATACGTTGTACAATCCTCATTGTGGGGGATCTGATCCTGAATCCAAACTTTGGGATCTAGAACGGAATTTCTTGTAATCTAGAATTCCCAAACAATCAGCAATAAAATAACAGTGGACGTAGGTCATTCTTATAAGGCTGAACCACTTTAAAATCTTTTGTCTCATTTATTTATCTGTGATTGAATTATTAGAGTGATCTAATTTTTTACATCAACAATGAGTCTTAACCCCTAAGGAGGATATCCTAGAATAGCGGAAGGTTATGACTCTTGCAAACTGAAGCAGGTGTGTCCCTTAAGTTAGGATTAGGTTCCACCCTAGGTGTGTGAGGGAAAAAAGGATCGTCACTAGGAAGTGCATCATCCTCACACAGAAGGCTAGGGTCAACAAATGCCGGTGATTTTTCATCTTGCACGGTGACATTTATTGACTCTATTACCTTAGAGCTACTCAGGTTAAATACCCGGTATACTTTATTATTCGATGAATAACCTAATAATATTCCCTCGTCATTCCGGGAGTAAAACTTTTCTAGTTGCTCTCTATCCTATTGGATGTAGCATTTACTCCCCAAAACATGAAAATATGAAAGGTTAGGTTTATTTCTAGTCCACAATTCATAAGGCATATGAAGAGTGATTGGATGAAAATAAACCATATTCATCGTGTGGCACGCGGTAGATACCGCCTCTGCCCAAAATCTCCTAGAAACTCTCTAACCTAGAAGCATAGATTTATCCATTTCCTGAATCGTCCGATTCTTCCTCTCAACAATCCCATTTTATTGAGGAGTCTTCACGGTCGAAAATTCAGGTTTGATCCCTAGGCTATCACAATAAAGATCCACCTTTGTTTTCTTAAATTTAGTGTCTTTCTCACTACGCATTCTATTGATAGTGACACCGTATTGATTTTGCAGGACATGACACTTGGTCGTAAGAAAATCAACAGCCTCGAATTTCTCTCTCATAAAACCTACGTTGGAATAATACGATAAATCATCTACCATCATGATGATATACCTCTTACCACCCAAACTCTCAGTGCGAGTAGAACCCATAAGATCCATGTGAATCAACTCCAGCACACGTGAAGTGGTAATGGGATTTAACTTTTTATGGGGACTACAGACTTATTTTCCCAACAGATAGGGTCCACAAATCACAGAAGTTAGCTTTCAAAGTTATGGCAAGCCACGTACTAGGTCCTTTTTAGTTTAGCGCTCCAAATATCTTAAATTAACATAACCTAGACGTTGATCCCATAGATCCATAGGAGTGGTCATGGCGCTATTGCAGACAAATGAGGACATGGGCACAATCCAATAACAATTATCTTCAGTCCTTACCCCTTGAAATAGAAGTTTATCGGCCTGATCATAAACATTATACGTGTGCCGATCAAACTTTACTGCAAAGTCAGTGTCGCACAACTGGCTAATACTGGGAAGGTTTGTTTTCAGACCTTTGACGTACAAAACATTATCTAGTTTAGGAAACCCATGTATTTATACTATACCTCATCCTATTATGATAGACTTTCTCACATCTCCAAAAGTGACTTTATTTTCCCATGCGATCCTCTAGGGAGGTAAAAAATGATAATCACTTGTCATGCGCCAGGAGCACCCACTATCGAAATACCATTGTGAGGTATTATGTGCTTTGAGAGAAACATGAATAACAAGGGATTTTTCGTCACTTTTAGGCACCCAAGAAGTGGTAACATTTTGTTTCCCTTTGTTGTTGATGGTTCTAGCCGGGATATTAGAAGTATCCACTGATGGCAAAGATATTCGTAGGAAATCTTCCATCAAACCCTAAGATGTGGTGACTAGAAACTCAACCTTATCTCTAAGACTAGTAAAATCACTAATGGGTCATGGCAAAGCATATGTACATCGTGCCGATCCCAAATTATGTAAAAACTCTCTCAGTGGCTTTTTCTCTTGCAGTAGTACAAAAGTACACAGTCTTAGGCCGACCTTGGTTTGCTCTTCTTGGCCGAACTCTTCTTTGGGATTTTGGTTGGAGGCCATATGGATTCACTATAAACTCAGGAACTGGTTTCGGTGCAATATGACGGGGGAAGAACCGTCAAAACCTATTCTCTGCCTTTCACCAAACCCTAAAGTGAGGGCGAGGAGCATCTTTCTAGATTTGTCCTCAATTTTTACCTTTACCTGCCGAGATCTCTCAAGGTCATGAGTGAGTTGGGCTTCAATTTTCTTCTGAGTCTCCACGGATGCAAGGAGGTCACTCGTAAAACTAGCCACTTATTTGGGCAAGTCCCCTATTTCTTTCTCAAAACTTCTCCCTCCCTCTTCAAATGGTCTCTCTCTCTTCAAACAAACTCTCTCTCACTCTCTCTCTCGCTCTCTCTCTCTACATAAACTTTCTCTCTTTCTACACAAACTTTCTCTCTCTTTATCTCAAGGTAGTGCTAATGGAGGACTTTCTCTCTCTCTTTCATCTTTCCTAAATCCTTTTCTAACGCAATGATCCTAAGAGTTAACCCTTTATTATGATTTTCAGTTTTAAAAGATCCAGCATATAAATCGACATAAGCGCATCATGCTTTTCAGTTTTCACTGCAGAGGTCTCCTTATGACGTAGCATTGTCATCGTCATGAGGTACATTGGAATTACTCACATGGCTAACCATGAATGCAATGAAATTTCACTCATGCGGTGATTTGTCTCCAGAATCCACCAACTCAACCTCACTGTCATCACTTAGGGAGGCATTTAAAGATGATTTGCCTTTGCCTTAACGTTTAAACCTATTTAGACACTCAAAAGCCTTATGACCTCTACTGTCACACTCATAATATCTCGCTTCATCTCTTTTAGGCGTGTTCTTCTTATCTTTATCAAACTTCTTTCCAAATTTGTTTCTCTCAAAATTCTTTTTATCTTTGAAATTGCCATTATTTTTTAATTTGAGAAATTTCTTGAATTTTTTTGCAAACAATGCCAAATCATCTAATTCAAAATCAAACTCAGAATCTGACATTTCTTCCTCTATCCATTTAGACAACTCTACCCTCTTTCTAGCTGACTCCTCATTTTTCCTAGCCTAGGCTTTAAGTGCCATCCCTTTATCTTTGGATTTAACCGCTTTAGGAAACATATCAATTTCATATGTTTGGAGGTCTCCTACCAGTTCTTCTAATTTAAGAGTATTCGAATTTCCTAAAGAATTTAACACAATTACTTTGGGGATAAAACTCTTAGGCAATGATCTCAAACTCTTTTTAACAACCGCGCATTAGGAATATGTTCACCAAGATTGAAACTAGTATTGAAAATATCAAATAGACATGAATAAAACTCATCAAAACTTTCAGATTTAAGCATGGTTATTATTTCAAATTGTGTTGTTAAATTTTGCAACTTAGATTCTTTAACTGCATTTGTGCCTTCATGGGTAAGTTGAAGAAAATCCCATGCTTCCTTTGATGTGGTACATTTAATGATGCATCGAAACTTTTTAGGTAAGACGGCTCCAGAAATTTTACTTAGCCCACGAGAATTATATGTTCTCCATTTAAATTCGTCCTCAGTCCCGCCAGACATAGATTTATCACATTTTCTAGGGTTACGGAGGGAGGAGTCCACCCTCGTTCACATACTAACCAGACACGTTCATCAATGGCCTTTAAAGTAGATTTCATACGGGATTTTCAATAAGAAAAATTTGACGCATCAAAAACTGTGATTCAATTATATAAGTTTTCCATTGAACTTAACCTTTTCAAAAAAATCATTTTTTTCAAGAAATTGATATTCGAAAAAATTACACGGTATAATTGTGTAATTGGATCTGATATGAATTTGAGAGTGCGCTTACGTTCAATGTATAAAGTTATTTAATTAAATTCCAATTGTAATACCAATTTTAATTCAACCCTAAGCATGCATCTAATCGTGATTGAAAGCAATAAATATATTACATATGCAAGACAAACAATCATAAACATAGTCTTGACGAAAAATCCCCCAAAGGGGTAAAACCCTTTTATTTAACTATATGATGTAAATCACAAATTACATGTACAGAGAAATAACCCGTAGTTAGACACATAAATACCCGTAGGTGTCGGCTCGTTGTCGTCAGCAAGAGATCCCTCAAGAGCTCCAATGGTCAACAGTGAAGACAACCCTTCTTCTTCGTAAGATGTACTCCAAGAATGTGTACAATGAGTAATAAGGGTTTAGAATGATTCACATATAGATTTGGGATATTTGTTGAATCAAAAGACATTAAAAACCTAAAAGATGAAGTCTTTAAATCACAGTAGTTCTGCAAAAAAATGGAGTTGAAAAGACTTGGGAAAAACCTAATTCAAATCAGGTATTTATAGGATAAAAAAATGAAGTCATTTTAAGGTCGTTCGAACGACATGATTTATCGTTTGAATGACTGAAACATCAAGAATTATTTTTCTAAGTATGCCAACAGGTCATCAAAAATTAATTTTGACCTAGAAAATCTGACTTATTTTGATAAAAACATTTTATGAAAATTCCCAAATAAATATGTAAACATTAAAAACTCCAAATTAAACATTATCCCTTTTAACGAGTGGAGTTAATGGGAATCGATTGAAGACGCACACTGCACGTTGTACGATGTTGATGCACAATGCACGTTTGAAGATGATGGGTGCGTGAAACTCAGAATTCGGATTGAGGCCGTCATGAATGATCGTGTTGAGGCATGCCGAATGTATTGGTATATGACATACTTGTTGTGATCTTGGATAATGTAGAACTTCATAGATTTTATACAGACATTTAAAAATCATGTACTTACAGTAAGAGATCACAACACCCTCCTATCTAGTTTCAAATATAGTAAGCCACCTCTATTCAGTCTCCTCGGAACAAACCTTCGTAACCACATTGCCCCATAACCACCTTAAATAATTCCCATATATATTACCCCAGGCTCCCCAAAAAATTGGGACGGATGGGTAGATGGTCAACGTCGCTGCCCTAAAGACCCCAAGGTCATTCTCAGCGATTCAGTCAAATCTTCCACGAGGAAAAAGTGCCTATGTGAAGAACAAAGATTTACTCTCATCCCACTTGGCATAAAATTCATCGAGAAAGGAAGTCTCGAAAAACCCGTGACTCAAGCATAATGATAATCGTTCAACTGCAGAACAAGCACAGTACAATATATGCGACTGGCTCCACTTGACATTAACTTTTCTATCTCACCATCTGTAGACCAACCAATCTAGCAATGATTATGAAGAAATATGAGTACCAAGATTCAACAAGAGTGACACAAAATATATAAGCAATGTACTTGAACTAACAAGAAAATAAGCAGGTCAGGGGGTATGTCGTTCACCCCTATTTTGGGAAATCCCCTTTTTACTTTGTACCTCTTTTCATTTCTAAAAAAGTCCCTTCAAAGAGAATCTTTTTGCAACTAAGCCTCCAAGGCATTTATCTATTCAAATATGCCAAAAACTTACTCAAAAATTCAAAAAACATCATTTTTCTACTTTTTCTTAAAACAAAATTCCCAATGGAAATTTGAAGTGCATGTAAAGTAAGCCAATAAATAAATATAATCAAACAAAAATTCTCCGTATTCTACCTTTTTAGTCTTTTTTTAGGTAAAAGGAAAATACAATAAGTAAAGCATACAACATCGCTAATGTCAAGATCCGTCAGTCACAATGGCAAATCTGCATGAAAATCCCGAAAAGAAGGGAAAAAAATATGGACGTCATCTTTATTCCTCGCCATTAGCAAACTCCCCAGTAGAAACAGAATAAAAAGGGGCAACGCCTACCACACCCACTTCTCATCAACTGCATTTATCAATCTCTCCAGCAAAGTCTCCTTCAGCGATGTATCGTTGGGAACCTTTACGAGGTATAAAATTCGGAGAAATCTATCTTAAGTCTCACCTCCTCAAGAAGCTTTTCACATACCTCTTTCGCGTCCTCATACCTGGGAGCAAACACTTGATAGAGAAATATCCAATTACAAAATTCAAAATTCAATAATATCAATCCTCAATGGAGAAATCTAAAAAAACCTTAGAATTCCATGCCATTATCGGTAAGCACACCCATGCCTATGCCTATCGGTAGACCCCCCAAATTTTGTTACAAAATTCCAAAAAAAAATCAAAAATGCCAAAAGCATTCATAAAAAATCTCTAAAAATCTCAAAAAACTCAAAATCCATCAAAAACACATTTTTCATAAAAAATTATTCATTTTAAAAAATACAAAATATATTCAAAAATTCATAAAAAAATCCATCTATTCCAGAAATTCATGAGAATTTTAAAAATCAAAAATCAAAAGGAAAAAGAATTAACAAATCAATCGAGTTATCAAACTACATCGCGCATTCGTGTTAACACTCTTTAGGTTTAATTAATTGGTCTCAACCCTCTGAATCGGTCACTTCTACTATTTAAGTCCTCAAAATTGGCCTATACCCTATGAATCGATCGTTCACACTCCTTAGGTTTGCAAAATTGATCTTAACTCCCTGAATCGGTAGCTTCAACTCCGTAGAACTATAGAATTGTCCTCGAACTTCTGAATTGATTGTTTTCACTCTTTAATCCTACAGAATTAGCCTCGACTCTCTGAATATGTTACCTCCACTCATTAGATTCACATAATTAACTTAGGCCCGCAGAATTGGCATCGATCCTTTGAATTGGTCTATTCCACTCTTTAGGCCTCCATAATTAATCTAGGCCCACAGAATTGGCCTCAAACATCTAAATCGATATCTTTCACCCTTTAGGTCTACAAATTAACCTAGGCTCGCAGAATCAATCTCGACCCTCTAAATTAGTCTCTTATACTCTTTAGGTATACATAATTGACATAGGCCCTCTGAATTGGCCTCAACCCTTTGAATCAGTCGCTTCCACTCTTTAGATCCATGAAGTTGACCTAGGCGCACAGAATTATCCTCGACCCTGTTAATTAGTTCTTTCACCCTTTAGGTCCGCAAAATTGACCTAACTCTCCAGAATTGTCCTCGACCCTCTCAATTGATCGCTTTAACCCTTTAGGTCCACAAAATTAACCTATACCCACATAATTTCAGTCGCCTACCTTCCCTAGGTCATCACAATCATACATTTATCTCAAACACTCACCTCATTTATGATGTTTATCCATTAATGGCCTCCACTTATCCTAAGATCTCCCTTCTAGGGGCTCCGTAGCCACATAATTCTAGTACCCCTATTATAATACCCCAAATGCACCTTTATAGGTCCGAAACACAATTACTTTAAACCTTGGACTCATGTATTCCCTCTAAAACCCAAATCTAGAGACCATTCGATTCTTCTGATCTCTATTTGACTTTGGTCAACTCTCGAAGCTGAGGGTAATTCACCAAAATCTCATACGGCTCTGCCCTTTTTAACGATTCATATCATGCGTGAACCTGCCATACGATTCGCATTTACTTGCATTTTTTTTACTTTGGTCAACTCTCGAACCCAAGAGTTTCTTAGTGAAATTTTATAGATCTTTGAATCCTTATTCCCATGGGTTTGTCTATGCGTGAATCAGACTTACGATTTGCATTTTATGCCTTAACTTTTTTTCTAAAATTCCATTTTGACAACCTATAGGTACCTCTAGCCCTCTGCCTATTGGTATAAGGTTACTTTACTTAGCCTACAAGTCATATGCTATGCCGATAGGCAGGCCTAGGCCTATGTCAATCGATAAACCAACAACCTTAAAAATTTCCTATTTAAGAAAGCTATGACCTCATTGTCAAGTACGTGCTTTTTCAGATACCAAAACTCCCATTTTCCTATAAATCAACGTGTTGCCTTTTACACATCCCTTTCAAAACGTTCCTCTGATATTTCATTACACCATCCACGCATCTTACCTTTTTTCCCACTTTACCACTATTACACCACCACCAAAATAAACCTACGTCACTATAAAAGTCATAATTCAATCATCATAGAAGGTCCGAATTTTATTCATTAAAACTTGTTATTATAGTGCTATTACTCACTTTTTTACTCATCAGTATATTTTTCACATTTAGTTGTCATTTACACACCTTAATCACCTTACTATTTAAATATTCACTAAATTTATTTTCATAAACTCAAAAAATTAAAAAAAAAAATTATCATTAAACACCAAACTAGAACTTTCCTTCCATTTTTACAACACTTACCTTACGTGTGCACGTTCTTTAATATAACCAAAATAAGGAAATTTTAGTTTTGGATTCATGGATGAAATCTCACCCGTATGTGTTTTCGAACTACGTGAACTTTGATGCCATTTCTGGCTACATAGGTGTCTCGAGTTTTCATCGGGAATCGAGTCATCTTTTCTTATTTTTCATTGTATTCAATCTTACCATTATATATATATATATATATATATATATATATATATATATATGTGTGTGTGTGTGTGTGTGTGTGTGTGTGTGTGTGTGTGTGTGTTCTTAGTAACCCCATCACATATGCATATTCACTTCCTCATAGTGAATCATGATCTGGTGTGTTGCTCACATTATATTATATTTTCATTTTTTTATTCACTTTCATTCTTGTAATCCCTTGAGACACATATATCCAATTCCTCATAGTGCATTATGATACGGTGTGTTGCAAATAGCGTATCCTTTTCTCTTTTTTATATTTGTAGCGATCTTGTCAGACATACGTATTCCATTCTTAGGGATTGATTGTGATTCGGTGTGCTACTCACATTTCAGCTACTTTCTAAGGTTATTTTTGTTTCTTTTTTATTTTATACTCCATAGAATGACTCTTACCCTTATTCTCCATGACTTGGATATGATGATTTATTTCTCACCTATTTCACTCCATACACATGATACATGAAAAATTGCATGTTTGATAATAATAATTATAAAAAAACATTCTCATAGCTTATGAGAGACTCAAAAGGAGAAAAATGTGCCTAACATCTTCCCATTCTACAACTTAGTCTCCAAACTCGTGATCTATTTGGTTTCATATCACTAACCAAAATTATCAATCTGGCACGGTTTTAAAGTGTGTCAGATTAAATTTGACACAGTTTTGAACTGTGCCAGTATCAAGTGTTCCAAAATTGCCATTTTTTCTGGTATTGTTTAAAAGTGTGCCAAATTTGGCCAAAGTGACACACTCTAAAATCGTGCCAGAATTTGATATTTCTGGCACACTTTATAACTGTGCCAGATTGAGTACATTTTGGTACACTTTTGGCATAGTTTTAAACCATGTCAAAATTTAATACACTTTTGGCACGGTTTTGAACTATGCCAAAATTTTATATCAAAGAAAACAAAATTAATTATAAATAATATTACCCAAAAAAATCAGCAGCATTTCCACTATTTTTCGTACCTATTTTAGAATAACAAAAAATCAATAATAATATAAAACCAACATGGAAAAAATAGTACAACAATAATACAAATAGTTCGCAACAACACTAATACACATCCAGACAATAAGTCCACTAAAAATTAATTGCTCAAATTCCATTAATAGAAAATTCATGTCAATACATATGAAATTCATCACAACACATGAGGAAATTTAAATTTTATATCAATTAACGAATTAACATATCGATGAGGTACATAGTTCCATATGACATTTTTCAAGACTAAAATTAAAAGAATTGTAAATGAACACGAGAAATGAGCATTGTTATCATTTTTGAAGATGATAACTAAAAACTATCATTTTTAGGAAGAAAACCAATGAACGTTACTCGTCATTTTCTAAGAAATCATATCATCTCATCCAAGTATTGTTCGTATGGCTCAAATCAGAATCAAATCGAAGAAATGAAAAACATAACTCACAAAGGCCATATGGTTCCAGTAGTCTCTACAGAGCAACCATAATCTCCTTCAAAACCTAAAATCCAATAACATCATAACATAATCAAAATCGGGAGTGAAAAAATAGAAAAATACTTGGATGAATAAATCAAAATCAAAAGTTGCATTTGAAACCTAAACGCAATAAAGAATAGAAAAAAAAAGTAATAAAGAATAAATGTATTAATGAAACCTTAAGTAAGAAAAATTCATACCACTCAAACATAGTTTAAAAATTGTTTCAAACATATTTCAAAGGTAAATGAACTCCATATAGAATCCCTAAATAAACCTTCATATAAAATACCTAAAAGAACCTCCATAAGTAAGACCTAAAATCGATGGTTAAATCATTAGAATCAAACATGAATATTACCTAAGAGGAGCGACAGAAGGAGGAGGAAGAAGGAAGGCAGAGGAGACGATGGTGTTACAATGTTCTCTCCCTTCCTACAAACAACCAACACCAAATCACACCTAATAAACATCACTGTTTATTTTTAATAATGAATTTAGTTAAATTGAAATCAAAATCCTAAATAGAAAAGCAATAGAATATCTAGAACAAATCAAAATTGAAAATCTAAAACATATCATGAAATTGGAATCAAAGAAACTCACATCTTATAAGTGAAAAAAATAAGCCCAAATCGAATGAAGAACCTCTCTGCTCAAAAATCAAATCGAACATGTGTCTCCATTATTGGACAACTCTGAGAGAGAGAGAGAAATAAAGATGAGACCAACAAACTAGGCCCTGCATGAGGGATATAGAGGAAAGGGAGGAGCGACGAGGGTGAGCGAGAGAGTTAATTGAGAGGGCAGAGTGAGCAGGAGCCAAAAAATTGGAAGGAAACCTATTTTTTTAAATTAATTATATTTTAGTTAAGTGTACTCAATTTTGACACACTTTTAAATAGTGCCAATTTTGGCACTGTTTTAAAGTGTGCCAGATTGTCATTAAATCGTGCCAGAATTTGGCATAGTTTTAAACTGTGCCGGATTTTTAATATCAATGTGTGCCAAATTGTTATTTTTGGTATAGTGTATGCATCAGTTTGTCTTATGATGTTGTGTCTCCGGGGACGGCTATATATTTTGCCTATTTTGAGAAAAATAGATTGGAGACTCCATTATTTATATTTTACACCCCTTAACAATGATCGATTATGTCCATGGGAGCCCGTGAATATCGCGTGAGTGGTGGAAATAGGAGTTTCTTTCTTGATCGCATCACTCCATCTTTTCTCTCAGAGCGAATTCATCAACTCCCGGATGGATACCCCTTGGATTACCCAATTTTTTGGGAGTTACTAATATTTTTCTCCAGGATCTTCCTAGTCTGCTGCTTTAGAGAAAAAATGACTTGACATTGAGGTGCATCATGGAACCTCACTTATATACATTACTTCACATTGTTTATCTCCAATTGAGCTCCAAAAAATCAATATATAGTTGGAGGATTTGTTGGGGAAACGTTTTATTCAACCTAGTGTGTCGCCGTGGGGATGGACAATGTTGTTTTCCAAGAAGAAGGACAACTATCTACGAATTTGCATTAACTACCATCAGTTGAACCATTTCATTATAAAGAACAAGTATCATTTACTCAAAATTGATGATCTCTTTGATTAGTTGCGAGGTTCTAGAAGATTCTCAAATGTTGACCTTTAGGTTAGTGTTGATGCAAAAAACTAGACTAAGACTAATTAGTTGATCACGGATAAATTAAGTAAAATAAATAAAACACAAGAAAAAAAGTGGTTCGTCTTAATAGAATAGCCTACGTCCACGGTTATGTATTGACTGCCTTGAGTTATTTTTCGATCCCTTGCAATGAGGGTGATATAATGTATTTATAGCCCAAAGGGGGGGTCTTCATTGTTGTCTTGTGAAAGGATGGAATGCCTTTATTTGTTAGGCATTTACATCAATATATAATGAGAATTGATTATATGAACGTTGTCTTTTCGCAGGTGTTACAGGCTAAAATACTGCTAGCGCTTGGTTGGCTCTACAAAATAACTTTTCTGCTGTTAGTCGGGCCTCCCAGTTGGTCGGGTAACTAAGTTGGTCGGACTTCCTATGCTGACTTGGATTTGTGCCACATAGGATGACACATGCTGGCTTGTAATTAGTCCATGTAGGATGGTAAATTTTGGTATCAATAGAAGCCCCCAATGTTTCATACTTAAAGTTTATGCGAAAGTGTGGAATATTATGCCTTGGTAGTAGCTTGGGCTATTTGGTTGGCTGCAAAGCTTCCACTTGTCAAATTTATTCACTTGACAGTTTTTTAGCGTGAATGGAAATTTTCTAATATTTCAAATTTTAGCAAATACTTTTGGGGTATCTTTGTCTTTTCATTTGTTTATCCGTCGTAAATTGAACCATTGTTTACTTTAATCATTATTTGGCCCAGTTTTTGATGCGTCTTATAAAAAGGGCGGTAAAAACTTCGATCATTTTTCACCTCTTACTTCTGATTTTGCTGCTATGTTCTTTGCTTTCGTGCGATCATTTTCTTTCATGCCTTCAGTTCTTGTTGAATCCTTAAATCTTTGTAAGAATCTTTCACCTCTTCTTCTTTGTTTTCTTCATCATGGTTTACTCTATCGAGTCACTTGATAAGTTTAGAGATGATTATAACATTTCGTCTTGGGTGGTATTAGAACATCCCACTTTTCCTTTTGATTTTTTCTCTCTTGTTGAGGGTCATTGGTTCCTGTCTATCTTTGTTGCTGAATGTGGCTTCACATTTCCTCCTAATCCCTTATGTTTGGAGTTTTGTCAATATTTTGACATTGTACCTACGAGAGTAGCTCTTAACACATGGAAAGTTATTAATGGAGTTTATAAGTTAAATCAAATTCATGGAACCCATTTAGGGATTTCAGAAATCATGTTTTACTATAAGGGTCCTTTTGGTTCGGGGTAAAATATATTTTAACGCGGTGAAAAGTAATATGGTGAAATACATTTTCACCTATTAAAAGTTAAATTTTTTTCTCAGTTCTTGTTTAAAGTTTCATAATTATAGGGTGTGCACTTATTCACAATGTCAACCCAACAAAAATTTAATTTTAAAGAGGTTAATACGTATTTCACCATATTACTTTTCACCGCGTTGAAACATATTTTACCCCAAACCAAATGGACCCTAAGTGGGAAACTAGTGATACCACATTTTATTTGAAAACTAGGACTGTTAGTAAAGCTTTGGTAGTTAATCTCCCTGATTCTAATAGGGACTATTTTGATCATGGGGTAGTTGTAAAAAGTTGGCAACACACCCCTTTAGTTGGCAGTGCTAAATTCCAAGGACCTATATGTCCGCTATTTGGGAGTGGAATAGGTTATTTTATGTTTTAGCAAATCTTCCCTCCTTATGTTTAATAAAATGTCATGCTGACTGTTGTTTTATAAATTATTTTTCAGTTAATTAAAAAAGAAAGTACCCCAAAGAGAGCGAAATAAATTTGAAGGAGTTGAAGTTTATCTAGAGTCTTCATAAGGTAGTTGTTGAGGAGCACGAGAGGTAAGCCTCTTATCTGCTCTAGTACAGGAACATTGTTCCTTCTTTTATTGCCAAACCTATTGCCTCTCCTGCTCTGGTGATTAGTCTTGATGCAGAGTCTGCTGTTGATTCTGATATCCCTTTATCTGAAGTTATGAAGAAATGGAAATTTCCTGATCTTTATAGTGGTGTTGCACCTGGCTCCCAATCATCTACTGGGGGAGCTAAGAATAAAATTGGGGAGGTTATGAATCCCCCAGTCCCAAAAGGTACAACCCCCAAGGATCCAGCCCCTAAATACTTGGATCTTAAATATGTAGCTCCTAAAGAGGTTGAGGTTCATCTGATGAGGCTTAAGAGAGGGCTTGAAGAGAAGCAAGTCGATCAAGTTCCCGACCAACTGTCCTTGGTCGATTTTCCCTTATCTGATGGCGTTCTTCCAACATCTATTACTCCTAGTTTGTCTAGGAAGTTGATCCAGTTCCTGACCAAAGGTCTATGAATTGGCTGCTCAAAACCTTGCATCAGTAAGTAATTTCCATTATCTTGGTTTGGTTGTTATTTACATTCTTCATGTGCTCACTTTAATCTTCATTTTTTGCAGTCCATGGTACACTTCAATAATATACTGGAGACGGATGATGCAATTAAGCCTTCTTCTTTTTCGAATGAGGTGAGGAAGCTTTGTCTAGTTTGAAGAAGTCTCTGCTTGAGTCTCAACAAGCCTTGGAGAGTAAGAGGAGCATTTGGGTAGAAAAATTGAAGATAGCTGAATTGGCTCGTCAAACCTCTGATACAAATGCCCTTAAAGATAAGCGTAGGGCTAAGGAGGCTGGGCTCCAAAAGTATGAAGCTATGCGCGAGAAAAAGGAAGTTGGACGTAGGGCTAAGGCTGTTTAAGGTCTTGTGTCCTCTGTTCGAGCTAAATGAAAATCTTCTGAGAAGGCTTCCTTCAGTACTGGTTGGGATAAGGGCTGGAACAAGGCCATTTCTGCTGCTTCTGCTCAGATTAAGTATGTGAAGCAAAAATGTTTCAGAGATGGTTAGGTTACTGCACTTCAGGAGTTGAATACAAATGAAGACTCTGAACTTTTTCAGAGGTATATTCATGGTCCTCCTCTAGCCATAGAGTATGAGGTTGAGGATGAAGCTGCTTTTGAGGAGTCTTCATTTGTGGTTGAGTTTGCTGCCAAACAAGCTGAAGTCCATGAGTCTTTTATTCCTCCAGTTGAGCAAACCGAGCAACCTCAGCCAGTGGGCCCTTCTTCTGATCAGAGCAAGAAGGTTGAAAATGATAGGAAGAAGGTGTAATATTGTTCGGAATTTTTCTCTTTTATTTTTGTTGTTCTTTTTTCCTTTGTTTTGATTGGACGTGAACTCTTTGTTATCAATAAAAGAACCTTTTGTTTCTCCTTTCTCTTGTTCTCCATTATTGTTGTTGATTAGTGATTATTTCTTTTTACTAGTTTGTTATGAAGATGGAATAACTATCTTCCCATGATACCAAGCTACTGAGGAAATGCCATGCTTTTTTCAAAGCTGGCCATATGGACTTGTCCAATAAAAAAGTTACTCAGTTACTCGGTGATGATGCTTCAGAGCAAGTCAGGGAATCCTACAAATATTTAAAGTACTTACTTGATCGGGCAGTAGCAAATAATGTTGCCTATTATAAAATGATAGAATAAGGAATCCACTGCGCTGCTGCATCAGAGCTATGAGAGGAAGTATCAAAGTTTGAGTGAAGGTAGGGGATTTGATAAGTTTTTATCCATTTATAATAAGAATGAGACTTTACTTAAGCTTGAAATTGAAGAAACTAGGACCATTGCCAAAATCATGTAAGAGGAGAATAGTAATTTGAGGAATGAGTTGAATCTTCTGAAGTCTTCCTCTGGAGCTATTGTTGCTACTACCGATGAAGGTCATTCCTTTTTAGAAGCTGAGAATGCCAAATTGAGAAATGAATTAGAAGCCTTGAAAAACATGAAGTCCGCTTCTTCTTCCCGAGCTAGAAATAGGGATGCCGAGGAACTGTAGAGGAACTTAGGACCCAACAGGCCCTTGCCAACTAAGTTGCACAGTTAAAAGCAAAGGACCGAGCTATTGCTGAAATGTCTCAAAAGCTGCAAACTTTATCTGAGCAACTATCTACTCAATCTTCTCAATTGGAGGCTAAGGATGGGGTACTGAAGAATCTACAATCGCATGTTGATAGATTAACTTTCCAATTCCATAATCAACCTAGAGAATTTTGGATGGGTGGTTATAATAAGGATTTGGGACATTATGATGATAGACTCCAACAGGCCCAAAATGAGTCCTACAAATGGGGCTGAATTAATGCTTTAACTGTACTAAAGGTGGATATGAATGATACTATATGGGATTAGTATGACCCAGGCTTGCTGCAGCTTGATAATCCTCTGTTCAATTGGATGTTAATTGGGTACATGTTCACCGTGTTCCCCAATGTTTGATTTCCAAGTACTTGGGGGATTATGAACTGCATGACGAGCTTGAGATCATTCGTCCTCCTCATTTTCTTGATCTTCCTAGTAGCAGCAACACCAAGATGCTTCGTGATGTTAACTTCATTAACTCTCCTTTTACTTTAGATGATCCTCCAGCTAGCATGGATCCTGTTTCTAAATCTGAAGGAAAGCATCATGTAGAATAAATTTTTGTGTTTTGTGTTTCCATATTTGAGCAACAATATGTAATCATTTAAATTTAATGAAAATCTTATTTTGTGAATCGATCAACTTTTAGTTAATCTTTGAATGTCTGTGAATGTTTTTCTAGTCCTTGACTATGAATGGATCCACTATTTTAGTTAATGTCTATATATGAATGGATCAATGATTTGTCAACCTTTAATTTTTCACCGGTTCTATTGATACCCTTAGGTTTTACCTAAATATCATACCAATTAGCAATGTATCACCATGGTTCTACTAACGTACCTAAATTTTTAGGTAGTTACATTAGTTACCTTGGTTCCCGAGCGTATGTGGAACATCTGTCCTTCTTTTAGCCCAGTTTAGATGAACATTTATCATCCGGGTCTTCATTAACCAAGCATTTGGAACTTACAATTTTACCTTGCATGGTTTTTATGTGTTTGACAACCAGTTTTGCTGGTCCCTTTATTGATACCGATCAACTTTGTTGGTGGCCTTTATTGATATTGATACTGACCAACTTTATTGGTGGCTTTTATTAATACCGACCAACTTTGTTGGTGGCCTTTATTGATACTGACTAACTTTGTTGGTGATTGTTTATGCCAAACAACTTTAGTGGTGGCCTTGTTGATACCAACTTTGTTAGAAATATTTATTGATGCAGACCAACTTTGTTGGTGTTGTTGTCTTCATAATTAAAACTACTATCATGGTGCAACAAGTGCATAGCACTGCTACTCCGAAAAAGAAAACAATAAATAATAATTTCCCAGAAAGTCATGTTCTTATTAATATTGAAATAAGTATAACATAACTATGTTTACTGAAAGTACTTCTTCAAGTGCTTTGCATTCCATGTGCTCTTGAACTCTTCCCCTTCCAGAGTCTCAATCATGTATGTGCCTGGTCGGACGATTGCAGTAACACGATAGGGTCCATGCCAATTGGCTTTCAGCTTATTACTCTTCTGAGTAACCTTCTTCAAAACATAATCTCCCTCCTTTAAGTTTCTCGACATGACCCTCTTGTTGTAAAAACATTCAGTCCTTTGTTGATAGGTGGCATTTCTTAAAGCTTCATCTTCACGGACTTCTTTCAGCATGTCTAAATCCAACATTCTCATCAAATCGCTAACTAGGGTATTAAAGTTAAGGAGTCTATGCATAGGTAAACCCATCTCAACTTGGATTACATCTTCAGTACCAAATGCCAATAGATAGGGAGTTTCTCCAGTCGCTGTTCTAGAAGTTGTTCGATAAGCCCACAAGACTGAATGCAGTTCATTAATCCAATTTCCTTTTACATCTTCCAATCTTTTCTTCAGCCCATTCAACAAAGTTCGATTAGTTACCTCTGTTTGGACATTGCTTTGAGGATATCCAGGAGCAGAATGGATTTTTTATACATTGGATTGAACGCAATAAGCAGCAAATTCTTCATTCTCAAACTGTGTGCCATGATCAGTTATAAAGGAATAAGGTAAACCATACCTGCATATAATGCTTTTCTAAATGAACTGGTAAACCTTTTCATAATACATATCAATCAATGGTTCAGCTTTTACCCATTTTGTAAAATAATAAACAGCTACAACAAGGTACTTGAACCTTCCTCGGGTGGTTAGTAGGGGCCTGACCAAGTCAATTCCCCATAGGGCAAAAGGCCAGGGTGAAGTGATTGGTGTTAAAATGGCTTGTGGAGCCTTGTGTATTCTGGAAAATCTCTAATACTTGTCACATTTCTTAGCAAAGTCTACACAATCTACTCGAATGGTTGGCCAGTAGTATCCTTGGTATGTAATCTTTGTAGCAACGTTCTTCCTTCTACGTGGGCTCCACTGGATCCTTCATGGACTTCTTCAATTAAATCCTTTACCTCAGTTAGATGCACACACCATTTTAGACCAACAGTTAAGCCTCTCTTGTATAACACACCACCATCTAGTATATATCTTGTAGCTTTGTATTTCAGCCTCTTAGCTTCAAGTAGATCAGCTGGAAGAATTTTATTTTTAATTATGCTCTTATGGGATCCATCCAAGATGGCCCAATATCAACTGCAATAAAGTTAACCATCAGATCCTCATCAATGCTCTTATTAGCAATTAGCTCAATAGGAATAGTTCTTCGTATTTCTGTTATGGTTGTTGAGGCTAACCGAGCAACTGCATCTGCTCGGGCGTTCTGTAATCTCAAAATCCTGACCATTGAACTGCTAACAAAGTGGCAATTACTTCCAAAGTTTTAGCCAAATATCTGGTCATCAGTTCTCCTTTTGCTGCATATAAGCTCAACACTTGATTTACCACTAATTACGAATCGCTATACACTATAAGTTGCTCGGCGTTTAATGATTTAGCTAGATTTAGACCAATAATCACGAATTCATATTCTGCTTCATTATTCGAGGCTTGAAATTGGAAACGTAGAGTGTACTCTATGTCTAGCTCGTCTGGGATGTTGAGAATGATTTTAGCTCCACATCCGATTGCACAAGATGACCCGTCGATGTACAAACTCCATATGGGGATGTCGTTGTCAAACGTTTGGTTTGTTAGAGTCCCTTGATGGAAGATTTTAGCTTTTGCCTCCTCATATTTCTTCTTCATCTCCTGTATTCCACTGGCCGGTTCTGGTGGATCTTTTTCTACTGTTTCCCCTATTTGGAGTTAGTCGGATACATTTCTGGTTGGTTTACTAACTCCTGTATGTTGCTCGGCTATAGTCCCTTGCTGCTCGGGGACCTCTGGATAAGTGAATTCTGTAATAAAATCAGCCACATCTTGGCCTTTTAAAGCAGTCATTGGTTCATACACAAGATCATACTCCCCCAACTACATATCCCAATACATCAGTCTTTCAGATTTATGCGGCTTGTGAAAAGCCTGCCTTAGTAGCATATCAGTGTAAATCACTATGGTGTGGGATTAAAAGTACGATTTCATTCGTCTACTAGCTTCAATTAAAGCTAGTGCCAATTTCTCCAGTCTAAGATATCTTACTTCTACTCCTCGAAAAGCTTTGTTGGTGTAATAAACTAGCTTTTAAACTCCATTTTCCTCCTTGATCAAAGCCGAGCTAACTGAAGACTCAGATACTGCCAGATATAGATACAACTTTTCTCCCCTTATTGATCGAGAAAGTAGTGGTAGTGCTCCCGGGTACTTCCTCAACTCCAGGAATTCCTTTTTCACACTCATCGTTCCATTCAAAGGTTTTCTGAGTACGCTGAAGGATGGCAAGTATTTGTCTGTTTCTCTTGGCACAAACCTGTTGAGTGTTATTATACGTCCGATTAGTCTTTGAACATCTTTTTTACAGGTCGGGGATCTCATTTCGATCAGAGCTTTAATCTTATCTGGATTGGCTTTAATTCCCCATTGATTCACTATATACCCAAGGAACATTCCTTCATGTACTCCCAAAACGCATTTGGTGGGGTTTAACTTTATTTGGTGCTTTTTTAATTGATCAAACGTCTGACTGAGGACCGCAATATGATCAACGTCTTTTTTGCTTTTAGTGAGAATATCATTAACATATACTTCAATATTCTTGCCTATTTTCTCCTCAAATAATTTGTTCATCAGTCTCTGATAAGTAGCACCTGCATTTTTCAGATCAAATGGCATAACGTTATAGCAATAAGTTCTCTTTATCTTCTGGCTTCATTTTCATCTAGTTATAACCAGAATATGCATCCATGAAACTCAGAAATTCATGCCCTGAAGTAGCATCTACCAGTTGATCAATTCATGGCAAAGGAAAATGATTCTTCGGGTACGCTTTGTTCAAATCAGTAAAATCCACACACATCCTCCACTTGTTGTTCTTTTTCTTTACCATAACTATATTGGCCAGCCAATCAAGGTACTTCACATCTTTAATAAAGGAAGCTTATTGAAGATTCTCCACTTCTTCCTGTATATCCTGGTTCTTCTTTGGGCTGAAAACTCTTCTTCGTTGCTTCACAGGTTTAACTTCCCTATTGACATTAAGTTCATGACACAGAAAGTTTGGATCTATGCCTCGCATATCTTCATGACTGCAAGCAAATACTGATTTCCTTGCCTCAAGAAAGCTGTCAACTCCTACTTAAGAACTGGTTCCAATAATGCTCCTATTTGAGTTGTCCGTTCTGGCTTATCATCATCCAGAATAATGCTTTTTGTTACCTCCATCACTTGACCTTTTACAAGCTCAGATTCATCTCTTGGATCTAGGGTTTCAACCTCAGACTCGTTGTTCGGTTCAGTTGTATCCACTTGATAAGTGGTTATTTTTTATTTGGCATCCCCCATATCTTCTTCCTCGATAGAGGAATAGTAGCGCTCTCGAGCTACTTTTTGGTCTCCTTTCACTACTCCTACTCCAAAGTTGGTCGGGAATTTCAGGCATTGATGAATTATTGAGGGTACCGCTTTGAACTTTTTCCGACCAACCCTCCCCATGATTATATTATAATAAGAATGAGCATTTTTGTCCATTATAAAGAATCATACTTTCTCTGTCATGCTCGCTAGCCAAGTCCCAATCAACACATCCAGCTTGATAGTTCCCAGTGGAAACATCTTTTCACCTGAGAATTCAATGAGTGGCCTGTGATAAGGCTCCAGTTGATTGAGTTTTAAACACAAACTATCAAAACAAGGATAAAACATGATGTTTGCCGAACTGCCAATGTCCACCAATGTTCTTGCTACCAATACTTCTTTCATCCTGACTCTCATCACTAAAGGATCATCATGAGAATATAAAACTCCTGATAAATCATTTTTGGAAAAGACAATTATGAGCTTATCCTTATTGACTTTTCTTGGTCGGTCCTCTTAAGCGAGGTTGATATACCGGATACAGTAATAAGCTTGAGCCTCATTGAGGTAAGCCTTCCTTTCAGCTGTGTGATCTCCTCCTCCAGCATCTCCACCTGTAATCATGTAACAATAAAAAGATCCAAAACTGAGTGTGAATACCTCACGTTTCGATTGTTTAGGTTTCTTAGGGAGGACGGTATTATCTTTTGAATCATCATCGTGGTTCCTCTTCTTATTTTCCCTAGGCTTTACTGGCGATTTAGATCTTTGCTGACCTCTTCCTCTATTTCTTCTACCATTCTGTCGATAAACAAATCTGCCCACCTTTCCTCTTTAGATGAGTGCCTTTATCTCATTCTAGAGGGCAATTCATCGACTGGTAGTATGACCATAATATTTATGAAACTCACAATACTTGGAGTTATCCCTTTTGTCAGCAGGTGACCTCAGCTTTTCAGGCCAACTCAAATAATTTTTGTGCTTGATTTCCTCCAACACGTGATGTATATCAACTGTCAAAGGAGTGTAATTAGTGAATTTCCTCAACCGATCTAGGCCTTCCTTTCCTTTTGAACTTCTGCGCTCATTATGATTTTTATATTCCTTCTTATCTGACTTCTCTTCTGCTTTTGCTTCCACCTTTGCGCTTGAATTCTTTTTAGGAGCCATAGCTTCTTCGGTGTTCATAATCTTTGCTGCTTTGGCCATTAATTCTTTCATCGTCTTTGGTGGATCCTTTTCCAGAGTATAGTACAATTTATCAGGGAGAAAACCACTCATGAGAGCAGTGATTACTCTCTTTTCTTCATAATTAATTATCTCCAGTTTCTCATTATTGAAACGAGTGATGTAATCTCTGATACTTTCTCCCTCCTTCTGTCTCACGCTGAGTAAATGAGCTACTTATTTCACTAGTTTTTCTCTAATGAAAAAATTACTAATGAATAGCTCGGTTAGTTATTGAAAGCAAGAAATCAATAAATCTTCCCCCGAGGAAGACTGTTGTACCAGATTTAAGCAGATCCAGTGATTATTCCTGGGAATGCCCTATATCTCATCTCATCAGGAACAGTATAGATATCAGTAGGTGCTTGATACTAATCTATACGGAGAACTGGATCAGTTTTCCCATCGTATTTGGGAGTGACTACTGGAGCTTTAAACTTGGTCGGCGTAAGAAAATCAACAATGGTTTGCACAAAGGGGTACCCCTTAATAAAGCTTCTTTGAAAGGGATTCTTGGCTTTGGCCATTTCACCTAATATGTCTTCCAAACATTGAATGGATCCCTTCCACGCATCACTGTTAGCACCATTGATGGTAGCTCTTTTATGTCGACCTTCAGATCTGGCTGAACTTTCTTCCTGTGAACCTTCTCTCTGACTAGACATTTCAGTTCGTCTGGTATTTAATTTGGATTGGGCTGAACCTTCCCTTATATCACTTGGTAGTCAAGTATTTATTGACGCAGCCTATTGGGCATTTTCTTAGCGTCCCAAATGATCGAAATGAGAGGCCCTACTTAGCCTTTCTAAGGCACGTAATCTTTCTGGAATGAGAGATTGTCCATCAGCGAAATTGGTGACTTTAATAAAAGAGGTTGCTCCAAGTAGATATGAAGGATCGCTAGAAATTCTGGAACAGCTGTGCCCAATACTCCTTGTTGGTGGCAGTGGCATATCTTGTGATTAGATTGTGCCGGCACTCCAGCTTGCAGAGTTTGGGCCAACTGTCGTATAGTATCTTGCATGGACTCTTGACCCTTGGCCAGGATAGCCAAAATTCCTATCAAATCATTATTGTTAAGAGGGGTAGAGGGATTAGGCATAATACCCTCATTTCCATTGTTTGATTCTAGAATGTCAGCCATAGGTGATGAATGATGTATGAGTGAAAACATTTAGTAATATGTTCCCATAGACGGTGCCAATCTGTTGATGCAAAAAACTAGACTAAGCCTAATTAGTTGATTACAGATAAATTAAGTAAAACAAATAAGACACAAGAAGACTTTTTAAAATGGTTCAGCTCAATAGAATAGCCTGCGTCCACTGTTATGTATTGGATGCCTTGAGTTGTTTTTTGATCCCTTGCAATGAGGGTGATACAATGTATTTATAGCCCAAAGGTGCCTTTATTTGTTAGGCATTTACATCAATATATAATGAGAATTGATTATATGAACGTTGTCACTTCGTAGGTGTTATAGGCTGTAATACTGTTGGCGCTTGGTTGGTTGTACATAATGACTTTTCGACAGTTGGTCGGGTAACTAAGTTGATCGGGCTTCCCATCATGCTAACTTTGATTTGTGCCACATAGGATAACACATGATGACTTGTATTTAGTCCTTGTAGGATGGTAAAATTTGCTATCAACAGTTGGGTATCATCACCTTCGGGTCTGTGAAGAGGACATATAGAAGAAGACAACCTTTTGCATGTGATATGCACTACAAGAAAAACACTCATTTATATCAGTTTGAAAATTAATGTTATGTCAATTAAAGTTTAAATGACATAAATGTTTATATTTATGTCAGTTTTAATTTAGTGATTAGTTTTTACGTCCGCTATAATAAACTTACTATAAAAAAGAAATATTTATATCAATTTTGTGTAGAACTGAGATATACCTATTTTAGTTTTATACCTCTCAAATCCCAAGCTGAGATAAATAAAATAAAAAAGAACTGCGCTCGTGTCCGTAGGCTGAAAAATTGGGCGAAAAAGTCACTTTTAGAAAGAAAAGGAGCAGGATCTTGCTTATCTCCCTTCAAGTCTCTCACTCTCACTCCCCAACTCTCCCAATCTCTCTCCCATCTCTAGTTATATACCCCACACACCGACGACAGCGATAGATCGATACTTCAACATCTCTTCGTGTTTTCAATCAAGCCTCGACGACAACGGATGTTTAAGTTTATCCGTCCTCCGCCACTTAAGTCCCATTTTGCTCCAGTTTCCATTAAAGCCTACGCGAGTAATGAATCAAATTACATATAGTTTATTCTACAACATTTCTAGTCTTTATATATGTAAATTTATTGTGAATTTTTTGTAATAGGTTAAGCTTAATCTTTATTTGTTGAAGGTTTATAGTTACTAGTTTTTATTTTCAAATCAAATTGTGCGATTTGTTTATGTCCATTGGAGTTTGCATTTACACAGGTTTTCTTCATGGTTTCTTGAATTTGTTGTGAATGTTCTTGCTTGATCTGCTTGAATAATTGAAAGGAACTTTGTCAAAAGCACTTGATTTTTTATAAAATTTATATATTTAGTAATTTAGTTCTTTATTCAATATCTTGTGTTTCTCAATCTTACTACTGTAATTGATATGTACATTTTGTTTCTTTTTGTGTTTTAGGCATTTATTGATAGTGGAGCCCAACCAGCTATAATATCTTAAAGTTGTGCTGAGCGTAGTGGGTATGTGCCATTATCTTTATAAATGACCATATCTTTCTTTCTACCAGCAATAATTGTATCCGTTCAATGAAAAAAGGCTAGCGGTACAACATTCTTGACTTAACTGAAATTTATATCATGTGGCAGGCATATAACTCATGAATACCTGTTGTACATCCACTTGATGTATATTCACTCTAACATATGTTATTTTAGAAGTTTATATGGGAAACATAAATCCTGTGTTGGCATACTAGCATATGCTATTTTACACGTCTAAACCAAAAATTTACATAATGCATGGGCCTACCATCATATTTTCTTTAATAAGACTAGAGAAAAATTAAGAAGCTAACTGCTCACGACTTCATGTGTGTGGTATGTGTTTGTCGTCCCTATGTGTCCATTTTATGTTTCGGGGGTTGGAAGTGATCATAATAACTGAAGTTTAAGAAATACAATGTGGTCATAGTTATAATCTTACACTTCATGATTCAATTCACAATACGATTTGTGATCATAGCTTAATTGATACCAATTACATGTTGAATCAAAAATGATCATGAACCATAGTGAATCTCCTAATACGATTTGATTAAACGTCATTCGATTGATAGCTCTATAGATTCATGAGTTGTGCTGAAAATCTGAAATAAAGATGATCTTAATGAATTTTATAATTATATGGACCGAATAGGAAATCCTGATAAGTTTAGACTTCACTTATGCTTCAGTTTCGACATAAGTTTTATTACTTTATTTATTTGAAAACCATTTTGATATAAAATAAGATATGTTTCAATTTGAGTTAGTAATATTCAATCATCTTCATCTCTTTTACTCTTTATTCATAATTATTTATGTTTTTTATTTTGAATTTATGATTATTAAAATGGATAATGTATTTATGTTGTGAGATGCTAAATAAGATAACAATAGGCCTTCAGACTTTTTTTTTCTCATGAAGACGTGGTTTATCACTAAATGGGGTAATAAAATGCCCTATAACAGGTGTTACATGATAATATGCTTTATTATCTAATGTGTCTTCTACATATTTATGCATTATCCATTATTTTTTGTATTTTTTTAACTGAATTTTACGAATTCAATTCCCCATACTCGATTCATATATTTTTGATTCACCATTTGACATCTACAATAATTTCCATCACTAGTATCTATTTAAACAAACCTTTTGAAAAAGTAACTTTAATTACTCATTAAATATTTTATGTCGATCAACTATTCAATTTGAAATGGTGCCTGGTATGAGAATTTATGCAATTACTATGATGCTTTCGAGCAATTCAATCCAAAAGATTGGACCCAGAGGGGGACTTTCAACTGACTTCACTTGTGAACATTATTCTGTTCATATAAATTACTCATTCATAGAACAATAGCGAATTTATCTATTTCATGCATTATTTGATTCATCATTTTTGTTAATTGTACGATCCAACCTAATGTTTTGAATGCAATATCAATGATCTCCAGGCCCAAACTATATATTAATGCTCTCAATGAATATTTCTTGTTTATTTGAGTTACTTGGATCATGTTTAGCTTTTTAATTGTCTAATTTCTTCGAACTCAACTCTTTTCCATCCATGAGTTTGTTTCTCTATCACTTCATAATTGTTTTGTTCTTTGAGTTTAGTGCTAATAGGAAGGACTTTCTAAGAGAGATCGATATTCAAAATGTATCAAATTGAATGAAAAAAACATATGGAGTGATAAAGAAACAGATTTAATTACAAAGAACCATTAATATCTTCCCTCAACTCCTTTTGAGTACTGTGATAGTGATAATTGATATTCATCATGGTGGAGAGTAATCGCAAAGGTGATGACCAAATTTGGAACTGTTGGGAGGGAACTAATGGGTCTGTTCATAGACGATTTAGGACGGTTGGAGATCGTCTGCTATATCTATATATATATATAGCCGCTATGTTGTTATAACAACTATGATGATGTGCTCACCATTATAAATTTATCGGTTATACATTTTCTGCCTTTACGGGTAATTGGTATTGTTGTTATGAATTATTAGTTTTGTTATTGGAGCTTTATATTTTTTAAACATGGTGGATAGTCCAATAAAGAGAGGAAATTCTGTCCAAATTTTTTAAATTTTTTATAATTGTTTTTGCTATAGAAAAAATCTTTTCGATTTGTACTCTTTTATTATTTTTTCGGTAGTAATGTTTTGTGTTAACTAGTGGTCAGTGCAAGAAAATAGTAACCTTCATTGCGAATATTTTGTGTTGAAGTTCATGAAGTACTTCATAGAGGATCCTTCCATAACTTTTGAAACAAATGTATGTTACCACTGTTTTATCTTTTTCTCCTATTATATAAAATATTATTTAGTTATTAACTATTATATACCGTAATAATAAATTCAGTTCTATCTTCAATTTTTTAGATGAGAAGATTGCCCGATAAAGTGACGTACATGTTGAATTAGTTAAATGAAGTTCAAATGGAGTTCATTACGGATTATATATATTAGGTACTTCCGAATAACTTTATTTTGTTATGTCGTAATGAAAATTTATTGAGATGATTGTGTTATGATGAAAACTATGTTGATTACAGGGTTACTCATTCTGGGTTGGATAGCGTTGATAACAAACTTGATCGAGTATTACGTTCGACAACGTCCTAGCTTTAGTATTATTTTGGATTGTGGATCTTATGATGTAGTTCGCAATGCTAGTTTTTGGATATGGTTATGTATCATCACTATTTTTATGATATTATCACGTAGGTAACTAGAAGTTAGCTAGTTTTTAGATATTAGCACGTACCACACACTAGCTAGTTTTTGGATATGATGTAGCTCACATCAATATTATTTTTTATATTTATGACCTTGATTACTATCTATTTACATGGGCTGATTTAACCTCAAATAACAGTTGTCTATTGATGGAGTAATTATTTTTTTTTTAATTTTTATATCAACATTTATGTCAGTTTTGAAAAAACTCTCATGAAATTACTAAAACTGAAATAAATGTGATGTTATTTATGTCAGTTGTTCATGAAAATGTGATTAAAAACATTGTGAATATCGTAGTTTTTATGTGTGTTCTTAGAAACTGAGATAAATGTGATCTTATATATGTCAGTTTTACGAACATTTATGTCAAGGCTTTATATGTCAGTTTTGAAAAATTCTAAAACTGACATAAATGGTCATTTATGTCAGTTTTTTACTCACATAAATGACCATTTTTCTTGTAGTGGTGGACATTTTGAGTTCCTATTTATGTCGTTTAGGTTAACAAATGTAAATGACACATTCATGGACTCAATGAATCCGATTTACCGAGCATGCTTGGAACTGTTTATTATTGTCTTTGTGGATGACACATTAAATTACTCAACATTAGATGAAGATCATGAGGAACACTTGTGAATAGGCTTGAAATTGTTCATGGTAATTAGTTTTATGCCAAATTTAGTAAGTGTAATTTTTTTATGCAAGAAGTAAAATGTTAGGGAATATTAATTATGATGAAGGGATATTAGTCGACATCGCGAAGGTAGATGGAGTTTTGAGATAGAAATAACCGAAGAGCGTTACGTAGATTAAAAGCTTTTGGGATTGGCTGGTTACTAGTGGTGCTTTATCTAGAATTTTTCTAGCATCGCCTTACCTTTGACTCGGCTTGCTCAAAAGGATATACATTTATGTGGGTTGAGGATTATGATGAAGCCTTTTAGGAATTAAAGGCATATTTGATTTTAGCACCAGTCCTTATTCTCCTAAAGCTTGGAAAGGTGTATGTGATAAACTATGATTCATTATGGGCTTGACTATGTGAACTTTTAATGCAAGGCGAACGTGTAGTGTCATGTTATTCTCGGTAGTTGAAGAATTATAATCGCAATAACCCCACCCATGATTTGGATCTTGTGGAGATATTATTCGCATTAAAAATTTAGAGCTATTACTTGTTTGGGGACATTTATAAGTGTGATCACAAGAGTCTTTGTTACATATTCACTCAATGTGATGTCCATTTTTATCAAAGGAGTCGATTAAACTTTTGGATAAATACAACTTCATGTGGCAATACTCCCCTGGTAAATCCAATGTTATGGTTGATGGTATTAGCTGGAAGTCAGATGTCTGACTAGTAGCAATAAAGTATAACTTTCATAAGGAGTTGGGGGATCTCTAGACTTATGAGTTGAAGGTGAAGATAGGCAGGAGCTTGCTTACATCTATAATATGGTGGCAATGCTAGTTCTTTAGTGTAACGTTTTTAATGCTTAGTTGTATGATGATGAACTTTTGAATTTTTAGGCCTCTTTAATCTGGCGAACCTTTTGAAGATCTCGTATTAGATAAGGACATTGGAGTGCAGCTTAAGGGATGGTTGATAGTCCCCACCATTGAGGAACTTTAGGAAGAGATCACAACAGAGGTGCATAAATCTAGGTTCAATATTTACCCTAGGATCACAAAGTTATATCGGTATTTGTACCATTATTATTAGTGGTCATGGATGGAGAATGGTATCGATTTCATTATCGCCAAAGGCCTCACCTATTAGTAGGTCAAGGCAGAGCAATAAAAGGCAACATGATTGCTCAACCTCTATAAGTTGTAGAATGGGAATGAGAGCATATCACAATGTATTTTTTTACCACCTTGCCTCGATCATAAGTTGGATACAATGCAGTTTGGGTTGTTATGGACCATCTAATAAAGTACACTCATTTCCTACCGATTAAGATCACGGACTGCGTGACCCTACTTGCCAAGATTTACATCAAAGATATCAATTATTTGTACGTTACACCATTATTTCTTATTTCTGATAGAGACCCTAAGTTTGTGTCGAAATCTTAGAGAAAATTGCAGTAAGAATTTGACACCAACCTTGACTACGACATACGACCCCCATACAGATGGGCAGTCAGGACTAACCATTTAAATCCTTTAATATATATTGCGAGCTTAACTAATTACTTTCACATAAGTTGAACTGAATAATTTTTATTAGCAGAGTTTTCTTAAAAACCATATATCAAGACAGCATTGGGATGGTACCTTTTGAAGCATTTTATGGGAGGCCATTTCGTTCATCGATTTTTTAGGTAGAGGCAGGTCAGAAGCACATTACCAGGTACAAAATCATCTAGGAAATGATTGAGAATATTAAGGTCATTCATTAGAGACTCAAGACAACCCTACGACGACAAAAGAATGGCGTTTATATTCGTAGGCAACCCTTGAACTTTATTACATGCGATCATATTTTTCTCAAGGTTAAGCCTAGGACAGGAGCTACCCATTTCGAAAAGAGAGGAAAATGGCCCCATGTTACATTGGACCTTTTGAGATCCTAGATAGGATTGGTACGATATCACACCATTCAATAATACCACCTTGGATATCGCATGTACATAACATATTCCACGTTCCTATGTTGTGAAAGTAAATTCTAAATATTTCGCACATCATTCTTGAGATTATCTTGATCTTTAAGAGGACTTTTCTTATGAGACTAGGTTAGTGTTGGTAATCGATTTCAAACAATAAGTCTTGCTCACTCAGACTATCCCTCTTGCTAAGGTGGTTTGGGATACCCACGGGGTCGAGGGAGAGAATTGGGAGCTTGAATATAATATGCATGAGAAAAACCTAGAGTTTTCCGCATGAAAGTTTAGTAGCAAGATCAAATTATAGTGATGAAATTTGCAAAGGAGAAAGGAATGTAACAACTCAAAATTTTAATACTTAATTGTTGGGTATTATAAGAAATTAAATTTATTTTTTTCATTTTTTGGCATTAAAATGGTGCTAATTATTTTAATAATGGTGTGAATGTTTTATTGTCATGGAAAAATTATAGTAATTTTATAAGTTACGTTTTAAATTTTGAGAATAATATTAAGAATTTTTTAAACTTTTATAAGGTTATTGTTTTATGTAAACATTAAGTAAAAAAATTAATTGGTTATGTGATGAAACATTTGGTATGGAATTAATTAAAAACGGGAGAATTAATATAGAAACTTAGGTAAAGAATTAGATTTAGGTGAAGGAATGATATGAAGTAAACATACATATAGCTTTAGGAAAAATTGGTGAAGGGTCGCAAGTAGCCGCGGTAGTGGTGCCTCTTTATCGCGAGTGTGGTAGTCTAGCCACTATGGAGGTTTGTCACGGTAGTAGCGAGACACGTCGTGGTAGTAATAAGAAAAGGTCACAGTTATGGATAATGTTTAACTATGTGGGAGGAATTTTAGGCTTGGTGTTGCATTGTCAAGGTTTGGATGGATAATTTCAACCCCACTTGGTAATATGGTCCCTTAATTAGGAGCATCTGGCTGAACATTTCTTGTACTCTTTTCATAATTCAATTGAACCATGTTATGTTGTCAACATATTAATGACTCCCCTATTTATCCCCTTATATTTATTACCTCCTTCTCATAACCTTTCTACACAAAGATAACCAACTTATACGGCTATAAATTTGCACATGTGTATGCTTTCTTTCCCCATCATTTACACCAAGAATATACTAGTAAGTTAAAGAATAAATTTTGGATGTAAATGAGTTTATTATTTTCTAATTTCAGAGGGAAGAAAAGAACTGAAGAGTGTTATTCAAGGACTTACGAGCAACTAGTTTATTCTTTCAACCCTACAAGAAAGGATTTTTGCATTTTGAGGTAAATGTAAGTGTGTGTATATATATATGCCTTGAACCAATATGCTACCTATATGTAAATATTTTGATTATTTAGTGAAAAACATGATTTAAATGTTATCTTTTTATGTAAAAATGCCAAGCATATTTAGTGTTTTGGACAACATTTATGCTTTAAAAAATGCATGTTTTAAAGAAAATATCAAATTCTTTTGCATTTTTTGGATTTGTTAAACTCTATATGTCAAAAATGAGGATAAATGTTGTAGAATATATAGGATGGGATGTTTAAGAATACCAAATGCTATAAATTAGAAATTTCATTATGTATATGTCTAAGTTATAACCTGTATATTTGTGGTACAAACTTGCATATATTGCGAAACAACCCTAAAATTAAAAGTATTAGAAATAATCCCTAAATTAATAAAGATTACGAAATAACCCCAATACTTATAAAAATTATGAATTTACCCCTAAAAGTTTAAGTTTCATAAAGCAGCCCCTATAGTTACACATATTACAAAATGAACCATAGAAACTTGTAAATGTTGCTAATTGTCCTTAAGATTGAATATTAAGAATTTAACTTCTAAGTTTGGGTGATGTAAGGAGACTTTAAGTTCTATGTTTAACAAGTATGAATACAAGGACCCTTAAAGTTAAAAATGTATCTTCAAAGTGTGTAACTAATTAGTTAAATAATGTAAAATGTAAAAAGCACCTTGAACATTTTAGCCTCATCAGTCGGGATAAAATGTGAAAATTTGTAAAGACATTAATGAAGAGTAAAATAAACATAGCCAGAGTCATAATGAAATTTAAGAAGGATCCAGAGTCCTAGGGTGCGACTTTGTCTTATAATTCAAATAAATATTCTGTAAAAAAACAACCACGGCATTTATTGCGAACGGTGTTAGTTCATGAAAATAAATTAGATTGGTAAACTCCAAAAATAAGATAAATGATTAAGTAAAGAGATTGGCACTCATAAATAAGAAATGATAAAGTAAAAAATGGGTAAAACAGCGGGACTTGGGTTGGAGTCGATTGTAAATAAATAAAGTATGTGATTGATACATATCCAAGTCTGAAATTTCCACGTGTCATAGTTGTATTAGAAATATTTAATCAAATGAAGCAATTTTATAATTAAAAGTATGGTATATGTATATGCATTTCTTTATATTATTATAATATGATGTAATTCTCCCTATTGGACTTTTTTTCATTTCTTTTTTTGCTAACCCCTAAGTACATTCAGTAAAGACAACGACAAAGGAAAGGAAAAGAGAAGCGAACCTTAGAAATTATGCCACCATGTGGTCATCCAATCATAGATTATTGTATCTTATTCTTGTGGGTAAAATTATTCATGCAACGTGGAGCAATGAGAAAAGGACGCATGTCCTTATAAGTATACATCGCAGCCTGTCATTTACACTTGATCGGGTGTAGAGATACTTAGTAGGTATGTCGACCAACCAGCTTAAGAAGATGAACCATCAAGAAGAAGAAAGGTCACTCACATGGGAATTATCAACAGTCATTCCATACGTGCCTTAGATGATCAATAGTCTTATTCATTGTGTATGGGTGTAAATGCTTGAATATATAAAGGCATTCCACCCCTTGATTTCTAGGACCATTATAAATATATCATTTCCCTGAACTCAAGGGATAAGTCAATTGTGCACAAGCAAGACAACCCAAAGTTCTTTGTAACTACCCTTAACAGTAATACCATAACCGTGGACGTAGACTTTCTCTAAGCTGAACCACGTTAAAAATCTTTGTTATCCTTTATTATATTATTTTTTTTCCTTATCGTTATTTAAATAATTATTTGTGATTACGAAATTGGTAATTCCTAGCTAAGATAAAATTTATGCCATTTCTGGACATCAACAGATTGGCGTCGTCTGTTGGCATAACTTCTTATCATCGTTCTCTACTAATCCTATTCATTTGTTAACTTTGTAAGCTTTATAAAGGATGACGAACGTTCCTAAAAGCAGCATTATAGTTGCAGGCAATACTCTACATCTGTCTGGTCCACTTAGCATAGCAAATATTTAAGTAATCTTAATCAATCTTGCCAATGGGCAAGAAGCAATATAAGAGACACTAAGATAATTATCTCAAATGTTGTAAGAAAAGTCTACTGCCACACTATCCTGGAGGGATATGTTGCCTCTTCCTCCCAAAAATTAAAGAAGTAGTTATTCCAGGTCCTCCCATGACAGATCTTATCGCCAGGAGCAACATCATCAATTCGATCTACGGATTACTCTGATGGTTGATCGTATACATCAGAGCGGATGAGCGTGTTGGAACGATTGAGAAAAGCCTCTGCTTTTGATCGTCTTCATCCTCGATAAACTAGAGATCATCGTAGAGAACCAATTCAATACCGCGAGCATAGGAAAAGGTCAGTCAGGTTTAGAGCTAGCATCCGAGGATTCGTGCGTGCCGAGTAAACTTCTCAGGAAGAGAGCTCAGCACAAACGCACAGTAAGACCACCAAAGCCTCCTAAGTCAAGTCCAAACCAGAAGACTCTTAGAAGGGATCAATATAGATATTGGAAGATTGTCTAGGAGAGATGGCTAATACTAAGAATCCTCTATAAATGTGTTTTGTGAAAGGATATCCCTTCATTCCAGCCATTGTGGATTTCCCTAAACCATTTAAATTCAAACCACCAATGGTCACACCTAAGTATGATGGCAAAACTGATCCCGTCCTTATGTTGAACATTACCAGACTGCTGCTGATATTTACTTTATTCCTAAAGAGTTGTAGTTTTCTCAAGTACATTCCCTGGTCTAGCCTAGATATGGCATAATAATTTACCCCAAGGAAAAATGGGTAATTTTCATTAGCTCACCGAACTATTCATCAGTAATTTATGCATTATAGCAAAGTCAATCATGAGGGTGGCCCATTTACTGAGTGTCCGCTAGTGTCTAGGAAAAACTACCCTAGAATATATTACTCACTTCAATAATGAGAAATTATAAGTGGTAGATTATGAAGAGAAAATTGCCATTATATCTTTAATGAGTGGGCTGCTTCCTAAAAATTTATATTATGCGTTGGCGAAATAACCTCCAAAAACCATGACTGAACTGATGGCAAAGGCTGGTAAAATCATGAACACCGAAGAAGCCATGGCCGCCAAGCAAACCCCCAGGACAAAATCTGGTGGCCAAAAGAGCTCTGATAAAAAGGATAAAAAAGATAAGAAAGATGAGAAGCCTAAGACGCATGAGCAAAATACACCTCTTACTATAGATGTGCACCACATTTTGGAGGAGATTAGGGGCAATAAGGATTTAAAGTGGCCCGGGAAATTAAAATCACTGCCCAACCAGGGAGATAAGTCTAAGTACTATGAATTTCATAAAGACCATGGACATGCTACAGATAAATGCGTTGCCCTAAAGAATGAAATTGAGTCTCTCATTCACCGAGGAAAACTGACGAAGTTTGTTGACTGAACTGAAGGTTGGGACACGCGAAGTAGGTCAGAGTCCCCTTACAAAAACAAAGATGATAAAAAAAAGGTCGAGATGATGATTCTGAGGATGATCCTGACTTACCAAAGAAACAGAGGGAGCCTGAGCTTGAGGTAGGCATGATATCTTTTGGTTGCCATTTCATTACAGGTGGAGACGCTAGAGGTGGAGATGAAGTCTCCGAGAGAAAGGCCTATTTAAATGAGGCCAAAGCTTATTCTTACATTAGGCGAGTCAACTAATCAGATGATATAGATAGTCGTCCCAAAAAGGTGAATAAAGACAATCTGGTCATTATCTTCTCTAAGAATGACTTATCAGGAGTACTTTACCCTCACGACGACCCTCTAGTTGTTACTTTTTGAGTGCATCATGCAAGGGTTTCAAGAGTTCTCATGGATAACGGTAGTTCAACAAATGTCATGTTTTATAATTAATTTCACACCCTGGGTTTACGAGATGGAAAACTAGAACCTTATCTTAGGCCTTTAATTGGTTTTTCCGGAAAAAAGGTTTATCCTTTAGGAACTGTCAAATTAAAAGTCTTGATCGACACTTGGCCAGCAAACATAACTGAGAAAATTCACTTCTTCGTGCTAGATAAGAATATTCCCTCGGCCTATAATATGATCCTGAACAGAGTTAGATTGAAAAAATTCAAAAGCAGTGTCATCTATAGTTCACCAGTGCATGAAATTCCCCGCTCACTACGGGTTTGGCATAGTAAAAGGCACCAATTTAAGGCCAAAGAGTGCTACTATACTTCATTCAACCAATAGGAAGTTCAGAAGAGCACCACCATTTATCATATCAATACTTTGGACCCCTGAAAGGAGGCTAATTTAATTAAAGGGCATGTCGTGGAGGCCATAAAAACCATCATACTAGATGATAAAAAACCAGAGAGAACAACCCGGATTGGCTTAAACCTAGAACCTTCCCTCAAATAAGAATTAATTGCATTCCTTAGAGAATGGACAACGTGTTTTCCTGGATCCATGAGGGCATGCTTCGAATCGATCTTAACTTTATATGCCATGAACTTAACATCAATAAAGATGCCAAACTGATCAAATAAAAACATCGAGTATTTAGACCTGAGATAAATGTAGCTATCTAGGAGGAAGTAGACAAATTATAAAAAGCTTATTTTAGTGAAGATATCAAATATCCTAATTAGTTGGCCAACGTAGTGATGGTCAAGAAGAAGAATGACAAATGGCGAATGTGTGTGGATTTCACCACCCTAAATAAAGCATGCGCAAAAGATTACTTTCCTTTACCAATGATTGATCAATTAGTAGATGCAACAGCAGGTCACAAGTCACTGAGCTTTATGAATGCATACTCTGGTTACAACCAGCTTAAAATGAAATCGAAGGATAAAGAAAGCATATCTTTCATCACCATCCGAGGTACTTACTACTACAACATTATGCCTTTTGGGCTCAAAAATGCTGGAAAAATATACCAAAGCCTAATGAATAAAGTTTTTGAAGAAAAAATGGGAAAAACATGGAAGTGTATGTGGACGACATGCTTACTAAGAGCAGGGTAGCTACTGACCACATCAAAGATTTGAGTAAGACGTTCGATTAGTTGGATAAACATCAAATGAAGCTCAACCCACCCAAGTGTGTGTTCGGCATAGAGGAAGGAATGTTCTTGGGCTTCATTATGAATCAGAGAAGAATTAAATCTAACCAGGATAAAATAAAAGCACTAATTGGTATAAAATCTCTAGCATACAAGAAGGATGTACAAAAATTAATGGGAAGAGTGGCCGCCCTCGACCGATTTGTATCCCGATCTACTAACAAATGCCACTCATTATTCAAAGTGCTCAGGAAAACCTTCGAATGGAATGAAGAATGCAAATATGCCTTTCAAAATTTGAAGAAGTATTTGGGATCTCCACCACTGCTATCCCGACAAATTTTGAAGGAGAAATTATATCTATATTTGGCTATCTCAGAATTCACTGTTAGCTCGACACTAGTCAAATTGGAAGATGGAGTTCAAAAGCTAGTGTATTACACTAGAAAAGCATTCAAAGGAGAATGAATCGAATATCCAAATCTAAAAAAGCTAGCCCTTGCTCCTATTAGATCTTTAAGGATGATGAAGCCATACTTTCAAACACATACCATTATGGTCTACACAAATTTACCTCTGCGCCATGAGATTCATAAATACGAGAAATTATGGAGATTGATGTCCTGGGCAGTAGATCTAGGAGAATACAAAATCATCTATGAGGCGAGAACCACACTGAAGGGACGTATTGTAGCAATTTTTATTGCTGAATCACGTATCCAGAAAGGATCAATAACCCAAGTTTACCTGTCGAGCATATTTCCTAAGAAGAAATCTCCATTCCAAAGCAAACTGAAATTATCGTCGATCAATATGAAACATCAGATGCCTAAGAGATGGCTCAACAATACAATAAGTAGAGCAAGAAAATATTCCAGCAAGGAGTATTATCTGAGGAGAACTTTAACGGCGACATTCCAGTTTGGAAGTTGCATGTAGATAGATCCTCGTGTGCCACTGGCGTGGAGCAGGCCTTATCATTAATACTCCAGAAAAAATTGATGTGGAATATGCACTCTATTTTTATCATGCCTCCAACAATAAAGTAGAGTACGAAGCATTAATTACAGGCTTGGTGTTATCCTTATCATTAGAAGCCGGGCAGGTTATGGGAGACAATGATTTTTAATTTTTGTTAACAAAGTACTTCAAATATATGGAGCCAATGGAGAACTCATGATCAAGTATCTGTCTAAAACTATGGAAGTCATATCTAAGTTTACTACAGTCAAAATAGTGAGAATACCAAGTATAGAGAATGCCCAAGCAGATGCAATTACTTGACTGGCTTCATCGACCCGGATAGAACTCAAAAGAACCATACCTATAGAAATTCTTGTACATATAAGTGTAGATATGAAATCTATGATCAGTTTTATTACGGTAGATTTAGGACTTTCATAAATGGATCTTATTAAAGGCTACATTGACAAAGGTATATTACCTCCTGGCCCAAATGATGCCAAGGAGTTAAGGTATAAGGAAACTAGTTATGTGTTAGAGCGAGGAGTCTTATACAAAATGGGATACTTTGTTTCACTACTTTGGTGTGTACACCCCGTGAAGGTACCAAATTTGATCAAAGAGGTACATAAAGGTTCATGTGGGGCTTATTCAGTTGCCCGATCATTGGTACAATGGATAGCTATGCGAGGATTCTATTGGGCGACTATGAGATAAGACTATATTTCCTTTGCCAAAAAGTGTGATAAGTGTCAGAAATTTACCGCAATCCAAAAAAAATTCGGGGATGCTTTAACTCCGATTACTTCTCCTTGGAATTTTTCTATATGGGGAATTCATTTGGTCGGTCTATTATCGAGTATAAAAGGAAGGTTCAAGTACTTGGTGGTGGCAGCGGATTACTTTAAAAATAAGTGGAGGTTGAGCCATTGGTTGAAATGCCTTATGAAAGATATTTTCATTTCATCTAGAAACATATCATATGTAGGTATGGAATGCCATATGCCTTCGTCACTGATCATGACACTCAGTTCGATAACGATGAATTTGAGGAGTACTGCATTCAGTCCAAGATTTAAAAACTCCACTCTGCACCTAGACACCCGTAATGTAATGGCCAAACAGAAGTCACCAACAAAACTAAACTTGATGGGTTGAAGAAGAGGTTATGTGTTGCTAAGAGAAAATAGATAAATGAGTTGCAGAGTGTTCTTTGGGCATATAGAACTACGTCGAGAACAGCCGTAGATGAAACTCCTTACATGCTTGATTTTGGAACTGAATCAATGGTACCAACAGAGATAGGTTTGCCGACTCACATGGTATTAAACTTTGACTCTCTTAAAATTGACCTCATAAGGAGGTTGAATTTAGACTTAATTGAGGAATTTAGGGAGGGTGATGCACTTCGAGTATCTTCTTATCAACAAACAGATACTAGATTATACAACAGGAAGGTCCGGCCAACCAACTTAAAAGATGGAGACTATATCCTTAAGAACGTCATCCAGAAAGGAAACAAGTTGTAAGCAAAGAGGTATGGTCCTTATCGCATCTCGGTAGTCGTTCGACCAGGAAATTATCACCTAGAGACACTTGAAGGAGAAGAATTTAAGAATCTAGGGAACGTCGATCATCTTAGGAAATATTATTAGTAGTTCTGTTACGAATTTGATGTAAGCGTTTCATCGAGTTTAATAAAGTTGTGATTTCCAACCAATTATTCTTACTTTTTGTGTTTTTTGGAGTACGACAATGATACATCCCCCAACAAATTTTTCGAACTTTAAAAATGAAAAAAATTTAAACTTCATGTATGACTTCGTCTTTGACAAGTCACGAACAAGGAGTCCCTGAAACTTCATGTATGACGTCAAGTCAAAAACATGAAACTTATCCCTAAAATGATAAAGATTAATTTTACGTAAGTACATTAGTAGAACCTAAGGCCCAATAACTCAAGTTCATAACTTGACCAACACAGGTCAGCTAAGCAGGTTAGTCGGTTGCATAGTCGATCAACTAGCCAAAAAGATTAACTATTAAACAAAGTCTAAATAACATAAACAAACATGTATGCAAAAGAAAGTCTTTTTCATTCCAATAAATTACAATAGAAAACAAATACATAGAGGATATTGACATAAAAATAGGTAACGATAAGAGAAGAAAAATTATTCCATTTGACGTTTCCTATCAGATTTGTCCATCCCAGCTGGAGGAATATCAAGCCACTGGGTAGAGTAGTAGTCCTAAAGTCCCTCAACCTATTACGACCACTGGTGCTCGACTAGTCTAACAAGTGAATGGAATGAATGTAAGTATCTTCCCCATGAAGACTATAATATCGTAGGTACTTTCTCACCAAGCTCTAGGGAATGACATCAATCGAAATCCACTCGACATTAATTTTGAACTGAGTGTCAGGATAATCCAATACGCTTGGATCATGCCAATGCCACAATTCACTCTTTTCATCCATCTTTAATAGTGTCAACACGTTCAACTATCCTCACTTATAACCTTCTCGATAAGATTGATCCAATTGATCCTCCATATGAGTTATGGTCTCATCATAACCATCCATTCAGACAACTTTGGGGTGTTTATGGAAGTGCAAAGTTAATCGATCCACTTTATTTTGGATTGTTTAATGGTTTTGTCTTTATCCTTTAACAGGGTTGCCTGGTTGGCCAAGGTTTTCATGGCCTTTTCTTTATCCAAGCAATAACCAGTTATCTAGAAGATTGTCCAGATTTGGTCTTCTTCTTCAACTTTTCTAATTCTTCCATCAATCTGGCATTTTTGATCTCCAAGAAAGAAGCACCTTCGCTTAGAACAACTTTAACAAATTTCTTTAAACTGTCTAATTCATTCTTTAAATTGTTGTTTTCTTTTTCGAGAATATTAGAAATGTCCCGAGAACTTTCCACATCCCTATTCAACATGAACTCCTTCTTCCTGAAAGTTAATGAAATCTCTTCAAGCTTCTTGTGAAATCCACAACCAACACTCAAGGCCTTAAACCTAGCCTCATAGTTATAATAGAGTAAATCCCAAGAAATATTATGGTCATCCTGAAGTTACTGAATCATTTTATAATAGTCCGTACTATTCTCCATAACTCTATAAAAAAGACAGTGCAGATGAACATAGGCTTCCTTGTCCTGGTCTGAAGCATCCATGTCGAGTAACCCTTCCAGCTCAGTCTCATTCATACCTACATGTCTAGCACCAAACAAGATATTGCTATGTCTTAATAAATCAGTCTCAACAGAGATAATGGAAATTTTCCTAGCATTAAACTGAAAAACAACAATATAAGAATAACAAATCCGACCAAGTAGAATGAGTAAGTACAATTAAAAGGAAAAGCTAGAAAGTTGACCAAAGTAGACTTTTCATTCATTGTTAGGAAATTTGTTACACTGTGCTATTCCATTAAAATCAAAAAGAAAAGGAAGAAAAGCAGACATCAAAGAAAAATAGATACAAGATAGAGAGATCGAGCAGATTTAAAAGATTTACACCTTCTCGGTGTCCTTTGTTGTTGCATTTAGGAGGATGGAGTAAGTCCCAATCATAGGTATCAAGGTGGATTCCCATGTTTCCTTTTTATCATCAATCTCTTATTCCAATTTAGGGGGGGTACTAGGATCATACCTCTTTAATAGATTAGAGTCGGCAGCAGTACCGACCTCCTTTAAGGAAGAAGTCTATCCATTCTTGAAGGACACCTTCTTCATGTACTCTATATGAATAACAGTTACTACAAAGGCTTAATCCCAGCCTCGGTTGAAGGTGTTTTCCTTATTTTTCTTGATCTGGGCCTTCAACTCCAAGAACTTCCTCTTCTTAGCAACCTCCTTAACAGCCGAGTTAGTTGCCATATCCTTAGCAGTCTTCACCTTCTCCTCAAATGTTGTTGATTAATCATCGAACTGTTTGATCTTATTCTGCCACTGATTCTGTTCTCTCTCGTATGCTTCTTTAGATTCCTTCAAAGATTTCTTAAGCCTTCAAATGCTTCATCCACATCAACTGATGATGACCTTAACGGGTCATCCCTAATCAACAATTGGTCATAATCGACTAAAAACTACAAGATAATTCAATAACAAAATCATTATCACACACACTTAAGGAAAATTATTTAAAGCAGGCAAATAGTCAAGAAGTTTACCAAGGCTAAACTCTAATTTTCCCTCTCCAACAAATGGGCTTTGGATAGGAGGGTTGCCACCGACTTGTCAATCGAAAGAACCATAGCATGAATTAACCCCCTGGTAAACCCATGATTCACTGCCACCGAGGCAGACTCAATAGCAGTTTGGTCAACTGATATTTACTAGACCAAATCTTACTGAATAGCTAGTCCCCTCTTTATTTTCTTAAACCGAGGCTCTGTGGTTTTGGCCTCTTCAACATTAAGGACCATGGACATTTTCTCATCAGTAGTGGTCTTCTTGGGCGGTGGAGAAGGTAGACCATCCATTAGGTTAAGAACTCTTCTCTTTCCCATTTCAGTCGTGGGTAAAGTCTGGATAGCGTTGATGTCAAAGGAATCAAATGAGGAGGATGTCCCTCCTAATGCTAGTTTTTTATCTGATCCAAAAGATTCAGTAGTAGAAGAGATTAAAATGAGGTCCTCATTTAAGTTGATTGAAGCTTGGGGTGCAATATCAGTTTGTCGGCCCACAAAGGATGTGATGAAGCTGTTATATTCCAGCAATAAAAAGGCAGATCTAGGGTACTCGTCCCCTATTCTCTAATGAATTGACCATAAGAACTTCAATTCGTCAAAGTTCACTTCAGAATCTCTGGGACACCTCTTCTTACTTTACTCTATAAAAATAAAATAAGAATTATTAGACGGTACATTATCAAACAGTTAGCAGGCATTAAAGAAAAATAAAATTTTAATTGTTAGCCGACCTATGCCACGCCCTTCCTTGGGGTATTTTGGACCATTGTATTTCACCCCCTCAGGAAGGGGGGCATGCTGCCAGTTCTTAACCATGACTCCATAATCCTAGTAATCCTTATTGAAATTAGGCAAATTGACCACTAAAGTCCCCTTATTGGCCTGCCTAGTCTTCAAGTAGTATGTATTGTCTCCAGTTGTTCCCCACTTATAGCAATACATCAGTTCAAAAATCCCAATGTGAAACCCATTAAGTTAATTTAAATGATGGAACCCATTAACAATCCTCCAATTGTTGGGGGATACTCTTGCAGGGACCACATCGAAATACAAACAGAATTCAAGGAATAAATTATTTGGAGGGAAAGTTATTCCACACTCTGTCATAAGTAGAGTGGGGATCCAGTGACCCTCGTCTAATGACAATACTTCTATAGGGCCTCCTACTATATCTAAAAATAACCAGTTGGGTATTTTTTTCTGACACCCAGCCCCATTTAAATACCGGGTGACCAGTCCTTTATTAAATTAAAACATGATTCTCATTTGGTTCATTCTTAGCATCACGATCGAAAACTTTTTATTTTATGCTAACCACATAGTATTCAAAAAGTCGGTGCAAAATTTTATCTTTTTATTTAACAAACACAACATGCATAAATATAAAGTAAACCACTCACACCATGATATATGAGTCTGAACAACAACAGATACTAGAACTATGTACCAAATAAACCACCGACTAAGATAAAATCCCAAAATAAAGTCTGATAAAATCCAACAGAGGTAAAATATCCACAATACAAAGTCTGATTGAAATAAAAGTAATACCGAGGGGAAAAATGCCCAAATGAAATATTGAACTGTATCATACTCTAGGAATGAAGTAACCGAAGCATCTAAGTTCAAATCCTGCAAGCATCCACAAGCGCTGCAGCTACGCATCCCTGAAATAGATCATCAAGTTGGGTGTCCCTGTGGCTGGACATGTAAAAGGTTTTGAAAATATTTTGCACATGGGTCAGAGCCCAAGTAAAACCATTTGAAAATATTTAGAAAGCATTATCATAAGTTTAAAAACAGTTATTGATTACACATATTAGTTCAACTTACACTCCCTTGAGTTCCTAACCCCTCATCTAATGTGCATGCCTAACATCTCCTACCTAGCTATGCTACCCAGCCCAACTAGGTCCTATCAATAACTAACTAACCACTAACAAGTTTAGCTTCCCCGTACCGCCCATACAGTGCGCCATATTATACCCTTCATTATCACTAAGTCTTTAGTTAAGTTTCTCTTTAACTTATCTGTACCGCCCATACAGTACTCTATTAATCTAATTAATAATTAATTTCTTCCCTTATGTAATTATTAAACCAAAGTTAACATTTCACTTACGTTATCGCTTAAACCTTTTCATTAAGTTACTTTACTTAAATTTATTTTAGATATACGTTATCTATCTTTGTTACTATTTACACATTAGTAGATTTAGCCTTGTTTAGATATACACTATCTAGTCTTCCTATTATCACGCATAAGTAGATTAAAAATTGCTTTAGATATATATTATCTATCCTTCCTACATCACACATAAGTAGAACAATCACACATGTATATATATATCACACTAAAATATAAACAACTATAGCATCTCCGGAATGGCCCCTAGTGATGTCAGCATACTCCGCTATCAAGTCCATGTATCTCTCGTACCAAATTAAGGACTATTGGTTCAGATATATCCCTCGGACCTTAAATCAAAGAAACACATATTGGAGGCGAACATAGTTCTAAACCTTTGGGCTACGCACATACTTAATGTACCCAAATGACCTGCCAATCCCACTAATACACAATACATAGTGAGCCGCCCTAAGTGTTATGTTCTAGGGCACTAATTCAGACCTAACTAGAATCGTCAAGGTGGGATCGCCCCCTGCATGGAACCTCCATGATAGCAGGCAGCGAAGGTAGGTTCATATATAATAAATCATATATTGGGTATACACACAACCTACACATAAGTATAATCAATATAGGCATACACACAACCTATAATATTAATTTGTATATGTGTACACTCATCCTATAATTGTAATCCGTCTAGGTATACACTCAACCTATAAATATAATCCGTACGTAGTATTTATCCCTTGAATAGTTACCGTATCTTTAATTCTCAATATTAACTCACTATCGTATATACCCGAGTATTATTCTTTACCTGAAGGGCCTATAGTTACCCCTTAAGTTAATTCAATAGCAACATCACTCATATCCTACTGGTCTACATCATAATTTGCCCAGCCCTCTCCATAATCCATTCTCATTCACTCGAATTATTTTGTTAACAATTAAGCCCAACTAACCTTAGCCTTAAACTCTCACATATATGACTAAGTATCAAACCTACCAAGTCTTACAGTCATCAAATATATTCCCCCATTATATTCTATGGATGTCCCAAAAAGGTTCCCAACAATTATTTGCAAGTTTTAGGCTTAAAAAGGAAAATTGTCAAAATCTAGGAAACCGAATCAATTCTCCCTTGTAACTACCCTCAACAATAATACCCTCAATAGTCAATTATGCACAAGCAAGACTATCCAAAGTTCTATATAACTACCCTCAATAGTAATATCGTAACAGTAGATGTAGGGTTTCCCTAAGCTGAACCACATTAAAAATCTTTGTTGTCCTTTATTATCTTGTTTATTTTCCTTATCGTCACTTATATAATTATCCGTGATTGAAAAATTGGTAATTCCTAGCTAAGATAAAATCTATTCCAATTTTGGACATCAACACTTATTATTCATTCAAGTTTGTAATAATTAGATTAAATCGATGATTCTACAATTTAATAATATTCTCTTAAATCTTTTCTTAAATAAATTAATTAGACAACTAAATATCATGGATTGGTCACGATTTTCACAAATAGTAAATGTATTTACAACTTAAACATAATATTTTGGGTTAAGAGTGATAAGTATGACTCTCACCCACCTTTAAAGGGTACAAATTCCCTAACACCTCGATGTCGGTATAGGCAGTTCAAATAGATGACCCAAATTTAAGTCACGGAAGGGAAGTGGTTTAAGACTTTATTTTATAATGAAAATGAGAAAATATTGTTTTATCTCATGCATCCTTACACAAAACACACATTCCATGTAACCGATCAACCACTTCTAACCAAAGCCATTAATTACGACATGTTATTGACTCAAATCAAATATCGGCTTATGTGGCATCACTAAATGGGTTCAACAAAAATGAAGACACAAATAGATTTAATAAAATACACATCCAAGATTCTACACACATGTATTAAAAAAATTCTGAGTGAGAAAACAGCTAGGTTCACTAGTGCAACATTGGGTTAAAATGGTTTATAATATATTCAATAATTAAATTATCGTAAAATTTAGTGGTATATAAAATATGGATAACAAGGCAATAATAATATATTTAATAGGACAAGTTTGGGCAAAAGAAATAATATTGTAATCCGTGAATTAAACATTCTTCATCAACCAACAACGTGCAGATAAAGTAAAAATGGTTTATCCAACCACCGTGGTGAAACAAAATTATTGGGTTTTTGTTAAACAAACACACACACACTCTCTCTCTCCCCCTATCCAATTGTAAAATTCAAAAAAGAAGTACAAATATGCAACATTACTTCCACATATACAAGATATATAATCAAGTGTTTCTACATCCCCAAAAAATCCCCCAAAGTGCATTAAGTGCTTGTACATTAGGGTGTGGCCCACACATGGTACAAGCACTTAAGGTACTTCGGGTGAGTTTTGGGAGATTGTGTGGGACTCGTAGCATTATTTTTTATAATATAGAAGGTCACAACCAAGTCAACATCACACTTTTTCTCTCCTCACTACACGATAACACATTTTAAATAGTTTTCTCACCATAGATTAGGAAGAACAAATAATGGGTACAACATATCAATAACAACTATCCCTCTCTTCAAAAGCAATTAAATAATAAAAAATACTGATTAAAAATTCTCCCTTACACACTCAACATTTCACTCAACTCATTCAAATTTGTTGTGATGATAAGACCAATAAAAAAGGGTATTCTCACCATTTTAATATGCGTCAACTCACACAAGTCAGAAAGGACAACCCCTTGGCTAAGATAAAAAGTAACCAATTCAAATAAAGATAAAATTGGACGCAACATTTGGATTTCAACAAGTTAGTCCAACTGTAACATAGTTAGTCAATTAAAAAGAGCTTAATCGACTATATTTTCTTAGCATGTGTAACGACTATATTTTGGAAGAAGATAATTTAAAGGGAATTTTCCATCAAATTTTATTAAAGAAAGTTTATCCCATGATTAAATTCTAGACAATCACTGTTTGTGTGTTTAATTAGAAAAAAAAAATACTATGAAAAAAATGAAGAAGAAAAGAAAAGGGCATGATTTTTTTAATGCACCATTCATTATCATGAGAGCATTCGCAACAATTCTTTTGCTGTACATCGACACAAGAAGTCTAAAAAAAATTATTCAAGAAGTAGGTTTAAAAACATCAAAAAGCAACTTCACCATCATAAAAATGAAGTTCATATTGGTGTATTTCGTCATCAACGAGATTGAAATGTTGGATATACACTAAAAAAATGCCTTTTGAGACGGTGCTCCAGCCGTCTCAAAAAATCCTCTAGCCGTCTCAAAAGTCTTTTGACCCGCCATATGATATGGCAAAGGGGCGTAATATTAAAAGTTTTTTTTACACGATAAATATGTCGTCTCAAAAGGTCATTGCTTATAGGACCCTTTTGAGACGGCAAAAAAGTCGTCTTTTAAAGTTATTTTTAGAGACGGTTTAAGCCGTCTCAAAAGGTCCCCGTTTATGGAATCTTTTTAAGACGGCAAAGAAAACGTCTTTAATAATTTTTCTGCCAAAATTAAAATTTCATCAATTCCATAATATGCTCAATATACTTTTAAACAAAAATTCTTAAAATTAATATAGGACATTTGACATCACATTTCAACAAATATAACACACAATTTTCTATTCAACTAAAATTAGAGTTCATACAAAGATAAAATAAACAATTTCAACATTGTGCCCACCAAACTAAATATCTCTACAAAATTTCACTTGTCTCATTAGAATAAATACATAAAACTCATATATTCCTAACATAAAATAATGTAAGCAAAGTAAACTCGCAATCTTGAAGCATACGACCTCCATCAAAATGACTTCAATGGCTTGCCTTCTCCACAAAAGATTTTGACTTGCAATAAAATTTATTTAGTGTCAATTACCTTAAACAAACAAGTAATCTTTTTTAATTGTTCCTATAGATGACAATCTTTAAAAACCTGATCAAATTTGTATATCTTCATATTATTTACTTTTAGAAACACTTAATATTTTTTTTTAAATTCGATAGAGTCTCCTTTGTTTATTCATGAAAACCAACATGTTTAAACATAAAAATTAACTTAAAAACAACGAGAGAAATAGCCGCAACATTATAAACAACTAAGGGCGGAATAACCACAATATATATCCTACCTAACACTCTATCACATACATATATAAAAATAAAATAAAGATGTATTATTACCTAGTCGGTATGGGTCGTTGACGTCTCTGACTAGGGTGCCACTAGGGTCGTTGGTTGGGGTTGCAACACCTCACTCGGACGGGATATCGATATTTGAGTCTCTAAATCGTCTTCCACTGGTATTATGAATGGTTGTTTATCAAATGATCTTTGCTCGACAACGATATCCCACATATTCAAACAATGACGACGCTTTCCAGCCATGGATCTTTGGATGTACATATTACATACATAATCAACTTAATTACATAATAATAAAATTGAGAGAGGGATCAATCATGTTAATTCTACATGAAACAAACATGAATTTATAATTGGGTTATCGATCCAGCCTCTCTAAATCGTCTTCTACTAGGGTTATGAGTGGTTGTTTCTCAAGTTGTCTTTCCTCGGTAATGAGATCACACATATTCAATCGATGTCGACGCCTTTCTGTCATGGCTCTGTCTATGTACATAATAGGAGTAATAAGACACGAGTATAAACAATTATAATTAAGTAGAGCGAAATCAAAAATTAAGTGAGGCTTTACAAGTACTTGAAAATCAACAAAACTTGAGGATAAAAATACATGATTCTTTTTATTACTCTAAGGTGCAACACCCAAAAGCTCATGTGCTTACAACATAACCTACTTCATGTCATTGGTACAGTGCTCAGCATGTCATTGTGTAATTAAGTTATGTAAAAATATATGGACCCGCAGCGCTAGATGAATACATGGACCCGCGGTGCCAGACGAATACATGTTGAAAATCATATCCCTGACCTCTTGGATTATTAGGGCAGTGCTCAGCATGTCATTTTTTGCTCCAGTATATATCCTCAATCCTCAACTGCCCAAGAAGATGGCCTTTAGCATTTTTCCACTCCGTTATAGATTCATTAGACTCATTACATTACATAGTTATCTCCTTCTTGAGCACAAACTCTTCGGCCTCATGAGATGTCACATAAAGGAGAAGGGGATATGTTTTGAGTTTGTCATATTCAAATGAGTATTTGTAGCTCAAACAAAATGCTCAGACCATTGATAATTATATAGCAGCCTGTCAAGACGCACCTAAATCCGAGCTCTCTCTTTTATATTGTTACACTAAGTAAACTTCGAACCATTACAACTGCAAATATATTTTTTGATTAGTATTATACACCTGTCTAATCATATTTTTACAATAGCCAAATAGAGCTACAAGAATTAGAGCAGCCCCTTTGTTCTTATATCCATGGGTTTTATAGCAGGAACTATGGTAGACTTTTCTATCAATGCATATATAGTTGATTATAAAACACATATAGTTGATTAATTGAAACAGGTACAAAGCATACATATATAATTAGCTGAAACATGTATTAAACACACACACACACACACACACACACACACACACACACACACACACACACATATATATATATATATATATATATATATATATATATATATATATATATATATATATATATATATATATATATATATAGTTAGCTGAAACAGGTATAAAACATATATAATTAGCTGAATTAGTAGCGAATATGCTCTACGGTCTCATGGATTCAATATTTTTAGCCTATAAGAAAGAAGTGGCAAAATTTGAATTCTCATTCAACAGCATTCGAGGTTGACCAACGTTATGTCCAAAAACCAATAAAACCATTACATTATCATACTCCCAAATCATTAATTTATCAATTCTAGTAGCATGAGGATCAATAGACTATATACCTGGGCCCTAGTCCTCCACATTCAAAACGAAAACAACAAATTCATTAATGCATATGCAATATACTATCTACTACCTTATGCAATATGAAACATATGTTTCGAGTTTAGGAAGTACTATTTTGAATAAATAAACTATTAAAAAGGCTTAAAAAAACTACAAAGAATATACATCAATCGTCCCCTCATATGGATTTGAACTAATAATAAAATGGATAACTGAATCCATAATGGCGGAGGAGGATGGCTATTGAATTAGAAGAACCAAGGCATTTGACAATAGGCACCAAACCAATATAAAAGACCAACTACTTACTCAAAGTCAAATGAACCAAATTAGCTCACAAGAACAAAATTGATTGTCCATTACACAAAAGCTGAATTTAGTCCATTATATTAAGTACTCAATTGTGAACTAATGGGGCAACTTCAATTAAATTAGTCCTACTACCTAATTACGGACTCAAACAAGCTCTCCGAGATTGGTATATCCGTATTGATTCCTATTTTTCAAAATATGATTTTCAAAAGTGATCCTATGAGCCCACTTTATTTATCAAATAAGGTCTCAATAACAAAGTGTTATTGGCATGCTTATTCGTCGATGATCTGATTTATACTGGAAATAATAAATCAATGTTTCATGATTTTAAACACTCCATGATGTAAGAATTTGACATGATTGATTTTGTCAAGTTACACTATTTTTTTAGCATCGAAGTAGTCCAATCTTCAAATAACATCCTTATCTCGCAATCTGAGTGTGTTCGAGACATTTTGGCCAAGTTTCAAATGAAGCATTGCAATTCAGTTGGTACACCAGTTGAGGTTGGTTTAAAGTTAATGAAAAATGAAAAAATCAAAAAGGTTGACAAAATCTTATACAAAAAAGTTATTGACAATCTAATATATTTAATAGCCACCAGGCCCAACATAATGTATGTGGCTAACTTAATCAGTAGGTTCATAAAAAGTCCAACGGAGATGCACCTAATCGATGCAAAGTGAATTCTACGTTACTTGCAAGGTACGCAAGAATCTGGCCTACTATACAAGAAAAAAGAACAATATAGTTTAATTGGTCTCACGAAAAATGATTATGCTGACATTTTGACCAAACCCCTCAAATTGTCTCATTTTGTGATATCGCATAAACTCCTTGGCATTTGTCTAATGGAAAATCCAATTTGAGGGAGAGATATTGGCAGAGCACGAATGTTTTAAACTGATTATTTTCAATACAAATATTTTAAGAGAGGGAATGTTAGAAGTGTTTAATTTTGAATAAGTCTTTGTATTTCATATTCAATAAGAGTTTGTTAGTTTACCAAGTTAGAGTCAATTTTATTAGTTTACCAAGTCAGAGTTAGTCGTGTAGTTGAGTTTGTTACTGGAGAAAGTTGATTCTTTGTTTTATGGTAGTTAGTTTACTTGTAGGCTATTTAAGATTATTATTATTGTGAATAAAATTATCTCTTCTTCAATTTTTTTCTTCTCTCTTAATATATATCATATCATACCAAGACACAAAATTTACTATATAACCAAAAATTATACAGTATAACAAAAAGGAGAATATGAAGAATATTATCATACCTAATTAGCGAATCCAATTCCCAAACCAAGAAGCACTTGGACAAGAAAAAGCACAATTACATTTACAAAGGAGGCTTGCACCAATAGAAAAAAACCTTAAGCACGCCAATCTTGAACCGAATATGAGTGTATTGAGCGGTAGGAAATGTCTTTGTAATGATGTCTTCAAGCTGTTCTACTGATCGAACAAATTGAGTAATAATGAAACCCAATAAAAAAACTAATTGATATGATAATGAACTGCTCCACTAACTAACTGACAAAGATAGGTATATCATGCTCCTTTTACATAAGTATGATCCTCATTTGTACAAACCAATAACCAACGTTGTACAAACTACTACTAAACATAAAACATCAATAATTAGACGTAACTTCTTAACGTCAATGACAGAACATTCAAATTATCATATAATTATCATTAAAATCCATGTTGAAGTTGTATAATAAATGCAATTGAAGCAAACTTATCAATTCACTTGGATTAGAAACTAAAGGTAAGCAAAGTCCAAAATAAATTCAGTAAATGTGATTATATGGAATATTTACATAGAGACACTAAAATAGAAATCAGGTTGAATACCAACTGAATTGAGTATTGAGACTAAAAATAAAATTTGTGAATTTGTAAATTATAGATTCCATTATCAATTTTATAATAAATTAATCAAATAAAGATTTTACAAATGATCCACTTGACTCAACCACATGGGATGTAATTATAGGTGTCTTCTCCTCTGAACATATTCTACTCAAGTGGGAAATACCTGTGTTTGGGAGTGTATTCTTCCACAAAGAGTTGCAAAAGGCTCCATCAAGCCTTAAAAAAATGGCATTTGCCCCAAGTCTATTGTTATACCAAGTGAACTTAGATCTAGAGTATCCCAATTCAATGAGATTATTTTTGGAAACTACATTATTAAATTAATCTTAGGATTTGAATTCTATATCTGCACCAATATATTTTTCATCATGTTTGCTCACAATATTAAAATTCCCTATCACCATATGAGTAATTTTTTATATACATCTGATGAATTCTCCAAAGACCCAATCTCTCATCTTTAGAACATAGCATATATAAATGTAATGAGAACTTTAACATGGAACTGAGATGGCACAATGCAAACTGATAAAGACTTATCAGTGTTCGTAATAGTGTTCATCATCACACCAAATCTAGAGAAATTCCATATTTTATTGGACATGTTGTTTATTGCTTCCTCATAATTGAGTTTGAACTTAAGCTTGAGAAGTTTCTTTTTAGTACAAATGGGCTCCAAGATGGGAAAAATAGGAGTTTTGTAAGTTTTCCAAAGCTATTTTATCCTCCTGATATTTGCTTTATTTCAAACTCCTCTGCATTCCAACATATCATATTGATCATTGATAATGAGGCAGAGATAAGTGATTGTTCCTCTTTAAAGAGGATCTTGTGATGCATTTTAATAGAGGATCAAAATTGTTAATGAGCCAAATAAGAAGAAAAATAAGGCATGTGTACAATATCATGGTGCTCGATGTCTTTATAACGAACACTAGATTGCCCTAAAAAGAGTAGCCAAGTACTTAAAAGGCACCATTGATTATGGACTAAACATTCGGCAAATCTCCACTAGTGCTACATTTGTAGTTCTGGATTATGTGAAGTCCCACTGACAAAGAGACTTAATCAGAAGTAAGTGGTTGAAACGTCGAGAGGGATGGGACTAAAGCCTAGAACATAGGGTGAGAGTGATAATAACCCCACCCATCTTCTCTTAAAGACAATGCCACACCTAAAAGATCTATGAATCAAGTAATCTTTGGGCATAGATGCTACAATAAAGAGGAACATTTGCAAGATTCAGTATCTACTTTATATAACTTTAAAAATCTTGTGAGTTTTAGTCCATTCCACTAGAGGGTCATAAAGGAAAGTTTCAAGAACACTCATTAGAGTCCCTCTGCGTGCCCTTAAAACTAAAAGTGTGATCTCGCATGCTCTAAAAAATATCCCCTTGTATCCAATAATGGCAAGGCCATCAATCACATTCTGTATATCCCATTATGTAATGTTGAGAATTTAAAAATTAAAAGTATCAGGGAAAAATAAACGTGAGTGTGGAGTTTGAAAAAGTATCCTCTACCAGCTCAGGTGTGCATTTATAGGAAGGTATTACAGGAAGATAAATGTAACCAAACCTCCTATACATAAAAGAAAAGAGAACATTCAACAAGGATCTAAGGATATCTGAGACCATAAAACTAGAATCTGATGGCATCGAGAAGTGAGCAGGTTTACAATTCCATTAAAGATATAATGGAATTATTCGACAAATGGTTTTCTACATAACAAATTAAACCCGCCATTTGCAGGGGTTTTGAGTGGCATCGTAAGATAAATGTCAGTGCAAATGCCCATTGTGTGGTGTCTATTGAGCCCACACACAGATAAGATGAGGCCCTCCTAGGTATGAAGGACAACAAAATGATTTACATGCATAGCCTCTTAGACAGAATCACTAAAGCGAGTCAATATAATATAGATGATATATTACATGTATGTGTGAATGCCATGTCAAATTTGGCACCCGATGCTTCAGCATGTTATGAAGAAGGATTCAAATACAAAAATGTGGAGTTTGAAAACTAATATTGGTTGACGGTTATTTCATACTTGAACGTCTATGAAGGACAGTGACGCATGAGCATAATGTTACTCACCCAATATTCATTAAGGGTTTATATCACCTTATAATGAAACATAACTTACTACTACTAGAGAATCAAGTTCCTTTTTGTATGAATAATTATCCCAGCATGTATTACTCTACAACTGATCTTGACAGGGCCAACATAAAATTCGAAGGGAGCGAGAGCCCGGACTTTCTACTTGTGAAATTTTAAACTTCTTGTTTATTGTCTTCTTGTTTGATGAATCTTTATTAAATCACAACTTCTTTGATGGTATATCCTTACCAAATTGTATCTTTGAGGATGCAAGACCCCGATAGCACATTTCATGTGATTGTAATAGATGAGATGAATCCAACGTTACCTATAGTCGTGGCAGAGGAGACGACTCCAACATTACCTGTGGAAGAGGAGACGAATATAATATCATGTAGTCGTTGTTTGTTTTCAGGGTTGTTGAATCTTCTACGTCAAATATCAAAGTTTATTTTTGTTTTTTAGTTAGTTATGTCATATGTGTCTTACACAATTTTTAGAATTACCACTGTTATGCGTTGATGACTTCACCAAGACATTCTTGAGGAACGAAATTGCTTACAAGCAGTGTTCCCCTTATGTATCGCATTCAATCACATCTTATGTTATCCTTAAGGACACACTCATTTATTCCAAAGAAGATGTTGAATTATTTGTAAATGAAATAGTGTAGGGCACTCTCTTCTACATTACCCCTAAATATCTTATTTTTAGAGTATCAACAGGTTTTCCCCATGAATACACCTTAAAAGGACAACAAACTTGCAATTTTAGTCAGTCAATACCAAATGTCAGCAAATTAAATTCACCCACTCTCACTAAAGAACATTGAATACAAACTTATATTAGATACTAGTAGTAACCCGTGTGATGCACGAGAAAGTGTGATTGAAAAAGTTACTATTTTTTTAATCGAATATGGTCATTCAAATAACACTCCCCATAAAGTGTTGAACTAAAAAAATTTTAGGTGAAAACTAAGTAATTCAGTTAAATACCACGTGAAAGTATACCACAAAAATATTTACGTTTTATATACAGTGAATAAGATTTGTTCAAATTGATAATAAATATTCATTATTTGTCTTAAATTAAAAACATGACACGAGTTGTCACATAATTATCATTATTCAGTAATAACTTCACATTTAGAAATTCTAATATGTTTTAATATCCAAACAAACAAACATTAGACTTTCTTCATAAAATAAATAACTTCATTAAACATACTTAATTGTTTATTTTCTTGTCAATGGTGAAAGTTTATACTTCTTGGTCATGAAGACAACATCTATGCATATTTGACCTTCTGATTGGTCTAAAATTTAACATTACAAATCAATCAAAGAACATTAAATGGTGATGCATATTTATTTATTTTGGGTACCACCTCATATGTTGGAGTTTGTGCCCCAACACTTAGTTATTTGAATATTAAGATTTAGCATTTTATATGGTGTTGGATAACATTGGCAATTTTTTCAAGGATCAAATACCAAAAAGTCCCACAATTTTTTTTAATACACATTTAGTTCAAGCCTTTTATTTTGTTCCAAAAAGTCCCTCGAACACCCATTTAACTAATATTCTCTTATTTTTAAAGGTCCGTGTTAGCGGTATAGTGAAGGACTTTTTGAAACAAAATAAAAATGCTTGGACTAAACATGTATTAAAAAATGTTCGAGGGACTATTTGATATATGCCCATTTTTTCAACGGTGATGCATATTTGAATTAATTAGGTCCATAACATATATCACATAAATCATAATCAAATAGTAAACAAATTAATGGTATAAACTACTTGCAAAATACATGAATTAATTAATACAAACAAACATATCAATAATTCTAACTAAAATTCACATAAACAAGTATATAAATATTATCATATATTAATCTTAAAACTATACTATAACAACCAATTGACAATTCAGGTTTTCAATTGGCTCACCCTCAACCTCCTATCACAACTACAAATCAATCCAATAAAAAACTAACGATATTAAGCAATAAATAGGAATTACATTACCTTTTATCTGCATCAATTCGATGATACTATAACTTGAATTCATGGGATTAGATAAAATATTTAAACTTCAATAAAAATATGTAACACAATCAGTAATTCCCTTGTAAAATACCCATCAATGAAAAACATATGATTGCCATTGAAAAATCATAATTATGATATAATGTAGAAAAAATTATATTCAATTATTATAAGCAATTTATATTATAACAAAACCTCCAACTATCACAATAACCAACTAATTACATCAACTAGACATCAAATTACTTTTCCATTACTTTTATTTTCATCTTAATAACAACCAAACAAGGAAATTTACAATCAATATATAATAAAACTAATTTAATGTCTTCAGCCATAAAATATCAACACTTAACTCTAATTATTTAAACCATAACTAGCTAGCAACCTACATCACCATAATCTCACCACAACCAACAAAAAAAGGAACAACACTTACCAGCGTGAGGGTAGTGGGGGGGGGGGGGGAGATAAAGGCAAGCAAAAATGGCAGTTAAGAATTCTAGGGAGAGCGACAGTGGTAAGGGAGAGCGGGGTGGGTGACTTTTTTTCGAGCAGAGAGAAACGAGATGCTCAGGTTTTGTTTTACATTTTCTTTTCTTTTTGTTTTCTATGCAGAAGGGTTTCATTTCTATAAGAAGGCGGGAGTTAAAATCACTTACGTAGGAATCAAAAATATTTCGGCTGTCTCATAAGGTTGACTATTTGAGACAGATATTAATATGTCGTCTTATTAGCACCACTTTATAAGACATCTAACACAATGGCTCTTAAATACTATTCTTTTAAGACGACTGTTTTTAACCAGCTAAAAAAGAATGCTTTAAGGACTAAAATTTAAGTCGTCTTAAAAGCCTCCATCTTAAAAACTATTTTTTTTGTAGTGATATCTTTTCACTTGGTAGCGTCGTAGTTGCAATGATTTAAGGAAGGTAGTAGTTCCTTTTATCTTGCTTGTATCCGCTTAGGCAAGGAAGGAGTTAGTTCCCTTGTTGGTTGCAGTTGTAAGGAATGATTAGTTCTTGGGTAGTTTTGTCTTTGTCCAAGTGAACCATAAGATAGTGGAGTTCGCGAGTTTTTCCTCAGGAGTGGATTTAGATGAAAGGTTATCACTAAACGACAGTAAATATGTATCAGTTAATTTATACATCCTTTACTCTTTATATTCATGCATTAATCATGTCGTGTGAGTTATGATGATTATATAGATGTGAATGTGTGTAGGAAGTTATAAACCAACAAAATAAATAACAAACCATTTTATCAACCAACAACGTATAGTGAGTTGTGAAAACAAATTAATAGCTTTAATTTGGAAAAAAGTCAAATAAATTATAAAATCTCAATTATTCCCCTCTTGGGATATTTTCGGCCAACAAATTTGACATCAACATTATTACTAACTTGAAGTCTAACTTTCCCAACCATATAGTAAAGATTGATCAATCGACCTCTTGTTTTTTAAAAACAACTCATAACCCATGTCTAAAATTTTCAAATACGAGACATGGTATATGTGAACATCTATTATGTTCTTATCACTACCACCCTTATAGTTGTAAGTTATAACATTCCTTATAGTTGTAAGTTATAACACTTCCTAATAAGCTTTAGTTCCAACAAACCCCTGGTGAAACCTAGGACTCTGAATGATCCATTTACTCCACACTATAATTTGATCCAAAGTAAAAATAAAATTTCATATCAAAATGTGGTTTGAGTTACGAAAATATAAGTATATCAATTGCGCTGTAGGTGGAATGATAATTATTTATATGTCCATCCTTTATTCAACTCCTCCCCTTTTTCCTTATCTCACGATCTTGTCTCTCACCTCTCTCAAGATTTTCAATATATTTCCTTCTTCTCCTTCTTAAATCCCCACTCTCAACTCTCTCGCCTTCTTCTACAGATCGAATATCGGTTCTCACCGTCACACAGTAAACTAGTACACACGCACATATGCATATAAACATTCTTATCATATATCATGGATAACAATTGGAGTTCATATATAAATTTTGCATTGAAAAATCGCAAAATAGTATTATTATGTGTGTGTGTGTGTGTGTGTGTGTGTGTGTGTGTGTGTGTGTGTATATGTATATATATATTGTGGGTACCCGAAATTAGAATGATGGGCCTGGACGAGTAGCCCAATTGTGGCGGCCCAAAGTCCAGACCCTCCATATCTTAACCGATTATGATTCAGTCTCCTCCCATGTTCCCATTAAGAGAGGTTCTAGGAAGAGATGGAAAATGTGGGGGAGTCCAACACCCCCACTTACTAAAATGAACATGTATATAATAAACCCTAGGTCCGGGGCAAAGGACACACTGTATTCTCTGTAATCACTCTCCGGAGTATATAAAAATAACACTGACTGCACCACCGTGGACGTAGGCACCCCTTTGCTAAACCACGTACATCCTTTGTAGTGTGATTGGAATTTTGCATTCCTTATTCTTACTTGGTGATTGCGCTTCTCTTATTTATTTGTGTTGTATAATAATTGTCACCACAATTGGCACCGTCTGTGGGAACGTTTATCTTCCCTGAGAAAGCCCACACCAAAAAAGGAGTTCGAAATGTCTGGTCACGGTAGTAATGCTCCCCAGGTAGGAGATATTCAAGAACCTCCTGCTCCTCGCAGGATTAGGTCTGAAGTTCGGCGTTCAGATCAGAGGGCTCACCCAGAAAGGCCATCCTCAAAAGAAAGCCAAGGACCAGCGAGATCCATGCAGATATCCAGACGGATTGATGCATATGAGGCGAGGCTCCAGGAGCAGAGGGAGTCTTCTCGCAGGCACGAGGCTGAGAACGCTCGCCTCAAAAGAATATTGGAAGAATGGAGAGAGAGAGATCCATCGTAGTATCAAGAAACGTCCGTACCACACTCCTAGCCCTCAGGCGAGCAAGTCTCGCGGCCGAGGAAGGAGCCCCAGGCGCGGATCCCAGAGAGCTGAGGGAAACGAGTCAGAGGACAACTTGCTCAAGCAATTGTGACTAACTTGCAGTCACAGAAGCCCAGATCGCAGCAAAGAAAACATACGAAGTCTGGTCCTAAGGGAGATGGACCAACACCCTGCCCATCACGGCACCAGATCGACCCGAGAACTCGCTAGGCGAGCTCTCAAAACTCAAATGAAATCACCTTTATCGAGGGAAATAAAAGAAGAAGAAGCCTCCAAGAATTTTGCTATTCCAAGGTTTAAAATTTATGACGGCAAGGCTGATCCCATTGATCACGTCAGACAGTACCGGCAGGTCATGACCCTCTGGAACCATCGAGACGCACTAATGTGCCGAATTTTCCCCTCGAGCCTGCATGACGTGGCGCATAAATGGTTTGAAAGGCTCCGCCACCGGTCCATCAGGAGTTTTAAATCCTTGGCCGAGCTCTTTACGGCTCGATTCATTACTAGCAGCCCCCATCCCAAAAGGATGGATGCTCTGCTGATAATGAAAAAAATGCCCCAAGAGACCCTCCGAGACTAGACGAAGAGGTACTGGGAGTTGTTCAACGAGTTCGAGGACTGTTCAGAGCAAGTGGTAGTGGCCTCTTTCAAAATTGGGCTACCCAGCTCTTCCCTTCTGTACCAATCCCTGACGAAGAAAGAGGCCATAACCATCGACGACCTAATGACCCGCATCGAGAAATATGCCAAGGTGGAAGATGTCACCCGCCTCAGCACAGGAGAAAACGGTCGAACTAAGCTTGCTTCCAAGGGCAGTGATAATATTGAGAACCCGAAGAAAGGAGGAAAGAATGGGAGCAAAAATAGTTCAAAAAACAGAGGCAACAATTTTCACTACCCCGACCCAAAAATGGTAGGGAACGAGTGTCTTGACATGCCACCAAGGCATCCAATATTCTGGCGTCAAATTTTTTCTTTTAAAATATAAATATATATATAGTGGAAGTATAATCACATGGTTATGAATCGTAAAATACTGAAAGTGAAGGAATTACATCATCAGAGCTTTCTAAAGGAAACTTCATTTATATTAAAATATCCAAGAGTTACAACTTGACAGAAATTTTAAAGCCTTTTAATTAAAGAGCCAAACATCCTTTATCTAATAAAACAAAGTTTTACTTAATGTAACAAAAAGATCTCTAAAAGCTAAATCTTCAACATAGTCCCCTTATGTTCCATCCGCTTTCCTAATTATTTCCTGAAAAATGGTTAATTATAAAACATCAGCTAAAAGCCGAATGAGATTCAACCTCTAAATATTCCAAGTTTTTTTTAGAAAATAGATACCTATTCAATTTAGAACAGAAGGTATATAAATAGAGATAGGAATTTCAAGTAATATATATAAAGTAAATGACAATATATATATATATATTCAGAATAAACAGTTCAGAACAGAGCAGATAAAACAATTGAGCATGTGTCAATTATTCAGTTTTAGTGGCCATGTACGCTCTAATACCCAGACAGATAGTGTTACCAAATGTTTCCACCCAGTAACATCACAGATAGATAATCATGATTTCTGGAACAACGCCTTGTTTAGGGCACACCAGCGATAAACCAGCTGGGAAGGTACCACCCAAATATTTCCACCCGGTAGTCAAGGCCAACATAGTAAGAGAGTTTCCATAGGCCGAATCAATAATTTCAGAATTCAAATAAGATGTTATATGGAGAGATATAAACATATAACAAACGACGGAATCATCGGTATCAGATGCATTTTGAGAATAAAAGAATTTCACAAAATATACATATTTTGCATAATATAATATAATCAAAATGCGCAAGAAATTGCATAGAGTACTCACCTAAAATAGAGGTCGAAATTATAGATAACGAGTCTTCGATCGCACGTTAATCTAACAAATACGATAAAGGTTTAAGTATATGTTCTAAACAAGGTCCAGTCTACATATTATATTTTAATAGTAACTTGTTTCATAAGATTACTAAAAAACCATTTTCTTAACTTTTAAAACTTATTGATCGTAATTAAAGGATTCAATTCATAGTTCTTCCTAATTAGTCGATTCCCAGTAGAGATGGAGGGTCACAGGGGTACCACTTAAATACCATCTCTTCTAGACATAATTTCACCGGGCCTGACTTTGGAATTACTTAAATGGGATTCCATAATAACGAGCAATTACTTTTAAAAAATCATTTTCAGAAGCGTATATACAATTTCAAACAAGTTTACATGAAAATAAAATCAACTTGGATTTCTTCTAAACTTTAAGTTTTGATTAGTGAAGTCCTTAGTGTATTTTACCATCATAACTACTAAGTAAAGCTATAAAACACAAAATTAAAACTATAAAAATGCATTATAATATTTAAATAAAATCATACCTACGAAATGAATTCTTTCTTCGAAATTATAGAACTCCTTCTTAAGATATTTCCCAAGCTTCCTATCACTCTTTCTTACTATAATTCGCAAGGAATTGGTGTGAGTTTCAAATGAACCCTAAGGCCCTATTTATAGGTTTCCAAATGTATTACGGTGTTGACACGTGTCAAATGACTAAGCTTTTTGGATTGGTGATTCAACACCGAGGTGTCGCGATCCAGAGTGGTCTTGCAGTGTTAATATCACCAAATGATGACAAGTGTTTTAGCTCTCTCTCTACAGATGACATGTGGAAGGTGGAAGTGACCAGCACGTGGTGGAAAGGTGATAAGGGTATAAGGGTCATTTCACACATGAAGGGTATTTTGGTAATTTCACACTATATATTTTGAATATTTCTTATAAGTCCTTGAAAATATTTTATTTACAAAATGGCCCATTTTATATTTTTATTTTAGTCCTTAAAGTTTCATAAAATTATATTTTCTACCCCAAAACTTATTATTTGCCTTAAGATATGTCATAAGACTTCGATTTGATCCAATTTACAGTTGATTCTTCGTAATTAAAAATGGGGTTTGTTATATTGATAGCCAATAATACCACATATCTAATAATACAACATTTATAAGATAATAAGTAACACAAGAGTGTAAAAACAAACTATATATAAAAGTGGGGTCATTACATCCTACCCTCCTTATAAAAATTTTGGTCCCCAAACTTTACTTGCATTCATTTTCAAAAAGGTATGTATATCGCTCCTTTATCTCATCTTCCCGCTCCCACGTTGCTTCTTCAACAGAATGATTTCGCCATAATACTTTAACTAGTGGAATAACCTTGGTTCATAATATTTTATCTTTATGATCCAAAATTTCCACTGGATTCTCAATGTACGACAAATCTTCTGTAACTTGAAGAGGCTCATGACTTAAGATATGTTTTGGATCTGGGACATATTTCTTTATCATTGATATGTGAAACACATTATGTACACTAGAGAGTTCCGGTGGTAAGGCTATTTTATAAGCAACAGCTCCTACCCTTTCAAGGATTTCAAAAGGTCCTATGTATCTTGGGCTCAATTTCCCTTTCTTCCCAAATCGTATTACTCCCTTTGCAGGCGATACTCGCAAGAACACATAATATCCTCTTTGGAATTCTAACCGTCGGTGTCGATCGTCAACATAACTCTTTTGACGGCTTTGAGCGGTTCGAAGTCGGTCTTGTATTAATTTCACCTTCTCTGTTGTGATCTGAATCAATTCTGGTCCCAACAGTTTTCTTTCCCCAACTTCTACCCAACATGTAGGGGAACGACACCTTCTACCATAGAGTGTCTCATACGGAGCCATTTGAATACTTGCTTGATAGCTATTATTATATGCGAATTCCACTAACGGTAAATGATCATCCCAATTCCCTTTTAAATCAAGTGCACATTCCCTGAGCATATCCTCTAAGGTTTGAATAGTTCTCTCTGATTGTCCATCCGTTTGAGGATGAAAAGCAGTGCTAAAATTCATTTTTTTCCCATGGCGTCTTGTAGGCTTTTCCAGAAGCGAGACACAAATCTAGGGTCACGGTCAGAAACAATTGAAATTGGGGTTCCATGAAGCCTAATAATTTCCCACACATACAACTTAGCTAACTTCTCTAAAGAATGGGTAATCTTAATGGGAAGAAAATGAGCAGATTTAGTTAACCTATCAATAATTACCCAAACAGAGTCATTACCATTTGAACTCCTCGGTAAACCTGTCACAAAATCCATAGTAATATGTTCCCATTTCCACTCAGGGATAGGTAGGGGTTGCAGTAATCCTGATGGTTTTTGATGTTCTTCCTTTACTTGTTGACAAACCAAACACTGAGATATAAATTCTGCTATCTCCCTCATCATGTTATTCCACCAAAATACTTCTCGAAGATCCCTATACATTTTTGTACATCCGGGATGAAATGTGAATCTTGAGTAATGACTTTCCTCCAAAATTTGCCTCTTTAGTTGGGCATCACATGGCACACACACTCTATTTTCAAACCTCAATATATTATCTCGCATTGCAAATTCAGTTCTCTTACCTTCGATGACTTCTTCTCTAATCTTCTTAAGTTGTGGGTCATTTACTTGTGCAATTTTGATCCTCTCCATCAACATGGGTTGTACTTATAAGTTTGCAATTATTCCTCCTTTGCTATAGATATGTACATCTATTTCCATACTTCTCAAATCCCTTAACAGTACTTCCTGGCTTGTAATAAGACATGCTAAATTTGGTGTAGACTTCCTACTTAAAGCACCGGCTACTACATTAGCTTTCCCCGGGTGATAGTGAATACTTACATCATAATCATTCATCAATTCTAACCACCGCCTTTGTCTCATATTCAACTCTTTCTGAGTAAATATATACTTCAAACTCTTATGATCGGTATAAATCTCACAAGTCTCACTATACAAATAGTGCCTCCAAATCTTAAGAGCAAAAATTACAGCTGCTAATTCTAGGTCATGGGTTGGATAATTCTGCTCATGGGTTTTTAACTGTCTCGGGGCGTAAGCTACTACTTTTCCATTTTGCATTAGCACACATCCCAAACCATTTTTTGAAGCATCACTATAAATCACAAATCCCCCTGTCCCAGAAGGAATAGTCAAAATTGGGGCAGTTACTAATCGATTCTTAAGTTCTTGAAAACTTTTCTCGGCTTGCTCAGACCATTCATATTTTACCTTATTTTGTGTTAACCTAGATAGAGGTTTGGCAATGCAAGAAAATCCTTCAACAAATCTTCGATAATAGCCTATTAATCCAAGGAAACTACGAATCTCACTCACATTAGTTGGTCTGGGCAAATCTAATATAGCCTCAATCTTTTGAGGGTCAACTGACACTCCCTCTTTAGATATGACATGTCTTAGAAAAGAAACACTAGGCATCCAAAACTCACACTTCTTTAATTTTGCATATAATTTCTCTTTCCTAAGGATTTGTAATACCGTCTATAAATGCTTTTCATGTTCTTCAATACTTTTGGAATAAATAAGGATGTCATCAATGAAAACAACCACATACTGATCCAAATATTTCCTAAACACTCTATTCATCATATCCATAAAAGCGGCTGGTGCATTAGTTAGTCCAAATGGCATTACAAGAAATTCATAGTGACCATATCTAGTACGAAAAGCTGATTTTGAAATATCATCATCCTTAATCTTCAATTGATGATATCCTGACCCAAGGTCAATCTTAGAGAATACTTGTGCACCTTCTAATTGATCAAACAAGTCATCTATACGAGGTAAGGGGTATTTATTCTTAATGGTTACGTTATTCAGTTCACGATAATCAATACATAGTCTCATTGTCCCATCCTTCTTTTTCATAAATAACACTGGAGCACCCCAAGGCGATATACTTGGTCTGATAAAACCCTTATCTAAAAGGTCTTCTAATTGAACTTTTAACTCTCTTAATTCTAAAGGTACCATACGATATGGTGGTTTTGAGATTGGTATAGTTCCAGGAACAAGGTCAATCGTAAATTCTATTTCTCTATTAGGAGGTAGGCCTGGTAAATCATCTGGAAAAACATCCATAAATTTCTTAGCGATAGGAATATCTTCTAAGCTAGGCCCTATTATCTGCAAACTGGTAACAGTTGCAAGAAATCCTTGGCATCCCTTCTTAAGAAAACTATAGGCTTGCATTGTAGAAATAATACACATCAGAGATATGATGCTAGTTCCTTCAAAACTAAATTTTGGTTGGTGAGGAATTTGGAGAGTAACACTCTTCTCAAAACAGTATACCTTAGCATGATGTGATGCTAACCAATCCATCCCCAAAATGACTTCAAAATCTTTAGTGTCTAAAACTATCAAATCAACAAATAGTTTATGACTATCAATATCTATGGGGCAAGCCTTGTATACTAATTTACCCATCAATAACTCACCCGATGGAGTAGAAACATGTATGTTATGATTCAAGGGTTCAGAAAATTTATGAAAGCAATTTAATACATGTATAGATATGAACGAATGGGTAGAACCAGGATCAATCAAAGCTTAAAAAGGTTGTGCACATATAGAAAGTGTACCTGACACTGCCGCATTAGAAGCTTGGGTATCAGAAAGTGAGAAAACTCTACCATGTCTGTCTCGATCCTTCTTTGCACTTGAAGGCTTTATCGGAACCCTTGCTGGGTTTGGGCAGTATTTTATCTGATGTCCTTTCTGTCCACATCTAAAATAAGCTCCTAAATCCTTACAACAAGGTCGTCCTCCATGCATCTTTCCACATTGTTAACATGTCTGGTTATTATACTGTTTGTTATCACTAGATCCCCCAACATTGGATGTGTTCCTAAAGAAATTTCTATTATTCGGGTTCTTTCCTTTTTGTTCCCCAAACTTCCTCTTTCCATCTCTAATTCGATTGTACTCCTCACCATCCCTCTCAGCTATTGTAGCCCTAGTCACGACATCAATATATGATGTTAATTTCAGGATGGAAATTCGACTACGAATATTCAACCTTAACCCACGCTCAAACTTCTTCGCTCTTAAAACATCAGTTGCTACAACATAACGTGAAAAACGGGATAACTCAGTAAACTTTGCCTCATATTGACTAACAGTCATATTTCCTTACACCAAACTCATGAAGTCAGCTGCCATTTCGTCTTTCACCATTTCCGAAAAATATTTCTCATAAAATATTACTAAGAAATCATTCCAACCTATGTAAGTATTCCTTTCCACGTGTATTCTCTTAGTCATTTTCCACCAATGTTCGGCCTCCCCTTCTAACATAAATATTGCAAATGACACCCTTTGTTCATCAGTACACTTAAGAACATCAAGTATCTTTTCCATATGCATCACCCAACTTTCTGCTTCGGTGGGGTTAGGAGTACCTTTAAAAGATGGAGGATTCAACTTCTTGAACTGTTCAATAGTACATCTACTTAGTTCAAGATTCTTTGGTACTCCATTGTTCACCAGTTGTTCCACAATCTTTGCCAGACTTTCAATTGCCTTGTATGCACCTTCCAGTCCTTCTATACTCGAATCACTAGTTCCCATTGATGATCTTCTCTTGGTCATTTTCTACAGTCATGGCCAAACGTAAGATCTACTATACTATATCAATATTGAAAACTAAAAGACCAATTATAAATAATATAACACATAGGGAGGGTTATCACATAAATTAGATTTTCAATACTATCTCCTAAGGATGGAGACATAGAATTTATAACATTTGAAACCTATGCTCAGTAGTCTACGGGTTCATAACCTATGCTCTTATACCACCTCTGTCACGACCCCGGCCCAAAAATCGTAGGGAATGAGTGTCTTGACATGCCACCAAGGTATCCAATATTCTGGCGTCAAATTTTTTCTTTTAATATATATATATATATATATATATATAGCGGAAGTATAATCACATGGTTATGAATCGTAAAATACTGAAAGTGAAGGAATTACATCATCAGAGCTTTCTAAAGGAAACTTCATTTATATTAAAATATCCAAGAGTTACAACTTGACAGAAATTTTAAAGCCTTTTAATTAAAGAGCCAAACATCATTTATCTAATAAAACAAAGTTTTACTTAATGTAACAAAAAGAGATCTAAAAGCTAAATCTTCAACATAGTCCCCTTATGTTCCATCCGCTTTCCTAATTATTTCCTGAAAAATGGTTAATTATAAAACATCAGCTAAAAGCCGAATGAGATTCAACCTCCAAATATTCCAAGTATTTTTAGAAAATAGATACCTATTCAATTTAGAATAGAAGGTATATACATAGAGATAGGAATTTCAAGTAATATATATAAAGTAAATGACAATATATATATATATTCAGAATAAACAGTTCAGAACAGAGCAGATAAAATAATTGAGCATGTGTCAATTATTCAGTTTTAGTGGCCATGTACGCTCTAATACCGAGACAGATAGTGTTACCAAATGTTTCCACCCAGTAACATCACAGACAGATAATCATGATTTTTGGAACAACGCCTTGTTTAAGGCACACCAGCGATAAACCAGTTGGGAAGGTACCACCCAAATATTTCCACCCGGTAGTCAAGGCCAACATAGTAAGAGAGTTTCCATAGGCCGAATCAATAATTTCAGAATTCAAATAAGATGTTTATATGGAGTGATATAAACATATAACAAACGACGGAATCATCGGTATCAGATGCATTTTGAGAATAAAAGAATTTCACAAAATATACATATTTTGCATAATATAATATAATCAATATGCGCAAGAAATTGCATAGAGTACTCACCTAAAATAGAGGTCGAAATTATGGATAACGAGTCTTCGATCGCACGTTAATCTAACAAATACGATAAAGGTTTAAGTATATGTTCTAAACAAGGTCCAGTCTACATATTATATTTTAATAGTAACTTGTTTCAAAGGATTACTAAAAAACCATTTTGTTAACTTTTAAAACTTATTGATCGTAATTAAAGGATTCAATTCATAGTTCTTCCTAATTAGTCGGTTCCCAGTAGAGATGGAGGGTCACAGGGGCACCGCTTAAATACCATCTCTTCTAGACAGAACATTTTCGGATTCCTTCCCGGTAGAGATGGAGGGTCACAGAGGCACCACTTAAATACCATCTCTTCTAGACAGAATTTCACCGGGCCTGACTTTGGAATTACTTAAATGGGATTCCATAATAACGAGTAATTACTTTTAAAAAATCATTTTTAGAAGCGTATATACAATTTCAAACAAGTTTACATGAAAATAAAATCAACTTGGATTTCTTCTAAACTTTAAGTTTTGATTAGTGAAGTCCTTAGTGTATTTTACCAGCATAACTACTAAGTAAAGCTATAAAACACAAAATTAAAACTATAAAAATACATTATAACATTTAAATAAAATCATACCTACGAAATGAATTCTTTCTTCGAAATTATAGAACTCCTTCTTAAGATATTTCCCAAGCTTCCTATCACTCTTTCTTACTATAATTCTCAAGGAATTAGTGTGAGTTTCAAATGAACCCTAAGGCCCTATTTATAGGTTTCCAAATGTATTACGGTGTTGACACGTGTCAAATGACTAAGCTTTTTGGATTGGTGATTCAACACCGAGGTGTCGCGATCCGGAGTGGTCTTGCAGTGTTAATATCACCAAATGATGACAAGTGTTTTTGCTCTCTCTCTCTACAGATGACATGTGGAAGGTGGAAGTGACCAGCACGTGGTGGAAAGGTGATAAGGGTATAAGGGTCATTTCACACATGAAGGGTATTTTGGTAATTTCACACTATATATTTTGAATATTTCTTATAAGTCCTTGAAAATATTTTATTTACAAAATGGCCCATTTTATATTTTTATTTTAGTCCTTAAAGTTTCATAAAATTATATTTTCTACCCCAAAACTTATTATTTGCCTTAAGATATGTCATAAGACTTCGATTTGATCCAATTTACAGTTGATTCTTCGTAATTAAAAATGGGGTTTGTTATATTGATAGCCAATAATACCACATATCTAATAATACAACATTTATAAGATAATAAGTAACACAAGAGTGTAAAAACAAACTATATATAAAAGTGGGGTCATTACAACAATGATGTGTCGAAAGCATTTCAGGCGGTCAACACCGTGTTCAAAGAACCAATTTACGAAATTCTCGTAAAAATCAAAGACGAGCCATTCATCAAGTGGCCTAGGAAGATGGGAGGAGATCCCTCGAAGAGGAACAATGCGCTAAGATGCGCTTTTCACAAAGAGGGAGGACATAAGACTGAGCATTGCAGAGCTCTTAAGTCCCACCTCGAAGAGCTGGCCCAGTCCGGGAACCTGAATGAATTCTTGGAGAAAAAGGCAGAGAAAGTTACTGCCTATAGAGAAGCAAGGCCTGACAACGTACTTGAAGACGATGCCGGCCATGAATTCGCAGTAATTCATAGGGCATCCGATGCTAAACAGATTCAGGGCAATTCACCTCGCATGGAGGTAAAAAAGCTTACAGCAGTGATGCAAGCTTTTCAAATTGATACAGCGAAAACACAGTCAGGAAAACATCGGCGAGGAGATGACATCGACTATAGTAAGCATATCGTGTTTATAGATGAAGATCTGGTGGGAGATAGAACCCCACATCACGATGCTTTGATCATTACTCTAACAATAACGAACTATGACGTCGATAAATTGCTCGTCGACCAAAGAAGCTTGTCCGAGGTGATGTATCTCGACCTGTTCAGGAAATTGAAATTAAGCATCGCCGACCTAAAGGAAGCTATCGTCCCTTTGGTTGGCTTCGCTGGAAAGATGACTATGCCCTTGGGAAAGATCGTGCTGCCAGTAAGGGCAGGAAATATTTCTAAAATGATCAAATTTCTGGTGGTCGATATTGACTCGCCATACCAGGCTATCCTCGGCCGAGGATGGCTACATGCAATGAAGGCAGCTCCTTCGACCTACCACCAGAAGCTCAAGTATGTGACCGAGCGAGGAGTAATGGAGATCCGTGGCGATCAAGCAATGGCAAGAAGATGCTTTATAGCTGTCATCCGCCCAAAACCAGAAAAGAAGGCCGGCAAGCCCAGCGAAAGAATTAAAGAACAAGAAGGTCTGATACCTTCGAAATAGCAATTAAAGTACGGAAGACCCGGAGTAGAGGAGACCAGGCTCCTCCCCTCCGAACGGGTCATCGAGGACCCGGAGGAAGTCGCAGTTGGAGATAGTGACGACAGCAGGATTTTCTTAATTGGAGCTTCTCTTACAGGTCAAGAGAAGAAGGAATTGATGGCCTTGCTAAGGAACAATATTGACGTCTTTGCATGGGAACCATACGAGCTGCCCAGAATTGATTCTAGTATGGTTTGTCATCAACTGCATGTCGATCCCACCTTCAAACCAATCGCGCAGAAGGCACGACGAACTGCACCCGAGAAGGCAAAAGTCGTGGAAAAGGAATTTAAAAAACTGCTGGATGTAGGATCCATACGGTAAGTACAATTCTCCAAGTGGTTATCCAACCCAGTAGTAGTTCCAAAAAGAAACGGGAAGTGGAGAGTTTGCATCGACTTCACTGACCTCAACAGAGCATGCCCTAAAGACAGTTTCCCCTCCCCAAAAGTGATCAACTGGTAGACGCCACTGCAGCTCACGAGAGAATGAGTTTTCTGGACGCATACTCAGGGTATCATCAAATCCCTCTGTATACCCCAAACCAAGACAAAACGACATTCATCACCACCGTTGGGTTATACTGCTACAAGGTGATGCCCTTCGAGCTCAAAAATGCAGGGGCAACCTACCAGCGGCTGGTCACCAAGATGTTCAAGGACTATATGGGAGACACCATGGAGGTCTACATCGATAACATGCTCGTTAAAAGCAAGAAGAAAGAAGACCACCTCTCAGACCTGTCAAGCACCTTTGAAATCCTCAGGAAGTACCGAATGAAACTTAACGCGAGCAAGTGTTCTTTCGATGTCCAGTCAGGAAAATTTCTTGGGTACTTGGTCAGTAAGAGAGGCATCGAGGCTAACCCAGACCAGATCGATGCAATAAACAGGGTACAACCTCCTAGAACAATTCAGGACGTAAAAGAACTCACTGGTATGCTCGCTGCCTTAAATCGCTTTATCTCTAAGTCCTCCGAGAAGTGTAAGCCCTTCTTCCAGCTTCTAAAGGAAAATAAGACAGTAGAATGGAACCCAGATTGCTCGCAGGCATTGGATGAGCTCAAGGCTTACCTTAGCTCCCCACCTATGCTCGTCATTCCACAGCGAACAGATTCTTTGTACTTATACCTCGCTGTTTCCAACCACACTGTCAGTTCCGCATTAGTGTGCGAAATCGCAGGGATGCAACACCCCGTTTATTACACGAGCAAGACCCTACTGGACGCCGAGTAGAGATACCTACCACTGGAGAAGCTCGCCTTTGCACTAGTAGTGGCTTCGAGGAAGCTGAAGCACTATTTTGAAGCCCACACTATAATCGTCCTTACATCACACCCCCTTAAAGCAATCCTGAGGAAGGCGGATTTGTCGAGCAGACTATCTAAATGGTCAGTCGAGCTTGGACGATTTGACATCCAATTTTAACCAAGGAATGCAATCAAGGGGCAGGTCCTTGCTGATTTCATAGCCGAATTCACAGGCGAGCAACCTCCCGACCAACCTCGAGAAGCAAGATAAAAGGGGAACAACGCGATGGAGGAAACCTGGAAATTGTTCGTTGATGGAGCCTCGAACTCAAAGGGGACAAGAGTAGGCATTATACTCATTACTCCAGAGGATACAATCCTCGAATAAGGAATTAGGCTTGGATTTACAGCCTCCAATAACGAAGCAGAATACGAAGCCTAAATAGCCAGCCTCCAGAAGGCGCACACTTTGGGAGCAAAGCATTTATAGGTGTTCAGCGATTCTCAATTAGTCTCCAGTCAGATAAGTGGAGACTACAATGCAAAAGATGAAAGAATGGCAGCGTACCTCGCCTTAGTGAAAAGACTAATGGCGAGCTTTGAAGAGATCAATGTCTAGAAATTTTCCAGAGGACAGAACAGTCATGCTGACACCCTAGCAGCCCTAAGTTTAGTAGTCGATTCCGACTTAAAAAAAATAATCCCCATCGATTTCCTCGCTCATTCGAGCATTAACCGTAACACCAAGCCGTCGGGTGTGGAACAGGCGCTCCAAATAGGGCCAGCTCCTAGCTGGATGGACCCCTTAAAGAACTATTTGAAGGATGGCACGCTCCCAGATAACAAGAAGACCGCTCATCAGATAAGAGTCAAAGCTGCTCGCTTTCACTTATCTCCAAAGGGTAACCTATACAAGAGATCCTTTTTCGATCCCTACCTTCAATGCGTTCACCTAAGGAATGTCGAGCAAGTTCTACATGAGCTTCACGAAGGAATCTGTGGAAGCCATATCGGAGGAAGATCTCTAACTTTTCGAGCAATGAAGGAAGGCTATTGGTGTCCATATATGCAAAGGGAATCTGCGGTGTATGTTCGTAAATGCCTGAAATGCCAACTTTACGCCCCTATGGTCCACTAACCTGCTAGTGACCTAAAAACACTATTCAGCCCATGGTCGTTCGCCCAATGGGGAATGGCCATCATAGGACCACTTTCTACCGCCACCGACAATCGCAAATATCTGTTGGTCGCAACTGACTACTTCACCAAATGGATCGAGGCGGAACCCCTAGGTAACATCCGAGATACAGATATGATAAGGTTCATATAGAGGAATATAATCACCCATTTTGGCATCCCCAGAACCATCATCACGGATAATGGAACGTAGTTCGAGAGAGGATCCTTTCAGAGTTTCTACGACGAGCATAGAATCAGGCACCATTTTAGCTCGGTGGCCTATCCTCAGAGCAATGGACAAGCCGAGGTTTCCAACAAGACAGTGATCGACAGATTAAAGAAGCGATTAGAGCGAGCCAAAGGCGCATGGATAAATAAATTACCACATATTCTATGGGCCTACCGAACCACTCCGCGACGAGAAACGGGGGAAACCCCATTTTCACTGACATATGGAACGGAAGCAGTCATCCCATTAGAAGCAGGCTTGCCAATAATAAGGTCCAGCCTTATCGACCAGGGCCATAATGATGCAGCATTGCTCGCTGAGCTCAACCTAGCCGACGAGCCCCGAGAGTTAGCCCTAGTAAAACAAGTGAGCTATTAGCAACAGCTCGCGAGGCATTATAACAAAAGGATCAACCCAAGGGAATTCCATGTTGGGGGCAGCGCAGTAAAACCATCAGACGGCAAGCTAGGGACAAACTGGGAAGGACCATTCAAGATAACTAGAGACGACCTGCAAGGAGCCTATCACTTGGAAATGATGGAGGGCAGAGAGATACCCCGAGCGTGGAATGCAACCAACCTTAAGAAATTCTATTTCTAGATTCTTCTTTTAATCTTTGATTGTGAAACTGGAAGTTCATTCCCTTATCATTAATAAAAAGTCGTTTGGCAGTTGCATTTTACGAAGTATCAGTTAACTAATTTGTATTTTTTGAGCAATCAATGAGTAGACTTTACAACTCACACACCCTTTTTAAGTGAAAGGCGCACTGATCATTACATCCTAGCATGGAAATAACCCTCCTCAAGTTTTCGTTATGAAACACGAAAGACCTCTCTTAGCATTGCCCCTGGCAATATATGAAGCCCTACAAGAGTTCCTTAGGCAATATAGCCAAGTCAAAATTGGTCACCAAACAGTGTTTGGTTAAATAAAATCCTGATCGGATAAAACATCCAACAACATGTGTGTCCTCGCCAATTTCCACACTTAGGCCTAAGGGAGTATGACGACACAACCTAAAAGGTAAAGTGGGGCAGAATGGTATCTCGTTGGTATGCTGGACTGGAAGGACACTTACTTGATAATGCAAATATGTAAATCTAGTCAGCTAAGAGAGGCTCAAGATTATTGAACAAAGATGAGAAAGATATAATACAACTTGTTTAGTCGTCAAATTCTCCCAAAACATAAATTTTATATTAATTCATTATATTTACAACTATTGCAATACATGTTTAGTCGACGAGCTCGCCCAAAACATTCACATTACATCGCCTCAATATAAAATATACAAAGTTACTACTGGCAAAATCTTAATGAGGATGAGGCCTCTGAGCAAGGTAATCAGCCACTTGAGCTCTTCGACCATCATCGGGATGGGGAACTAGCTCCTCCTCAACTTCATTCGCACTCGACTCCAATAACTGCCCAGGGATAACATCGATGGGGATCCATTGATCATCTCTCCGAAAGGGATTAGGCATCAGGGTGGAAGGAGAAATCTCATGACGGTACCAGAGCATTGAGTTCCTCGGGACTTGCAGCTCCCTCAAGGCACTCAACCACCCCCTAATGAAGGCGAGCTCTTCAAACTCTATCAGCCTCGTTGGAGCATCTAGCCAACCCTGATTGTAACCATCGGCCCATACTCGTCGAGCTCCTTTCTTAAATAAGTGCCTCAACTGGGTGACGTCCCTCTGGAGCCTAGCAGCAATCACATATGCTCACTAAACATCACCACGAAGCTCTTCCATTTACCTAGTTTAACCCCTGATGTTCCTGCCAGCTCGCGTTACGGTTGGAGGAGTAGGGCCTTGCAGCACAGGAGGAACATCGCCCGGACCAGTTCTAGCTCGCGATGAGGAGGAACCTCGTAATACTACAGGATCAATGCTCGGCGCATGCTCCCTAAGTCGCGAGACCTCTCTCCTCAAAGCTTCGTTCTCCTGCTGAAGAACCTCCCCAACCTGGTTGATCTCAGAAGCATCTAGAAGCTTCGCCCTTAATGTATTCACCTCCTCTTGGACTAAAGCACCAACTTCTTCCATCTCTTGAAGCCTGTCCTTCATCTTGTCCATAAGCTCAGACTGATCCTTATACTTCTGGTTCCTTGATCTAAGAGATTTACAAAGCTTAACAAAGGCTTGGCGAACCTCAGGACTTGCATTGGGACCAAGAGTCCTGCCTAATTGAGAGGTGGCAGGAATATACTCTTCTGCATCAATCAACTATAAGGCATAAAAGAGCAAGGAAAGACAGATTCATTTAGCACACTAAGGGAATGAGAAACCTTTTTCATTTCATTAATAAGGGTCAAAGTACATCGAGCAGCAAAAAGAAAAAATTACAAACAGAAAAAGCAAAGATACAGGGTAGTCCTAGAAGTAAAAATTAACTAGCAACCTCAGGCTGCCCAGAAGTCGATGACTGCTTCCCTTTATCAGCATCAGCAGGAGCACTCCCCTCAGCAAGGGTAACCTCTGTCGCCATAACAGGGTGAACGTCAATAGAAAGTGTTTGGGAGACAGGATCAGCGCCTTCGATAGCTAGGGCAGAGACTTCATCCATAACTGGCCTCGGCCCTGGGTCGTGCTCATCGAACAGAGGAGATGCAACATCCACTCCGACAGCTAAGAGGGCCTTGTTCCATCCCTTCTTGAAATTCAGCTGGCTAATGTAGCCTATCTGAACCTCACCATCCTCGTATGCGGCAGCCCAACCAGAATTATATGAGTCTTCCCTGGCATTGACCGCCTCAGACTCCTTCTTCTTTAGCTCCTCGGATAGCACTTTGTTTTCATCCACGACAGCCAGCTTGCTCGAGTAAACCAGGTCGTAGGCTTGTCACAGCTCGTTCAATTCTTTAACTATTGCATCCATCTCCCGATTGGCATTAGCAAGAGCCAGATTGGATGATATCCGAGCAGCATCAATGGCCTTGAGACCAGTCTCGAGCCCTATACCCCTCAACCTCAAGGCAACATTTTATTGCTCCAGCTCGCCATTTCTCTTCACCAGTTCATCACGAGAATGATAAAGCACGAGGAAGTCGGTCACAAACTGCAAGAAGAAGAAGAAATCAGAAGAAGGAAGTGAGGAAATTTATCAAATCATTAGAGAAAGGAGAAGATCTTACCAAAGCTAGCCTCTGACTAGCTTGAAGGGCCAATTGATCAGACCCCAACGCCCTTTGGCGATCTGTAGGAAGAACTGCCCTTTCAAGCAGCGCAGGGGCCAGTTGAGGAGAAATAGCAACTGAGGCCCCCTCGGGCAGTGCGGACACAGGAACCAAGGCTTGTCCAACCTTCATCCTCGATTCCATCTTTCTCCTCTCCTCTTCTTTCTCTTTCTCTATTCTCTTCCTCTTCTCCTCCATCCTCTTCCTCTCTTCCGCCTTCTTTCTCTCCTCATCCTTCTTTCTCTCTCTCTCTCTCAACTGTTCTTCCTCTTTCCTCTTCCTCTCCTGCTCCTGAGCAGAAGATCGAGAGCCAGTAGCTACAGCCCCGGTACTGGATTTCTGCTTCTTTTGACCTTTGAGCGAGGAGCACATGATCATCATCATCATCATCATCATCATCATCCCGGATTAAGTTTTTCCTGGGAGGAACCATCTCCTCACTTGAATTGTTGGACGTGCTCGAAGAATCTCGGGCTTCAGGAACTCCCTCTGAATCAGAAGAGCTACCACCACTGGAGATCCCCTCACCAAAATTGCCTTCGATACCACCTACAACATCACTCTCAGAACTGCTCTCCTCCTCGTCCAACTGGATAGGATCAGCAGCAGTCTCTTCAGAGGTGTCGAATTCAGGGATAGTGTCTACCGGCCTCGCTATAAAGCTGGAACCGACGTTTTTGTACTCGAGCAGGAAAGCAGCAGACCGGGGATGCTCGTCGTCGGCTAAAAGCTCCCTGATATTCCAGGCCTTGATCAACTCAGAAATACGAACCTCGCTGAGAGCAGGTTCCAAGTTCTTCGACCTCGCTGAAGAAAAAATAAAAAATTCAGAAAGATCACAAATCAGTAAAGAAATTGAATGGACAAAGCATAGTCTACCTATGTATTCTTCCCCATAAAAGGGAACTGAGAACCTATCAGATCGACCCCTCAAACTGGGGAGAAAACTACCAATTTCTAGCAAGAAAGCCCTCTTGCCAATAGTCCTTATGGGAATCAGGTAGGTTTACTACCAATACCCTGTCAGGACTCCTGGCCTTGAGATAGAGAACACGAGAACTGGTTCGAGAAAAAGAATAGCAAAAGCAGACCTCGGCGAGCCCTAACTTGGTACCATATAACTGATTTATTCTATAAACACCATTAATTATCTTCCACACATTAGGCGAACACTGTGCAAGAACAATATTGAAATAACTAAAGAAGTGCAAGAACAGATTGTTGGGAGGAAAAGTAAGCCCCCCTTGGGAAAGCAACAAGACATGGATCCAATGGGCACCTTCTATCTCTCTAACATTTCTAGGGGGAGGCACACTCAATCTCTACCCACTCCGGGATATTATAGAACTTCCTAAACTCAGACACCGACCTATTACCGATCTTTGCCATTGGAAAACCCTATAAAACTACAAATTCAAAGAGAAAATACAAGAAAAGGCACATGAGACTTACAAGATGAAAGTTCGACTCGAACGATGAAGAATCACGAGCCCAAATGACAAGGAAGCAATAAGAATGGAGACTGAGAGAAGATAACATGAATCGCTAGAGCTCACAGAAAATAGGAGAGTACTGGGAAGCTTGAAACGACGACTGCTCTGAATAAAACTTTTAAGTACTACTAATCATAGTGCACAGACCACGAAGCGGGTGCCGTCAGAATCAATCCTCAAACTTTGGGAGGAGTTGCACGATGTACGAAGGAGCCATTATGACAAATCATTTAAATTTATTGAGCCCAAAGCATGGCCAAACAAACTTAGGGGCAATTGTGGATACCCGAAATTAGAATGATGGGTTTGGACGAGTAGCCCAATTGTGGCGGCCCAAAGTCCAGACCCTCCATATCTTAACCGATTATGATTCAGTCTCCTCCCATGTTCCCATTAAGAGAGGTTTCAAGAAGAGATGGAAAACGTGGGGGAGTCCAACACTCCCACTTACTAAAATGAACATGTATATAATAAACCCTAGGTCCGGGGTAAAGGACACACTGTATTCTCTGTAATCACTCTCCGGAGTATATAGAAATAACACTGACTGCACCACCGTGGACGTAGGCACCCCTTTGTTGAACCACGTACATCTTTTGTTGTGTGATTGACATTTTGCATTCCTTATTCTTGCTTGGTGATTGTGTTTCTCTTATCTATTTGTGTTGCATAATAATTGTCACCACACACACACACACACACACACATATATATATATATATATATATATTAATAATGCTCATGTGCGGACTAGTCCGTATTTTAAGAATGCGGACCGGACATGTGTCACCTAACGATGCGCCTAGAAATTATCCCCTAAATTATAGGCACACTCTCTCTCTTTTCTGGGCTCACCGCCAGGTGACACATGTTCGGTCCGCATTCTTAAAATGCGGACTAGTCCGCACAAGAGCAAGACTTATATATATATATATATATATATATATATATAGGAAGGCTCACCTACATCATGCACTATACATCACACCGTACATCACACCTAATTTTAGGCCCTAATTTTTTTTTTCCATGAAATTAACCTTCCAATCAAGCCATATGTAAAAAATTAGGTAAAAATACATTTTGTAACTATTTTTAAAAAATTCACAAAAAACTGCTGGCGCAGACCCTTATAAATAAGGGTCTATGTCAGCAGTTTTTTGTAGATTTTTTAAAAATAGATACAAAATGTATTTTTACCTAATTTTTTGCATATGGGTTGATTGGAAGATTAATTTCAAAGGAAAAATTTAAAATTTAAAAAAAAGTTTTTTAGGACTTAGGATTAGATGTGATGCACGGGGGATGTATATAGCATAATGTATTATAGTCTCTCTCTCTCTCTCTCTCTCTCTCTCTCTATATATATATATATATATATATATATATATATATATATATATATATAAACTAAGGGAGCGGCTATTGCCGCTCCTCCAAATCTGTTGGCACTCCAAAATTTATAAAAATGACAAAATTATCCCTCCTATAAAATACAAACCTTCTTTTATATAGATTTTAAGTTATTTTTTTAAACGGTTCATTATCTAAAAATATATATCACAAAGCGCCAATCTTATTTTTTTTTATTTAACAAGACACAGGCCAAATAAAAGTGACACGATACGTCCCGACACAAAATTTTATTTTTTAAAAAACAATTTCCAAAAGTGACACGACATATTTTTTTTTTAACTAACACGATCTAATTATAACGTAACACGACACGGCATGAAATTTCATTTTTACATAACACGAATACGACTAAAATAAAAGTGACACGATACGAAATCTCATTTTTTTTACGTAACATAAACACGACTTAAAAAAACGTAACACGACATGACTTAGGAAACAAAACTTCACAAGACTTTATTTCAAAACTATTGTAAAAAACTTTATTTCTTTCGTGTCGTATTACGTTTTAATTAGATCGTACGAGATAAAATAAAATAAAATTTTGTGTCAGGGGTTTATCGTATCGCTTTTATTTAGGTCGTGTCTTGTTAAAAAAAAGATTATGTATCGTGATGTGTCGTGTCGCATTTTAATTGGATCGTGTATGGATTTGATTATAAAAATAAGATTTTGCATTTTGTCGTGTCGCTTTTATTTGAATTGTATTTGTGTTAGGTAAAAATTAAATTTCATATCATCTCGTATCGTGTAGTTTTGTAATTAGATTGCGTTTATGTTGGATAAAAAGAATGACACAATACGAAATCTTTTTTTTTTTACGAAATACAAATATGGCCAAGTAAAAGCGACACAACATGATTTTTTTTTTGTCATATTTGTGGAAAAAAATCATGTTGTTACGTTAAAATAATTAAAATATATTTGTGTTTCGTAAAAAAAAAAGATTTCGTATTGTGTCACATTTTAATTCGACCGTGTTTGTATTTGTGGGTTGAATAAAATATATTTTATTATGTTCTTTAATATTTGTACAAGTTCATTCAATGAATTGACAATTTACTCATTAATTGATTTACCCTTTAGTATTCACTCATTTTTTTTATCCAACATAAACGCAATCTAATTACAAAACTACACGATACGAGATGATATGAAATTTAATTTTTACCTAACACAAATACGATTCAAATAAAAGCGACACGACAAAATGCAAAATCTTATTTTTATAATCAAATCCATACACGATCCAATTAAAATGCGACACGACACATCACGATACATAATCTTTTTTTTAACAAGACACGACCTAAATAAAACCGATACGATAAACCCCTGACACAAAATTTTATTTTATTTTATCTCGTACGATCTAATTAAAACGTAATACGACACGAAAGAAATAAAGTTTTTTACAATAGTGTTGAAATAAAGTCTTGCGAAGTTTTGCTTCCTAAGTCATGTCGTGTTACTTTTTTTTTAAGTCGTGTTTATGTTACGTAAAAAAAATGAGATTTCGCATCGTGTCACTTTTATTTTAGTCGTATTCGTGTTATGTAAAAATGAAATTTCATGTCGTGTCGTGTTACGTTATAATTAGATCGTGTTAGTTAAAAAAAAAAATATGTCGTGTCACTTTTGGAAATTGTTTTTTAAAAAATAAAATTTTGTGTCGGGACGTATTGTGTCACTTTTATTTGGCCTGTGTCTTGTTAAATAAAAAAAAATAAGATTGGAACTTTGTGATATATATTTTTAGATAATGAACCGTTTAAAAAAATAACTTAAAATCTATATAAAAGAAGGTTTGTATTTTATAGGAGGGATAATTTTATCATTTTTATAAATTTTGGAGTGCCAGCAGATTTGGAGGAGCGGCAATAGCCGCTCCCTAAACTAAATAAAGAAAATGAGGACTTGATTGAATACATACTTTTACTTGGGCCCGCGACAAAAAGAAACGCCTCTTTCTTTCCTTTTGTATCTCTCTCTAATAGACAAAATATTTGTTAGAGTAGCTCAGCAATACAAGTACCCTTCTCTTGTGTATTCTTCAACACCCAAACGGCGCTATAAAAACCCTTCTTTTTCTTCTTCGTCTTCTTCTTCTTCTTCTTCTTCATTTTGTGTGTCGACAACTCACGCAGTAGAAATTTTAATAAAACCTCCTGCCTTTTTCTACCGTATGTTTTCTTACTGTAACTATGTTTTTGGGTTTGAAATCTCACTCTACCTCTTATATGTTATTTCAATTTGATGAAGTCTCTATTGATGCATGGTATGAAATGTGTGTTGGTATTAGATATATTTTAATGAATTCTTTGTTGATGGTTTGATGATATATGAAGTTTACTTCTCTAAAGATCGTTTTTTTTGGTCCATCATGAAATTAAATCCTCCCTTGTGTGTTCTTTATCCAATTTATGATTGCTTGCTTTGATTATCTTATGTGTTCAAAATTTTTGATTGCATGCTATTTGATCTGACTGGGTGTGGGTACCATGATGAAATCTTATGGGCAAGTTTTTATTTTGGTAGGGATTATGCCTTCTGCTTTAGAAGATCTTGGTCTCGTAATATGGCTTAACACATTACTATTTATTTATAAATAGTCAATGTCCTAAAACTCAAAAAGATTAACTGTCATTAATTCTTATACATTTTTGTTAATTTCTGGGTTCTTAGAGGGTTATTGAACAAAGAGATTGACAAAAAATTGAAATAAAAAATAATGTGAAAAATGTAGATATGAGATGCATTTCTACGAATATGCACATCTATATATTTACCTGAAAATATATGAATGATTCGATGTGATAGATGGTTTGTGTTGATAACGCAAGGAGCTCTTCAATCTCCTTGGAAGAAACTGAATTCTTCTGGTTTTCCTGTTTAATCAAAACCTTTCGTTGAATTTTTCAAATTGGTTTGTTTACCCTAGAAGAACAACTTGTGTTCATCTTATGTTGATTTTTTCCTGGTTTCTTATATTGTATTGAATTATTTCACATCCCTTGTCTCCTTTTACGTTATTTTGGGAAATAGGTTCATTGATTGCCATGGATCTGGAGTTGAAACCCACCACAAACACAAACACAAACATTGAAGAGCTCATGTCACTGCTCCGATCGATTTTTCGGCCTACACAGTTGGACAAGGTGGAGCAGATGTTGAAGGAGAAAGAAGCAAATGAGGTGCGGAGAGAGAGAGAATTGCAAGCCGAGAATGATAGGATGAAAAAGAAGTATGATCTGATTGAGAAAGATCACGGAGACCTGGTATTTGAAAAGCTCAAAATGGAAAGTGAGCTGGTCGAATCCAAAAGAAAGTGTGAGCAGCTCGGCGAGCAAGTCACTCGCCTCAATGAAGACCAGAGAGTCTGCTGTGAGAGAGAGACGAGAGCTAACGAGAGATATGAGAAATTGTTGCAGGATTTAATGACTGCTGAGAATCAAAAGAAGGAGACAATTCTTCAGCTTAAAGATAAAGATAAAGAGTTGCTGGATTGGAAAAGGAAATTTAAGGAACTGGAGGTGAGGGTTGTGAGGCTCGAAAAGGAAACGAAGATCTTGGAAAGTGGGCTATCAAATTGCCATGAAAAGCGGGAAGCAGGTGTTAAATCTTTTATATATCCTGTTTGTGGTAATTTAATTCAATTTTTATTATAAAACTTCTCTCTGCTAATCTTGGTTCTCTGAATTGATGTGTCTGGACCTGGAGCCGTGTGTAAATAGTAATGGAGAAATCTTCCAGATAGGAATGTTTAAAAAAAAAAAAAAAAATCTGTGAGGTCGCTCAAGGCGATCCACTTCTATACTGGATATTCATTTCAGGAACAGTGTGAGCTAATCCTGTTAACTCTGTCTAATTAGATTTTAGCCCCGCGCGATGCGCGGGCAATTTACAGACTTGTTCATATGCAATTAGAGTAAGTGTAATTCAACTACGGCGAGCACATAAACAAATGTCAACGTTATTATACTTACGATCGACTCGATAAGTACATAATGCAAAAAATTAGTAAATCAAGATATATATTACCAATGTATAGCCACCCAGTACCCATAATTAAGAAATGGCCTAATTTTGGATTAGAGAATCCATGTTCACAAAAGAAAAATTATAAAGTATTTATTTAGTACAAAAGAACTTTCGTCTCATTAAGCCAAATAATTCCAGCTCCAAATGACTTCACAAATCCATATAGAATATTTGAAGATAACAAAAAATAAGAAAGGAAAAATGACAAATAAAAACATAGAAAATTTCTTTACATGACTACATGAGTTTGAAGATGAGTATACCTTCATTATATCAACTAAAATGAGTAACCGCTTCTTAACATGTGAAAAGGAAAAAAAAAACTCATTCAAATATGTTGGTGTAAAGTAGGACCAATGAACATAACTATTTCTTACTTAACATCAACCAAATGGCTAAATAACGATTCTAAATTAAAGTTTTGATGCTTGCATTCTTGAAGTATCTATCTTCATAATCCATATCAAATTAATGCAACATTATATAAAAATTTAACTACACCTTGTATGGCTCTCCATTGGTTTTACCCCATTCTTTATAGATGTTCCCAAGCATTCACACTAAATAACAAAGATCGATAGCTTTATAAAAACTAATTGTTTACAACCAGTTATCTGTCACATTTCATTATCTGTTTTCTTCCTTGTGAGTTTGAAAGCAAGTAACAGTGAATATATTACTAAAAATATAATGTTTTCTCTACTTACATTATAGAATATCTTAAAAAATAGAAATCCTATAACATAAATTTCAAGTAAAATACAACTAAGTGTTTAACAGTTTTTTGACAGAAATTATTGCTATATTTAAATGACCCTTGTATCCACAATTTACATGTATCCATTCCTTTTGAAGTGGAGTATAAGAGTATACGTGTCAAAATCCCCAATCTTTTGAAGTTAACCAAAAATAAAAACGAATCAGAAAATCATCCAATAATTTCCTTTCAAAAATCAAATCATAACTTACAAACCCACCTCATTCCCTCAATATATAGATCCTTAATTTGGTGCAAGAACACTGAGAACTTAATACCTTGGATTTTTGAGCCTCAAACAACCATGGCCGCTTATTTACTTAAGTTACCCCAAAACAAAATGCCCTCTCAATTTCTTCTTTTCCTTCCTGCTTCTATCATCAATGTTCAATAGACCCTTAGTTCTGTGTAAAAATATAGAGAACTCAATATAGTTTATACAAGGATAAAAGAAGAAAAAGAAGAGTCATGCGGGGGGAGAGAGAGAAGACGGTTGATGTAATGGGGCGGGGATGGGGTTGAGAGTCCAATTGACACTTGTTCTAGTTCTCTTAACTCTTTCCTCATAATCCTCTCCTCACCTTTTAATGCCCGTCCTTTCCCATTTCCATCTCATGATATTTGCTGAAGTGAATGATGGTTGCCACAAATGGGACATCCACAAATGAAGACGCCATTTTTAAATAAAAATATTAGATATATTTTTCTTTCAGAAGCCACGTCTTTTTTTAATGTCATCCTGGTGGCCAGTTGGGACACATTATGTGTGGAGTTTTCCATTGAGAAAATTACTCAAAATAATAATAATTATTATTATAATATAAATATTTATTACTTTGATACTTCACAAATTTTTGATATTGGACTTTAATACATTTCTCGTCGGTAATTGTGAAAATTTCGCCTCAAAAAGTGTGATCTTTAGCGACGAAGTAAATGTGAAAATTTCGCCTCAAAAAGTGATCTTCAGCGACGAAAGATATACTGAAGTCTAATAACCTTATTAAAATGTATTAAAGTCCAATATGAAAAACTAATAATGTATTAAAGTAAAAATAAACCTTAATAACAATAATAATGATGATGGTGATGATGTTCAAATTTCCTCTTGTACAACGATTGAGTTTAAAAAAAAATAATTCAAGACTTTTTTTACTATACATGGACGTAGTATGGTGTATCGTTCCATGACTTTTGGTCAATTCTAAGCATATTGCTCGTGACAAGTGAAAATTCTGAAAATAATGTTATTCACTTGTCATAAAGAAAAAATATTCTTAACTTATTGGAATATCGCACCACTAGCTTGATTTCTTCATAATTAGTAGCAGTGGTTACAATAATGGACCAAGATTGATATATGGAATGGAACCTTCCTTAGGCAGGTGAGAGGGTTACAAAAACTCTATAAAGGAGACGAGAGATGTTCGTTTAAATGATTCTGTATCTTGATTATATTTTACTTTTAAATTTTATTTTTTTACAAAATTGCCATATATGATTCGTCAAGAAAGCTTGCTCAGTGTTGGTTAGGTTGTGCGAATTTAGCAATAAGTTTGGTCACAATTGTGGTCATGGGGATTTACTAAATTAGGTAGGTCTGATAAAACGACCATTCAACTGTGGCAGGAAATTGTACAGAGATTATCGAGATTGATGATGGTGCCGATGATGACACTGCAACTCTAACTGTGAAGCGTAAAAAAGGAAATCCAGTATGGGCGTTCGAGGTAGATTTGCTCAGAGCACTTGAGACCGATGATCAGCTGTGTATGAATGGTGTCTGTGCTCTATATAGGCATCAAACTTCTGTGTGGAAAGCTGCCAAGGATCCCACATCTTCCATCATGCACGGATGTAGCCAGCTTGATATAGAAAGGTATGACTTAAGATGCCGTGTCTTTATTATTTTAGTCTGAAACTCCACCAATGTTGATATATGATAATGTTTACCGTTGATGCTTCTTTTCTTTTTTCTTTGCTACAAAAATTATGGATATTTATACACTTTTGGAGCTGCTGCTAACATTTTTCTGTTGGATTGTGTTTGTGGGTACATTTGTTTCTGTAGGGTAACTAATCTCGCTTACCTTCTTACGAATAAAAATCCACAAGGTAAGATGAAGAAAACTGTGTGGGAGTTGCAGCAAAACGACCCAAAAGTTCTCAATGACTGTCGGAAAGTGGCCATGCGTTACCCCAGGCAGCTTTTCAAGATATACCAGAAGGGGGATCCTTTCTTCCACCCCTAATTGAAACATTAACTTAGTTTTTGAAAGCCATCTTTAAGAAGAAGGGCTTTCTGGCATTTGATAATAACTTAGATTTGATACTCTTTTAGATGCTATATTTCCAGTTATATACAGATACAGATAGATTACTTGTAATTACATAGGTATGCGGTATTTTCCGATCTAGCAGTACATATAGATCTTCTATTGCAATACAACACATGTGGTGATGTTTGGCTGATCAGAAAATTGAGAAATTATTATCCGCAATTCGTTCCAGTAATTGTGTAGCATCTAAAAGCAGCTATCAGTGCTGCTGATCATAGACAGGATCAGAGGTTGAATCCTCTAAATTTTCATACGATGAATTGATGTCGAGTTTCTTCTTTCAACTTCCAACTTTGAATTCCTGTATAGATTTTAACCTCAACTTTGGTCATAAATATTATTATACCTTTTGGGCTAATCACTTAATTTGTTTTTTGGTTTCGTCTCGTGGACTCAAAAGTTCGAAGTATCTTTGTGAAATATACACTTTAGGTCTCAAATTGAGGGTCCGTGTGTATAATATATAAAGAGCATTGCTAGGGTGACCCGGTAATTGTATACATTTCGTAGACACGGTCTCTCTAGATTTATTCATATATAAATTGGAGTAGATTTTTTTATTCCCTCTGAATTTGGTCTCCCAATTTTATTAGGTGTCAATGTGATGCTGGAATTTTACGTTTTTTTCAAAGGTGACTATTAATCAAGGACAGTATACTATATAAGATATGATTTTTAACTTGGGATTGAAATAATTAATTTTGATAATTTATTAAGGGCATTTCTATGTAAACCCAAATTATCAATTTACATCCTCCAGTTTTTTCAACCCAGCACAAATGGGCTAATATCCATTTACCATACCTAGGGAAAGTGTTTATTGAATAAAAAGGAAGTGTCATACTTTTGGGAAAAAAAACATCTTCACAACTAGACTATTTCCCTCCATAATGGCTAAAACCTATGCTTTCCCCTTTTTTACGACCATTGGAAAAGGAAAAGAATAAACACCGACGGTGGCTCTCACCAATCACATCCATCAACTCCATGGCAATCACTTCCTTTGTTTTCACCATAAACCCAATTTCTCTATCTCTCTCTCTCTCTCTCACACACACACACACACACACACACACACACACACACACATATATATATATATTGCTCTTGTGCAGACTGGTCCGCATTTTAAGAGTGCGGACCGGACATGTGTCATCTAACGGTGCGCCTAGAAATTATCGCCTAAATTATAGGCACTCCCTATTTTTTAGGCTCATCGTCAAGTGACACTTGTCCGATTCGCACTCTTAAAATGTGGACTGGTCCGCACAAGAGCAGGACTGTATATATATATATATATATATATATATATATATATATAGGGAGAGAGAGAGAGAGAGAGAAAGAAAGCCTATCATACATACCAAGTTTACATACCACTGGCGTGGACAGTAGCGGAGGGAGCATAGGATTGGGGGGTGCACGTGTGCATCGTCCAGCATTAAAAAAAAAATTAAAATCAAAACTAACATTACATAAATATACCCCAACATCAACAAACCAACCCAATACCATTTCTCTACTTTTCTCCTATCCCGAAGTTCTTGTCGCTCCAGCTTCGCCTTCAGTGATAAATACCCTCTTTGCTCCGTTACTAGCTTCGGTCCGGTGATACTCTCGAAAAACCCAACCTCTACTCCGGTGATGAAGGTATAGTTGATTCTTACAGTTAATTTCAAGTATCTCTAATTGATTTCAAGATCCGGTGATTTCTACAGTGTTCATTTTTTAACAGTTCATTTCATTATTTTTTTAACAGTGCTCATTTTTTACCATTGATACTCTCATTTCATTTACAGTGTTCATTTACAATTAATTTCAAGATGGATACCCTCATTTTTAATTTTTAACAGTTAACAGTTCATTATTTTAATTTTTTTAACAGTTAATTTAAAAAAAGAAATTGAAAAAAAAATGTGTGAATAATCCTAAAAATAAAATAAAAATTGGGGCCTACCGCCCCCGAACCCCCATTCTTTTTATTATGGTGCCCCACTAGTTGGAAATTCTTGGCTCCGCCACTGAGCGCGATCTCATTTTTATAAATGATTTTAAATTGAATTTTTTATATGGTATTTAAATATTTCGAAGAACCTATATAAAAAATTTAGGTCAACATAAACTTTTTTTTACTATTTTTAAAAAATCGGTCAAACTTTCACATCTTTTAAATTAAAAGCTGTGAAAGTTTGACCGAATTTTTAAAAATAGCAAAAAATGTTATTTTGAGTTGATTTTTTTTATATGGGTCCGTTGAAATATTATATAAAAAAATTCAACTCAAGTGAAATGTTTGTGTGCATATAAAAACACCCTTTATTAAGGACTGGAAACACAAATAAAATGTTTATTCCAAAAGAAACCTTAGAGGAAAAAAATAGTCTTGAAAAAGAAAGAAGACACAACTTCTTCCGGTGGTGTTTGAAAAAAGAGGAAAGGGGAGAATGGTCCAGATGAGTCTTTACTCTTTCAGTGGAGAATGGTCTAATTTCTCTCAATTTGGTCCCTTAATTGAAAATGTCTCCTCATCTTGACTTTATAATGAGCTCTCTAGAATGGAGATATATACACCAAATATCAAAAACAAAGTTGAGTGTAGAGATCTTATTTGGGTATACATTTATATAGAAAAATACACATTATATTTTTCATTTGGAGTATATTTGTGAGAATCCTCTTACGTAACACATTTGTTAATTGATCAAAGTTATTAGTGAACGTAACTAAAATTAGCGAACCATTTAAATATTGTGTCTTCTTATGTGTGTGTCTTTCTACTCATTATAGTTTTCTTATGTGTGTGTATCGTATTATTATTTGGGGTCACAATTAATAGCATTTTTAACATGTTTTCATACAACAAATTGGGATCAGAACCAAGATCCTCCGACCTAGGAATTTTGATATTTTTTTTGATAAAGAAATACCTATACGTATAGTACTATTCACCAGGTACTATTCCTATGGATACTATTCAAAGTCAATTTTTTTTTAAATTTAGAATTTTTCCATCTGCATTACTATTGTGACTGTGATCGTTTAAAAAATGGGAACCACAAAATTTGATGTAGAAAAACTTGATGGGCAAAGAAACTTCAAAATGTGGCAATGTGAAGTTATAGATATCTTAGTCTAACAAGAGCTAGAAATTACTCTTGGAGATATGATAGAAGACATGAAGGAAGGTAACCGGAAAAAAAATCAACCGCAAGGTTTGTGATCATATTCGTCTTTATCTCAACAATGATAAAAATATCCTTATATGTGCGAGACCTCGACATAGAAATTATGGAAACAATTGGAGGAAAAGTACATGACGAAGAGCATTGAAAACTGACTCTATTTGAAGAAGAAACTCTTCTGGTTACAGTACCCAAAAGGTATTTTTATGTCTGAGCATTTGGAGAATTTTAACAAAATTGTTGTTGATTTACAAAATTTGGATGTTAAAATTAACGATGAGGAGCACTGTTAGTGCTAAATTCTCTACCTGAATCTTATGAAGATCTCATTACCACGTTATTGTATGAAATGAGGAAATAAAATATGTTGACGTCTCCAATACCTTAATGAATAATAAGGTTCGTAAGAAGGATAATAAGGTATATAGAGACTCAACATCTGAAGCATTGACAGTTTGAGGTAGAGAAAATGAAAGAAATTATGGTAGCCATAGAAGATCTCAATCTAGATTGAAAGGTGGGGCATCAACTTAAGGTAGGAGAATTCCTGCCAATGATGAATGTGCCTTTTGTCACCGAAAGGTCATTGGAAGAAAGCTTGTCCTAAGTTAAAGAAGGACACGAAGAACCCTACGACAAATGTTACACCTAGTGACGATGAAGATTTTGAATTTTCTTTGTCTATTTCATCATTTAGATCCAATCCCCAGGAATGAATTTCGGATTCTGGTTATTCCCATCATACGTGTCCTAATAGAGAGTGGTTTTCTAGTGTTAAGGAACTAGAAGGTGGAGTTGTTTTGATGGACAGTGATCATGTCCATCAAACAAAAGGGATAGGAAAAATTCGATTGAAGTTTCATAGTAGAATAGTTAGAGTGCTAGAAGACGTTTGGTATGTACCGGACCTGAAGAAAAATCTTATCTCGCTTTTTTCTTTGGCAATTGAAGGTTATGAGATCACGTTAAAAGGAAGTGGGAAAAAGGTCTCCAATGGGGCCCTAATTGTGATGAAGGGCATAAAAAAGAGTAACTTGTATTTTCTCCTTGAAAATACAATTATAGGTGTAGTAGCTATTTCAAAAAGTTCAGAGGAGGTTGCATCAGATGCTACCAAATTATTACATGTTCACTTGAAAAATGCAAGAAAGAAGGCTTCGCAAAGATTAGTAGAGCAAGGTCTATTGAAAGGTTACATGACCTACAAGCTTGTATTTTGTGAACATAGTGTTATGGGCAAGTAGACAAAAGTCAAGTTTAGCATAGCAGTAAATCGTACGAGGGGGACTCTTGATTATGCTCACATGGATGTCTGGGGACCTACCAAAACTGCATCTTTGGGAAGTAAGCATTATTTTATGTCCTTTGTGGATTATTTCTCCAGAAGATTTTGGGTGTCACCATACGACAATAGGATGAAGTCTTGAAAATCTTCTTAAAATGGAAGAAGATGATAGAGACCTAGACTGGTAGAAAAATTATAAGACTAAGGTCAGACAATGGCGGTGAATGCAAGTCAGACCCATTCTAGTAAGTATGCCAAGACGAGGGGATCGTGCAACACTTTACAGTCAGAGACACACCGCAACAAAATGGGGTGGCCAAATATATAAATCGCACTTTGCTGGAAGAGGTACGATGCATGTTGTCCAATACTGGTTTGGGCAAAGAGTTTTGGGTTGAAGATGTTACATATGCATGTCACCTCATCAATAGGTTACCCTTGGAGGTATACTCGGGAAAATTGTTTACAAATTATGATTCTTTACGTATTTTCGGTTCTACTACTGTAAATGCTATGTGATATTGATTAAACCGAATTCACAAATTTCAATTTTAAACTTATTTAAGGGTTAAATTTTTATAGAACCCTAAAACATACATCTAAGTGGGTGAATCAAACCAACACAAATAAATTGTTGACACACAGATTTCAGGAAAAAAAACCAAAAATAGAAAATCTTTTTATTTCACCATGACAAAGGAAATCGCAACTTACATACACAATGAAATCTGCAATGAATATCACGCAGATATTCACATAGATACGAAACTTAGATTCAGCAATGGATCAACCGCAGTGAAACCACAAGACCACGCAACTCTGAATCATCCAGGAACACCCACAAGTACTCGCAATGCCACGTAGTCATCAACCGTAGATTTACCCTATCTACAAGAGAAACTTATACAAGACCGTATCTTGGGTTCCTAAATAATTCACTAAACCATTGGGATTTTTGTGAATTGGAAAAAAAGTTTTAAACCCTAAATGAAGAGGACAAAATCGTTCTGCACTTTGCAGTTTTAGTAGACTGAAAAAACTCAGGGCTTCTTAACCAAAAGGACTCATTTAATTATAAAAAAATTAAGTCGACACGTCGCTCGAACGAAAACCGAATGTTGCTCGTACGTGATATCATGTCGCTCGAACGAGGACATCGCGCGACATTGCATTGTCGCTTGAACGACATTGTCTTGTGGATCGAACGACTTGAACGTAGAAAAATATTTTATAAAACTCCGCCTCAGTACTTAGAAAAAATTCTTTTGACGAAAAACAACGCCTAAGGTATATAAAAACAGTTTAGAAAAATCATCCCGGCACTTTAAATGAATCGTTAAGGGACTTTAGCACAACTTGACCAAAATTTATCTCGCAGAGGCTTTTCTATTGAAGAATGTTGATATTCGGATTCGTTTTGATGCATAAGTGAACTTGAATAAATCTTCGACGGTTGTAGTGGTATACGACATACTCTAATGTAAAACAGGACTATGTCAAATATGTCCTTACAAATCTCCCCCTATGTCTATGTCGTTACAAAATAAAACATTTGAATTATCAAATCAAATGGCCTATACAAATCTACCCTCCTATGAACCCCAAACTGAATAGTACTAAAAATACAAGTCTAAAACTTTCTTAAAAAATATTCAACTTCAAATATTCAAATCTCTTTTCTTTGTCATCGTCAGGGTGTGCAAAATATGATCATCAATTTTGTACCTAAACACATGAGACAAGAAACAAATATTTGTGTGATGTATCGAGTTTGAAATGAGATAAACATAAATCAAAATAAATATCAAATCTCAATTCTCCCCCATAATTAAAAACTCCTCCATAAAATCATAATTCGTTCTCTTCCTTTTTATTTATCCGAAATAGACAAGGAAAAGAATAAACAAAATAAATATGGAGTGTCACGACAAGCAAAGCAAACAACCACGATCATCAAGGATATATTTGAAAGCATCTACCAACTATTTTTTATTTTTTTAATTTTTTCAAACAAAATGCAAAAATAATTTACAAAATATCTCACACCATGAATTTACACTAAGATAACCAAATCGGGGAAATGGAATGAATAGGTGTGAACAATTTCGATAAGAAAATTAATTCAATCAAACATAATATATAGGCACGATGAATACGAAAACTCCTAACGAATGATCTCAAACTCATCCTTAGGTGTCAAAAAAATATGATTTTATATGACATTGACTCAATCTAATTGACACATTAAAGTCTAAAATGATTTCCACACCAATAATGTCTAAAACTATGTAATGCTTTTTCAATACTTTATTAGGACGTGAAAATCCGTTGATTTATTTCCAACCAATCTCCCTCAAAAATAATATTTTTTATATTTTTTTCTTGAGGTGATCTAAACCTATTGGCCCATTTGGCATATTTGTCCTTTTATTGCCTTTAAATTTTTTCTAGTTCTCTTCAAATGGTGGATTTTACGATGTGATTATTATTCACTCACAGCCATTTCCGTGAGCACTCATCATTTTTTTATGTTAAACAAACTTCTCACGACAACAGTTCTTACATGCACTACTTTCATTGTCAAGTTTTATCGCATTTGGTTCGTGTTTAAGACAAGATTGAGATGAAAATACTTCGACCAACATGTGATAGACAAGTACAATAATCAAATAAATTCGTGCAAGTGTGCATTAAAGGAGACTAAGAGTCAAACATATAGGTAGTAATCATAAATTACATCTTAATGACTCCAAACATTATAAAGTACAAAAATGAAATGATGGCGCATATCAAAACACTATCAAATAGTCACATGGATATGAAATGAAATTGTGACTTGGTCATCCTAAATGTCCATTCATAAACGATGTAAACAAAATACAAAACTCTTTTTGTCTTTTTCCAAAAAATTTATCAAAATAAAATCTTTTTGGCCTTTTCAATTGTTTCTCACAAAAATAGAAAATCTTTTTGTATTTTTCCAAAATTTTTCAAAAACAAAAATCTTTTTGTTTTTTCAAAAAAAAATATCAAAAATGAAAAATATAAATACAAAAATGGTTCACAATAGCAATAGGCATAAAATATCATCATGAAAATCATCCTATGTTAGCAAACATGTCTAAACCTCAACCGTTAGGTATGATGGAGTTTTCCAAAGGAGGTGTCATCCTATGAAAAAAATCCATCAAATCATGTGAAATTTTGACCAAAAATCTTACTTGCTCCCTAATATGTGAAAACTCTCTCACGTAATCATCTGGAGCATCATGTGTGTGTGTGGTAACACATGGGAATACTCTATGTGACACACTACCCAACTTAAAACAAAATTTCCTAAGGTGTCCTTTCTTCTTACAATGGGTGAAAACATACAAAAGCCTAGGAAAACCTCTCTCAAAACGTCTACGATGCACTCTCCTCTTAGGTACGGGACGCCTAAGTGGGTTGGGTGGAGAGACATAAGTATCTATCACAAACTCGATAATTGGTTCAGGTGCAATGTGAGAAGTGGATGCACCGTCATGACCTATTTCAAGTCTCTTAACATTATCCAAAGCGGGAGTGAGGAGCATCTTTCCTACCTTATTAGATGAGTCCTTTATAGTGACCTTTACCTCCCGGGTACGTTCACGATCTCTCTCTAATTGTGACACACGGTCTATAAGTTCACTCTTCTCCTGACCTATGACGATCACCTGGTCACTCAAAGAAACCTTGACCTTCTTGAGTTGACTCATCGACACCTCAAATCTCTCAAACTCTCTATCTCTTTCTCCAAATCTATCACCCTAAGACCTAATTCCTTATTCAACTTCTTCTTTTTTAAGGTCTCGACGTACAAATATCTAAACGCTTGGAGCTCACTTTCATCCTCACTAGCGCACTCACTCTCACACTCGCTAGAAACACTCATATCATCCTCGGGGGTCTCACGTGCACAAGTGTCCTCATCGTCGTGGGACAAACTAGGTGTGCTCACGTGACTAGCTAAAAAGTCTACATACATCCCATGTGAAGATTCATCCCCGGAATCCTTCACCTCTTCCTCACTATCGCTAAGAGTGGCTGGCATAACAATCTTTTTTCCCTTTCTATATAGACTAGTGGGACACTCAAAAGCCTTATGCCCCTTATCGTCACACTAGAAAACTCTCTCATATTCCTTATTCTCTTTCTCACTCTTTCTCACCGCCCTTTTTGGCCTCATCTTTCTTTTTATTTTTCTAAAAAAATCTTTTATTGTAAGAATTTTCTTTGGAAAATTTGAGAAACTTTTTAAAAAAATTCGCAAGCATGGCCATATCAAAATTAACCTATCCCTCAGACTCGGACTCATAAACTTTTTCTTTCTTTTTGCTTCTCTCTCTTAGACATTTCCTCTCATTTCCTAGATTGGGCTCTAAGTGCTATCCCTCTATACTTAAGCTTGACAATGTCGGGAAACATGTCAATTTTATATGTTTGGAGGTCTTCTACCAGCTCTTCTAACTTGAGATTGCTAAAATTTTCTAAGGAATTCAATACAGTCACTTTTGGGATAAAACGTTTAGGTAACAATCTCGAAATCTTTTTAACCACTCGTGCATCAGGAACGTGCTCACCAAGATTAAAAATAGTGTTGATAATGTCAGATAAACATGTATAAAAGTCATTAAAACACTCGGACTTAAGCATGGTAATTGTTTCGAATTGAGTATTTAAATTTTAAATTTTAGACTCTTTGACTGCATTTGTGCCTTCATGGGTAGGTTGTAAAACATCCCATGTTTATTTTGACGTGGTGCACGTAATGATACGTCGAAACTCTTCAGAAGTGATGGCACTAGAAATTGCACTTAGCCCACGAGAATTAAAAGTGATCCATTTATATTTATCCTAGTTCAGTTATTCACCGATTTAAGATTAGTGACATTATTTTTTCGTGACCGTCGGAGGAGTCTACCCTCTTTCACAAACAACCCAAACTCGCTCATCGATTGCTTTTAAATGTGATTTCATACGGGCTTTTCAATATGCATAATTAGACCCGTAAAAAACTTGCAATTGATCATATAAGTTTTCATTCGAAAACTTTACGAAAAAATTTCAAAATCAATTTTTTTTCAAAAAAAAAACAATATCACAAAATTTTGCGAAAAACAAGGGTCACTCAATTAATTAGAGAAATTCGCTTTGATACCAATTTGTAAATGCTATGTAATATTGATTAAACCAAATTTGCAAGTTCCATTTTTAAACTTATTTAATTGGAGTCAGTTTTTATAGAACCATAAACATACATCTAGGTGGGTAAATCAAACCAACACAAATAAATTATTGACACACAGATTTTAGGACAAAAACCAAAAAAGGGAGGACCTTTTTATTTCATTATGCCAAAGTAAATCACAACTTACATACATAATAAAATCTACAATGAATATCACGTAGATACTCACATAGACACGTAACCTAGAGTCAACAATGGATCAACCGTAGTGAGCCCACAAGAACACGCCGCTCTGATTCAGCTAGGAGCACCCACAAGTACTCCCAATGACACGCAGTCGTCAACCGTAGATTTACCCTCTCTACAAGAGAAACTTCAACAATATCGTATCTTGGGTTCCAAAATAATTCACTAAATTATTGGGATTTTTATGAATTCAAAAATAAAGTTTTAAACCCTAAATAAAGAAGACAAAATCATTCTGCGATTTGCATTTTCGTAGACTGGAAAAACTCACGTCTTCTTAACCAAAAGGACTCATTTAACACGCTATTTATAAAAAAATTGAGTTGGCACATCTCTTGAATTAAAACTGGATGTCGCTCGAACGAGATATCATGTCGCTCAAATGAGGACAACGCGCGACATTGCATTGTCGGTTGAACGACATTGTCTTTTCGCTCAAACGACCTGAACGTTAAAAAACTTTTATAAAACTCTGCCTCAACACTTAGAAAAAATTATTTTGACCAAAAATAACGCCTCAGGTGTTTAAAAACAGTTTGGAAAAATTATCCCAACAATTTAAATGATCTGTTAAGGGACTTAAACACAAACTTACCAAAATTTATCTTACAGAGTCCTATTGAAATATATTGATATTCGGATCTATCTTGATGCATGATTGAACTTGAATAAATCTTCGACGGTTGTAGCGGTATACAACATAATCTAATGTAAAAAAGGATTATGTAAAATATGTCCTTACACTACATATTTTCATGTTAAGGAAATAATTTAATATCATAGGGCTAATAAAGTCATATTCTTGGGCTTTAGTAATGGAGTGAAGGGGTATATACTTTGTTTCCCCAAGACGAAAAAGATCATAAATAGCAAGGATGTTATATTTGATGAATATTCAATATTGAAGTGTTCTCCTAGGGAGAACAAAACCAAGGGAGTTTCACAACAGGAGTATTTTGAGGCTCCAATTGTTCCATCCAGACTTGTCATAAATATAGAAGTTGATGAGATAAGTACATAGGAGGTAGAGGCTCTTACCCATGAGTATTCTTGGCAACCCAATTATATTGAAACTAGTAGAACATAAATATAAAAAAGGAAACCTAGATGACTTATTATTTACATGGTGGCATATGCACTACCCATGGTTAAAGATGACATTTCATTTACTTACAGAGAAGTCGAAAGAAGCTCAGAAAATGTAGATTATAAGAATGCAATGGATGAGCAGATGCAGTTCTTTATATGAAACTGACTTAAGAGTTAGTCCAAATTCTAAAAGAGAAGAAATACATTGGTTGAAAGTGGGTATAAACGAAGAATGAAGGTTCCTCGGAGAAATACATTGTAAGATTCAACTCTAGGTTAGTGGAGAAAGGCTATGCGTAGAAGGAAGGAATGATTATAATGAGGTGTTTTCTATAGTTATAAAGCACTCTTCCATTCGTATTTTTCTAGCATTGGTTGTGAAGTTTGATCTCGAATTAGCACAACGTGACGTGAAAACTGCATTCTTATATGGAGATTTAGAGGAGGAAATTTATATGACTCTGCGAAAAGGGTATAAGGTTACTAGTAAAGAGAATTGGGTTTGCAAACTAAGAAAATCTCTATATGGGTTGAAACAAAGTCTAAGGAAATGGTACAAGTGATTTGATCGATTTGTGTTTGGGCAACAATACATAAGGAGACACTATGATCATTGTGTGTATTTTCATAAACTTAGTGATGGATCCATTATTTATTTTCTCTTATATGTTGATGATATATTGATTACTTCTAAGATCAAGGTGGAGATCGAAAAACTAAAAATTCAGTTAAGTCGTGAATTTGAGATAAAGGATATAGGCAAGGCAAGGAAACTACTTGGCATGGGGATTAACAGAGATTGCCCCCGAGGTATTTTTTTGTTTGTCGCAAAAGTAGTAGTTAAAGATGGTATTACAACATTTTGGTATGGATTCCAAAACCATACCTGTAAGTACACAGTTGGCCCCGCACTTCAAGCTAAGTGCCATGAAATCTCCACAAACAGATGAGGAACGTTAAGAGATGGATCATATTCCCTATGATAATACAATGGGAAGTATATGCAATGGTGTTTACAAAACTCGATATTTCACAAGCTCTTAGCATGGTTAGTAGGTACATGCATGATCTAGGAAAAATACACTAGCAAGTTATGAAGTGGATCTTATAGTACATCCATGGTACTGTAGATGTTGGTTTGAAATTTGAGAAGCATATGTGGATTCAGATTACACTGGTGATTTAGATAAACGTCGGTCCACCACAAGTTATGTGTTTATACTAGTCAGAGGTCCAGTTTGTTATAGGTCTACACTAAAATCTATAGTTTCTTTGTCTACTACAGAGGCAGAGTACATAGCAGTGATGGAGGTTGTTAAGGAGGCCATTTGTCTTCATGGTTTGATTGCAGACTTGGGAGTTTTTAAGGATTACGTGGATGTATTTTGTGATAGTCAGAGTATCATCCACTTAGGAAATAACCAGGTCCATTATTCATGGACAAAGCACATTGTTGTTCATTTCCACTATGTTCGAGAAGTTTTTGATGAGGGGACTATTCTCCTCATGAATATTACAATCGCATATAATACCATGGATATGATGACAAAGGTTGTAAGTAGGATCAAGTTTGAATACTATTTAAACTTAATCAATATGCTTTGAATTTGAACACTTTTGGATGTATGACACTTTAAGATTATTTAGAGACTACTTGGGTCATTTTTGATAATATGTGGTTACATGTTTGAGTGGAGCATTGCATATCTCGCCAAGGTAGAATTATCCATTTTATTGGAAAACATTTGTCTGGGTGACGTGTAAAATTTTGTCAAGGTGGAGACTTTTGAAAAAGAAATAAGACAACTTCTTTCGGTGGTGATTGAAAAAAGTGGAAAATAGAGAATGGACCAGATGAGTCTTTCAGTGGAGTTTAACTGAATTTCTCTCAATTTGTTCCCTCAATTGAGAAAATTATCTCCTCTTCTTATCTATAAAAGGATTTCTCTAGAATGGAGATAGACACACCAAACACCAATAATAGAGTTGAGTGTAGAGAGTTTATTTGGGCATACATTTATATAAAAAATACAGACTGTATTTTTTATTTGGAGGTGTGAGGACATATTTATTCAAGCCCAATATCGCAGTCAGCCATCCTAGTATGCAAAACAAACAACCCGACCCAACTCAAAAATTAGTTTGGATCCATGTATTTGATATGTTCTTAAATGCATGGAGATAGACTCAAATTGATTACCAATAATCTCGAAGGATATATTCAAGGAAACCTATGATTTATCTACAAGATGGTTGAGTTACTTGTACCATTCAATCACTTATTTATGCAACTATAAAATGTAAACCCCGATTTGTGGCAAAAGGATGTAACTTCAATTATTTGAGAGACACTAATAAGTGTACAACAACTTCTTCATGGGAATATGCAAGTTTCCAAACCACGTATCTCTTGTGTTGTGTGTGCGATCATTTATTCTTCCATCTCGATATTTCTTTCTAGATTTTTAGTTATGATGTCTCACCACAGTAACAATATTCCTCAAGTTGGTGATGTTCAAGAAAATCCAATCCGACCTAGGGTCGGGTCGGAGATTCGCCCACCACCAAATTTCAGGTTCGCCAAGAGGGGCATCCTTCTTAAAAAAGTCAGAGACCACCTAAGTCTACTCAGATCTCTAGGCTGGTCGATGCGAGGCAACTCTCCTCCAGATGGAAGAGAATTCTCACTTACAAAGGCGACTTGAAAGAATGGAGAGGGATCCATAGAGATACCCGGAAATGATGTGATAGGTCTCCTAGTCCTCAGGCGAGAAATACTCACAGTCAAGGAGGGAGATCCAAGTGCGACCAATATAGATATTAACGCGGTAGGTGAGATTATGATCGATCAGAGCATGGCCGATCAGAGAGGTTCCATAGAAGTAATGATCCTAAGGATGAGGACATCATAATTTTGGTATGTAGAGAGATAAACCAATATCCAGCCTATCGAGGGTCCAAGTCTACTAGGGAGATAGCTAAAAGATCTCTCAACACCAGATAAAACCCCCTTTGTCAAGGGCGATTGAAAAAGAGGAACCCCCAAAGAAGTTCGCCATTCCCAAATTTAAGATCTATGATGGAAAAACGGATCCCATAGACTATGTTCGACAGTACAGGCAGACAATGACCCAATGGAGACACAACGACACCTTGATATGTCGAATCTTCCCTTTTAGACTACATGACGTAACACAGAAGTGGTTCAAGAAGCTGGCCCATAGGTCAATTAAGAGCTTCAAGGACCTAGCATAGGCTTCTACTATTCGCTTCATAACCAGTCGTTCCTACCCCAAGATGATCGATTCACTACTCACAGTGAAGAAAAATACATGAAAGAGCTTTCATGATTATGCCAAGAGGTACTAGGAGGTCTTCAATGAAGCGAAGGATTACTCGAAGTAGGTTACAGTTTTGTCCTTCAAAATTGGGTTGTCGACCACATCTCTGTTGCACAAGTCCCTGACGAAGAAAGAGGCCAACACCATCGATGACCTCATGGTGCGTAATGAAAAATATGACAAGGTTGAGGACATGTTTCACTCTACCCCAGGGGACAATGGTCGAGTAAAAGCAAGTAAATGAGGAGACAAGAGTGACACTCCAAAGAAAGGGAATAAGAATGGGGGCAACAATGGCTTTAATAATGGGAGCAAGGAATATCCTTCAAAGGCGTTACAGGCTGTAACACAATCTTTAAAGAACCAAGCTATAAGATCTTGAGCAAGATTAAGGATAATATGTTCGTCAAGTGGCCCAAGAATATGGGTGGTAACCCGACAAAGAGGAATGTACCTAGATCTATTTCACAAGTTGAAGCTCAACTTAACCGACCACAGGGAGGATACAGTTTCATTGGTTGACTTTGCAAGGAAAGTTACGATGCCATTAGACGTAGAGTCTCCATATCACCCCATTCTAGGCATAGGTTGGTTGTACTCTATAAGAGCCATACCATCCACCTACCACAAAAAATTGAAGCGTGGTATCGACCGGCGTGTGGTCAAGATTCGTGGCGACTAAGCCACTGTAAGGAAATGCTTCATTACATTCATTCTCTCTCGGAATGAGAAGAAAAAGGAACTAAAGGATGCTACAAAAGAAGCCTAAGATGGGGCTACAACCTTTAAATAATAACTATGATACGGCCAACTAGGGGTGGGGTAGACAAGATCCATCCCATTGATAGGTTCATTAAAAGCCTAGAGGAACTTATTGCTAATGACAACTTACCAGATATAAAGTTTCTGATCGAGACTCCACTTGTCGGTCAAGAAAATAAAGAATTAATTTCATTTTTGAGAAAATTTTATATGTTTTTTCCTGGGAGCCATATGATCTGGCAGGAATTGATCCCGACATTGCCTGCTATTATCTGCATGTTAACCTAACCCTCCAGTCAATTTCTCAAATGGCACATCGAAGAACCCCTGAAAAGGCTAAAATGGTGGAGAACGAAGTTGGGAAGATTCTAAATGCGAGATCCATTAGAGAATTTCAGTTACCCAAATGGTTATCCAACCTTGTGGTAGTATGAAAAAGCAATGGAAGTTGGATGATCTATATCAATAAAGCTTGCCCCAAAGACTGTAACCCTTTATTGAAGATTGATCAACCATTTGACGCTACGGAAGCTCATGAGAGAATGAGTTTTCTTTATGCATATTCAGGATACCACCAGATCCCGTTATTTGACCCCGACCATAACAAAACATCCTTCACAACTCTAGTAGGTCTTTAATATTATAATGCCATGCCATTTGACCTAAAAAATCCAGGGCCAACTTATCAGAGGTTGGTCTAGAAGATTTTCAAGCAGAAGATATGAGATATCATAGAAGTCTACATCGATGACATGTTAGTCAAGAGAAAGAATGTAGACAACAACCTCACAAACTTAGCCAGAACCTTCAAAATCCTCAAGAAGTACCAGATGAAACTTAATGCAAACAAGTGTTCATTCGGTACCCAGTCAGGTATATTTCTGAATTATCTAGTCACCAAAAGAGGGATTGAGGCCAATCCAGATCAGATTGATGAAATCAACAAGGTCTAGCCCTTAGGGATGTTGTGGGATATTCAAAAGCTTACTGGAATGCTTGCAACACTCAATCGCTTCATCTCTAAGTCCTCGAAATGCGTTCGACCTTTCTTCCAGCTATTAAAAAAGGATAACGGGCTCATTTGGAATGATGACTTCTTAAGAAATTTAGAAGAGATCAAGTCTTACCTTAGAAAACTGCCCCTGTTGGTGATCCTCATCGAAGATCCGTTGTACCTCTACCTCGCTATATCAGACCACGTTGTTTGCTCGGCTCTGGTATATAGGAAGGAAGTCGGACAATACCCTGTCTACTATGCTAGTAAGACGCTTTTGGATGCAGAAAAATGTTACTTACTCTTGGAAAATCTAACCTTTGCATTAGTGGTTACCTCTAGGAAGCTAAAACACTACTTTGAGTCTCACTCAATAACAGTGATCACTTCATTCCCCCTCAAAGTTTTTCTTTGCAAACATTACCTCTCCGAACGATTCTCAAAGTAATAGATTGATCTCCAAAGGTTTGATATTTACTTTTAGCCATGAATAGTAATTAAGGGACAAGTCTTAGTTGATTTCATCATCAAATTCACAGGGGATATAATGGATCAACAAACAAATGAGGAATCAAAATCTAAGGACTACACCCTATAAGTTAATATATCCTCCAATTCAACGAGGGAAATAGTATGGATTGTCCTCATCACACCAAAAGACGCTGCCATCGAGAAAGAAATTGGGTTGGGGTTTTATGCCTCCAATAGTAAACCCAAATACAAAGCACTGATGGTTGGCCTGCGCAAGGCCCAAGTGCTGACGGCAAAGTTCCTTAACGTGTTCGGTAAATCCAAACTGGTATCCAAAAAAGGGAGTGGAGTTTTTAATGAAAAAGATGACAAGATGGTACCTTACCTTTCTATAGTGAAAGGTCGTATGGTAGGAATTAAGAAGGTTCATATTCAGTAGTTCCCCTAGGGGCATATAAGTCATGCTAATGACTTAGCATCCCTAAGCTCAGCAGTTGGCTCTGATCTCAAAGGGACTATTCAGGTAGAGTTCCTCACCCAACGTAGCATTGACCAGACATTGATCACCGAGTAGGTCCTCCTCGCAGAGAGAGCCCCTAGTTGGTTGGATCTTATCATTACCTATTTACAGAGGGACTCGTTGTCAGATGACAGGAAATTGGCTTATCAAGTGAGATTAAAAGTAACTTATTTCTACCTTGAACCAGGGGTAATATCTACAAAATATCATTCACGGGACCTTACCTCCAGTGCGCCCACCCACAATACACCGAGTAACTTCTCAGTAAGATTTATGATAGTAATTGTGGGAGTCACGCAAGAGGGATATCATTGGCTTTTCGAGCGATCAAAGAAGGCCATTGGTCGTAGCTAAACATATGCAGAATTTGGGCAGAAAACTAATCGATCGACTTAAGAATGTTGATCGATCGGCTGATCAATCGATCGATTAGAAATAGTCAATCGATCGACTTCCCCTGGAAAAGTGATTTAATCCTTTTTTAATTTGTGATTGAATCCCATTGGTTTGAAATTTTGTGATGATTATTAGAACATAATAGGACCTAGAGTAGGGCAGTAGGATATACCTAAGGCCCAAAATGTCATATTATGTATGGGATTAAATGGGGGAAATTAACGAGCGTTAATTGAAAAAATTACGATGGGGAATTATATTTGAATAATTTTTGTACATTAACAAGGAATGAGAGACTTGGGTTAATGTTGGAAAATTATATTAAAGTGAGGAAAACATTATGGGAGCGATAAATACATAAAAAAAAATAGGATGACGATCGTGATTAACAAGTACGGGTAATATTTGAGAAATACGACGAGTACTTAGAATAGGATGAAATCCTAATATGATATTGGTCGAGTGCGTACCAAATTTTATATAGGTTGATGTGTATACCTATTACTTGTTTAATTTGTGTGTATGACATACCTAGCCTAATTGATATCGACGGGAGGTTTACGCATAAAGGGAAGTTATATCCTGGTGATCCTTAAGGGGCTCCACTATTCATTGAATAATAACTTGAGAGCAACATAAGTTTGAAACGAAAATTTGTGTAAACTAAATGTGTTGACACAAATTAAGAAGGCTAAAAGTATAACTTCTTGAGATTGGCTGCATTCCATGCTCTTGGTATCTCCATGCCCTCCAACATTTCCAAGTGATAAGCTCCTTGAAGGTTGTCCCTAATCACCTTGAAAGGTCCTTCCTAGTTTGGTCCCAGCTTGCCATTTGATGATTTTACGACATTGTCGAGGAATTTCCTTAGGACATAATCCCCTACTTGAAATTTCCTCGAATTGACTTTCTTGTTATACTATTTTTCCAGCTACTTCTTATATGAAGCCAACTTGATCATAGATTATTCTCTTTGCTCATCTACTAAGTCATGTTTAGTGCACAATGCATCATCATTTAGCCCTTGGTCGACCAAGTTGGTTCTCATGATAGGAAGACTTATTTCAAGACAGATAATAGCTTCCATTCCATAGGTGAGGGAAAAGGGTGTTTCCCCAGTTGGTCTCCTATGAGTAGTACGGCAGGCCCACCGAACATGGGGGAGCTCGTCCACCCAGGAACTATTTTCTCTTTATAGACTCTTCCTTAAGCCGTTGAGCATCGTTTTGTTAGAAGATTATTCCTGAATGTTGCTCTGGGGTTACACCACAGAACTGAAATGATGTTTGATTCCATATTCATCATAAAAGCTTTAAAATAAGCTCTACTTTTAAATTACGTGCCATTGTCGGTGATGGTAGTTCTCATCACCCTAAATCGTGTTATGACGCTCTTCCAGAAGAACCTTGTCATATCATCTTTATGGATGTTCTTTAGTGGTTCTTCTCCTACCCACTTGGTGAAGAAATCTATACCAACTAGCAGATACTTACGATTTCCATGTGCAGTAGTGGTCCCATAATATACAATCCCCATTGCATAAATGATCAAGGACTGGTCAAGGATTTTAGGTCGCTAGATAGATGGTGAACGATAAAAGAGAATCTCTGGCATTTTTCACATTTTTGAACATAGATACTTTCATCCCTTTGCATGCTATTACCTAGATTTCGTGACGAGCTGGCGAATTCCCTCATGTATTTATAATGTGGTGAATATGCCTCCGCCTCCTACAACTTCGGGCAGGGGTATGAGTAGGCCGGTGGGATCCATCCATAGCACATGTGGCACATCATCAACGGCGGTAGCAGTAGACGAGGATCTACTCATTTAGGTTATTACGCCCTCATATAACTTTCAACTGACTAAATAGGGATCACTGAGCCTACCGCACCACCCTAATGCAGTGGACCGAGGTTAATGGGGCTTACTAAGGATGTCCTTCAGCCTGAGGTATATCTTTCTATTTTCTTATCTTTTCTTCTTTTGATTCTTTATTTACTTTTTACTTACTGATTTGCCTTTTGTTTATGTTGCTTTATTTGCAGCATATTCGGATGCCAACCATTTGGCCGAAGGACAGTAGGAATTGGGTGTCCCCTGCGACTACCTATATCAAGGACTCTATTCCTTCTTATCTGGTTTCGCTTGCTACTACGGATGAGTGTTCGAGTAAGTGGAGTGGAGGTTCTACAGCTCATTGTCGGTGTAATCATGTTCACCATATGGATTAAGGGTCTAGAGAGAGAGAGAGATTATGTGTTCGGGATGAATCCATTTGTTTTGTATTTTCTGTTTCTTCTTCTACCTAAACAATGTAATCATAAAATGGCAATATATATGAAAAAGTTTTTTATTACTCATTCTTATTTCAATGACTTATGTATTTTTTTACTTTGCAGATGAGACTATAAAAATGATTGGATATTTATTTTTTAGAATAGAGATTAAATGACTCAAGGAAAAGACTTATGATGAGAAATGATGGGTAAAAATTGATAAGTTTAGAAGAAATAATCTCGGGGGCCTTACAATAAGGATTTATTTTTTGAGTTTTGATTTTGACAAAAAAGGAAAGATAGAATTTTCAAAAATAAGGGGGTTGTCGATGGGCATAAACCTTGTCCTGCCTATCGGTATATGGGTCAAGTTAAATCACCCTAAGGCACTGATTGCACTTTCTTGCAGCCCAAAGTACTTTGTAAGGTAGGTTTTATTTCGGGCTCTTTAGGTTTCTTGTATTTAGCCAAGGCCTTTGTGCATAAAAGGGGGCACATTGGTTTAATTTTTCATCCATTCTTATTTTCTCTTCCTTCTTATTTCTTGATTTCTACCTCATTATTTCCCAAATGGCCCTTCCAATGTACGTAGAATTTATTTCCTACCTCAAAATTCTAAAAGCCATGTGCCTATATAACCTGGCCTATGAAGCTTTCAATTTGCGTCGAGTCTCCTTGTGGTGCAAGCGGGCCATTGATTAGAACATGTTGTTAGCAGTAGCATAATTGTGGTACCCTGAAGAGCGCATTTTCCAATTTGGTTTAGACGAGGTCTATCTAACCTATGAGGATTTTTTTGCCATGTTAGGAATTAATCCCAACATAGTGGTGGATATGCTTGAATTCTCCCTGTCTCCTCGAGCGTTATTAGAGCAGTTTCTCCATATTTCCCCTTAGATGGATCGGTCGTTGGTCATTGAGGGGATGATCTCTCTTTCGACTTTCATTTATTTTGTGTGTCTGAGGGATTTCAACGATGCAGGCCATGCCAAACTGTTACCATGGGCCTAACTTCGAGGCTCTTATTGGTGACAGGGGACCTAATGGAGGACCCACGGTTGGCTGCAATCACAACGTTGATTTCATATCGTCACAATCCCGTAGCACTGATACTGCGGAGACCCTGAATGGTCTAGATGCTTGGCAGGAAGGCCACTCTGATTTTCTGAGAGGGAGTCTGTTGATGTTGTTCATGTGGATGGATGAGAGATTTCATTTGGAAGTTCCCACTAAGTATCCCTTAGTAGTCATGCCAAATTACTTTACTAGATACTCTATCACTTTGGGCCCATTCATAGAGAACTGGGTAAATTGGTTAGTGGAGTACAGAGACCGATGCCTTCATTGGTAGGTGCCATGATAGTTAGAGCTACAATTCATTCTGGAACTGGCAGAATACCGGTACGTTCGGTTAGTTGTCCTTCACCATACCTCATTCTACTTCCCCTGGTGGCTTTTATGCTAAGTTGGATGGGAGCAGATAGTGCTTCCTCAAGAACTAGACTTTTTTTTTATGAAAGGATTAACTGAATCCATGTGCATAAGGTTAGGTTTTTTATAGGAGAATCGCCAGTCGTCAACCCGTCCATCTCAATCCATAGGCAGGGTCTAGCATGTGTCCGAAGACTATTTGAAATGACTATGGAAGCGAGTTGTGATGAAGATTTTGGCAGAGGCAAGGTTCTAAAAAATATGGGGCGTGATCGAGGCGTGGAGGTCAAGACTTAAGCCTTAGAAGCCTAGCGGGCCTTAGGTGTGAAAAGGCGTCAAATGGCGTTTAGGCCTTCTTAATATATTTTAATATTTTTTTAACCATAACAAGGTTATTAAAATACTAAAATTGTATATATCATAAAATTATGTCTAAATATATGAAAATTAAAATACTATTTAATTATTTTGAATGAGATAATGGCCAGGGTTGTAAAAAATTATTTAAAAGGCGATATCGTTTCACTAAAGCATTATTATTTTTAGAAAAAAGTGTGCCTTAAGGGTTTTTACCAAGAATAAGGCGTAAAAAGCATAAGGCGAGGCATTTATCCCAAGCCTCAAGCCTAGGCGGTATTTTTAGAACAGTGGGCAGAGGAAACCGACGAGTGGTGGTTTTCCTTTTTAACACCATGGAAGGGGGAGTAGTGGTCTTCTCTAGGCTAGTCAGGGCATGCCATTCTATGGAGTGCCTTTGGAACACCAACTAGGAAGGGGAAGTTTCAAGGAGTGGATAATGATGGGGTTGGGTCTTCCGTCAACTACGGGTAGGATATTTTGTGAATGTGGGTTTATTTTACAAAAAGCTTTTTTGTGGCAGGGATACATTTGGTTTGTTTTTGGTTTTGTTTCTGGGATTGGGTAATAATATTTTAGACGTTTGGGTTAGGCTTATTTTAGGGATAGTTTGATTAGTGAAGGGTGGTTGTTTTAACGCCCTTCACTGATACTTGGTGTAATTGTAGTGGACTCCCCTATTTGAAATAAAAAAGATTTTTATCATATTTTTGTGCCTCCTGATGAGTTTTACATTTGAATTATCTATACTAATCTCTAAGGCATACATAATCCTTTAGTTCAGGTAAATGATAAAATGAACTGTCGTTCTCAAAGGTAAGAAGAGAATAGCATTTTTTGAAAAAGAAAGGAATCATACCCATGTAAAGTGTATGAGCTGCTTACGTACCTCTGGGGGTTTTGAAAATTTTTTAAGTTTCATTTTGAAAGAAAAAAAGGTTTTTAGAGGATCATGCCCAAGTAGTTATGGGTAGACGGAAATGAAGAAATTTTTCTCTAGAATAGAAGGGGTATGAGAGGAGTTATAGCACGTCAAGATTTTGGTACTAAGGGTAGAACTTTTTTAGACGATCTAGGTTCACCGGACGTGCCATCTCTTATTTTTTAAGGTCATTGAGCATAGTAACACCGACTGACAGGATCTTCTTTATGATGTAGGGGCCACCCCGGTTTGGATTGAATTTCCATCTGGGGTCCCAAATAGGTTATATGATTCTTTGAGGGCCAAGTCTCCTTCTCAGACACCACAGTACTTGACTCTTCGATTGAATGATCGCGGTATTCGGAGATGGTAACCTTGTAAGTGTTATAGAGCCTTCGGCCTTTTTTCATCCAAGAGTGATAATTTGTCAAAGAGTCTCTGATACCAATATTCCTTGTTGACTCTGCTTTCAAGCATAACGCGTAAGGAAGGTATTTCCAGCTCAACAGGTAGGAATACTTCCATGTCTAATACTAAAGATTAAGGGGTAGCCCCAGTAGATGTCTTAACTGAAGTTCGGTAGCCCTGCCCCAGAGGGTGTAAGGGATTAGATCGGCCCAATCTCGATAACTCTCGATTACTTTACTGATGATGGCTTTGAGGTTTTTTTTATGTCATCAACTGCACCATTATTTTGGGGTCGATAGGGAGAATATTTGTGTCTCTAAATCCCATACTCATCGACCAATTCTGTGACCTCGACTTCAAAGTGTAACCCATTATCTGATACCATCTCATGTGGAACTCATTATTGCCAGAAAATGTTATTTTGGATAAACTTGGATACCGTTTTTAAATTCATTAATGCATATGACTCGACTTTGACCCATTTTGTGAAGTAATCAATGGCAACCAAGACAAACTCACACTTATTTGAAGCTCTGGGTGTGACTTTGCTTATGATGTCAATGCCCCAGGGGGAGAATGGATAAGGAAAAGTCATGTTGTATAATTCTCAAGCAGGCAAGTGCTAGAGATTAGCAAACTGGTGACATTTAAGGCATCTTCGAACGTAAGCAGTGCAATCCCGAACTATGCTGGTCCAATAATACCCTTGGAGCATAATCTTCTTAGCAAGCATATGACCGTTCATATGAGGTCCGCATTCCTCGCTGTGGATCTTCTCCATCATTTCTTCAATATCAGCCCTTGCAATGCAGTGCAAATGGGTTCCACTGAAATTTCTCTTAAATAGTGTTTTGTCGTAGATGATGTGCTGGACAGCCAGTTTACGGAGGGTTGCATGGTTTTTCTTGTTGGTAACTTGGGGATATTTACCGTACTTGAGGAGGCGCCAAATATCATAGTGCCAGCACTCGGTCATATCAAAATCTTCTTTTCTGACTCGCTCAATGTGGTAGCAGTGGGTTGGCATAACTCATTTTTGGATTAAAAAAGGGGTCATCGATATTCCTTTGAGCATATCGGCCATGGAGGCCAACGTAGTAAGGGAGTCAGCGAAGTTGTTCTTTGTGCGGGGCAAGTTGTGGAATGTGATATCTCAGAACTGTGAGGCCAACCCTTCTACGTGGGCGTGAAAGGACAAGAGTGTCTCGCCTTTGACTTTCCATCTTCTAAGGAATTGACCAATGATGAGGGCGGAGTTCTAGTAGACATCCACGTATTTGATACCTTTAGTGAGGGCAACTTTGAGGCCTACAGGGCATGCCTCATATTTGGTCATATCGTTGGGGCAGGGATAATCTAGCTTGATGGCAATGGGAGTGTGAGAGTCGTCAAGGGCGATCAGGAGTATCCTAATGTCGTATCCTTTATTTTTAGCAGTGCCTTTAAAGAACATTTTCCAATGGAGGTCCTCCTGATAAATGAAGAGAACGTCTTCACTCGAGAATTCAGACCCAAACATCATCCTCTTCTATGGGGTAGTCAGTAATGCAATCGGTGATGTCTCTCCCTTTTATAGCTTTCTACGTAACATATACGATATAAAATTCAGATAGAAGAATCAACCACGGACCATTCGGCTAGATAGGGTGGGTTTCTCAAGCAAGTATTTGATGGGGCCTATTCGTGATACCAGTCTAATGGGAAAACCGAGCATGTAGTGTCGTAACTTTTGAGTGACTTGGACTGGGGCAACACATGCTTTCTTTAAGGCAATGTATTTTACTTCGTACCCGACTAATTTTCGACTGGCATAGTAAATGGCTCTTTCTTTGCGGTTTTCTTCGATATATAGCAAAGTCCCTACTATAGTATCTATTGTGATTAAATATAGGAGTAGAGGGAGACCAGACTGCGATGACATGAGTATCAGAGGTCGGGTAAGGTATTGCTTGATTCTGTCGAAGGCTTCCTGACATGATTCATTCTAAACTTTAGTAGAATCCTTTCGGAGGAGTTTGAAAAGGGTTTGTAAAAGTCGATTGGCTGATGAATCAGCTGATATACTGTAATTTTCCGAAGAATCCCCGGACTTCCTTCTCCATTCGGGGTGGTGGCATTTCGAGTATGGCTTTCAATTTGGCAGGGTCTTTTTCAATTCCTTTCTCATTAACCATGAATTCAAAAATCTTTTCTTTGGTGATGCCAAAAATGCATTTCTATGGGTTTAACCGCATTTGGTATTGCCATAGTCGTTCGAAGAACTTCCAGACGGTGGGAACATGACTTTTTTGGGTCTTAGACTTAATTATCATGTCTTCTATATAGACTTCGACTCTTTGTGTCTCAGATCATGCAATATGGTTGGGTCAGCCCTTTGGTAGGTAGCCCCGGTGTTATTGAGCTCGAATGGCATTACCGTGTAACAAAAGGTTCCCCAGGGGGTAAAGAAGGTAATTTTTTCTTAAAGATCAGGGTGCATCTTGATCTGATTGTATCTGACGAACCCATCGACGAATGACTTGAGAGTGTGACTGGTTGTGTTTTCCACAATCATGTCAATGTTGGGTAGTGGGTAATCGTCCTTCGGAGATGGTTTGTTCAAATCCTGATAGTCGACGCACATGCAAACTTTTCCTCTTGATTTTGGTTGGGTACAATGTTAGATATCCATATGAGATATTCAATCACCCTAGTGAAGACTATGTTCAACTGTTTGACTACCTCTTTCTTGACTTTTAGTGGCCATTCGGTGCGGAGCTTTCACTGCTTCTGTTTGATCGGTTGGCATTCTGGGAAAGTTAGAATCTCGTGCTGGGCTATTTAAGGATCGATGCCGAGCATGTCATCATAGGAACATGAAAATACGTCCACAAATTCCTTCAACATCTCTTCGAATTACGCGTGCTCATGGTCATCAAGGGTGGACCCTATCTTAATCTCCCGAGATTGACAACAACAGTTTCATCCTCACTAATTTGGATGCGGTTATGTTATTTGTCATGGACCTTATTAAGATAAATTAAAAGTTATTCATTTACAAAATCATCATCATCAAGAATTTGATTATAATCAGAACAATTAATGTAAGGCACTCAAAATCCTCGTTTATTTCACTTTCGAGAAAAATAGCATTGAGAAAGTCATCAAAAGAGGCCTCTATTACATTGTTATCAGAAATAGTAGGAACAACAATAGAGGAAAAGAGAGGATAAACTTTTGGGTTAGGTTGCATCTCAGCTGGTGGGACTAGTATAGCATTCCAGTTGAGGAGAGGTGCATCAGTATCATTTATGAGAGTGGATGGGTTCGACGATGTAGTGCCTGAATGGATCATTCGGAGAGTCAGTGATTAGGCATAAATTCTTCCCATTTATCCCCTTAATTTAGAGGCTTTTATCGCTCTACAAAGTGTGATTCGAGTGGATTTATATCATATCATTGCTATTGAGAAGTTTCTAATGACTACGCTGAGTTTCGTGTATTTTCCATATATTTCGTAGATATTCAGTGTTTAGGAAGGACCAGCATCCTAATCCGAGTTCCATACCAAAAGATTCAAGGAAATACAAGGAGGAAAGTTCCTGAAAAGATGGAACCGAATCGAAGGAGAGGAAAAACGAATCGATCCTATGCTCAAAGAACTTCCTGTGAAAAGTTAACAAGATGGAACCGAACCGAAATTGAAGGAAAACGAACTGAACCTACACCTGGAAAACTTCCTATAAAGCAATGTTAAGATGGAACCGAATATAAGGAGAGGAAAAATGAACCGATCCTATGCTCGAAGAACTTTCTGTAAAGGCTGTCAAGATGGAACCGAACCGAACCCCTTAATAGGATCGGTTCTATTTTCAAAAATTCGAACTTATCCACTTGTAAAATTAGAATCGTCCATGGTTGAAACTCTTAGAATTTGTAGCTTATAAATTGTAACTCCTCCTAGACATAGGAGGAGGCTTCTGATTCGTTAGGAAAGCTTTGTAATCAGTTTTAGAGAAGAAGAACAATAAGAAACCCTAGTTTGTTTATAGTTTTGTAATTCAAGTAATACCATTCTGATTCTTGTTTTAATTATTGCAGTAGTTACTTTTCTAATAGCAATTTCACCACTCTTCATCTTCATTCAATAGTAAAAATGTTTTCTTTCATTCCAAACGTGTTTTCTTCCAGTTTTCATATGTCTGGCTAAGTTTTCAAGGGTTGGGGTGCATGAACCCCACCCGATGTAATTCACGATAGTGGAAATAGATATCAGAATTAAAACCATAGATGAATTGTATCGTAGTTCATACGATACTACTTTATTTCAGCCTTTGCTTACATACTATGCGGGCTACGATCCCTCTTATATGTAATACTTAGGAGAAATAAAAATCGAATTTTAATTCAACCTTTGCTTACGTACTGTGCGGGATACGATCCCTAATATATGTAATACTTAGGAGTATTAAAGAGTCGGATTCATTTAAAGCTGTAATTCTGAATCTAGTATCTTACGAAGTGAATTACTAGGGTGTGGGGGATTGTAACCCGAACTATCTTTCTCCATTCATAGTTTAAAATTTTAGTCAAATCGTTCTTAATTCTACGTTAGAGTAATTGCATCGCATTCTTTTTCATAATTTCATTAGTTAATCATTTTCAAAAGTGCATATAGTTGTAGTTATTTCGCAAATCAAATCACCTTTTTCTTTTTCTTTAGAGTCAAAGTTAGGTTTCCTTCGTTTGTCCAAAATCGTTACGACTCCGTTCGTCCTATTTCCCTTAGGATCGATACCCGACTTATCGGATTATTACTTGAGCGACATGCTTGCACTTGAGCCTAAATAGCACGCATAATAGACACATTCTTAGTCGCGTCAGTCAGCCCCAGTGTTTGCAGATTGAATATAAGTCTTCAAAATCATTTTCCTCGGAGACCTTGGTGATGGCTTTCTGAGTGAGAGGTTGATGCTGGAATTATTTGGCCTAGGAGTAGTTGTCTTGAAAGAATATTTCCATCCCTACATTCATCTTTTTATCCACATAATCATATTATGGTTCAGGAAAGCCACGGAAGGGGAAGTATTCACCCTCTTTGACGAATCTCCCGTTCAAGGAATCCCTCGAGAAAGTCTGGGCATCTTTTAGACTTCTCTCCAACCATGGTTGGTGGAGCATTCTAAGTTCTTTTGGCGAAGGTTGATAACCCATACCACATGGGGGGAAGGCCTTTTTCAGTACTATAGGCTCCAGTATCCCTTGTTGATGTCGCCCCAGCCCCAGTCCAAGCATAAAGTGCATATTCTTGAACATTTGTATTACGTTGACACTATTATGAGGGTTGTGTTCTGGAGAGACTAGGTCTTTCAAATCATCCCTATCGAATGGGTAAATAAATCAACCCTGAAGCCAGAAACAAGCATGCCATTCATCCCATGTTATATTTCTAGTATCAAATTGTTGGTACTGGCATTTTCAATATTGTCATTGTCTCCAAAAATGGTAATGACTTTCCCCTTGGTGAAGAATTTCAAATACTGATGAAGGGAGGAGGACGTCCCTCGAATGCTATGAATCCACAGTCGACCAAACAACAGCTTGAAGCATGCAAGTATGTCAATAACTTGAAACTCAATAACGGGATTGATAGGGCCATGTAACACCCCGTAAATTTTAAACTGTTAGTAATTTAACTTAATTCTAAAATTGGAAAAATTAAAATTTTGGCATTTAATTATTTTTAGCAATTTAAAATGTTGGATTTTATTTATGGAAAATAAGATTTTAATTGGAATTGAAATCGGGGAAGAAATTGGGATTATATATATATATATGTGGGGGGGGGGCATTTTTGGGCACCTGACCAGACCGAATCGATTCGTCCTAGAGGGCGAATTGAATATGAATGGTCAGTGTCGGCGGTAAGTGGGATTTGTGAAGAGTTTGAATTAATCGAAACTCTTAATCTTTTTCCATATTAAAATAATTCAGGGTTAGACTCTTTTGAACACTTTTTCACCAACTTTCAAACCAGAATCTTCCAATCTTCATCACCTCTCATCTATAATCCTTAACCCCAAATTTTATCAATATTCAACCCAAGTTTTAAAGACTCGGATGGTGATTTCTCAAGATTATTCAAGAACGAATCTTTATTAATTTTTCGAGAGGAACGCAACCATCTAATCAGAATTTATAACCGAATTTTCATCAGACATGAATACTTATATTCTCTCTCTTTAGTATTATACGTTTTAAATATAGCCTAAACATTAATTCACATATTTTCTTAAAATAAATTAGGAACCTTAATTAGGGAAAGTGAAAACTATAATGGGACTATTTTTATGAAAAATCTTAATGTGAATTAAGACTCATAACCCTTGTGTGCTTCGTGTAGAGATTGGAAATTTTGTTGATATGGGGATAGATTTGCATATAGAAAACCATAGTTGCATTATTTAAATTAAAAAGGGACTTGTGCAATCAATTAAAATTATATAGGTACAATCAATGGGAATTATTATGATCTTCACCCTAAACTCGCATGACGTTGAAATTATAATTATTCTATGAAATAAATTGTTTTAATTACGAAGAAGGATTGAACGAATTAAATTGAATTTAATTATGATCATATGAAGAAATTGTATAATTGTTTATAAATTGGATTGTGCGACTTATTGTGTTACTTATATTCATCACCGCGAGAACGACGGGATTTGGGTTAGTATGCTCTCACCTTAATTGTAGGATTACTTGCTAGGTATAGGACTAGCGATTATACCTTAGTTTCAGGTTAACACTTAGGTTTAGAACTAGTTAGTGTAGATTTTTACGGATTGAATATTTTGGGATGGGGCTGATTTTTGTGTCGTTCTATTGATTCGATAACCTAGGCACGAGACTAGGAAGAGATTTATGATAGAAATTCATCCTATAAAATAGGGTAGGACGTAGCTGCGTTTTGGAGACCTCTAGGTATGGGACTAGGGGTAGTTTTGAGACTTTATGTTCCATAATAAGGTAGGGCTAAAATAAAATAATGAGAAATTGAGAATTAATACCTAAGATAATAAACGGGTATTAAAATGGAATTGAAGCGCGAGTATGTGCAGGGATGACAGAATTTTGGGCGACTGGCTATGGCGACATGGGTGTGTGTTAGCGTCATGAGTATCTGCGGGGATGACAGAATATGAGCCGACCGACTATAGTGATGTGTCGTGTGTGAAACCTCACGAGTATGAGCAGAACTGACAGAACATGGGTTGACTGGCTATAGTGAGGGGAATGGGTATGGTGTGTAAGACTTTAAGCGTGCCAAGATTGTGTGCATGGCCGATAAGGGGTCGACTGGCCATATTGGTGTCGCGTGAATAAAAATAATGGATTAATTAAACTAAGTAAGGGTAAGAGTAAATTCACTAAATAATAATGCAAATGAAATAATTGGACTTACACTTTAGGGTGGATCAATTTAGGGTAGCTAGTGGTAGCTTACGTTTATTCGCATTTTAATAATTATCGCGTTTAAATTAAAATACTCTATTGTTGACTTTTTAAGTATAATGTTATTGTCTGGGTTCGCGGACCTTAATTGGTGAGAGTAGCTTGTATTTATGCGGTGGGCTCTGACCCATTGCGTTGACTAACATTTCATATATAGTGCTAGAGTAGCTTCATAGGAGTGATTAGAGAAATTTTGGAGGTGTAGCTAGAGTTTATTTTAGATGCTTTAGTTTTTTAGGATTTATTTTCCTTTCCGTAGCATTTTCTCGAGACTTTATTTATGGATTTGGTGGGCCATTAGGTTCCCCAATTGTTTACATTTTTATTTAAATATTTACAGTTAGATTATTATTTGAGTTTATATTTATTGAAGATTGGATTTATTTTGGAGATTAGCATGGTGATGGATTTATTATTGAATGAATGGTTATTATTATTGGATCAATTCAATTATTATCTTGTAAAATAAATTTTTATATGTCTAATATATGTCACATGCTAAGAATGATTACTTATTTAGTTACGCCCGGCGTAGTTTAGCAGTGGCAGCTGGCCACCTCACTTTCCAGATCATTTGGGGTGTTACTGTCCGCCCTTATTGTGAATGTTATGGATCCCATCACTTCTTGACGAGTATTAGCATAGGCACATGATAGACAGGGTTTTGCAGTGGCGCAAGAGTCACCTACGCGTCGGTCGTTTGTTATTCGGCTCACCAACTCTATACAAAAACCTAAACTATGATTACACTCTTTTAAGGGAGCATAGCGGTCAGTCCGGGTATCGAATCCACAAAGACAAGTTGCTAGAATTTACTTGGTTTAATATTCCTAAAATAAAAGTGTAAAAGATAATTATAATAAAAAGGAAAAGATGCAAAAAGGGAAAGATTAAACTAGGTGAGTGTATTCAAACTAAGATTACAAAGCGGATAAAAACTATAGGTTGCGTCGAATATCCCTCACCTGAGTTAATTAGTATAAAATGGTTACTTGGGTCGACGAGTTATTAACATTGTGTCCCGTTTCGACGGTTACTTAAATCAAGAGCGATCACAACCCTAAATTCACATAAAAGTTTAATAAGATTTTGGCGTCAACAAATACCCCGAAAATTACGCACACAAGGTCGTAAGCATGTGGCATACATGATATACCCCGTCAAATCTCCTAGGCATAATAACTAGGACAATGCACTCGAAATAAATCCGTAAAACTCCATCACCAAAGCAAAGCAACATGTCAAACTGAGGTGAGTTCAATCCGACACAACATAGACTAATTTAGCTAGAAAGCATTATAAATGACATGTATTGAAAGAAAGCAAGTAAACCTAATTATGAAAGCAATTAATAGCAAGAATTAAATATTAACTAGGCATGGAAATTAAAGGAAGTAAGTAAAGAAAGCATTAAACAAATGAGAGAGACAATAAAATGAAGCAAACAACTAAATTAATAAGCTTACATACATCAAAGTGGGCAAAACACCCAAAGTGGTGGAGTAGGGCAAAGATCCATACAAACCCTAAACTAATGTAACATGTAAGATGATATTTCTCTCAAATGAGAGAAAATAGTATATACACAAAATCCCAAAAGGGCAAACTTATAAATAGAAAACCTGAGAAAAATAGGGGATCGATCGATCCACACCTTTGGTCGATCGATCGATCGATCAGGTCTCATCCCACTGTGAAAGCTCGAAGGAAAATTCTGAAGGGTCGATCGATCGATCAAGCAGGTCTCCAACAAGCTTCCCCTATTTTGGTTCATTTGGAATTCTTTTCAGCTAATATCGTCGTAACTTCTTTATTCGAACTCAGAATCACGCACTATTTACAGCCACACGAAATTTGCGAGGAGGGATACAACTGCCATGTAGATGTCGGGCCAGGTGCCCAAACTGTAAATTGACTAAATTGCCCTTACGCATGCGGATATGTACGAAAGTTAGCTGGAATGCATCCAAACTCCATACTTAGTACCTAAATACCTACAAAAACCCAAGTATACCTCATATAGCATGTTAACAATATAAAACAGAGGTTGTCTAGTTAACGGGCTTAAATATAGAGATTAAGGCACCCGAGGGGGCTAAAATGCGTATGTTCGGGGTATAAATATGCAATATTCGGTACGAATCAGCACGCACTGCACAGAAGTAGGATTTGGGTCACTTACTTTCAACCCCAAGCAATTGAATGTTCTTAATGGAAAAACATTTAGGGGGATCCATTGTCGATGAGTGAGAGAGGGAGTGTATTTCCCATCACTTGAATGGAGATGTTTAAGGCATAGTTGTGATTAGGGAAATCTTCATAATTTTTTCTTCGAATAAGGAAAGGAGTCCATTGGTGGTCAAGTACCCAACTAGGTTCTCGGCTTCTTTTGGAGTGGTAGAATGAGGGACTGTGGGCCCAATGAGAAGCATTATCATAGCATTTTGGTGTAACTGGGAAGACAGTAAAAGTCTCCACCAGGTAATATTAGCTTGAGTATTCTTGAGTTAATCTAGGATATTGCTCTCTTCAATGGTCATTTCTAGTATGGGGAGTTACTCGAAAACTCCCTCTCCTTTATCTTTTCTTGATGGATTAGGATTCAAATCTTAGTAGTGCCTTTCTGATCTCATCATATGGTTTATAAAGGTGGGGAAGAACAAGAACCCCATTTTTTCATTGATTTCTAGCTGCGTGGATACTTTACTAATTTCCATTAACAAGGCCACGAAAGATATCATCCCGCACATGATGATCACTGGATTGAACTTTTCCTGACTTGGTTCATCATATGAGATGTCAAATTCTCCCCCCCATCCGGTGTCAACGATGCCTTCTTACTAAGAAAAGTTGATGCATTCCATAACCTCAACGGTTTCTTTATATAAATCCCCCCACTCAACGGGGAGGTACGAGAGTGAAGGGACCAACCACCCTTGAAGCTTCAAAATGGTGAGTAGATCGAAAACATTATAGATTTCGCCGATCAGTCGGAACATATCTGCCATAATATGTCTTATATCATCCAAATTGATTTCATCAATAGGTACTACCCAATTATCTGACCCCCGATCCCATTTTCGGGCTTCCATAAATAGGATATTGAACTTCTAACAGTAGATGGTCATTTTGAGAGGGAAATTTCAACCCAAAATCTAGAAGCTGGTTCACAATAGCCGGCAACTCCATATCTCTTCCTTTGGATCGGGTGCAGACAACAATAAAGGCCCTTATTAGGAGTGACAAAGCCTGGTCGACGAAGCGGGTAGGGTGTAGGAGAAAATATGGGTAAACTTTGAGCGTTTTGGGAGAAAATATGGGTATAATGGGTGCTTTACTGGGCACAATTTGGGTAGATGGGTCTAATTCCGGGGCATTTTCTAAGAAGATGGCATTTTTATGGGTTGGAAGTGGATTGTGAGTGGTGTTGTGTTTAAGATTGGCTGATGGGGCAATAATACCCAGATCAATTAAACCCTGGATTACATTCCGAAGATGGAAGTACTGATGAGTAGTATGGCCGACAAACTAGTGAAAATCACAGTAGGCATTAGTTTTGAAGTTTTTTGGGGAGTGGGTTTGGCAATAGACGAGCATCGAGAGGTTTAATAAGATTTTGTCTTAACAATGTTTGGTATACTTTAGAGAGGGGAGCATGGAGCTCGGTGTATTCTTTTCTGGTGGGTTTGGAGTGGTTTTCTAGCTCCCAAGAGAAAGCAGGCTGGGAGATAATGTTGATGGTTGAAACTGTGGCATTGACAGGCTTCTCATATGATATGGAGGTGAACTGTCCGAACACTTTCTTAGGCTCAGATTTTATCTTGGTAACACTTTCTTTAATCTCCACACCCGCTTCTTGGAGAGCTCGAAAGTGTGGGTAATATTGACCTCCCATGGTTGCTCTGATATGGGGTAGGAAATTATTTTTTACTATGATGACTTGTCCTTTTTTGAAGGGCCGATTCGTCATGGTGGCAGCTTTCTCTCTCCACCTTGCTACGAAGTTGCTGACAGTTTATCTAGAGTTCTACTTGAGATGGGAGAATGTGGTGATCGCTTAAATAAGCTCTAATACCAATTTAAAAAAGTGGTGTGATATTGATTAAACTAAATTCGCAAATTCCAATTGTAAACTTATTTAATTAGAGTCAATTTTTAAACCAATTTAATTACACCCTAAAACACGCAACTACGTGAGTAAACTCAAACCATCATACACAAAATTGCTGACACGCAGATTTCAGGAAAAAACCCAAAAAGGGAAAACCTTTTATTTCACTAATAATACTCACAATGATTACAAGCGAAATCTACAATTAATATTCTCAGATACCCATAAGAACAAGAAATTCTTACTCAGCCCAGGAACACCCATGTGTACTCTTTATGACACACAGTCAATGTCAGCCCAATACCTCCCTCAAGTGGCACCTAAATCAGCAGTAGGTTATCTTTCCTACAAGAGAAACGCGAGCAAAGATGTTTCTCGGGTTCCAAAACAATTCACTTAAGATTGGGATTTTTGTGAATTCAAATCAAAGGATCAAAACCCTAATTGAAGAAGACAAAGGTAATCTTCTATATGCAGTTTATACAAAAAGAAATTCGACAGGTTTTCTTAACGAAAACGGAGTGATTTAACACTCTTTATATAGAAAAGTTGAGTCGGCAACTCGCTTGAACGAGAACAGCATGTCGCTCGAACGATGCCACCTGTCGCTCGAACGAACAGGTGTTAAAAAATAATTTTTTTTTAAATCCGCCTCAACACTTAGAAAAATATTTTGACGAAAAACAACGCCTCAACATTTAGAAAATATGTTAGAAAAATTATCCCAACACTATTATATGAACCGTAAAGTAACCAAAACAAAACCTTATCAAAATTAATCTCGCTAAGGCTTGATTGTTAATGAACTTTGATACTCGGATCTGACTTCATGTATCTTCAAACTTGAACTTTTTCTTTGACGATTTGTAGCGGTATATGACACACACTAATTTAAACAGGATTTATTAAATATATCCTTACAAATCTCCCCCTATATTTAGGCCGATACAAAATAAAAATATCTGATTTATCAAATCAATGCCTATACAATTCTAATACCCTCCCATGATTCCAAACTGAAAAGGTACTAAAAATGCAAAATAAAAACTTGCCTTCAAAAATCTTCAACATCAAATCTTCAAGCTTTTCTCATCGGGGTGTGCAACATATGATCATCAATTTTTGTACCTACACACATGAGACAAAGAAAATAGCTTTGTGATGTATCGAGTTTGAAATGAGATAAACATAACATCAAAACAAATATCGAATCTCAAATCTCCCCGATAATGTAAAACTCCCCCATAATTCGTTCTCCCCCTTTTTATTTGTCCGAAATAGATAAGGAAAAGAATAAACAAAATAAACATGGAGTTGTCACGAAAAGCAAGGCAAACAACTATGATCATCAAGAGATACTCAAAGCATTCCACAAACTATTTTTTATTTTTCAATATTTTATACAAAAATAATGTAATAAAAATCACACACCAGGAATTCACACTAAGACGACCAAATCATGGAAACAGAATGAATGGGTGTGAACAAATTCGATGGGAAAGACAATGCAATCAAACATAACATATGTGCACGATGAATTCGGATACTCCTAACAAATGAACTCAAAATCGTCCTTAGGTGCCAAAATGTGAATTTATATGACATCGACTCAATCTAATCGACACATCAAAGTCTAAAATGATTTTCACGCCAATAAAGTCTAAAACTATGTAATGCTTTTTCATGACTTTAAAGAACGTGCAAACCCATTTTATATTCCATTCAAACTGCATCATAAATAATAATTCTTTTTATTTTTCTTTTGTAGTGATGAAACTAAATCCTATTGGCCCACATTTTTGGCATATTTTTATTTTTATTACCTTTGAATTTTTTCAGGCTCTTTTTCAACCTCTTTAGACCTTGGCTTCTGTTTTTATGCCACATTTTTTCTAGGTCCAATTTTAAACGGTGGATTATTCGTAAAGGATAAATGAGTACCTTTCATACCCCTTCCCCGTTTTTCAAATATAACACACACACTCACAATAACGGTTCTTACATGCACTACTTTCTTGTCAAGTTCTATCGCATTTGATTTGTTTTAAAGACAGGAGAGAAATGGAAAAACTTTGACCAACATGTGATTTGACAAGTACAATAATCAAACAAATCCGTGCAAGTATGAATTAAAGGAAACTAAGAGTCAAACATGTAGGTAGTAATCTCAAATTACATCTTAATGACTCCAAAAATTATAAAACACAAAAATAAAATGATGACGCGTATCAAAACACTATCAAACAGTCACATGGATATGGAATGAAATTGTGACTCGGTCATCCTAAATGTCCATTCTTAAAACGGTATAAACCAAAATAAAAAACTATTTTTGTCTTTTCCCAAAAATTTATCAAAATTAAATCTTTTTGTATTTTTGCCAAAAAAATTTAAAAAACAAAAAACTAATACAAAAAGTACGCAAGTCATAAGACTAGCAAGAATATATCACGAAGCACAACTTGCATATGACAAAAAAATTATGAAAGCAATCATCGATATGAAATAGTATGCGATGAATCATGTGCAAGCATGTGAGACTCAACTAATATAGCATTTAGTGTCTCCAAAAGTGATTTCTTAACCCAAATCGGTGTGTACCTAACTCGAGGGGCTATGGGAACCGACGGGACACTATCCTTAAACTTATAAGGACCCCTCCTAAGATCAAAACAAAAATGCCTAAAGTGACCTTTCCTACCACAATGTGAACATGTGATAGCTCGAGAAAATTTACCTATGGGTTGATCATTTCTAACATCTTTGGGATTGGTTGACCCTCTAAAGCAAATAATGGTCTTGTCTTTAGCGATGGAAGTATTAGGTACATGTGAGCCACTACCATTTCTACCAACACTACTCGAGTCAGTCAAATCATTTTTAAACTCCAAAATTTTTTACTCGAGTAAAGAATTGAACTCTTCCAATTTTAGGGACTCCTTCTCTAAATTTTTAATAATTCCTAGAAGGTTATCATGTTCTCTCTTAAAATACGCACACATATCCCTAAGAGTCTCCTCAAAGGCCACAAACTCATCTGATAAAATATTTTTATCCTCTTTGGCATAAACACAAATCCTAGAATTTTTAAAATCCTCCAGTTCTTTTTCTAAAAATAGGACTGTATCATCACTCTCCTTTTTGGACAATTTTGAAGCATTAAAGTCATGGTCCAAAGAAATAAATTTCTCATGATAAAAATCTCTTTGATTTTGGAACCGTTTGTAAAACAATCATAGCGGATTTAAAATGACAATTTTCTTTTTCCAAAACCTTAATTCTTTTCACAAACGTCAAATTCAAACTATTTAACTCATCAAAACTCTGACTTGTGACATCCAAGAGAGGCATCCGATTGCATAAGTTCTCCATCAGAAAAATTGCAAAATTTTTTAAAAATCTGATTTTTCAAAAAAAAAATCAATATCACAAAATTTTGTGAAAAAAGGAATTCACAATAAATCAGTGAAACCCCCTCTAATACCGATTTGAGAAAGCGATGTGATATTTATTCAACCAAATTAGCAAATTTCAATTGTAAACTTCTTTCATTAGAGTCAATTTCTAAACCAATTTAATTAAACCCTAAAATATGCAACTACGTGAGTAAAATGAAACCATCACAAACAAAATTGCTAACACAAAAATTTTAGGGAAAACCCACCAAAATGGAAAACCTTTTATTTCAATAATAATACTCACAATGATTACAAGCGAAATCAGTAATAAATATTGCAGATACCCACAAGAACACGCAGTTCTAACTCAGCCCAGGAACACCGACAAGTATTCCATATGACATGCAGTCAACGTCAGCCCACTACCTCCCTCAAGTGGCACGTAAATCAGCAGTAGGTTATTCTTCCTACAAGAGAAACTCTAGCAAAGATGTATCTCAGGTTCCAAAATAATTCACTAAAGATTGGGATTTTGGGGGGATCATAACCCTAATTGAAGAAGGCAAAGGTAATCTTATGTTTGCAGTTTTTGTAGAAAGAAATTTTTCAGGTCTTCTTAACGAAAAAAGAGTGATTTAACATGCTTTATATAAAAATTTGAGTCGACAACTCGCTCGAACGAGAGCATCATATGGCTCGAACGACGCCACGTGTGGCTCGAATAACTAGGCGTTAAAAAATAAATTTTATATTTTTTAAAAACAAATCCACCTCAATGCTTAAAAAAATATTTTGACGAAAAACAACGCCTCAACACTTTGAAAATATTTTAGAAAAATTATCCCAACACTATTAAATGAACCGTAAAGTAACCAAAACACAATCTTACCAAAATTAATCTCGCAGAGGCTTGATTGTTGATGAACTTTGATATTCGGATGCGTCTTCATATATCTTCAAACTTGAACTCAACAGTTTATAGTAGTATATAACATACACTAATGTAAATAAGATTTGTAAAATATATCCTTACACGAATCTCTAGATCACGGTGAACCTCTAGTTCTTCGTTGTACTTGTACTGTGACATGAATTCTCGGGCAATCTCTTCCCAACTACGGATTTTGGATTCTTTGAGGGATAAGAACCAATAAAGCGCATTGTCCTTCAAAGTATGTTGGAACATCTGGGTCATTATCTCTTTAGAGTCACTAATAAGAGTCATGGCTCGGTGATAGCTATAAAGGTGAACAATTGGGGGGCCGGTGCCCTTGAACCTCTCGATGGTTGGCATCTTGAACTTCTCTGACAATCTTATTTTAGGGTAGGGACACATGTGGGTGTATTCCATGTAGTTCCCGAATATCTTAACTTGGTCAAAATTCTTAAACAACATCTTGAGGTCTTTCTTGACACTGTTCAGTTATTTCTCCTTAGGATCAAGGAGTACTACCAAGTTAAACCCTGGTTGGGTAAGGTTTGGCATAGGGAGCTGAGTTGGCGGTGACCCATTGGAAGGCGGGGCATGGAGAGCATACTTATATTATTCTGGGACCCAGATAGGCTCGGGAGAGGGTGGACCTATAACCCGATAAAAGATAACCTCGGGTTCTTCAAGAATTCTAACCCAATTTCGCTACATCTCCTGAATATTGATTTGAAGGTTATCGATCTTAGCACAGAGTTGGACCAGTACTGCTATCAGATGAGGCTTCACATTTAGTGCTTGATCGGTATTTTCCATGGAGTATTGGTGAAGGTGGATTGTGGACTCGGATGAAGTTGTAGGGGAAATGACGGAGCTTCGGGGCGATTTGACGAAAGATCGAAGCTAATAGGGAGCCAAGCCAAGAATCAGGTATGCGATCGACTTGAGAAGGAAAATGATTCGAATTTATTTTAAAATAAAAAATCAATTGTTTTTATTGTGAAAGAGGGAAAATATTTTTGACATTTTTGTTAAGGAGGAAAAATGCTTTTGGTATATTTTTTATGAAAACAAAGAAGAATGTTTTTGATATTTTTAATCAAAAGGAGGAAAAATATTCTTGGTATTTTGGTTTTTTAAGAAAGAAGATGAAAAAAAGGAGAAAAGTCTCAGCATGATTATTATTATGTTTATGTTTTCACTTGTATTATGTTTACCTAAATGCAAAGACATGTCAGACAGGACCCAAGCCTGGGAAAATGGGGTTTAAAAAATAGGTAAGATATGGTTTGACTTGTTTCCAAGCTCATGGATAGGTTCTTATTTCGAAAAAAGATAAAATCGGGCAAAAATTTGGGTGACGTGCCAACCCGGCATTTCGGTAGAGTTTCGTGTGGTAACCGGCAAATTAAATATGAGTGTCTTAGGTCTGACGCCTAAATGAGGTTTATGTAGTTGTTGGGTTTGTGGAAAGATTCCCCCTTGGTATTACTTATACGATATACTTCTTGCTTTTGATGGTAATCAGTACGTGCGGACAAGCCATTTGATATAACTGAGTGTACGTAAATTACCTCACTATATACCTTGTGGGGACAGTACGTGTGAGTGCGAATTAAATATGATCAATGTATGTGAACGCGTTCCTTGCTATATAACCCCTATCTTGATTTTCATCAAGTGGTACGATGCGGGGGGAACCGTTCGATATACGTAGAAGGTACTAAGGCAATGAAAGGTGATAGACATATTGCTTAGGCTAACTGCGACCTGTCGGACTAGAGCCCATCACAAGGTGACCCCCCAGTACGGGACAAAATTTTGGTTAATATCCATGATCTTGGTGATGTAGTGTGCAAAATGCATGATTTTTTATTAGTATATTATGGAGAGAATATTTTATTTAGCATGATGAGTAAAAGAAGCACTATACCAATAAGAAAGAATGTACAAGTATCATGAAAAGTAAATCTAGCATGGATCATGAAGACTTCACTAAGAATGGATACATGTGAGTGAGTGATGTGTGAGTATCTATGAGTGAGTGCGTGGTAGTGAGCCTAAGCATGGATCAACTACAAATGGCATGTGATATGTGCAAGTGAGCATGAATATAGACAAGTGATCCTACGTATGATAAGAAGAAGGTCTCATGCCCTTTCCAATAGCGCTTCGACCATGATAGATGTGGGGTGATGTAAAGAGATAGAGTTGCCAACCTATTTTGCACAAAACAGGAAAAATAAATGTTATCGCCTTGAGAGAACGGGATCAACGACATACTGATGCTTGCGAAACCAATTAGTTCGAAGGTTCGAGGGCATGTGATATTATTCTCCTTAATAACTTCATGAAGTGTGTGCGTATGTATATATAAATGGAGAATGAAATTTCTCAACTCATGTCTTGGAGAAAGGCTGAGTGAGGTCATCCGTAGGAATATTTTCAAAATAATAATTAAAACACATAATATGTGCGCTTATCGGGATATCAATCCTTATGGTGAAACGATGATGTGTTAGATAATGTGAGAATAAGAATAACAAGTATAATAGTATAGAAATAATGTATGAATAAAAATATGAAAATAGGACTCGACTCTCGAGCTTTGACCCAAGATGCCTAGATAGCCTAAAAAGGCATCAAATTCCATGTAGTTCGCATGCAACACGAGGGTGGGGGTTATCCCATAAATTTGACTGGGGAATTTATTTAGATGTGTGTGTGTAGAAAAATGATATTTTGGTTTGAGAAAATGTGGTGAAGAATCCCGTTTGGACTTTATGAGCAAACTCTCTTTTTCTTATTTTTGAGTTTTTTATATAGAAAATATGTTATGTGCAACATACAAATAAAAAGTGGGATTATTAATTTTCATGGACTAACAAAGATTAAATGATAAAGTAAGGATTAAATAATTAATGCAAAAATAAGAAAATTAAGAGAGAGAGAGAGAGAGAGAGAGAGAGAGAGAGAGAGAGAGAGAGAGAGAGAGAGAGAAGAATGTTTGGACCTTCTTTCAAGACTTGAAGATTGATCTTGATTATTGGAAGGGTTATCCTTGAAAGTAGATGGAGATGGTAAGATGAGAGGGAACGGTTTTTGCTAAATTAGGTGTGTAAGGGTTAAAATGGAATATGGAGAAAATATTTCAATAGGGAAATCACGCTGACTTTGAGAGAATGTTGTTGAGATCACTAAGAGGGATGTTTCTGAGGTGACTTTAAAATGAGCTCATGATCTCCTTATATAGGGTCAAGGGGGTGCCAATAGGCATTTTAATTGACTTCATATCAGCAGGCAACCCCATACACACTGCCGATAGGCAGGGAAATGAGTTTTCCATTCGGCAACCTCATGCAAACTTCTTGAAAAAATGATCATAAAATGCAATCCGTAAGTCCGAATCGCGTACGGGGTATACCATTGGAAAGGGTATTCAGATCCCTTTATGAATCCATATGATCTCCCTTGGACTCGGGACTTGAGTTTGATCAAATAGGGTTTGGAAATGCCCGATGGTCTTTTGGACAAGAGATTCCTGGAGGAAAATGGATGGTTCGTCCTAATCGTAAGTCCGATTTATGCATAGGATGGATCTTTGTAAAGGGTATTTAGAGACCTTCGAAGATTCATTCAATAACGTTTGGTTCGGAAAGTTGACCTTGGTTAAATGGGACTAAAAAATGCTCGATGACCCTTCGGAGTAAAATGAGTCATTCGTCCGTACCGAAAGGTTGATTTATGCACGAGGCGGACCGTTAGAAAGGGAATTTAGAGCCCTTAGAAGGTTCATTTAATGTCGTTCGATCTAATGAGTCAACAGGAGTCAAATGGAGTTCGGGAGTGCCCGTTGGTCTTCGTTTCAATTTTCGGGGGAAAATGGATCGTTTGTCCAAATCGTGAGGTCGATTCGCATACGAGACAGTGTAATGACCCCACTTTTATATGCTCATATATATATAGTTCATTTTTACACTCATGTGTTACTTATTATCTTATAAACGTTGTATTATCAAATGTGTGGTATTATTGGCTATCAATATGACAAACCCCATTTTTAAATATGAAGAATCAACTGTAAATTGGATCAAATCGAAGTCTTATGACATATCTTAAGGTAAATAATAAGTTTTGGGGTAGAAAATATAGTTTTATGAAACTTTAGGGACTATAATAAAAATATAAAAAGGGCCATTTTGTAAATAAAATATTTTTAAGGACCTCTAAGAAATATTGAAAATATAGTGTGAAATTACCAAAATACCCTTCATGTGTAAAATGACCCTTATACCCCTTATCACCTTTCCACCACATGTTGGTCACCTCCACCTTACACGTGTCGTCTCCAGAGAGAAAGTCAAAACACTTGTCATCATTTGGTGATATTAACACTGCAAGACCACTCCAGAACGCAACACCTTGGCGTTGAATTGTAAAAAGGCTAGTCGTTAGACACGTGTCAACACCGTTATACTTTTGAAAACCTATAAATAGGGCCTTAGGGTTCATTTGAAATTCACACCAACTCCTTGATAATTATATAAGAACGAGTGATAGAAAGCTTGGAAAATATCTTGAGAAGGAGTTCTATAATTTCGAAGAAAGAATTCATTTCGTAGGTATGATTTTATTTAAATGTTATAATGCATTTTTGTAGTTTTAATTTCGTATTTTATAGCTTTACTTAGTAGTTATGCTGGTAAAATATACTAAAGACTTCACTAATCAAAACTTAAAACTTGAAAACAATCTAAATTGATGTTATTTTTAAAATATGTCAACTTGTTTGAAAAATATATATACGCTTTTTAAAATGATTTTTGTAAGCAATTGCTCGTTATTATGGAATCTCATTTAAGTAATTCCAAAGTCAGTCCCAGTGAAATTCTGTCTAGTTGAGATGGTATTTAAGTGGTGCCCCTGTGACCCTCCATCTCTACTGGGAACCGACTGATTAGGAAGAACTATGAATTGAATTCTTTAAATACAATGAATGAATAGTAAAAATTGAAAAAATGGTTTTATTAACCTTTTCAGCAAATTATTTTAGGATTAAAACACAATATTTAGAATTGGGCTTTATTTAGAATATGTAATTAAACCTTTATTGTATTTATTAGATTAACGTGTGATCCAAGACTCAATATCAGTATTTTCGAGCCTCTATTTTAGGTTAGTACTCTATGTCATTTATTGCACATTTCAAATATATGATACTATGCAAAACTATGTATTTTGTGAACTGCTTTTATTCTCAAAATGCATATGATACCGATGATTGATTCATTTGTGATATGTTTATATCTCTCCATATAGACATACTGATTGAAATGAGTATTGAAAATGAAATTGAATATTGGAAATAAGATCCGGCCTAAGGGACCTCTCTTACTAACTGACCTTCCCAACTGGGTTATCGCTGGTGTGCCCTAAATAAGGCGTTGTGACGAACTAGTTCGATTTACCCTCAACTACCGGGGTATAATACGGTAGAAGAACACGGTATTAAAGTGTACTTGACTATTAAAATGATATGATTGAAAGAAAAAGATATCACATTTGATTTGTTGCATTCTTCTTATTTTGAGCTATCCAATTGTGATACATATATACTATCATTTCAAAATATATATCTATTTATTTCAAGTTCCTATCCATATATGTATATGCCTTCTCTTTTAACTTGAATAGGTATCTATTTTCTGAAAACCTTGGAATGTCGGGAGATTAAATCTTATTCATCTTTTAGCTGACGTTGTATAAATAGCGATTTTTCAGGAAATAATTAGACTGGAGGATGGAGTGTAGAAGGACTATGTTGAAGATTTATCTTAAGGAGCGCTTTTCTTATAATTTTAAATATAACGTTTGTTTTTATGAGATAGAGCATGTTTTGCTCTTCAGTAATAGGTTTTAAAATTTTGGCATAAGTTCTAATTCGTTCATACTTTTAATACATATGAAATTTCCTTTTAGAAAGCTCTGATGATGTAATTCCATTTTTTCAATAGTTTACGATTCATGACCATGTGAATATATTTTCGTTGCATTTATTTTAAGAAATATTTTAAGGCCAGGACATTTAATGCCTTGGAGGCATGTCAAGACACTCATTACCTACAACTATTGGGTTGGGGTCGTGATAGACAGACCGTTGGAAAGGGTATTTATAGCCCTTCGAAGATTCATTGAGCTTTCACTCAGGCGAAGAAGTTGTCTAGGGTCAAAACGGAGCGCCCGGTGGACTCTAGATTGATTCTTAATAGTAAAACGGATCGTTCATCCGAATGGTAAGGTTGATTCTCACATTGAGCGGACCATTAGAAAGGGTATTCAGATCCCTTTAAAGATTCATTGAGTTTTTACTCAGACGAGAAAGTCTATAGGAGTCAAATGGGGCCCGGGAGTGCGCGGTGGCCTCTAGATCGGTACTCAGAGTACGACCTCAGTTTTTTGGTGAATGTGGAAATGCTAGGGACCTAAGGAGAGTCTTAGGGGGTCCTATAATGTGGTGTCTATAGTTATTACTAGAGTACTATTGTTCAGGTCTGATTTGATTATGGAAGAACGTGCCTCAAATGCCAATAATTCATTAATCTTCAGTATTCTCCTCCCTATGAGTTGTACAACATGTCTTCAGTTTGTCCTTTCTCAACTTGGAGCATTGGCATCATTGGTAAAGTCATTCCTAAAGCATCAAATGGGAAAATTTCATCCTGGTTGTAGTTGATTATTTTACCAAGTATATTAAACTTGAGTCATAGGTTGTGTTGAATGCAAAGAATGTACCAAAGTTCATCATAAAGAACATAATTTATTTTTATTGAGTTCCGCATGAGCTGATATAAGATAATGGGATTCGTTTCAAAGCTGATGTTACAGAAGTAGTCGATGTGTATGGGATTAAGAGGCAAAAATCTTCTCCATACATATCGCAAACCAGTGGGGTTGTCGAATTCGTTAACAAAAGTCTCAAGGCCAATATCAGTAAGATGACTGAAAGTTGTTGCAACTGGGTTGATCAAATCTCTTATGCACTCTGGGGCTACTAAACGTCTATCAGGATGCCCACTGGGGCTACACCTTATTCCTTGGTATAAGGCATGTAAGAGATCCTACTTGTGGAACTTGAGATACCCTCTTTGCAAGTTATGCTCGAAGTTCAAGTTGGAGAAGTTGATTAACAACAAAGTCGTTATGACGAACTTGCAATATTAGATGAAAGGAGACTAAAAGCTTTATACCACATACAAGGGTACCCGCACTGCATTGCATGATCATTCAATAGGAATGTGAGAAACCACAATGTGCGAGAAGGTGACCTAACACCCAAGGAAATAGTGGAGACCATTTGGGATTTAAGAGAGAAATTCATACCCAAATGGAGTGGCCCTACCTTGCTAATAAAATCCTTTCAGGTGGTGCCGCTATGCTAACAGACCTTTACGATGGAGAAATGGCGCGTCCAGTGAACTTGTACTATCTCAAGAAATTTTACCCTTAATCTAATTTTCATTGCAGTACGACTCTTCTCACTTCCCTTTTATCCTAAAAAAATCTTATTTTCTCCCTCTGTAAGACCAATGTAGAACCTGATCCTCTCAGAAACAAATTTTCTCAGAAATTTCAAACTAATTCTTACTCCCACAGAGGTACGTAAGCAAACCATGAAGTCAATTTGGGCGCAGCCCTTTCTTCTTCACAAATGCTATTTTTCTCTTCGACCAAGGGACACTGGTCGCACTTGTCATTATAAATGAACAAAAGGATTATATATGCCTTAGCGATCGATATAAATAGTTCAAATAATAAGAAACTCTTCCAAAAGGCATAGCAAGATAGGACAAAAATATCATTTATTCATCTTATTTTAAATAAACGCGACAATTACATGAAGTATCAGTGAAAAGAAAAGTCCTTAAAACCTACACAAACTACCCATCCACCTACAATAATATGAGCCTACTAAATCCCTACCTAAACACAAACACTAACCTACCTCCGTGCCAATAAAGCCTCACAAAATCGCTTTAATTACCAAAAGGATCTACCTCATCATTATCATTTCCTGAAGGGCCCCAAAATGGCCAATATTTATAACACATCCTCATGCTCTCCATGTGGCGATGCGCCTTGATCAGCTTGGATGAAATCATAATACTCTCATACTTAATTTTAAACACCGTAAGCCACCTTTGTCCAGCCTCCTCAGTACAAACCTTTGTAATCACATTCCCCCATAACCACATCAAATAGTCCCCAAATATTACCTCGGACTCCTCAGCAAATTGACACGGATGGTTAGGCAGTTATTGATGTTGCCAATGACCCCCCCCCCCAAGGTCATTCTCATCCATTCAGTCAAGTCATCCACGGGAAAAGAAGTTGGTTATGCATGCCGGGGGAATATGCCACCAACCAACTTGAAGTAAAAGCTACCAAGGTAAGTATAAGAGGTTTGATGAATTCTTATTAGCCGAACATACCAGTATTCATCCAATTGCAAGACAGGTTGAAAATGGCCCCGCTATGGAATAGACCAACAAAGGTGCCTGGTCCTATGCCCCATGAGCCAATTAATCCATTTCCGCACAGAAGTCACAAAACTCTCAAAATGTCATGCAAAAAAATTTGAAACACGAGTTAGAGGATACTAAAAAAGGGTCATAAAATGAAGTCTATTTGTCAACAGCATGAATACATCACAGGGCGCACAAGAAGTTTTCTCGGCCTTCCTTCCAATTATTAATGCCATTCAGTATCTTCGACAATATGGTATTGGCTGAGTTACGGCGATAAGACATCCATAACATAATGGTGGTAACATGGGGATCGACAACCATATATCTGTCACCAAAACAGCCCTAGTAGTCAATCCCAAAGTTATGGTGCTAGCAAAGTTGTTATCACTATATACTCTCTGATTCATAGAATTCGGCACCGTCAAAAGATTGATACTTCCCACAGGCACCAGTGGTCAGGAAATGGAAGGAAAGACATCCAAAAATGCATCCATTAACACTCGAGGAGAACGGTACAGGTCATTCATAGTGTCAGAAACGCTTAGGTTAACACCGAGCATATCATGAAATTCTTTAAAGGTGGGACACACCTCATTCGGTCCAAATCAAAAAATATGATCTTCGAGGTACCATATTGGCAAAGCTGCCTCCAAATAGTCAAGTTATTTCGATGGTTACACCACAAAATAGTCGGGCGTAAGTTGAATTCCTTGCAATCTACGTTGTATAGACACATAGCCTCCAAATACTCAAGGTAAGTTGCAAATTCTACGGTCATCGGAATAACCATCTTAGAGAGCAAAGAATCTTGGAAAATGAAGAAAAAATGAAAGAAGTTGAAGTGTAGTTTGAAACTCGACCCAAAAGGCCCCTTTTATACTTGAAATTTCACACAAAAGACAAAAAAATTAAATATGTTGTTGTAACAACAGTCCCTAAGTACCAAGGAATGCAGAAAGAGGACAATTATGGATGAAATGCAACCATAACTGCAGGGGTATGCTAATAGGCAGGCCAGGGGGTATGTCGGGCATTTCTCTTTTGAAACCATAATCTATTTTGGGAAGATTCCATTTTCCTTTTTTGCCTCCTTAATTTTGAAATAAGCCTCTCTTTAAATTAACATTTTGTAACAAGAGTTTTCCAGGAATTTCTTTCTAGAAAATTTTTGAAAAATATATATTTTACGCATTTTTCTTACTTTTTATCATTAAATAAAATCCCCGATGGAAATTTAAAAGTGCATGTACATGATGACATTAATTCAAGATAAATCAAAGCGAAAATGATTCATTTTATATATATGTGGCATTGCATTTACATTTTTCAATAACACAAGAAAGAAAAAGAGAAAAAGTACAAAATTATCGGAATGAAGCCCAGACTTTCTAACCTAAGTCTGATCAAGAGCCACCTCTATGAGGATTCCGATGCTCACACTTCCCATGATGGTGAGAGGTGGACCCTCAATTCTCAAACCTGAGCCATCCCCACGATCCTCAGTAGTCGCCAATGGCACCACACAGAATCGAGATGTCTGCCTCACATAATCAACAAGAGAAACCATCTAATCTTTTATGTCGCATAACCAAGACACCAATACATGAACACTCTTTAAGAGAGCATTTAAGGTACAATAATAAAGTCAGTAAAAGAGAAAGAAATCAGAATCCAATTGCATAAATCAAAAGACAAGGCCATATCCCCGTCGGAAGAACTTCCTCAGAGAACAAACGGAGTCCATTTATCGTCGCCTGAGGACGATGAGGCACTGATACCACGGACCCTCCACCCATATGGATGTGATAAGGAATAGAGAAATTTTGGATGGGAATGGCCTCTGCCATCGTTGCACTGCTCCTTGGTACATATGCCAAAGGACCTGATGTATTGCTATCACGTCCAGTCCCTGCCGATGGTGGAGGCACACCCTACATGTCATATATGGATGGCGGCATCAAAAAACTGGTCGGGAAGCCTAAATAAGCGTACCTCGCCAGCATATCAATGTAAAACGTATAGGTCTTACCCTCCGTTGTCGCCTCTCTCTCCTTATCTAATAACTCCCCCCACTTTCCTCATGTAGGTGAGAGGTTCCAACGGTAAGATCCCCACCTCACCGTCTATCACTTGCTTCACCACTCTCTCTCATAGGTACTAGAAGTACCTGAACTCGTGTGCCAGTAACCTCAGCATGTGCTTATGCATGCCAGTAACCCCTGTTTGCCCAAGTATAAATGCCAAGGACAGAACATTACATGACCAAAAGTAAAATAAATTAATAACAAAATTGACAAAAACATAAGAAAAATACACAAAAATGCACAAAAAGATAGAAATAAGGGTATGCTTGATATCACTTAAATTACAAGGTAAATTTCAAAAAGTTGCTCCGATAGTCTTAATATTCTTTCGAATTTGTTTTCCATGTAAAACACCCCTTAAGCATAGTTTGTCACCTTTGAATGAAAACCAATTCTTCGGGCCGGGGGGGGGGGGGGAGGGGGCAGGGTTTTGTTTGCCACTTTTAGGTGGCAAATCACTCAAAACCAATTTTTTAAAAATAAATATATTAATATATATTGTTCATAAATTATTAAATATATTTATTTCGTATATCTTATATATGTATATGTTTCGTATATTACATATATTTCATATATGTATATATTTCAGATATTTAATATATTTTGTACATATTAAATATATATATATATATATATATATATATATATATATATATATATATGTATGTATATTGTGTACAATTCATATACGTATACATTTTGTATACTTAATATATTTTATATTTAATATATTCTATATATGTATATATTTTGTACATTTATAATTTTGTATATTTTCATATATTTCGTATATTTAATATATTTCCTATATTTTCATATATTTCGTATATTTAATATATTTTTTTAATATTTTATATACTTCATTTATTTTTTTAAATATTTCATATATTGTGTATATTTTCTTCGTACATTTCATATCTTTCGTATATTTTTTAAAATATTTTATAGGTTTCATATATTTTGTATATATTTTAAAATATTCCATATATTTCGTATATTATTTTAAATATTTCATATATTTTTAAAATAATTTATAGATTTCATATATTTCATATATTTTATTTTTATATTTCATATATTTATTTTTATATATTTCATATATGTTTATATTTCGTATATTTCATATATTTTGTAATGTGTGTGTATATATATTCCTGAAATAATACATATATATATATATATATGTGTGTGTGTGTGTGTGTGTGTGTGTGTGTGGTAAAATATATATTCCGTAAACAAATTTTTCACATTTATTTCTATTTTTTAGCTTTTGTGTTTGACAGAAAATGTGGAAAATTGATGACTTTCTAACTTGTGTCAAATAGACACATGTTAAAAAATACTCATTTGCCTTAAAATTATTTGCCTTAGAATCAATAGCCCTGAAATCATTTGCAATTTCCAACTTTTCTATCAAACAGGGTTTAAGGTCTAATCTGATCACTCGTTAGGGCATTCAGAACCACCATCACATCCTTTAGGGCCAAGAGTTCCTTCGATACCCTGTTCGATCTCCTCCATCGATTCATCCTTGAGAACTCCCCTACTTCACTCTCATTCAAATACATCAACACAATGTTATGCTCGATCACATCATAAAACCACGTCTATAAAAAAAATAACACTATTCTCTCAAAGAATAAAAAATCAAGAATAAAACGCAAAAAATAAAGTCTACCACTAGAAAGTATGTAGGCCCCGTGAAATGCAATATATAACACCAAATGAAAGAATCCAAAGAAGTATAGGGGGGCACCAGTGTAAATCTCCCCCAATCATACAAGTGAATCTCTGAGATAACTCGAAGGAAGGGAAGGAACCAAAGGTGAAAATTTTCACCAATCGACACCACTGTGAAGCCTCCTAACATAAGCTAAATAAACATGGGAGTGCTTGTTGCACCTGTCATCCATTCATGATGTCTATCTAGCGTGCCAATAAGGTGTCCTTTAACATCGACATCCTCGCATATTCCTCAAAAATAATCTGCCCTAAGTCCCCAAAGGCAGCGAGATCACAGCCTTAGAAATGCTTAATGTTCGATCCACCATTTGTTGTCCTCACACTCCTTAGGTCCATAAAATTGGCCTACCTCATAATTGTTCGTTCATACTCTTTAGGTCCATATAATTGGCCTCGACCCTCTGAATCGGTCTCTCATACTCCTTTGGTCCACAGAATTGACCTCAACCTTCTGAATTTCTCGCTCACGCTTTTCAGTTTCGCATAATTGTCCTAGACCTTATGAATTGGTCTCCCACACTTTTTAAGTACACAAAATTATCCTCGACCTTCTAAATTGGCCCCTCATACTACTTAGGTATGAATAATTGGCCTCGACCCTCTGAATCAGTTACTTACACTTTTTAGGTCCATAGATTGGCATCGAACCTTTGAATCGATTGTTCACACTCTTTAGGTCCGCAAAATTGGCTCTAGACCTCTAAATCAGTCGCTCACACTCCTTAGGTTTGCAAAATTTTCATCGAGCCTATGAATTGATCGTTCAATCTCTATAGGTCTGCATAATTGTCCTCGACCTATTGAATCGGTCACTTTCCCTCCTTAGGTCCTCAGAATTAGACCTGCACTCCTATCACTCCCTTTCATCAAGGTGTCTATCTTTCAATGGCCTTAGCTTATCCTAAGCTCTCCCTCCGAGTGGCTCTGTGGACACCCGATTCTAATACCCTCATTTAAATACCCCTCATACACCTTCATAGGTCCCAATCACAACCCTTTCAACCATCGAACCCCAATCCTCCCTTCGGAGCCTTAATCTAGAAATCGTCGGATGCTTCTGATCTCCATTTTGCTTCGATCAACTCTTAGAATCAATGGTAACTGAATGAACTTTTATAGGTATCTGAATATCATTTCTAACGTTCCATACCATGCGTAAAACAACCTTATGTTTTGAATTTACTTGCTTTTTTCCTTTCGAATCCTAATCTAGAGACCGTCGGATGATTCTGAGATCTATTTGACTTTGGTCAACTCTCAGAACCAAGGGTAACCGAATGAACTCTCGTATAACTCTGAATACCTTTCTAACAGCCTATACCCTGCATGAATATGCATTACGGTTCGCATTTACTAGATTCCTCCCCCCCCCCCCCCCCCACACACACACAAAAAAAAGCACTAATCTAGAGATCACTGGTCACTCCCGAGCTTCCTTTGACTTTGTTGACTTTTAAAACGGATAGTCTCCCAATGAACTTTTGAAAATCTCTGAATCCTCTTTCTAACTGTCCTAATCTTGCAAGATTATGGCAAGTTTTGCATTTTACGCCTGTTTGTTTCCAAAAAAAGTTTGTTTCGGGCTACCTATAGGTACCCCTAGACCTATGCATATCAGCATAGGGTTACTTTGTTTGCATCCCAATTCAAGGGGTATACCAATAGGCAGACCTAGGCCTATGTCGATCGATAGAAACCCTAACCCTAGAATTTTCCTATTTAAGGGAGCCATAACCTCATGTGAAAGGATCCCTCTTTCCGAATCTCAAGAAAGCTTTGCCTTGAAATTAGTGTGTACTCTTTTACACATCTCTTTTAAAACATTCTTCCAACATTCCATTACATCACCATACACCTCACCTTTCTTCCCTCGCCTTACCACCATTACACCACCAACAAAATTAGCCTACATCACCATCAAAGTAAGAATTCAAGATTCATATAAGGTCCAAATCCTATTGATTCAAACTTGTTATTTTAGTGCTATTATTCTCTTTCACCTTTCAGTACATTGTCTACATTTAGTTGTCTTTTACTCACCTTAATCACTCTTTTACTAAGAGGATTTGATCCATAAACCCTAAATTAGAACTTTCCTTCCATTTTTACGACACTTACCTCACTTGTGCATATTTTTCAACAAACCAAAATAAAGAAATTCTAGGTTTGGGTTCATAGATTAAATCCCACCCTTATGTTTTTTCGAACTACATGGACTTTTATTCCATTTGTAGTTACGCATGTGTCTCGAGTTTTCCTCAGGGTTCTGTGACAACCCGCCTACTAAAATAATAGGTGGCCAGCCCAATACTCTAATAATCACAGGAATCATAGGTGGTCCATTCTCAGCATCACTGTCGATTAAAATAATAGTATGAGATAACCACCAATCATTTTAGAAAACGGACTGTCAAATTCAAAAATTTAGAAAGTAAAAGAAAAACACTTAGACAATCCCATTTGCAAAAACGGTGGATACCAAAAATCAATGGATAAAGAATGACAATATAATAAATATCACCGAATAAGCTATCGGTGAACAGACCAATACAAATAATACATCGAGTATTCCAATTCACTATTTACAATATAATGAATGAGTGCAATACCTTGGGCAAAACACGCCCGAATAAATCTACTGAACATAACTAGAGTGCAATAGAAAGAAGCGTCTAATACAAGTAACCTACAACATCCGCAATGTGTTGTAGCTCCATAACAACTGGAATGGAAATGTAATCACGGGTGTCCATGCGGTAGAGCACCTGTAACGGCAAAGAATATGCAGAAACAGAGAAATATAGATACGGGTCAAGGCCCGGTTTGATATGATTACCATGTGACTAAAAATGCATGACAGTTAAATGCGTAATTCTCTCGCAGATAACAGTAATATTTCTCACCTCTCAATCTAGCAGCAACCTAGAGCAATATTATGAGATGTTCCAGATAGCCCTAAATACTAAGGTCTAACTTCTCCCCAGTCTCAACACTATGCCCTATTCGTGCGTGGGGTGTCTCGCAAAGCGAAATCCAAACATGGAACCCCCCCGATACACTAATACTTAGGCAAGGTTGATCGTCGAGATCCATTAGATCCTTAGCACGAAATAATCAATAAATGTATGTGTGTGCATAAGTGTGAGAGGTCACATCTACAGCCACACCAGGAAAATATAAAATAAAACCCATCCACCATTTAATGGCACAATTCCTAATTCATCTTTAGGAACACATATAAATGGTACAACATTTTATCAAACGTTTACCAAATTACTTTCATCATATACTATTTCATTTCGAAATTCTATTCCTTATCAGGAAATATAATCATAGTTTTTATGCTCTTTGTGGCATTTCATCATGCACTTTATGGCACTATCTCATTTCAAAACTTTCTTTACCAAATTTTATTTCCTTTCTTCCATCCAGGAAAAAAAATACATAATTTAAAGCAAGTTTTATTATCATAAAAATGCTTTACTTTCATTTCATATCATCCATTTTCCTTCTTCCATCCGGAAAATGTATTTAACATCCCATTTCCCTTCTTCCATCCGGGAAATGTAAATTAAAGCCATTTTATTATCATAAAATGCTTTAATAACCAATAATGTCCCACATTATTGAACATAGTTATATATCATATAATATAACGTAATCTAAGACTGCCCGTCCGGGTTTCCCCACTGTGCGCGCCCCTAAATGGCTATCATCTTCCAGGGCCTATCACCAAGACAACCTGGGATCCTATCGAAACGTCGGGAAGCGACCATGTGCATGCGGGATAGTCAAGACCACACCCGGAATCTCCTAACCATCGCAGAAAAATATACAATCACAAACGCTCACATGGCCTAGGGACTATATCCACCCTGCATTCATTAGCCAGGGGGCTTCACCACAACGCGCGCAACTTCCCTTATGATAGCGATTTAGAGAGGTGTGTATCCATAAATTAACATTTATGAAAAACATTACTTTTTTCTTTTGAAAACATCCAATTTTACATTCTCAAAATCATTTGTACTTATTTATTAGTACCACATTTTATCTTTATGCATTTCTCATTCTTAATGTCATATTTTATTAATGACTTAAGACCCGAAGTGCCATAAACCTCAAATTAGTCCCTAAGACTTCAATATAATATTTTAAACCATCAAAATGAATCTCCCTCAAGGAGAGTCTCCCAATTGTCTCAACCTTAACATTTTATCTCCAATTTATCTCTAGGTTAATCTCCTAAATGATTCGGATATCAATCTACGCAAACTAGCTCTCGGGGTAAGCCTAAATATCCCAATTAATCCTAGGGCATTATTCTACCCAAAACCACCCTCTAGGAATCTTAATTACTTCCCAAAGGAAGATTCCTAAACTCCGAGCCTAAAATAAAAGAACCAAAACTAAACTAGAAAAACATCCCAAAAATGCAGGACATCCGAATCGATTCGCCCTGTCCGAATCGATTCGGTCCCCAAAAGCGAATCGATTCGGTAAGTCCGAATCGATTCAGTCAAGAAGACCCTTGCATTCTGCATAACCTCTAATCGATTCGGTAGGTCCGAATCTATTCGCCCTATTCAGACCTGACACTTTCCCCCTTACCGAATCGATTCGCTAGGGCCGAATCGATTCGGTTCTGCAGAATTTCAAAGTTTAAGCTACGGGTTGTTTGAACCCTAAAGCCCCAAAAACCCTCAAACCCTTGATTCTTCCCAACATCAACAACAACAATTTAACCCAAATCATTTCTACACCATTACTAACTAGTAATTTATCCTCAAATCAAATTAAAACTAAGAATTAAGGGTTAAATCATCAAAATCAACAAAAGAACCAATATATGGTTGAAATCTCCAAAACTTAACTAAACATGCAATTTATCACATTAAATCAACATCTAGCAAGTAAGAAACTTGCCTCGAGGTTCGTAGTCTCGGATCACCTCCGGTAGCGACGGAATCCGGCCCAAAATCTTCATTTTCTCTCTTTCTCCCATTTTCTTCCAACTCTCTCTTCTCTCTCTCTCCTTTGGCTTCTCTCCCAAAAATGAAGAAAAATAAAGGGGGTGGGGGATTTATACAGGTCTCAAAAACATAAATCCCCACTTTTAATTGTTAATACACCACTAAAATGACTCGTAACCACTTAATTGAGCCATAACGCGTAAAAGTGTCCGAAACCCAAAAATACAACGTGGCACTTATTTCGACTATCTCGACTATTCTAAAAATAACCGCACCCCCTATTTTGGCATTTGGGAAAGTGTGAACTATTTTTACGTTCCAATTTCATTTTATTTCATTAATTATACCCAAATTTAAATATAGGTCACAACCGTCGTTTTACATATAACGACGCAATAATACACAATATAATGCTATTTACCTTCTCATAACGATAAATAGACAAAACATAGTAAATATTATCCCTAAGTCTCACGGGAAATAATATTTACTCCAACATCCCCTATTTTATAAAATTAGCCCATCGGGCAAAATAGTATAAAATAGTCGCTCAAAAAACCTGGGTTGCTACAGGTTCAAGTCCTATTTTCTTACGTTTCACTTTATTCATTCTCACTTTTATTAGTATCATATGTACATATATATAATACTTTATATGTTCTTAGGAATCCCTTCATACGTGGATATTCACTTCCTCATAATGAATCATGATCCGGTATGTTGCACACATTATGTTATATTTTCATAGTTTTATTTTCTTTCGTTTTTTCAATCCCGTCGGACATGCATATTAATTTTCTCTTAGTGGATTAATATCCGTTGTATGGCATATAACATACTCTTTTCTCTTTATTATACTTTTGATGGCCCTGTCAGACATACATATTCCATTCTTTGCGATGGATTGTGACCCGATGTGATGCTCATATTTCGACTACCTTTTATATTATTATTTTTATTTTATTTTTACTCCTCGGAATGACTCTTCACTATATTTTTCCATGACGTGGGTATGACGATTTATTATCTCACCTATTTCATTCTGCACATAATATACACATAAATTTTATTTAGGAGAAAAGGGAGAATATTATCATAGACCATCGAAAGGGGGGAATGGGTGCCTAACACATTCACATTTCGTAACTTAGTCCCCGGACCCGTGATCTATTTGGTTTCATATGCATCAGTTTATCTTATGATGTCGTTTCTTTGGGGACAGCTACATTCCTTTTCTTGTTTTGATCAAAATAGATTGGAGACTCCATTTTTTACATTTATACACCCTTGACAGCGACCTATTATATCTGTGGGATCTAGTGAATATTGCAAGTGGCGAAACGAGGATTTTTTTCCTTGATCCCCCCACGCAGTCTTTTTTTGGATCGATACCCCATCAAATCTTGAATGGCCATAGTATGATGATAATACAATTAATATACGATCACACTTCGCTATCTTTTTTCTAATGTACTTGAAATTAAAACAAGCTTCCAATACATTATGAGATATGTAACAAGGAACATATTATCCATACACCCATGCAAACATGCCTCAGCATTACAATGAAGATTCGAAGCACTCAAATAAACCTAGAAACACCAACTCACAAGCATTAGAAGCTCAATCCATAAATATCAAACAACAGCATCAAGTGAAGTTCAAGTTCAAACAAACATGTTGATGATCATATCAACATCACATAACCTATGAAGTTTAAGTTCAAACAGACATGTTCCTACATCATATCACAAAGCAACATCACATGTCTCAAGCAATTGAAAAGAATGATCAAAGATCATAATACCTTTATTTGTTTCTTGATGATCTTTAAGAGCTATTGTACAAAGGTAAATAAGATTATTTGATCTTATATATGCTCAAAACTAACTTCCCTATACCTACGTAAATCCATTCCAAACCTACCCAAATTATGAGGATAAAATACAATAACATAATTCCACAAGGAGAGAGGTTTTAGCTGATCTATTTTCAATAGAATTCATTCTATTATTAACAAGTTCTTTCGGGGAACTAATGGTATAAGGGGAGATAAAAAAAATCTTGGGTCAGTTAGGATAAGCTATGTCTGCTAATAGAGGAAGGGGGTATAGGTGTTATAGATCTCAATTATGTAAATAAATCTTTCTCTTATAAGCTTGATTGGAGAATGACCAATTCTAAAGGTGTTTAGAAAACCTTTATAAGGAATAAATACAAGAACTCTATGCTGAAGGGATTAAATGGTTCACATGTGATCAAAAGAATTAGAAAAGTTAAAGATAATGTGATAGATCAGACTGGGTTTGTAGGAGATGAGCAGATATGGAATCCTTCTTTTGTTGGAAGTTTCACTATAAAGTCAGCCTACCATTTATGTAGAAAATCTAAAGTGAGCATGTATTCTTGGAGAATGATATGGTTCACTCATATTCCAAAAAAAAATTAATTTTTATTTGGAAATTATTGAGAGCAGCCATCCCAACTGGTGATAATATTAAAAGAGTTGGTATAAGAGTTTATTATAGATGTCAATATTTCAAGTCTAATGAAGAATCAATGCATCACTTATTTTTGGAAGGAAAGATAGATAAAGAAAAGAAGTGTTGAAGTACTTTATAAGACTTGTAGATGTCAATCCATCCTTTAACAATGTTGATGTCCTCGTGGATCAATAAAGCTAATGGGAATTTGATGAAATTTCTTTTGCAACTAATGCCTCTGGTAATTCTATGGGATCTTTGGAAATCAAGGTGTCAAATATATTTTGAAGGGGAGGATATGAATGTGAAAGAAATCATCTATCAGATCATTCAAACAATTTATTGTATTAATGCTATCATGTCTTTTGCATATACTTTTAATAGTTGCAAGAAAAATGTTTGAAGATCAAGATCACTTTAAAGCCTCAAATTTTTTTAATTATCATATGGATAAGACCTCCAAAGGGATTTGTAAAGTTAAATGTGGATGGTTCTAGCTAAGAGAATCCAGTTGCAAGTGACTTAAGAGGTATTCTAAGAGGAGATAAAGGAGAATTTTTATTTTCCTTCTTAGAGTTTATTGGTCATTTAACAATTTTAATGGTTGAATTCATGGCAATTAAATCAGGCATTGAATGGTGTTGCAAAGCAGGATGCACAAAGGTTTATCGAAACAGTGACACCAAAATAGTTTTCCTTATTTTGTATGGTCAATGGAAGCCTCCATGGATAAATAAATTGCTCTTTAAGGAGTTAATGGAGCTGGTTAAAATCAACCAAATTCATATCGATCATGCGTGGAGACAACAGAACAATGTAGCAGATGCTTTGCCAAAATTAGCCTCATCTTCAAAGCAGTTCAAGATTTTTTGATAATTTTTTGTGTTTACCTAATTTAATCAAGGGTGTTTTCAACATGGATAGACTGAGTATGCCTAGTATTAGAATCTTTAAAGTTATTTATTTCCTATTGAGATTCCACTTTCATTATAAGGCCACCATAGAGAGGCTTTTCTCCTATTCTTAATAAATATATGGGATTAATATCCTCTTCTGCTAAAAAAAAGAAGAGAGGTTTTAGGAGACTAAAAGAAAGTTTAGTCGACTAAATCTTCGGACATAGCCAACTTGATCTTCCTTCCAAATTATAAGGGTTTAGGTAACTAAAAGTATTTGAAAACTCAAAAATCAATAATAACAGTGTTCAAACTTGAATTCCGAGATATCCCTTAATTACCGTAATACCCTATAATGTTTAGTTGCTCATTGGAAGCCTGTAAAAGGATACCTTGAGTTCCCTCATCAAACAGACAAGATTATAACAATAATCCCATTGAGCAAAGTTCCAAACCAAATTTATGTCAATATCCCCAAGTCTCCTAGAGAGAGAAACCAAGTCCTAAACCATTTTAATCAAGAAACTCCATTGAAGACAAGCTTTTCCCAAAACCCATTTGAGTTTTAATCTACACCATAAATCACTCTTTCGCAAATTTATAAACTCAATACACACTTTTGCTTAAGCCTTAACCCAAAACCCATTTGAGCATCATACTTGTGATTAATTATTTGTTTACTTTTCTAGCGAGAGAAAGTAAACCCATTTCACCATAGTTTTAGTAAAGCTATTTTTCGTTATGTTTTGGTTACAAATCTAATTACACCATAGTTTTAGTAAAGCTTTATGATTTGGTAGCGAATATAATTATTATGACTTATGATAAAATTTATTGTATCTACTCAACCGATAGTATCATAATTGCGGGGAGTTAAATTATGTAAAGATCTTGGGCTCTTGTGTGGGCATTGCTTAGGCAAGGACGTGTTTAGCTTCTTGGTGGTTGCGATTTGCAAGGTGTTATCCTTGTAAGGATTTTGGTTTAACCTTAACTGAACCGGAGATAGTGAAGTTTCTCATGTACCATCTCGAGCATAGACGTAGGCAGTTTTTGAACCACGATAAAATCTCGATTTGCAAAGTTCCTTTAAACTTGCTCTGTTAACTACATATACTTATGGTTGATGAATTGTTTACACTAAATTTCATTTATCATATTGTAATTAATCTTTATAAAAATTTAAGAAAATTTCAAAATTCCTATTGAAACCCATATACCCAATTCTTTCCCCCCTCACCCTCCTTATTAGGCATATTTTCAGGCCAACAATTGGTATCGGAATCTAGCTCATAGTTACTTATTTTGAAAAGTACATTTTGAGTATAAATATAATAAAAATAAAGGCAATACCTATCTCAAATGTTTTTAGAAATAAATGATTTACCCATGTTTTCAAGAGATTATTTTAAAATTTTGAAAGTTAGTTACTGTTACATAATCCAATCACTTTATTATTATGCTTGGAAAATAGTTAGCGACAAGAACTCGCATTTTGTTGATACATTATGCATTGAAAATAAAAATGAATTAAATAACGAGTGTGTTTTAATATTACGATCATCTCTCAATAAAAAAATGTTTTAGGTATTGTTACCCATTGTAAAGATGCCAACGAAATTTGAGACACCCTCTCGAAAGAAGACCATGGGGAAGATAACATTGATGCAATATCTACCATCATAAAACCAGTGCTATTAACTCAAATTCAATAAACTGAAGAATAATAAGAAAACCTTCTTCTACAATCAAATGGAGAATAAGTGAATGAAATTCCAAAAACTCAAAATGTCACAAGGAATGAGACTATCAAAGAAAAATGTTCATATTCTGCCTCTTACCAAAATGATGTTACTACTTGTATAACAGACGATGGAAAAGCATATTGTTATTCACATTCTAAAAAAGAAAAAAAGAAGATCAACTATTACCAAATGGTTAGTAACTCCTCTACATACTCTACCATTATTTATCAATTCTCTAAAGATGACATAAAAGAGGCATTTTATCAACTTTAGGATTTCTATCAACGAATCGTAATGAGTTATAAAAAATTAGCAGATCTTCATATGAACATCAAAAAATGAAGAATGTATTTTGGAATATCAAAGGCTCAAACAACAAAACATAGATTTAATAAATAAAGTTTATAATTAGAAGACCAAAGCCCCAAAGGACACCTCATTAAAAATGAAAATCTTAAATTAAAATAAGAAATTAAATATTTAAAACGTGTTTTCTAATAAATGCAAATCAAGTGGTCACACTCTAAAATTACTCATTGAACAATCAAAAAATAGGTCGAGTAAGGAAGGACTAGGGGTCATATAAGAATCTCCGAATCAAAATACATAAATAATTTTCATAAAATTAGAAATCTACCAGAATGAATTCAACAAGCAAAAAATCAACTTAGTACAACCCTTGAATAAAAAAAATCATTAAATCAAAAATCTATCAAATTGACTCCAAGAAACAGAAAATCAACTTAGGATAATCCTTGACCAAAACAAAAAAAATATTATTTTCTATAATAAGTGTAAAAAAGACCACACTTATGTAAACTATCCAAATAAAACGATAATTATTTCCCATAAGAAACGGTTTCCTCGTAAAAAAATTCAAAATAATGGCTTATCCCACAAATGTATTCAACCCAATTCACTCGTCATTTAAAATCATCAAAAAAATAGAAACATATCAAAACCAATGCAGTCCGTTAAATAAAACCGCAGGATACTATCATCACTTATATGGTTTTATCCACTATGAATACATGAATCTAAAAGGAGGAGATGGAATAAACAACTAGGAAGAAATATATTATATCATCAAATAAATAGTTCTCTCATGAACTAATAAAACTCTCACGTAAAAATAAGAAACTAAGATACATAAAGATTCTTAATCATTAACATTCTTCTTGAAGTAATCATCCCCCCAAAGAAAATCTAATATATATTTCCTTTGCATATTTTTTTAAATTACCTTTAATTCCTAGGATATAACCCCTTGTCATTCCTAAAAAACCTTTAAAGAATCTTCATCATCCCCTAAAAGGCCCCTTTTCCAAACCTATAAAATCACTTCAAAAAGCTAAAAATCTGACACTTTTAGTTGACTAAAACTAGTGTTTAGTCGACTAAAACATGAAAACTCGAGGCTACTTTTGTATTCAAAACTTTAAAAGCTTTATCATTACCCAAAACTCTCATTTCCTCTACCTATATATGATTCAAACAACACTCAATTACCAAACCTTCACACACTAAATATATTTGCCTTCTATTATATTTATATCTTCCAAAGCTAAAAAAACTAACATCATTAACCAAGGAACTTAGAGTTTCTAACAGTGTCATTGTTCAAATTCCATCACTTAATCTAAATGATCATTTCACTCCAAACACAAATAGTGAAGTACATTACAACATGGACTTTAGTCATCGTCACATAGAATAAGGAAGAATCCACTTCGCCATAGACATTCAGAATGAACTACCACATATTCATAGAATATTCCTTATTCAAGGGTGGTTAAGGTTCTTGGAAGCATCAACAATTATTTTTTCGGACCTCACTTGATTATTTTACTCAAACTTCGTCATCGAAGAAAATTTCTTCAACTCTTTCAATTTTTTATGATCCAATCTCGTACCCTAAACCATTTTTAAGGATCTTTATAAACTTCCTGACGTTGGGATAACTCTCTACACCACACATAAATGAATCATATTACAAACTTTGAACCCGTTGAGGCCATGAACTTCTTGGCCGATGAACAAGTGGTTGATTCTCCTCGATTCCAACTACACTAGTCTCACCTCTCCACCAAATCTCGAATAATTCATAAATTAGTGTGAAGTTAATTCTTCCCCGGTTAGGACAACACTCCGCTATCTTGGAAATAAATATCTTCATGAATTGGTGCATCTAAAAAGGAATCAACCTCCACCTTTCCTGCCCCAACATTAAACATATGGGAACCACTCACAAAATAATTGATAGTTGCCTTCCATAAATCATGATAATAATGCATTCCTTACACATTTCGATACTTTCTGCCAAACCACGCATATCTATTTCCCAATGACCCATCTTTTCATTCCAGACTCTTATGAGTCTCAAAATTTTCAAATACTAAGGAAATTGGTGCCCCGTGCATCCAATTATAAACCAAGCATTGAAATCAATGAAAAAAGTCATTAAGTAGATCCCCTCGAAATCAAGAAACATATATCTTCTCTGACATCCAAATCCAAATCAGCACCTCCAAGCCCAATGACATCACTCTCCATGACCTTTACCTCAAAGTAGACCATTTATACTCCTATTTTCAAACCGAAGTTCCCAAACTCCACTCAAACTAATTAAATCTAGTCTACTCCATCAATGACCTTTCAAACCAATTTGAAATTCATATGAAACTCAAGAGAACCTTTGTAATAATGCATCAAATCAATGGTACTCATGAATGTCCCAACACCTCATTCATTCTCCAAATCCATATGATCGAAGATTCAAAATAATGGAATTTTTTATTTTCCAATGTAAAACATTATGCTTCCACAAACTTTATTTTCCAATGGAATATATTACGCCTCCACAAACCACTATGGAAGGTATATCTCAAGACAGTTCACCAGGAGAATTTCACCCTATTAATGGAGAAGAACTTGTAGTTCCTCCTTCGAAGCATTACACATACTACCCTAAATATCCCTACTACGCTTAGATGTAATTATGTTTATATATAATTTATCTTCATCTAAGTATGAATGAAAGTATTCGATGTTTTGTTTATACTTGTGTTTCGGCTCGTACGTTCTATTCATTTCTCATATAAATGAACAACTTATGAATCTATGCTTCAAACTTATCACTCTTATTCATATTCTTAGAACACATTTTAAAACAAAAAAAATTGGAATCAACTAAATTCCATCTTTACACCACATTTTTCATGAATAATATGTCTTACATCACTTTATATTACATCTCCACATACATTAATGAAAAATCACAATCTATGACATAAAACATTGTATACATTCTCATAAAAAAAATCTGAGGATTCCTCAACATAATAAGACAATAATGGATTAAAATTGTTCAAAACCCATCCATCATTTTCAACCTCAAACATATATTCATGTAATAACCCATATTTGCAGTCCATAATCAAGAGACTAAAGGAAAATACAATCCACCTTATAGAAAACGAATTATTTTCACATCTTGAGAAAATAAAGTACACTTTTAAAATGTAGCCCCACCTTTTTTTACAATGATAAAGGGGGGAAATAATTATATGAGAAAAAATGCTACTACGAAAGGGGCAAAAAATAATTTTTAAAAATCTAGTCTCAAAGCAAGAGGGGACTTTTAAATATTTTCTCAAAATATATCAATTGTATTTTCATCATCAAAAGTGGGTGATTATGAACTAAATGTATTTCAAACAAAATGATTTACTATGATGACAACACAATTAATTCCAATCATAATAAAATGTCTTCTTTATAATGTACTTGAGATGAAAACAAGCACCCAATACATTATGAGATATGTTATAAGGCGCATACCATCCATGCAACCATTAAAACATGTCCAAGCATTAAAATGAAGATCCCAAGAATTACAATAAAGATTCAAAGCACTCAAACAAACCTATCAAGACTAACTCACGAGCATCAGAATCTCAATCCACGAATATCAAACAACGACATCAAGTGAAGTTCAACAAAAACATGGTCATGATCATCTCAAGATCGTAAGACCTACGAAGTTGAAGTTCAAATAAGCATGTTCCTAAATCATATCACAAATCAACATCACAAGTGTCAAGAAATTCAGAATAATGATCAAAGACCAGAATACCTTTCTCTATTTCTTGATGATCTTTAAAAACTATTGCACAAAGGTAAATAAACTTATTTATATTGTATTTGATCAAAAATAACTTCCTTAAACCTAACTAAATCCATCCCAAGCCTACCCAAATTATGGATCCAAAACCCAACAACCTTGTGCCTCAAGAAAATAGGTTTTAAAAGACTAAAAAAAAGCTTAGTCGACTAAACCTTTGGACAGACCCAACTAAAACAAGTCAACTTGATCCTCTTTTAAAGTTAGAAAGGTTTAGGTGAACTAACTAAAATTTTAGGCAACTAAAAATATTTGAAAACCCAACAATCAATAATGGCTAGTTTTTAAATCTGAATCCCAAGAGATCCCTTGATTATCTTATCGCCCTCTAACGACTAGTCACTCATTGGAGGCCTATAAAAGGATACCTTGGGTTCCTTCATCAAACACACAATATTAAAACAATAATCACTTTGAATAAAGTTTTAATCCAAGTTTATATCAATATCCCCAACTCTCCTAAAGAAAGAAACTAAGTCCCAAACCCATTTTAAACAAGAAACTCCATTGAAGCCAAGCTTTTCACAAAACCCATATGAGCTTCAATCTCCCCCATCAATCATTCTTCATCAAAGTTATAATCCCAATACACATTTTTGCTAAACCTTTAACCAAAAACCCATTTGAGCATCATACTGGTGATTACTTAATTATTTAATTTTCTAGAGGAATAAAGTAAACCCATTTCACCATTATTTTTAGTAAAGTTATTTTGCTTTACATTTTTTTACAGATCTCATTATTGTGACTTACGATAAACTTCATTGTATCTTGTCGATCGATAGTGATGTAGTTACGAGGAGTCAAGGCATTCAAAGACATTGGACTCTTACACAGGTACCACTTGGGAAATGGCAAACTTAGCATCTTGTTGGTTACGTTTGTAAGGTGTTATACCTTGTAATGATTTTGCTTCTACCTTAAGTAAAGTTTATCGAGTACCATTTCGAGCGTGGACGTGGGGAGTGGTTGAATCACGTTAAAACCTCAATTTGCAAAGTTCCTTTAAACTATATCTCATAACTACATATACTTATTTTTTATTAATCTTTACATTATTTTCCTTTATCATATTGGAGTTAATCGTTACACAAAGCTAAGAAATTTTGAAAAAATTTCATTAAACCCCATATACTCAATTCACCCCCACCCCACCCGGTATATTCCATGGCCAACACTAGTATTTTACATGGATGGTAATCTCTTAATGGATAAATATGTTGATGTTCTTCCTAGTATAAGAGTATGGTTGTCTAATTAATTTGATATGAAAGACTTAGAAGAACTCGGTCACATCCTTGTCAACAATATTTTGGGTAATCAAAAAATAGGATGTTGAACTTATCTAAATCTACTTATATCGATAATGTGCTCACAAGGATTAGCATGCAAGATTCCAAGAAAGGCTTTATCCCTTTGAGGCATGTAATTTCTTAATTTAAGGATCAGAGTCCGAAGACACCAGGTGAGATGGAGAGGATGAGGAATATACCTTATGCTTCGAAGATGGGCAACCTTACGTATGATATAGTGTGTACCAGACCGAACATTTGCTATACCATTGGCATGGTCAGAATATTCCATTATAACCCAGGTGAGAAGCAATTAATGTTGTTAAGAACACTTTTATGTATCCTAAAAGGACTAGAGATTAGGTACAGGTTTACTCAACAAAAATTCTAGTTTCTCGTAGGTACATAGACTCGAACTTTCAGTTGGATATGGATTTTAGGATATTGACCCCGGGATATGTGTTTACCCTAGGAGGTGGAGCCATAATTTGGAGGATTATAAAGCAATCATATATTGCTAATTCTACTATGCAAGCCAAAAATGTTATCGTTTTGGGGCCCAAAAAGAAGGTTGTTTGGCTCAGGGACATCCTAATTGACTTGGGTGTTGTTCTTTTAGTGCAGTAAGATATTACACTTTATTATAACAATATCTTTGCGGTTGAAAATTTAAAAGAACCAAGAAATCATAAAAGGGCGAAGAACATTAATCATAAGCATCACTTGATTCAGAAGATCGTGTAAAAGGAGCGACATCATCATGACCAAGATTGTATCTATGGACAACCGGCAGATTCTTTTATGAAGAGAAAACTGAATAAAAAATTTGAGATCCATCTAGAGGTAATGAATATAAAGTGCATGGCCACGTAGATCAAAGACTAAGTGGGAGATTGTTGGGGGGTTTATTATTAAAACTATCTAAAAATATTATGAAATGAGAATCGCATTTTTTAGAGTTCTTTATATTTATTGTGTTTAATATATTATTTCATATGTTGGTCAATATTGCTTAGTAGGAATTTCGGTGAGTTGGGTTCGGCTTGATCACAAGAGATCAAAATTTCGGTTCTAGCACTATTGAACGGTTCATATCCTATACTGGGCATTGACATCTTGTTGGAATGATTGTGATAAAATCCTAGTCGTTTATCTCAAATAAAGGGAAGATATTTTATGGTTCGATAACTTATATGATATTTAAAAGCTGATTGTGATCGGAACATCCAGGAATATATTGAAGAGGACCACTCGTGATTTAAATGTAAGGGTTGTCTTAATTAGACTTAGGTAATCTCACACCATTTGCAAAGGATGCATAGATTACTAATCTCGATAATTATGAGGATTGGAATGCTTTCACAAATGTTACTTTGATTGCTATGGGTGCAATCTGATTTATATCGGGCCAATAGAACCCCGTATATTAGGTGATAATTTTGTGAATATGTTTAATATCGTGATTCAGAGGAATCAGCATCCTGGGATACCTTGGATTTGCGATACCTCCTTAAAAGATTTATATAATTTGTTCCCACCTTCTAAACATGATCAATGGATTATTTTATAACCCGATGGAGTAGTAATATAAGTTAAGTCTTAGAATTAAGGAATCGATTAGATGTTGGTTAAAGTCAATTAGAAGAAAACTGATTTGACTAAGCAGGTGTCAAAAGCTTAACGTGGGGAATCATATTATGTACCATAATCAACTTTGAAAATAAGAAAATAATTTTTTAAATTATAAAATTAGATTGCAATCATAATTATCTAGTGGAATTAATTATGATCAAATAAGAAAGGAAATAAATTGTGGGATTTGTAATTTGAAATTTTCGAGTATTTATTTGGAAGTCAGTTTATTTATTTGTCGTGTGTCTATAGTATTGTCCACATACCCAAGTAATTAGACTCGGATTCTCAAGAAACCCAATTCGGCCCAGGACCACAACTTAAATTAGTATATATTGGTTTAAGTTCTAATTTTAAGATATATAATTCATTATTAGGGTCTCAAAGTGGGGAGAGAAAAACTATTCACACTTTTGTGAAGAGGCCTAAAGAGAGGACAATATCTCACTCAAAAGCAAGATTTTTCTTCTTCAAAGATCCTCACACACCTACCTACTTTTGAAAGGATCGTATGCTAGAAGATTTAAGTGTTTCAGAGCATTATATAAAGCTTTTGGAGATCTAAAATAAGACATCCCCTCATCTTCATCGAATACCTTTCTCTCTAGTGGATCCATTTTGAGCCGCAAAGGTATTGTACTCAAAACCCTATATTTGATTTTTAAACTTAGTATTTTCTCTTGAACTTTCTATTATATGATTAATCAAAGATGCGAGGCTAAAATTTTATATTCCACCCCTTGATAGAATCTCAATTTTTATGTTGAGTTTTGCAATCATTTTGACAGAGGCTGAAATTTTTTCAACGAACTCCCCTCATTTTGTCCACCATCTTTTTTTTTCCGTGTAAATTAAGGCGCAGTTGATCCAATTCATATTCAACAATATGTAATATAGATTTAAGTTGAGTGAATAATCACATCCACTTGATCCATTTATGAATCTGCTTAAATTATAGGATTAATTACACTTGGGCCCCCTGAACTTTACCCCTATTTGCACTTTCCACCACATTCTTTCAATTTTGGCAAATAACCCCCCAAACTTTTATAACGACAACAATTAACCCCCTACCATCTAAATTCGTTAACTTTTGGTGTTAAATGATACGTGGCAACCTTTTTCACTTTTTTAAAAGGGTATTTTGGGTATTTACCTTTTTTTTAAACCCTAAATTTCTTTCATTTTCTCTCTCTCTCATGATTATTCCTCTCTCCCCTCTCTCTCTTAACTCTCTTCTTCTTCACCTCTCTCTTTCTCTCTCTCTCTCGAACACACGCATACACACACACACATGAACACTCACACAAAGATCCGGGTAAGGGTGTAATCGTTGGTGGAAGGGAAGGGGGTGGGGTGGCAAGGGGAGGGGGGAGGAGGGTTGCTGCTCAACATCAACATTAATTTTTTTTTAATTTCCTAATATTATTTTTTTCATTTTTTGTTTTTTATTTCCAAATATTATTTTTATGATGGAAAATCTATTCCATAATTTTAATTAATATTTTTGTAATTTTTTTTAGTTGAAATGATTTTCAGTTATTATTTTGTATTTGGTTTTTTATTTTATTTTTGTTTTTCATGTTTTGTTTTTTTCTTTTTTTATGTATCCCTTTTCTCTTTTTTAATATTTGGTATCTTCCTTATTTTTATGTATTTTTTTGTTTTTTATTTTTTTAATAGAAATTTGTTTGTAAATAAATATTAGTATTTTAAGTATTTTAGTGAAAATGAGTAATTATTTTTTTAGTGAAAATCAGTAATTATTTTTTAGAATTTTAGTGTATTTTCCAATAAATATTAGTATTTTAAGTATTTTAGAGGAAATCAATAATTATTTTTTAGTGGAAATCAATAATTATTTTTTAGCATTTTAGAGTATTTTAGTTTTTTTTTATAAGTATTTTAGTGTATTCTTTGGTATTTCTTAATTTTTAAATGTTTTTCTATTATTTAAATATATTTTCAAAAACAATTAGGTTTGTACACAAATGCTCTTACTTAAAGGCTCTGCATGCACATGCTTAACGGTTCCCGTCAAAAATTAACGAAGCTAGACCGCAGTGGCAGGGGGCTAATTGTAGTCATTTTCAATGCATGGGGTGGTATTTGAAAAGTTTGGAAGAATGGGGGGAAGTGCCAATAGGAGCAAAGTTAAGGGGGGCCCAAGTGTAGTTAATCCTAAATTATATATTCAACCTAATTATTTCATCGTCTTGAACTTTAACTATAGATATTAGTTGATATTCTAACATTTTACGTTTCTCAATTCCAGGTCCCATTCATCACTTATGTCAAATAACAGTGCAAGCACCCCAGTTGATCGGCTAATCTCAGTTCTCAATCTTTTCTCCAAGTTCTCTAGTATTACCACATGTTTAGTTGGATCTTGTTACAAAGATCCAGTCCGTGTCTTTTGCATCTCTATCTCAACCTCCATTTCCTTTTTTCGTGCTTTAAAATTTGTGATCACATCCTCAAGTTCATCGTTCTTTTCCTCTAGACAATCTATGTATTTAGTTGTTTCTAAATACGTTCCATACATATCGTAATCTATCATTTCTAGTTCCACAATTTTCCATTATACAAAGCGGGACTCTAGAAAAATAGCATATAATCCTCCATCTGATTTTATTTCTTTGAATATATTTTCTTTACTATTCAATCCCTGCTTGTATATATTGTTAAAATGGTTAGTTGGGATGTTACTACTATTTGTATGGGTGTTGGTATTGCCAATAGTGAGATTACAACATAGTGAAGCCCCTTATGAAGGTGTGGGACACTTGTAGTAGTCGTCTTCTACAATTCATATTTTTAAGCTCTGCGATGAAGTCTTTGTCTGATTTTAATTGGATTAATAACGTGGATAATCTCACAAAACCAAAACTGTAGAGTCGTATTCACAATGGTAAATGTGTGGATAATTATGTTTAACTTGGTCAACGGTTGAATACTCAAACAATGATATTATATCAAAAGTACAAATTAATCAAAATTGTATGTTTATTTCCATGTTTAATTATAATATAAGTCGAGTACATTTAATTTGAAATTTAATGAAGTTTTGGGACATTTTATGTTTAAAAAGTGTAATATATGACGTTATGCAAGTTCGTGAACATTGAATCACCGAAATGTGAATCTTGACAAATATACAATCACTACTACTCACACGATTAAACTATTGTTTTTAGACTAACCCAATTGGTAGAAATTATTCGAATGATAAGTGACTAGTACATTGTCCTACAAATAATCATTTCATTCGTGAATTTAAGTCATACGAATGAATAAAATCAATCAATGAATTATTTCTTATTTTATTTATTAGGGTGATCCTAATAGTATATATGTGATTCAAAAAAGTGTAATAGTGCACCCCCAATGGTCGCATAACATATGTCGGTGCAACTCGTCGATTGGTATAAAACTTTGTAGAATATTTTGTCGTCTTGGATTGTGGTTTCTTTATGACATATATTTAACATGGCTACTTTCATCTTCACGACATTCCACTTTACCCCATGTTATCATGATTTTTTGTCTATCAAGGACAGAAAGTAACAAAATATAACCTTGTCTTAAAATGTTGGAATAAAACCCTACATGCCCTAAGTAGTTTGTTATGTTTTCAAAATTATTTGTCAATTGTAAATGTATTATGAAAGTACTTGCTTACCATGAACAGTGGACAACCGGTAACGGTAGATGGGCTATTCTCCCTCATATTTTTCCTAATTAAGTTAAGAAGCCACGTGTGAACTGGTGTTACCCCACTATAAGCCTTTATGTTATTCACATCATGTATGTATCTTGTGAAAATTCATCCCAACGAAATTTTGGTGTTTTTGAATAGGAATGAAACAAAAAAATGCAACAAAATACGGCGTACAACGTCATTTATATCATCATTAGTCGATCCTTGGGGTGATCCCAACAAAGAAGATTCAACCTTTTTTTTTAATTGTACATCAATGTTGAAATATCCATTGATTAATATTGCCTTTGGCACTTCTCTATTGTGTAATTAATTGACTCACCACGGTTCAGTATACCCAGTCTTTGACACTTGATGGGGATTGAATTCAACTAATGCTCCCCTAACCGAAATCAATTTTTAACAATGTCAGATCACTTGATCAACAATATAATGTTTTAGTCATGCTTCTTTTAAAATCTTATAATCCGCATGGTGTATGTGATAAAAAGTGTTCAAAATGTCGTTTTGCGAAGTAACTCTCGGTGCTCATCGTAACAAGGTGTTGAAGGTCACTATGTTTGCACGAAATTCATTCAATTCTTTCCTTTATGATTCTCCTCTTTTTTTTCCATTTGTGTTGTGTCATTTGAGTTAGTCAATGGATCTATACGTTGTATGATCATACAAATTGATTATAATAATAACACAAGATAACAATTTTATATTTCTATGGGCCAAAGGTTGGAAATTACTATTATGGCTAAGGTCACGCAATAATGCCACACATGATTTGAATAACGCATGATCTCCTAGCCCATTATGGTTTGCTTCATCATCTGCATGTTTAAAAACTAGTTTTCATTAAAAATAAGGATATTTGCAGGTTTCATGTCATTGATTACATTTTTAGGGGCATTTTCGCGGAAACAAAATAAGATTAGTTTTCGGAAATCAAGAGGATTAATGCGGGTCAGCATCTCCCTGTATTTGATTGTATTTATAATTTTTGTTGCATTTGTGATTGAAGTTTATTTGGTCGGGCATAGTGAGGTTTAATCATGGTTATTGTGATAAATTGGGCAGGTGTGTTACATTATGCAAAGAAGTGTGTCTCTTGTGATTTTTGTAATGTGAAGGATAGTTTTCTTACAATTATAAGTCCCGTCCCAAAAAAATTTAGAGGCACCGATCCCATATTCTTTTCTCTATTGGCAATCTAGGGAGTTCAATTATTCTGTGATTTTATCATCTAAACCGTCCCACGTTTCACATATTGTTAGTTATGCCTTGTAATAGATTTGGTTTAATTGCTATTATAACCTTTTCATAATTGTATGACTAATGGTGCCAGTTCTATTTATAATTATGTTTAGTAGGTCATATGAGTTTGAACGATTTTGATTTTTCTATTTGGAGAAATGATGCTATAAATATATGCCTTGTCATATATTTTGGAGAAAATTTTCAATCAATTTGCGTTTTCTATTGCCATTTGGAGTTATCTATGGTAAAAGAATGCCTTCATATTTCACGTAGAATGTCATGTGCTAAACACAATCTTTTTAGGTAGAATGCCCTCCCCTAGTCATTTTATGCACTTCATATCGGATCAATGGAATTTTTAAGATTCTTTGTAGACACTAAGATAAAGAATACCTTTAGCAGTCCAATTAGAGAGCTTTTTATTGTTAAATCATGTTGGGCTTCAAACGATTTCCAAAAGGGTATTTATGTCTTAATGATATAACTTTTTAACCCGTTTTGGTTGACTAATTCAATCTAGGACCAACAATAAAAAAGAAAATAAATATTTTGCCTCTAGTCCCAATTGAATGGTGGAATGGACTTAATCCCATATTTGTTTTATTTTTATAAGTGTTCCCTCTTTTGCGGTTACTTTGTTTTAACTACTCTCCGAAAAATAAGGCGGGCTGATATTTTATGCATTGAAGTGTATATGACAACATGTATTTTCCTTCACATGTTATGTGTAACAATTGATAAATAAAACAAACAACAATTTTATATGTGGGATGAGCAAAAAGAATATCTTCACAAATGGGACTAAATGCATGAACTCCATTTAAAAGATAATTGGCATTAGAAACTAACTATCTCCCTTTATTGAACTTGGTGCCTGTAGGACCGCTTGTTATTTTTTCTTGCATTAGTTGGTATTTCAAATTAGAATTGATACAAGGAATGATACAAGATTGTGGATTCAACACCCCTATTCTTGCTTTAGTTGGCATTTGTAAATTAGAATTAAACTTTCAGGACAGAATCTAGTATGTCAATTTTTTATATTACATAAACTTGACATTAAGAGTGGGTTCAACGGGGAAAATGAAACATTTGCATACATGTAAATATACGTAATTATACTCATACTCTACACGAAGTTAGGGGGTTAAGCAATGAAAAATGAGGCATTAGCATACATGTATCCATACGGTATTTTGGTGGAACAAGCTATGTTTTACAGTTTAATGAGAATACAATATTAAAGCAAGGGTTTGTTTCCAATATATATGTGATACAACTATGATTCGTGTATATTCTTTAGATATTTGCATGTTATTAAACATTTAAATAAAATTTGTGTTGGTAGCAAAAATTTAATAAAAAGATATTATATATTGCGTTCAAGCTGTGTAATACTGTCGTCAAGTAATACACAAGAACTAGTACGTCTTGTTTTATGTAACATTCATAAATTTTAACTTTCGCAAATCGAGTTGATTAAGAGACCGAAAGAGACATTTCTCAATACAATATGAATAAGTTACTTTGAGAACTAACTAAAAATTCACGTGTGCAGTTAGTTAAGGCCATTGGTTAATTTATGCGCTACCTATAATTTTAAACACATTTAAGGTATTTAACTAAGATTAAGCCATTATATAGTTTGAGTTTTTTGTGGCATTTCAAAAATGGATTGCAGGCTCCTGATCTTATGGTGTTGCATTTTGGGGTATTGTTATTGTCTTTTATTCATAGGCAATACAAAAATACACAATGACAATAATTGACTACATGTATTTACAACTCACTTATATTTTTGTTCTTTAGTTTTCATGCAAGCATCTTTAATCCGAGTTTGATTGAATACGCACTTTCAAAGATATATTACAAATTGATGGAGATAATATGTTATAAACTTGTGGAGGTAATATGGCTTCTCAAAGTGACAGTTATAACATAACCCGCTATCTAGAACGTGTTTACGAAAATTAATAAGTACATATGTTGATGTAAAAAATTAGATTATATCTAATTATTTAATCACAGATAAAATAAAATGAAACAAAGAAATTTTAAAGTGGTTCAGCCTGATAAGAATGGCCTACGTCCACTGTTTCTTGCTGACTGTTTGGGAATTCTTGATTACCAGTTTAGTCAAGAAATTCCCAGTCCGTCTACAATGAGGATGATACAAAGTATTTAAAGCCCTCAGGCTGTACATGTGAAAGGGTAATACATAGTTGTCCATTAGGCGTATACATCTGTATGATAATAATAATAAGCATTTAATGCGCAGTTAATCTGTTGGTCATCATGCTATTAATGCTCTGTTCGAGATGCAGCTCGGACCGCCTAAGCTGCTCGGACCACCTAAGTAGCTCGGTACTCATAAGTTGCTCGGTGTATTAAAGTTCCTCGGAGAACTCTTGTTGGTCGGAGCGTCTGAGTTGATCAGGGAAGCAGAGTTCCTCGTTGCAGTATGGTTCCTCGGAGAGCATCTATTGCTCGGAGTATCTGAGTGGGTCAAGGTGTTGTTTGGAAGTGTTTGTTATTGCCACGCAAATTGCCACGTGTCTTCACTCAATTGAGCCATGTCAGCAGACTAAATTTGGTATCAACAACATATATTTTGGTATAATTAACCATAATGGTTTCTCAAGTTTTCTCTTGAGATTGAAGATTTGGGACCGACAGTAAATAAAAAAATTCCAAGGATTGGGGAATAATATAAATGCCTCTTCCCCCAATTATCAATACTTATTTTTGTGTACTTGGAATTTAATTAGTCCAGTAATTTATTCGCTTTATTTTAAATTACATGAGTGACATAATTTAATTTAATAAAATAATAATGTGGTTATTAAATATTAATCAAGAGAGAGAGATAATGACTAATATTATGTGTTAAATTTACTAAGTGGATAGCAAATAAATTATAAAAATTATTATGCGTCATAGCGAGTGAGATTGGCGTAATTGGATTTATCTCAACCAGGAGTCGTGTGTAGACTAAATTAAGGTCGAGTTAGGATATTTGTTTAGAGTGGCTCGGATGATGATTTTGAGGTCACGTACGACACCGAAAGGGTCAAATTAGTCAAAATAGTATACCCGGGGGTGTTGATTGGGTCCCGGGATAAATTTTTACTAAACCGGTACCGTGCGAGGGCATTTTAGTCACTTGGTAACCAAGGGTCAAGAGAGCTACGAATTTTCAACATCTTTTTCAGCATATAGATGGGAGAGGGTAGGGTTAAGAGATTAAAAAGCCCAGAAAGTCCATTAGAGAAGAAAGGAAGAGCATTCTTGGAGAATTTAAGAGAAATTCTTATAGTGTTACTCATTGATCTTACACCATTATCAATCTTGGAGTGAGGATTGAAGAGAGGATTCAAATCATATCATCTTATATAAGGCAGTTATTTATTTGCGATTTATTGTGATGTTATAATACCCATATGAGAATAGGGTTTAAACATGTTAATATAAATGATGAAATTGGAAGTTTATGCAATTTAAATACATGTTCTGGGTAGGAATTCATGTAGACTGAAATTATGTATGAAGAGGATATGAAATTTGATCAGAAGTGATGATTTAGATGAGAAAATTTTGGTTGTTATGTTGAAAATGAATGATAAATATAGAAATCTAGGGTTTTTTATGTATAGTTAATTTTATCCATTCTTGAATGGAAATCATAATGTTTTGATGTTAAAATTTCGTTATAAATCATCCTAACGCATATATATAACGTTTGGGATAATTGATTTTGAGTTTGGCCGAGAAGCATGTGAGTTATGATAATGAAAATGGTGAAAAAAGTACTTGCGTAGAGGAAGAAGATGGTCTGCTACAAAAGGAATCGATTCGGCCCAAGGGCGAATCGATTCGGTGTACTCAGATTTGCTTATTTTCCCCTTTTGGCCTAGAAAATCCTATAGTTTTGTCAGGGAAACTTTTAGGACTTTATTAAAACATAATGAAGGACTTATTATATTGTAGTAAGCATATGATGAGGTTTGGCTTAGTCTTAATGAGAGGATTGAGGCGAGGATTTAATATACTTAAATTGGGACGTAATTAATTCAAGAAAAGGAGAACGAGTTACGAAAAATTTAAGTGATTTTATGTCATAGACCAGTAGTATATCATAGAGCTATCTACTGAATTTAGTGAAGGGGTAACTAGGACCCTTAGTGTAGAGAGAAATATTGGGATTAAAATAATAGTGAGAATGATCGTAATTTGATTGTACGGTAAGTATTCAAGATACAAATACTACATACGAAGTATGATAATTAGGTCGTGTGCATACCTACTGATTTAATGTATATATAGGTTGCATGTATACATAGTTTATATGATTGATGTTAAATGAGAACATACCTATGCTACTTACTATCACGGAGGTTCCCGTGCAGTGGGAGATCCAACCTTACCTAAATAAGAAGGTCTGAATTTGTATCACAGAACATAGAACTTAGGATGGCTCACTATATGTTATGTATTAGTGAGACTGACAGGTCATTTGGGTACGTTAGGTATGTGCGTATCCCAAAGGCTTAAAACTATGTTCGCCTCCATTGTTTGATATTTAATTTTTTGGGGTTCAAGGAGACATGCGGAACCAATAGTCCTTATTTTAGTACGAGAGGTACATGGATTGATAGCAGAGTATGCCTATTTTCCCAGTGGTCCTTTGAGAGACGCCGAAATTATATATTAGCGAGATAAATGTTGTAAGAGGGTACTTTAGATTATATATGTGGAGGCGTAACCCCTATTGAGTATGGTAACCACGAGTTAAATTAGCCAATACCCTAGACTAATTATAGGAAACACACACACAAAACTCAATGAAGATGGACCCAGTTTAAACTCACAAAGCCTCTCGTGTATGACTCAGGGAATAATAATGAACTTTAGAAGTGACTTAGCTAGAGGGAGAGGGAAAATAAGCACCCTAGATACACCCTGATAGGCAGGTAGCAACACACCAAACTCCCTCAAGAATCTCTGTCAAATATTAAAAGCTTCGCAATAAATGACAATGGTGAGTTAGTGAACTCTCTAGTTTGCAATGACTCTTTTTCTTAATTCTCCAAAAAGATCATCCTCTCCTCAAAGGTGGTTGGGGTCCTTAAATAGCCCCCCACACCACCCCCGAGGCAACTCAGTCATTAAAGAGTATGAAAGACATCCCTCATACTTTATGTCACAACATTAAATGCCTGATGCACTAGTTGTCTCCATGTCATAAACATTAAATGCCAAGACATGCCTTTTGCCTATCCACTGTGTGTCAGGGGTTTGTTGTCGCCGAGGTGGTTCACCAACTACCTGACAGCCCCAAATACCACAGTGGTTTACTCAAGTGTATGTCTGACAAACGTTTAGATGGCTAGTGACATCACCCATAGTAGATGTGACATTAAGTATAGGGTTGTTTGGTCCATAACTTAATGCCCGATAGAACTCCAAGCTGCTCCGCTTGAGGTTCCACGGTCAGGGTCCTTCGGTGCTTTACCAGGTGTATCTAAGGTGGTCAGGACAAGCCCCAACGGTGCCTTACTTCTCAATCCTCCAAACCAGGTCCCTCTAAAGTTCCCACAGTGAGGTCATTCGATAGAGCATGAAAGCTCTCCCAGGCCCTGCCAAGCCTGGTCTCTCGCAAGTACCGTTTGACCTCATACAAAACCCTTTAGTTATTATCGTTACGTCATTACAATCGTTAGAGCTTACAGAAATCAATAATGAAAGTACGATGTGATTAAAACAATAAGCTAATATATGAGTTGCCACGCTGAGCTGCCTCGCCCAGATGTCACGCTTGAGTTGCCACGCTGAGCTGCCTCACCAAGATGCCACGCTTGAGTTTGCCACGCTTGAGCTTATCCTCAGAACACTGTTGCTAATTAGTGGATTATCCCTAATCCCAGGATTACCTTCAGGCCCCCTCTACATTTGCCCCTTCGTGGAGGGATTTGTTGTGGGAACAAGAAGTGCCTCCACGAAAACTTTTTAATCCGATGAACCTTCTCTGTCTGGCCTGCTGCTTTTTTCTAATGCTGAGCCGCAATCGTTCCAGCTTGAATATCTGAAATTCTCCCGAAGGACCTGCTAATATTCTCCCAGTAATGTTCGAAAAAGCGAAAAATTCTCCCCGATGTAACTGAGTCATAACTAAACAACGTTTGAGCTTCTGTCGAGGGGACATCGTGGCTTTTTTGAACCGTTGGGACACCTTCTTTGTTGGGGGGTTTATTGGATATGTCAGAGAAAATCTTGGCGCCCAAAACTCAATCTTGCTTAGGAAGGTAACGGTGGCTGTTCCCTAGGTGTCACTTCATTAATTGATGGCAGTTCCCCAGGTGTTACTTCATTAAATGACGTAGCGTTGTCTTTTCCATGTCAAAACACTTCCCGAAGTGCCACGTGTACATTTGAAATGATTGCAGGCGGCTACACACGTGCAATGGTGGGAAACTTAAACGACGAACTTAAAAAACTAAACGGCCAAATCTCCCAAACACTTAAAACCTTTCTTTCTCTTACTTTGCCACTACCTTCTTCAAATTTCCTTCGCTTTTAGAGAGAGAGAGCTTCCATTGTTGAGCATCTGAAACCTCCATTGCTGTTCAAGCTTGTGCCTTCCTTTTCTTGCTCTCATCTTCTTCGCCACCTCCTGTGTTTGTTCTTCCGCCATTGTCGTGCTCAGGCTCCTCTGACTCAAGGTTGTTTTTTGTTTGCACTAACACTCTGTCATGGCTTCTCAAAGTTATCCCACCATCTCTTCAACCAGTGCGCCGCCTGCTACTGCTGTCGCCACCACTACTGGTGCCTCTGCCCTGGATGCTGTCCGTCGTGATCAGTTAAGGTTTTATCGTCGCTCTCCCATTTTTGGCGAAGATGATTGCTTTGCTGCTGCTTGCAAGACTGTCAACTTTGAATGCAAGTTTGAGTCCTTAGTGCTGGGTGACGAGGACGAAGAACCCTCGAAGTGGGGCTTTCTTCCTCCAGAGGGGACTCTCCGGTTTCGTCTGGAGCGAGGGGACTTCCAATGGTCCCAAATTGACTTCGAAGCACCAGGTGGTTCTCCTGCCCATTTTGCTGCTTGGAACTCTCACATGGTGAGTTCCTATGGTGATATTTTGAGTAAGATTGGCCTTCAACGGGCCAAATGGTTTGGTGAGTTTACTCTCTCCAAAAATAATGTTGCTCTCCCCATTCTTGTTTCTCGTTGGAACGTGACGACTCACACATTTATTGCTGCGTGGGGCGAGTTCACGATAACCCTAGAAGATGTCTGCGAGCTTCTGGGGCTCGAAGCAACAGGTCATGAGCCTTATACCGATGAGCCTCTTGACGCCGAAGAGACTGCTGACCGTTTGGCGTTGGACCGAATATGCCGAAGTTGCATCGGTTCTTCAAACAAAGCTACCTTCACTCCGCTGATTAATTATTTCTTCAAGGGTTCTAGTGAAGGTAGTTCTTCAATTTCAACGGATGCCCCTGGCCAAGGTACTTCGTTAGAGCTCCCTGCTTACATCCTTGTGATTCTGTCCCGCTTTCTTTTGACGGGAAAACCAAACGATCAGCCCCGAAGGGACCTTATCAACATATCCCTTCGTTTGGCCCGGGGCATCAAACTTCCTTTGGCTGCAATTGCCCTAGGGTCCCTCTACACCTGGCTTGACAGAACGTTGTTCGATATGGAACGATCCCTTGGCCGTTATAACCTGGCCAATTTTGCTAACAGCATCCTTCTAACCAGCTTTCTTTACGTGCGCTTTCCTGTTGTGGCGGCCAAGGCCAACCGTCCTCCTTCTGGGGAAACCATTTTGCCCCCCCGCTCTTATATTTATCACAAGAGGCAGAGCCGAAAAGAGCTGATCGCCTCAATTGATCGTTTTGAGGACTTTGTTATGAGGCCTTACGGAGAGGACGCCTTTGTTCACACTTGTGATTTCTTTCAGGACGAATCCAGGGTGGTACAGGTGGGGGTAGACATTGAAGATCCTCAGTTAGCCGTGGTGCTTCTCCTTTCTCCGGGGTATCTGCCTTCCTACACCGAGTGGGGATATTCCAGCGAACATTACAACCCCAATCGGTGTAGTCGTCAATTTGGGTTTGATCAGGGGGCTCCTCGCTCAGTTTTCCAATCCTCAAACCCGAAGGTTAGCTTTAGTGAGGCATGTTCCTTATTTTCCTCCACTGCTGCGTGGGGGATAAGTGAATCAATGGCTAGGAGAGTCACCATTCCCTCCAACAAGAGGCAAGGGAATGTGACCAGTCTATTTGCCACGAAGTTCTGGCCGAGACAACTGGCTAACATTGCTGAATTCATAGATGGCGAGCCGGTGTACCCTCCAGTTCTTTCATTTGCTGCGATGGAGCTGGGACTCAAAGGCAACTCCATTCTGGGGATTGAGTTCCCTCTAAGCAAAACCCCTAAGGGGCCTTCCAAAGAGCTACCTCCGTTATGCCCCCTGACTCCCACTGCCATATCCAAAGGGAAAGGTGCTGGGGTATCCAGGAAGACTGCTCCTTCGACTGGAGCTACTGGTGATGAAGGGTCTTCGCGGCCGTCGACCAAGAAGGCCAAGAGTGGGGTAGCCTCCACGAAAAAGGCAAAGTCCAAATCCCAGATTCCTGTGGCAGCCCTACCCATAGCCTCCGTTCCTCCTCCCATATCTCCTGAAAGGGCCGAGAGGTTAAGGAGGGAGGCGCAGGCTGAGGTAGATCGGGTGAATGCAGAATTTCAACGGCGCGCTGTCGTCGTTCCTCCCTCGGTTGTCTTCCCCACGATCGTCGTCGATCCCACTGAGCCAGCTGCAAAGAGGAGAAAAGGTTCGAAGGTTCCTCAAGCCACTGGTAGTGCCATGACAAGGCTGAGGAGGAAGACTTTAGGCACCAAGTCCCAGCGGAAGCAAGTTTCCTCGGTGCAAGCTTCTCCTTCTTCTTCCCAATCTGAGGTATGCATTGCTGACTTAATTATTATCTCCTTTTTGCTTGAGGGTGACTGTCTTTGCTTGTGTGTATACTTATCCCTCCCCCCCTTTCTTTGACAACTGTTTTGCAGGGGGTTGAAATAGAAAAACCAGACTCGTCCAGTCCTCCCGTGAGCCCTTTTGTGGGGGGACGCTTCGGTGTATCTCATACCGATGTGACTCCTCCCCGTTCCCCCATGACAGGGCTTACGTATTCTCGTCGTTTAGTCAGCCAACGTGCGAGGGATGTCATTGCGGGAGGTGATGCCGTTGACCCTGCGAGTGCTTCCTCGCCTGAAGCGATGACCCTGCCCGAAGTGGCACCTCCCGAGATAACACCTTTGGTCCCTTCAGATTTACAGGCCTCATCCGAGGTTCCTCTGCCCCTTGTACTTGCTGAGGAGAGTGAACCCGAGGTATGATGTGATCTGTAATTTGTTTGTTGTAGTTCTTTCAGTCATATTCTTTCCTTATTTGGCTTACTGAATTGTGATATGTTTTGGGTACCCCAGGTTGAAGTGTCTTCGTTGTTGGAAAGTATTCTTCTTCGAACGATGCTGATGAGACCCCCGACTGTCATTCCTTTCTTTAGCACCATAACTGAGGTAAGCAATACGTCGAGCTATTTCTTCATATTTTCTGTGCCCATTCTTCTTTTCTAACACTTGGCTTTGTGCACAGTTTTCTCCCGATCTTGCATCAACTCCTGTAGTGAGGGCCCAGGTTGGTGTGTTTACACCCCCTCCTGATGTGGCTTTGTTTGAGGGCTCCGTGTCCTCTCGTGATGAACCCCATATGCTTGCCCTTGTGCCCTACACGGGTGATCAAGTTTGGACAAGCGTGGAGGCTTCTGCGTCCAGGGATCCCGTTATGGCATCTGGGGTAATAATTGCTCCCCCAACGGTTCCTGTCCCTGTGGCTGCCTCAAATGCTCCCATTGTGACTGAGGTATATCTTTCCTCCTATCTTTTGTTAAGATTTTCATAATCTCCATCCTATAACGTTGACTTAACAACGAAAGCGCTTGTTAAGATTTTTCACAAAACTCCACCTTATAACGGTGACTTAACAACGAAAACACTTGTTAAGATTTTTTCATAAAACTCCACCTTATAACGGTGACTTAACAACGAAAACACTTGTTAAGATTTTTCGCAAACTCCACCTTATAACGGTGACTTAACAACGAAAACACTTGTTAAGATTTTTCCATAAAACTCCACCTTATAACGGTGACTTAACAACGAAAACACTTGTTAAGATTTTTTCGCAAACTCCACCTTATAACGGTGACTTAACAACGAAAACACTTGTTAAGATTTTTCATAAACTCCACCTTATAACGGTGACTTAACAACGAAAACACTTGTTAAGTTTTTTTTCATAAACTCCACCTTATAACGGTGACTTAACAACGAAAACGCTTGTTAAGTTTTTTTTCATAAACTCCACCTTATAACGGTGACTTAACAACGAAAACACTTGTTAAGATTTTTTCGCAAACTCCACCTTATAACGGTGACTTAACAACGAAAACACTTGTTAAGATTTTCGTAAACTCCACCTTATAACGGTGACTTAACAACGAAAACGCTTGTTAAGATTTTTCATATCCTTATTTGGGCTTTTCTTTTCAGGTTGCTCGGGAAGATTCGCCCCCAGTCCTCTCACCTGTAGGCTCGCCCTTCCGAGAACCTGATGCTTCGGAAAATTCTATTCATGATGATCAAGGTTCTACGACTGGTGCTGCAGTTGAGAGCGAATCTGGGTGTGAGGTCCCTCTTCCCGACCTAGCTCCTCACTCGTTCTGTCTCATGGTGCTTCGGCAATCTCCTCAAATGCCCGTCAACCATCGGCTGGTGATTGAACAATTGGTGGATCACCATCCTGAGACCTTCACACCGGATTGCCTACGCTCAAATATTCATGTGATGAGTCACAAGCTGCAAGGCATGGCGATCGTTGTTGCTGAAATTGCTAGTACCCCCACTGCCAGTGTTACCAGATCCCTTCTCAACCAATTTCTAGGTTTTCTGAAGGAGTTGGGGCGTGATGGTTTCCGTTTTGACTGGCTTATAACGCATCTGAAGACTTTGAAGAACCAGCAACTGATCGGCCAGAGGGAAGTGTTGATAAGGTACCAGGAGGACCAACGGGCTGAGGAGGTTAAGTTAGCCGAGCTGGCACCTCTTTTGGAATCGGCCGATGAAGAAGTAACGAAAGCCGAAGAAGCTCTGCGTTTGGCTAAGCTAAAACGGGAAAAGCTCCTTATTGAACGCGCCCAGGTGCAAACCAGGCTAGAGGTTGCTGTCAACGCTCAAAATTCGTTTGCATCAGCTTCTTCGGGCCTCCCCGGGGATTTTTTCTCTTCCCCGGATCTGTGGTTTCTCCTAGCGTAGTAAAACTCCTGTACATATTTTCTTTCTTTCATTCATGTAATTCCTGGGCAATAGTTCCCTATTTTGCTTGTAATGCTCTCTTCTTTAATGAATGGAAGAATGTACGTTGTTTAGTTTATCTCTGAGTTATGCTTGCTTTCATATCAATGTCTATATTTCATATCATCAGTAAAACTTGTATATTCATAATAAGAAGACCCAATACATCGATGGTACAAACAAACTGTCTACACATGATATACTTTCAGCCATTTATTGTTAATTTTGAATGGCCTATCTTCCTCCAACTTAGAAATTAGGCAATAACCTGAATCATGAGCTTCGTTCACGATGAAAGGTCCCTCCCAATTGGCTGCGAACTTTGGCAGAGGAAGTCCCCTAATGTGTTTCACTGCTGCCTTCAAAACGAGATCTCCCTCCACGAACCTCCTTGGTCTTACCATGTTGTCATATGCCCTAGAGAGCTGCTTTGTATACATTTGAAAATGTTGCATCGCGTTGTCTCTGTGTTCATCCAATGCCTCCAACTGCACATGCCTGTTCTGAGGGAGCATGCTGCTTCGCAAGGCGTATCGAGCCGAGGGAACTTCCAACTCTACTGGAAGAATTGCCTCAGCCCCATAGACAAGGGAGAACGGAGTGTACCCTGTGGGCTTCCTCTTCGTCGTTCGATAGGCCCACAACACTGTTGGTATCTTGTCATCCCACGATCCTGGAAAGTCCTCCATCGTTTTAGCCAAGATATTAACCAGAGTTTTGTTAGTTGCTTCAGCCTGACCATTCCCCTTCGGGTATGCTACCGTTGAAGTGTGATGAACAATGGAGTACTTGTCTGTGAGCATCGTTACTTCTGAGTTGACGAAGGGAGTCCCATTATCTGAGAGAATAACCTTTGGGATCCCAAAACGGCAAATGATATACTCTCTGATGAAGCTACTCACTACTCCAGCCGTGGCCCTTCTAAGTGGTATTGCTTCAGCCCATTTTGTAAAGCACTCCGTTGCTACCAGTATCCATATCTTACCCCTCGACGAAGGATGTATCGCCCCCACGAGGTCGAACGCCCAAGTGTGGAAAGGATAAGGCGTTGCCAGAGAGTGTAAGTCCACCGATGGGGCATGGATCATATTTCCATGAAGCTGGCAAGCCTTGCATTTTCGGACAAATTCGGCGGAGTCTTTCTCCATCGTTGGCCAATAATACCCCAACGTCATCAGCTGATCATATAACTTGGCCCCTCCCATGTGAGCTGGGTCATGGGCTTGTTTGAGGACCTCAGTTGCTTCTTCTTTTGTAATGCAACGCAACGGCCTGTTGAAGTACCCCCTTCGATAAAGCTGCCCCTCTTGGATATAGAACCTCGGGGCCCTTTGCCTTAGTCCCATCGCATCCAATTTCTCCGTTGGGACAATTCCACCCTGAATAAAGTCGATATAGGGCTGCCTCCAGTCTGTTTGGGCTTCAATGAAATGGCACTCAGCTGCTTCGAAAAATAGCTGACACTTATCACAATTCCGTTGTAGTTCTGCCGCATCCTGTTTCATTTTAGGCCAAAAATATCCCCCTCTTTGAATTCTCCTATAAAGAGGTATCTCAGTTGTTTCGCAGTGCTCCTCATGTGTTTTCTTCAACCTCCGCTCTGCCTCCTCTGGCCCAATGCATCTCGATAACCATCCCCCTGCATTTCTGAAGTAAAGACTTCCCTGGTTTGTAAAGTATTGGGCCAACTCTCTGAGTCCCATAGCTCCTTCGCCAGACTCCAGTTGCTTCCTGACCTCTCCTCTCCAACCCGCGTCTCCCTCCGTCGGTAGTATTGACTGTATCACCGAAGGAGCTGTTCTTCGTTGGATCGTAACAATAGTCGTATCGCTCCTCATGACCATCTTTTGAGCAATAGTGGCATAAGCGTCTGGATGTCGGTTCATTGTTCTGGGATGTCTTCTGATTTTGGCCCGATGGAACTGGCTGAGGAGCCTTTGAATGATCGTTCTGTACGGTGCCAAATTCATGTGTTTCAACGCATATTCTCCATTAACTTGCTGAATTACTAAGTTCGAATCACCCTTGATGCAGAGTGAACGAATTCCCCTTCGAAGAGCCTCCAGCAACCCTAGTACCAACGCTTCGTATTCTGCTTCGTTATTGGAGCAAGGGAAATCTAGTTTGTAGGAAAGGCAAATTTCCTCCGTTCCTTTTGAAAGGATGACCCCTGCCCCTCCTTTTTTTTCAGCCGAAGACCCATCGAACTGCATCGTCCATTCCTCATCGGTTGTGTCCAGATAGTTGGCTTGTAAGTCGTCTCCCGGAATGTCTTCTTTAGGTGGTTCAAACGTTCCTGATGGAAAGATTGCCAACAGATCAGCATACGCCTGGCTCTTGATAGCACGAGGAACCACACACTTTAAATCATATTCGGAGAGAATAAGGAACCACCTAGCTGCCCTGCCAATCAAGATAGTTCTAGCCAACAAGTACTTAATAGGATCACATCTAGTTACAATATGAATTGTAAAAGACAGCATATAATGTCTAAGTTTTTGTGCTACAAAGACTAAGGCCAAACAATGCCTTTCTAGGCTGCTATATCTAATCTCCGGCCCATGTATGATCCTACTGAGGTAATACACTGGCCGTTCTTGCCCGTCGATCTCCTGTGCCAGCAAAGCTCCAACGGACCTTGTAGTGGAGGTGAGGTATAGCTGCAACGGTGCTCCTGCCTGTGGAGGAACCATGATTTGCGGTGAAACGAGCAGTTTCTTCAACTCATCGAGGGACTCCTGGTGATCCTTTTCCCACCTGAACTTTGTGTTCTTTCGCAACAGTTGCATCAACGGGTGTGTTACCTCGGCCAATCCTGGTACAAATCTTCTGAGGTAGGAGACCTTTCCGAGGAAGCTTTTTAGCTCCTTCGCCGTTCTTGGGTACGGCATTTCTAAGATCGCGCGTTGTTTATCCTGGTCCATCTGCACCCCTTGTCGATCAACCACGAAGCCCAGAAACTTCCCACATGTTACTCCGAAGACGCACTTCAATGGGTTCATCCTTAGTTTATACTTCCTACATCGAGTAAACACCTTCTTTAAGTCATTTAGGTGGGACTCCTCCTTCTTCGATTTGATGACCAAATCATCCACATAGAATTCTACAAATTTGTGGAGGAAATCGTGAAAAATGGCCATCATTGTTCTTTGATAAGTGGCTCCCGCGTTCTTAAGTCCAAACGGCATTACTTTGTACATGAAATTGCCCAACGGGGTTCTGAATGCCGTTTTCTCTGCGTCCACGGGGTCCATCTTGATCTGATTGTACCCAACGTACCCATCCATGAAGCTATACATCTCATGTCCAGCCGTGGCATCTATCAAGCTATCGATGGAAGGTAGAGGGAACTCATCTTTGGGGCAAGCCCTGTTCAAATCTCTAAAATCCACACAGATCCTTATTTGATTCTTGTCCTTCTTCCCTACTGGCACAATGCTAGATAGCCACAGGGGATGTTGTATTGGTTTGATGAATCCTGCTGCCAATAAACGCTGAACCTCTTCCTTGATCTTCAAGTCCAACTCAGGTTTATAAGTTCTTGTTGCCTGTTTTACCGGGATGGCTGAAGGTGTCACGTTTAGCTTGTGGCAGCTCACTTCCTCATCTAGCCCTTCCATTTCGGTATACTTCCACGCAAAGACATCTATGAACTCCCGGATTAGCCCAACCAGGGCTTCTCGCTTCGCCTTACCGAGATCCTTCGCGATGAAGATGGGCCTTGGGTCTTCCCCTTCTCCTGCCAGGTTCAACCGCTCCAACTCTTGTGCCTGGGGCTTCGGTTGATTTGCCATGTAGTCTGGTTCTTCGGCGACCTCCTCCACGAACTCCTGTATGTTGGAGTTGTCTATCACCATACACTGTCCCTGTTGATCTATCAAGAAACACTCATATAACGGGTCAGCCCCATCCTCGGTCTCTTCGGCCGCCCGCTCACATCGTTATAAACGGTATACCACCTTCCCCTCCTCAGTGATCACCTTCTTGCATTGCCTGTTGGTAGCTGTTGCCAAGGCCTTCCTCTTCCTTTCTCTCGAAGCCTCAGCGATTCTTCCTCCTGAAAAGCGACTCAGCACGCTTTGCCGTTGGACCTCATGCTCCACAGGATCCATTCTAAGCTTTACTTTGTTTTTGAGCTGCTTCGTAGTACCTTGGGGTCGAGGGATCACCTGATGGGTTTCTTCGGCCCTCACCCCTTCATTATTCGCGGCTTCTCTGCCTTGCTCGTTCAGAGGCCCCATTCTATCTCTGATCGAGGGAACCCATGCCCCCTCCATTCTTCTTGTTAGGACTCGAGCATCTTCCTCCAACTCCGTATAAAAGGCCGCATCCACAAAGTGAGCTTCCTCGATGGCGAAGGGCCTTTTTGTAGCCCTAATGGTCACTTCTGTTCCTTTAACATTCGCCTTGGCGCATTGATGATATGTTGAAGGAACTAAACCTTGATTGTGCATCCATACTCTTCCTATTAGTAAATGATAGGAAGTTGCACTTTCTATTACATGGAACTTGATGTGGGAACTCAGATTTCCCATTACAATTCCCACATTCACATACCCAATGGATTTGGAAGATTGGTTGTCATACCCTGAGATTACCAGAGGCATGGGAACCAACCTTTCTTCTGGGATATCCGCTGCGTGGAAGGAGTTGATCGGCATAATGTTGATGGAAGCACCCCCATCCATAAGCGTTCTTGCAAAACTAACCCCGTTGATACTGGCCGTCACATACAAGGGCCTGTTATGAGGGAACCTTACAGCTCTATCTGCATCGCTGAAGGTCACCTCTGATAGGAACTTTTTTACCAGCCTCGCCATGGGTCCTCTCCATTTCAGCGAGGGAACCGCGTCCTTCTTCGCGATGTCAAGGATCGCCCGAGTTATCTCCAGTCTGCTCTCCTTTGGTATTCCCACTTGATCGAAGAACCAAGCGAACTTTGGGGATTTTGAAACTGCGCTGTATTCTATGACTGGACCTGTTTCCTCGCCCTCAACGCTATAGGCGTCTTCTGCGTCCCTAGCACTTGCTTCATCATACGCCAGAACTACGTTGGCCATTCCTCTAGTGCAATACTCAAGTGCTTTATCGAACTCCCTCGTTGCCCCTCTCCCCTCTCGCTCTACTTCTTCATCATAGGCCGTCACAACATTGGCCCCATACGCCGGGAGCGGGTTATTGTTAACGTTTTGTGGGGGAATTTGCAGCGTTCCCGCCTTCACGTACTTGTCTATGATTCTTCGCAGCGTGAAGCAGCTTTCTGTTGGATGCTGGACCTTTCGATGCACCTGACAATATTTGGGATTGGCCCTAGTTGCCACGTCGGGCTCCTCTATCGGGACACCTTTTGGCTCGTAAACCATTCCGCCTTGGACCATTGCGTTATAGCAACTCATAGCCTCCTCCACCGTACAAGGCAACGGTGGCGGGTCTTCCCTATCCCTTCCGAACTTTCTTTTGTTGTCCTTCCTCTGAGCCTTGCCCCCATCTTCTCTCTCGACATATCCTACCCGTGGGGCCTGTGTCCTTCCCCCGATGGGTTGTATCGTCTGTCTGAACATCATGGGGGCTACTACCGGGCTAGGTCGCACCACCAACGATATATTTCTTGCAGATTTTAAGAAAGCTGAAAAAGTTCCCTCGCGTGTCTCATTGATCAAGTGACAGATATACTCAGGAAGTAATCCCTCAGCACAAATTTGTAGTAACCTGGCCTCCTTAGCTTCTTCCCTCACGTCAAGGGACCTTTCCCTAAACCTTCGGATATAGGCCACTACCTCCTCTCCTGGCCTTTGCCTCTCTCTGCCAAGTTGGGTTAGGGTGAACTCATCTTCTGCCAAGAAGAACTTTCGGACAAACAATACGTGCATCTCCTCCCACGTGGAGACACTATTGGGAGGCAGGTGAGAGTACCAAGTGTAGGCCTTATCAGTCAAGGATTTGGAAAACTCCCTCAGCCTAAGCTTTTTGTCATTGCAATGCGCCCCCAGGTGCTCGACGAAACGCTTGATGTGCTCCTTCGGGTTCCCCCCCTTCCCTGAATATTTTTCAAAGGTAGGGGGAATATAGTCCTTCGGGTAGGGTTCGTCATTGTACTCCTGGGGGTAAGGTGTCCGGAAGTCGTCGTAGACTGCTGCCACCTCGCCCACAGCCTGCGAGGAAGACTGCATGAACTTCAGCATCTCCTTCTGCATCTCTTTTCTCATCTCTTCCAAGGGCGAGGCCACTGGGGCCACCTGCAACGGAGCAGATGGTTGAGCGCTCGTTGCAACTGGAGCGAACGTTATCGGTTGCGCCATTGAAACGCCTGAGCCGCCCACAGTGGGATTCACAACAGAGGGTACACTTGCTGGTACCGCTCCCGTAACGCCTGCCCCTGGTGGGGCCCCTGGGGCCACTCCTGGTGTCACGAAGGCACTAGTCTCCAATCCTCCCAGCATAGTGGAAGCTACTGGGGTTTGCAAAAACTCGTAAAATTTGCTCATGAGGAGCGCCATCTGGGTAGGTCCCAGCCCTACGCTCGTGGAGGGTTGTGCAGCCCCTGGGACGCCTATCGTTATTGGAGCCAGCGGTATCTCTCCCCGAGGAGCCCCATCTCTTAAGGCCTCCTGTTCCCTTGCAGCTTGTTCTTCATTATGCTGTATGTCATCAAAATTGAGTCTTCTAGTAGCGTTATCCTGCGCCATACTCCTTCTCTAGAAGGATGCCTCCCCAGCAGAGTCGCCAAATGTAAGAGGGTACTTTAGATTATATATGTGGAGGCGTAACCCCTATTGAGTATGGTAACCACGAGTTAAATTAGCCAACACCCTAGACTAATTATAGGAAACACACACACAAAACTCAATGAAGATGGACCCAGTTTAAACTCACAAAGCCTCTCGTGTATGACTCAGGGAATAATAATGAACTTTAGAAGTGACTTAGCTAGAGGGAGAGGGAAAATAAGCACCCTAGATACACCCTGATAGGCAGGTAGCAACACACCAAACTCCCTCAAGAATCTCTGTCAAATATTAAAAGCTTCGCAATAAATGACAATGGTGAGTTAGTGAACTCTCTAGTTTGCAATGACTCTTTTTCTTAATTCTCCAAAAAGATCATCCTCTCCTCAAAGGTGGTTGGGGTCCTTAAATAGCCCCCCACACCACCCCCGAGGCAACTCAGTCATTAAAGAGTATGAAAGACATCCCTCATACTTTATGTCACAACATTAAATGCCTGATGCACTAGTTGTCTCCATGTCATAAACATTAAATGCCAAGACATGCCTTTTGCCTATCCACTGTGTGTCAGGGGTTTGTTGTCGCCGAGGTGGTTCACCAACTACCTGACAGCCCCAAATACCACAGTGGTTTACTCAAGTGTATGTCTGACAAACGTTTAGATGGCTAGTGACATCACCCATAGTAGATGTGACATTAAGTATAGGGTTGTTTGGTCCATAACTTAATGCCCGATAGAACTCCAAGCTGCTCCGCTTGAGGTTCCACGGTCAGGGTCCTTCGGTGCTTTACCAGGTGTATCTAAGGTGGTCAGGACAAGCCCCAACGGTGCCTTACTTCTCAATCCTCCAAACCAGGTCCCTCTAAAGTTCCCACAGTGAGGTCATTCGATAGAGCATGAAAGCTCTCCCAGGCCCTGCCAAGCCTGGTCTCTCGCAAGTACCGTTTGACCTCATACAAAACCCTTTAGTTATTATCGTTACGTCATTACAATCGTTAGAGCTTACAGAAATCAATAATGAAAGTACGATGTGATTAAAACAATAAGCTAATATATGAGTTGCCACGCTGAGCTGCCTCGCCCAGATGTCACGCTTGAGTTGCCACGCTGAGCTGCCTCACCAAGATGCCACGCTTGAGTTTGCCACGCTTGAGCTTATCCTCAGAACACTGTTGCTAATTAGTGGATTATCCCTAATCCCAGGATTACCTTCAAGCCCCCTCTACAAATGTATATACCAGTTTGAATAATTCTACTTACATGTGATAGTAGACAGTTAGATCGTGTGTATTTAAATAATGAATTGAGTAGTGAAATATAATTAAATGATTAAAGTATAACATATGGAGAATATTACTTATGATATTAATAACATACGAGAGATGTTAATTCGGATAGCGTACTATATGGGCGGTACGGAGACTTATAGGTGTCGATAGTCCAGATAGATACTTACGTTTAGTTATCTTGGGTAGTATGGTTAGGTGGGCTAAGTAGAAAACATTAGGCGTGCACAATTGATGAGAGGTGAGGACACTTAAGAGAGTGTACGTAAACCTAACATGTGTATCTAATAACTGATTTTAAATTGTGATAAATACTTACTAAATGTTTTAAGAATGTTTTGGGTTCTAACTCTTGCTATAAATATTTTCCAAAACTTTTTAGGTGTCCATCCATAGGGACGCCAGACTTGACTATCTATTCCAGGGACGATTAGCTGCAACACTGTGGAGGCTGCAAGACTTGGTTAAATGCTTCCATCTTTCATTCCTAGTGTAGGATTTCATTTCAGTATCTCAGTTGGGAATGTTGCCCCATTTAGACTTTATTTATTCAGTTATTCAGTTCAGACTTATATAATTACTATTTGTTGGACTTATTATTTGGATTTGGATTTTGTAGCCGATGGTTTATTTGGCAAAATATTTATTTTTTTGTTTACTCCTTGTGATGGTTTAGACTGTATTAATTGTGTAAATGTTTTAATTTAGTTTTTCGCATATTATTATAAATTGTTTAATGAAAGGTAAAAAATTTTGGCATCGACTTAATTAACTAATAAGTGGTTAGTAATTAATATGGCTTTCAACAGTGATGCTGAGAATGAACCAAATGAGAAACCTCTTATAACGGACTGATCACCTAGTATTTAATTTGGCGGAGTGTCATACCCAAATAGTATGAGAGAAATTTGTTATTTTTAACGTCATTTGAATAAAAAGTTTCCAATCCAATTGGCCACCCTATCTCGCCGAAACCCCCCATAGACTCACTCTGAATAATAGGTTCGTAATAGTGTGTTAATATTTTGCATTGGGTAATTTTTTTAGATTTAGAAGTTTCCAAGCCCGAGTGTACACCACTCTTTTTCCGTCGCTGCCCGAGGGTCAGTCCTAGATTTAAGCAAAGTAGGCCACTGCCTAGGGCCCCCAAATTCCAAAAACAATAGAAAAAAATTTACTAAAAAAATAAATATAAGTTTTCCATTTGGGTTTATGATTTAGCTAAAAAAAAGTCCCACAATTTAACAACATTACTATACTAAAAAGGCCCAAACACTTAACCCAACACCATTTAAAACCCTAACCTATTACCTATCACCACTTACTTTTTCTCTCTTCCTCTCGTTTCATAAACTAAACTTACTCACATACCCTCCTTTTCTAACGGCTTTCTCTTACTCTCTTTGTATGGTCCTCACATCTCATTTTCTCTCTTTCTTCTCAAATTTATTCTCTGCCTCTTCACTCCCTTTTATCTATATTTTCTAAAGTTTCAAAAACTACAATAAATATTCAAATATTCAATTCAAGACTTGGGGTTTTTCTTGACCAATGAAAGAAAATCAACACTTTGGGAGTTTATAAGTGTTTGTTTTTAAAGTTTTATTATTTATTTTACATGTATATGAATAATTGCTTGCAACACTGTATGTATTTTTTGGTAGTTGAAAAAGTAAAAGGAATATCATTGTTAGGGCCTTTCTCAAGTGGTTGAAAAACTATATATGCCTTCCATGAGGAAATCCAAATCACGTTTTATAGTTTTTTTTAATAATTTTTTATGTGATTCTGGTTGTTGTTGAATATTAAATATGTGTACTAGAAAATATCCTTTGGGGCATTAAAAAAAACAGAAAAACCAAAATAAATTGAATAGAAAATAAAAAAAAAATTAGAAGATTTACTTAATAAGTATTTTAATGATTAAAGAAATAGAAAAATGGAACATGTGGAACATGTAATTGATAAAAAGACAAAGATACAAATAATATGCATAAAAATACGAGGTATTACACAAAACATGAGATGGGTCAAGTAATTCAAGAGATGATGAGTTAAGTCCACCAGAATTGAATGACTCATGCGTGACCTTTTATGCTAGAATAATTAAATATTATGATAATAAATGCATGACTGTTGGTGATTCTTAATTATATAATTTGGATGAAATATGTGACCTGACAAAGGATATGTTTTATAGCCTAATCTTTGGGGGGGTGAGTCCAAATATTCTCAAGAATGAAACTGTAGGGGATGATTCTTCACACACTTCACCCAACTTCGACACTAAAAGTGATAGTGACACCTCAAACTATAAAGAACTCTACTCTAACTCTTATAAAAGTTCTTTGAAATTTAATGAATTAATTAGATACTTGATCGAAAAGGTTGAGGTTTTAAAGTATAAAGTTTTGTTTAATGCGGAAGAGTACAACTATCAATATGAACTATTTGAGACTGAAAAAATGAGTTTTGAAAATAAAATAAAAGTATTGACAGATTTAAATTATGTTTTGGAACAAAAATGTAAGTCCACTTTGATCAAATTGGATCAATCCAAAGAAAAATGTTCATTGGTTTTTATGAAGTGGAAAGACTTTGAATCTTCAACTAAACAACATGATCAAATGGTGAGTGTTATGAGAAAATATCATGACAAGCAGAGGATATATTTCACTGAAAACTAAAACTCTTTAAAAATTAAACAAACCACATTTGTCAAAGGAAGTTCAACTAACACAGAAGTTTCAACTCTTAAGAAATCTGAAAATTGTGAAAAATCTTATTTTCAAAATTTTGTCTCAAATGTAGTAAAGAAAATTGAGGCCCTCGGTTTAGACATGAGCCTGCTTTAAATTGCAAGTACCCCCTGTTAGAGACTTTGAGAGTAAATCATAAACTTTTTCAACAAGACCTATGATGTATAGAGATAAATCTATTTTCAAAAGTTTTGCCAATAAGGTAAAATCAATGTCAAAAAAAATATTGTCCGTATTATGATATTTTTGGTCATAAGAAAAATGAGTGTTTCTAAATTATAATTGACACTTCTGCTTATCAGAATTTCAAACGAGGCAGAATTATTATGTCTTTCCTAAACAAAATTTGATCAGAGAAGGAATGGGAAAATCAAGAATAGGTCCAAAACCAAAAGGAAACCATACGGTAAGAGTCCTAAACCCTCTTCTAATTTAAATGGCAAAAATGGTTTAAAAATAAGGACAATATTGGTTAGAAAGGATGAGTTAAGACCCCAAATAAGGTGCAATTTAGTTATTACTTCTCCTAAAACAAAAATAACCAAAAGAGGTAGGTTTTTTTACTTAGGGTAGTTGTCCCAAAACATAACTCGAGATTAATCACTTTCTACCAATATGACCAATAACTTCAGTGGATACGTATGTTTAGTAACAATGAGTGATCTAAGAGCATTATGAAAAGAATTATCAAAGAGGAAGGGATACTAGGATTTATTCATGGTTTACCCAAGAATATGAAAGTTTCAAATCTTATTTTTGCCTCTCAATAAGTAAGAAATAGGGTAAAGACGTCTCATGAGGAAGTAAAGGACATTCTAAGTTCTAAATTTCAAGAATTAATGAAAACATCATTTATGGGGGAGTTGCATGGCATATTTGGTTTGGATGTAAATCATTTTAATCATAATCTAATTGAGAATAAAGAAGAATATGTTGATTTGTTCATGAAACTATTAAAATTTTAGAATTAAGTAGTTCTGGAAGTTTATATGAATGGTCGTTTGCTCTTGATTGAATGTTGCCTTATTTTTTTCATATATTCCTATCATTATCTTGGTAATGATATGTTGTTTTGAGGATTTAGGATATGGATGCTTAAATAATGAAAAAATGCACCTCCTAAATCTAGTCAATGTAGGAGATGACACTTGATGTGGTCGGTTTATGTGATTGAATTGGTAGCTATCTATTCTATTCTCTTGTATTCTGGTTATTTTCACTTATTGTCTATTTAAGATAAAATTGGGGGGGGGGGGGGGGGGGGTAGATAGTACATATTATAAACATCTTGAAGATAATTTACTTGGACATATTTTCTCACTTGATTTTGTTAGATCGTTATTTTGCAGATTGTGAACTTCCCATAAATATTTGGGAAATGGTCTGTACATAGTTGAGTTGTGTATTTTTTTTCTTAGGAAGGGCAATTAGAAATTGTTGTATTGGGATTAATAATTTTTTTGTTTAAGAGTAATCATGATGTACTCAAAGCGTTTTATCATAGATATCCAAAGGGAGATTGAAACATCCTAAATAATTGAATCCTAGGTTTGAATTGAGTATTCACTATTTAGAGTTTTGACTAGTTTGGATATTGTGCAAAATATTATAATTTTAGACGATAATACACTCTATGGTACATAATTAAGAATTTCCAAAGAAGATTAAAGACCAATCAGAATTCAAATATGGTAAGTGTGGTAAGTTCACCAACGAATTAAGTTGCACGAATGTTACACAAACTGATATAATTGTCTCATAATATTCTGCATTTTCTGTATGCTATATTTTACTATTGACATTATTTGTCTTAATTGAAAATATTTTCTAAAGGCCAAACTTTTTATAAGCTAGAATAATTATGATTTTGATAAAAAAAAATCATATTTTTTAAATTAAATTAAAATAATATTTTTCAGAATTTAAATTTGGTGTTAAACAATTTTTGTGTGAACATTTTTCAAAAAAAATATGTGCTCGTTTATAAATACACATTTTAGGTAGCCTCTGAACCGTGGATATCTTGTTGATCGTTGGTCCAAAGCAGTGTAGGAGATTTTGTTCATACATTTCCTTTAAACACATTTAGGCGTCAACTGTATGGCCTTAGATCAAGCCTTAGCCTCTAACTATTAGGAGTTTTTTTAAAGACTTTTCTCCATTACATGCTAGAGAAGGTGGCTTATTGTTTTGACCGATTTTGATCATTTATTAGATTATCTCTACTTTAGAGAATGATTTCATTTGTTTATTTAGGAGTAGTCGATGTGTCTGGTTTCATAAATGTATTGGTGGATTTATAATTTGTTCATTTTATTTTTTTATGATTACGAGTAAATTTAGTAACCGATTTACGTATTCTTCGTATATGTTATATGTTTGCATGAGAAGAAAGAGCTTATCCATGTGTCTATTTGAGCTCTCTCTTTTCTTATTCTTATTTTCTGCCTCTCTCTCTCTCTCTCTCTCTCAGACACATACACACACACAAACAGACAACCTATCTATGTACGCCTACTCTCATAACACATCTTCCTCTCTTTCTCCCTTATCTATTGCCAAATCAGACTGTGTATTTGGGTTGTAGTTAGACAACTCTCCCCTCCACGGTTCCTCTTCGTAACGAATTTTTTTTGTGGGATTAGGAATGTTAACCTTATTTTCTTCCTTGATTTTGTAAATTTTTTAAGGCAAATTAGTCTCAATCTTGGGAAAATTTAAAACTTTTAGGGTTTGCTTTGTTCACTTTTAATTATATGAATTAATTGGAGGTTATATGTTTGATTTGTTGTTCTAAAGGATCTTTAAGGTTGTTGGGATTAAGGGAGGGTATTGAGTTATAATTGAATGTTATTGCTAAATGTGTGGGTTAAATTCAATGTTAGGGTTTCGATAATAATGGTAGGATTTTCTGACCTTATAATTTTCAAATTGTAGCACTTCTTCATATTTATTTGATTGGATGCTATGCAACTTGATTGGAATATTTACATTAATTCACACTACAACTTTTCAAGTATTTTTGCATGGGGTTATGCCTTTACCTACGACTCAAATTTATACTTGATTATATTTGTAACTAATGCGGCTTACCCCACAAGGATTAAAAAATTAAGTACAACATGAATCATATTATTAACTAGGAATTTGGTTGTATTTTTACTATGTTTTCTCAAATCTCAAATTATATGAAGATTATACATTTAGGGTTTGGATTATGATTTGTTTGGATTTGGTTCTCTTTAGTTCTAATGTTGGAGGAAAAAAACTAATTCCTTGTGAAAGCTGAAATCAAGGGTTATGTATGTTCGTACACAAATCATTAATTTCTTTACCAAAGTTGTTTGAGTTTTGCATATATTATATTTTCCTCAAATTTCTAGTTTTTTTCACTTTGAAATTTGGTTATGGAGTTCCTTTTATTGATAGATTGTAATATTTTTAATGTTCAAATGAATTATTATTCATTGTCCAAAATCTTGTGATTGAATGTTTAGTTTCATCAATATGTCTTTTGGTCTTTGTATTTTGGGAAATACAATTAAAAAATGGTAGCCCAATATTTTCTTAGGTACTAATGATTTAATTTTATGTTCGTCGAGTATTTAATAGAATTTTTCAAAGTTGGAGTTATTTATTTTTTTATGTTTACCACCCAACAAATAGAGTCATGGGTTGTTTATTATTTAGCTATGAACTGTCATGTAATTATTTTACATTACATGTTCAAGAGTTAATTCATTAAAATCTATCTTTCAATTGTTCTACATGTTTTTTAACATAATCATCGTGAAATTAATGAAGACAAGATGTAAATATTTTTTCTTGACTGCATAACATGTTTTGGTGACCATTGATTTTGTTTTTAAATCCTAATATACAATGTTCAATTTGCCTTCTTTTACTTCACTTATCCATTTTCTAGCCTTTATCTACTTGTAATCCCAATGCATATATTTAAGGTTTATTATATATATAAGATATTTGGGACTCTCTATAACATTAGCGATCATGTAACTCTTCTTTGCATTCAATTCGTGGATGTATTTTATGTTCTTCTTCTTGCAGATTATGATTGGTTCGCACTGTCCAATCTAATATCTATACTTAAAAATGGAGCATCCACTCCCGGATGTTGACATGTGATCCTTAGTTATTAAATACCAATGTTGTCAATACTATATATAACCCCGAACCTTCATGCCTCTCACTCTCCAACTCTTCAAATTCTTTACCTATCAAATAGAATGGGACTTTTCATTTCCATGAGGAATAAAGATTTGGTGATAAATAACTAAGCATGAGAGATTCCAACTCTTCAAATTCTTTACCCATCAAATATAATGAAACTTTTCATCTCTTAGAAAAAATATTTACCGATAAATAACTAAGCATGAGAGGCCACTTATTTGTAAACTTTTTGGTATTTTATATACTTTTATTTAAAACTAACTGTCTATACGCACAAACCTCTCTTGCCTACTTATGTTCCCATGTGCACTCCTCTTCTCTAAAATGGACAACTACCTTTTGTATCAATTTCTTTTTTTCCTCTTCTAGGTGGTAAATTTCTCGATTCTTTTATTTTTACTACCTTTATATCAATTTAGTGTTTTGATTTTACCCTTTGAAGCGGGTCCTTTTTTCCTTTATGTAACAACCCGAAATTTTTAAATAAGAATTTTTAAATTAATTTTGGAAATCGGAGAAAAATGAAATTTTGGATTTTATAAATTTAATAATTTAAAATGTTGCATTTTATATTTGAAAAATAAATTTTCAAACGAAATTGGAATCAGAATTAAATTGAATTTTTATTATATATAAGAGTCCTCAAAACATAAAACTCTCAACAAAAAAAATATTTAAAAATATTGGACAGTCCGATCAAGCTGAATTTTTTTGTGCATCTTTCTCTTATCTTCAGCTAATTCTCTCCCAAATTTCATCTAATTCTAACGGTCCAATCGTCCGAAATAATTTTTTTTAGTGTTTGTATCTTATTAGAATTCTTTTCTTAATCAAACTCTTAATCATTTATATATCACAATAAATTCGTGGATTGGCTTTTCAAATCACCTTTTTATCAACTTCTCAACCAGAAGACCTCTCCAAAATTACTCCCTTTCATCTACAAACCTTAGCCTCAAACTTATTCAAGATTTCAACCTTAGATTAGAAGGCTTATTTGATGTTTTCTCGAGTTTTGGCTAGAACGAGATTTGATTATTTTCGTGCGAAGAGCGTGATGGTGTGTTTAGATTTTGAGGCAGAAATTATGTGATGATTTTAAGGTACGGGACTTGCACAATATGCTACTAAATTCTCTCAAGAGTATTCTGTTTGATTTCTGTGTCGATTGCACTCATATTGAATTGTGATATTCTTTGAAATCTGAAAATTGTTGGAATCTAATTTGATTCATTGTAATATATATTATATTGTGATTTGAGCATAGTGTCATGAGATTTCAATATGGCATGGAGAATGGTTACCCTCCAAAAATCTAAAATCCGAATATGATTAAGAAAGCATAGGCACGGTGAGGTGAGGCCTGATGACTCATTGATGTGTTGTTGAGAAATTAATATTGATATAATGTTTGAGTATTGCATTTGATTTGTATACGCGGATTTGTATTATTGCGATTTATTCATCGTGCTATTATTTTTTAGCATATATTCCTGTCATATTGTGTACATCCCCATATTTTCATTTAGTTGGCAGGTAAGCGTAGATTGGGACGCTATGAACTATTTTGGAGAATTATTTTAGAGCATGGATTGGAAGATATAATTTTGTTGTAAAAATTAGTGGTGTAATTTTTAGTTTGAGAATTTTATAGTCGAGAGAAAATTATTGTAATCTTTATTGTGGAAATAAAAAAATTTGTGGAGTTGTTGTATTTATATTATGGAAATTTAGATGCTCTATACTTGTTGATTGATGGATTTAGTTTAGTTTTATCATAGTAGCACGTCGTGTCTCTTTTCGTGTTTTGCGCGGGGTGTTACACCTTATGGGTGGAAATTTTTTAGGTTCTTCGACTTTTGTTTCAATGGTTGAATTTATTTTTTCTCCAACTTATTTATTTAATTTTATTTTTGTATTGGCGTCCTTGCACTATTTGGGGTTAACAATTTTATTTTGGGTTCATTACTTTGCCTATTTTTTCATGATATTTTGGGCCTTTATTGACATGTAGCTTCATAATTTTGCACCATTTTGTATATGTCTGCTTTTGTATTAGTTTGATTTTATTATTTTTTGCTAACTTTTTTTTAAAATATTAGTTTCATCTTATATAGCATTTTTCTATTATCTTTATTTCAATTGCTTTTATTTGAATTTGGTTTCTTTTGCCTTTGTATCAGTTTAGGTTTTTCCTTTACCTTTTTTAATGACATTGTTAATTTTTTATTATTATTATTATTATTATTATTATTATTATTGTTGTTGTTGTTGTTGTTGTTGTTGTTGTTGTTGTTGTTGTTGTTGTTGTTGTTATATATCTTTTGGTTGATTTGTGGCTTCTTTGCCTTTTGTCTCAAAGGCCAATCCCCCCCCCCCCCCTTTTTACCTTTTATATCTTCATCTATTTTTTTTCCTCCATTAAGTGGAAGATTTGTGCTTCTGAGTTCTTTAACTTTTTTTCTCAAAAGGCAAAATTTATTTTTCTCCATTTTTCTTATCATAACTATTAATCTTGCAAATTTATTCATTTTAGTTTTTTCCTTTACCTTTTCTAACGACATTGTTTATTATTATTATTATTATTATTATTATTATTATTATTATTATTATTATTTGTCTCTTGGTTGATTTGTGGCCTCTTTTCCTTTTGTCTATTTTTTTTTATCCGTTGAGTGGTAGATTTATACTTTGAGAGTTCTTTGCCTTTTTTCTCAAAGGGAGATTTATTCATTTTAATATAGTGATAAAATATAAAAAGTTATCGATTATAACAAAATCAGGATTAAGAATAAACGTAACCCGGGTCATTTTTAATTATTTTTTATTATTAACTCAACCAAACAAAACCTTTTGTAGTATGATTAACACTATATTTTTTGTCATTTGTTCAATAAGATACTTTAAGTGAGACATGCCATTTTATAGCCTGAGGGTAATGTGAGTATAAGAATTATCATAATAGAATTCCACGAAACAATCACAAAGAATAAAAAGTAAAATTCACACACACAACAACGATGTACGTGGTTCGATAACTTGGCTACGTCCATGGAGAGGTTGATGTTTTATTATAGTGTCTCTCAATGCTCGAGATTACATCCCTTTACCCTAGGTCAGGGTTTACAATGTATGGATACATGAAAGTAAGAGGCAGAGCTGTATAAAGAACTCAATTAACATGTGGATAATTCACGGTGTACCTGAATATTTCCTCCGAGATTGTTGGTAACCAATTTGAATATATCCATGAGTGTTTTAGTGTGTTTCAAATAAACGTGGGCAAATTAAATTCTGATTTTGGTCGGGCAACGCTTTGGGTAATCCAGGCTGGTCGGCTACTCTCATGGGCCATATTAAATGGGTCTCCATAATTGCCCCTAAAAATTTTGGGCCTTGTGAACTTTGGGCCAATTATTTTTAATGAATTAAAGGCTTATGAATTAAAACATTCATCTTTACAATCGGCATGGCGCCTTGAGCCAAACACCATGGTATACTTGTAATTTTTTGGAATGGGCGAGGGTACTGTTGTCCGAGCAGCCATATGAAGCACCAAAAATATCTTAGGATGTCGTGTTAATCATTAGCGTTGGGTTTCAAATCAGAGGTTTATCTCCTTTGTCACTCTGGTTCAAATTTCTTTCTTTATCGCTAAGTGTTCCAAAGCTTCGTCAATCTTTGTAAGTTTAGTTCTCACTTTCTTAGTTTTCACTTTCTCAATTATCTTCTTCTTATATAACTGTAGGTAGGATTCTTCTTCTCTCAATGTGCTTATGGAAAAACTTGACAATAAGTCGATTGTTGAGTCTAGGAAGTCATATAATATTCCTGATTGCATAGAGATCGAATATGCCCCATTTCCTCGAAATGTTCAAGACATTGAAGGGGGGGACTGGATTTATGCCCTTTTGATAACTCAGGGGGGGTTAACGTTTCCCCCAAACCATATATTTCTTAGGGTCTTTAAATATTTTGAAATTGTGCCTGCCCAATGTGGCCCAAATGTTTGGAAGATAGTTAATAGCTACATAAAATAAATACCCTTCATGGGATGAAACTGGGCCTTGCTGAGATATTCTATTGCTACGTGTGGTCACGCACCAGTGATGACCTTATGTATTTGAAGACCAGGAAGGCTGACAGGGTCCTAGTGGTATCTAACACCTCGTAATTTCAGGGTAATTATTTTAATTAACTAATTCGGTAATTAGTGATCCTTAATTAATGAGAATTAATTAATGGGGAGAATTAAAAGTGAATATATTTAATAAAGTTAATGAGTGAGGAGTTAATTTTAGAATTATAATCCGGATGGCAATTTTAAGTTCCCGGTTGAGTCCGGTAGGGTCGAAATAGTAAAAAAGAAGTGGGTACTCACACATATTGGGTTTTGGGGTCCAATTACACATGTGTGAGCTTAAAAATGAGAGTTTGGGTCATTTTAATTAGGGCCCATAGACCCAAAACGTTAATAGTATTATAATACTTGGGTGTGTAAGGGGTTAGGCATCATTAAGTCATAATAGAAGACTAAAAGGGGAAAGGAGAGGGAAAGCCAAAGGAAAAGTGAATTTGGGGAACTTGAAGAGGCAATTGCAATCCAACTTCATATTTCAAAGCCCTAGATCATCTTGGTTAAGGCGAGTGGTTTAAATTTTGAGTATTAAATTGTATCTTGCCATTCATATCATAAGAGGTGGAATCCAATTGAAATTATAGGGTTAATTCTTGCATAAATTGGGGGTTTCTCTTTATAAGGATTATAAATCTGTAAATGATTTGATAAATAATGCATTTGATGATTGACGATCTGAAAATTAGTGATATTATTAAGGCTAGAATTGTTGTAATGGAGAATGGGACTTAGGATGAACTTGGGGAACGATTCTGCAGAAATCTGTTCAAAACAGGGGTTTTAAATTCATCAAAGGCGGACTTGGTTTATACAGAAGGAAGAAAGAGGAAGAATTATCATTGTCGTTCGAACGACATGATAATTCGTTTGAACGAGATCCACTATTGTTCGAACGATAGGGATCTTCGTTCGAACGACCTCTGATGGTTGCCAGAATTCTAAAGATCCCCTGGTTCATACCTGCTGTGTTGGAAATTGTAATTTTGGCGCAACTTAAATTGTGAAATTTAATATTGAATTAGGATTAATATGGGAATACTTAACCTTGGCATTTATTTGACTAAATTTCATGATATTTGAGATGAGGGTTCACGTTATGGTCATGTTGTTTAAAGTGATTAAACTTGATTGTAGAAAATTAAAGGGTGGACTAGAAACACTCAACTTCGGCCCAAATGATGGGGAGTCCGGTTTTACTTAAAAAGGAGTTACATTAAGATAAAGGAAATTAATGTGTAAATAATAACAATAAGGAAGTCGGGGCGTAGACTTAAATAGTTTAGGCTTGGGTATGGGCATAATATTCAAATAGCCTGGATTTATATATATGTCGGTGTGTAGTACATATGTAAGTTATATATATATGTGTGTGTGTGTGTGTGTGTGTGTGTGTGGGGGGGGGTGAATTATATATATAGTAGAGTTGTATCGATGAATGCTATCATTGGAGGTTGCGCGATGTGGGTGAATCCCCTGACTTGAAGAGCAGGGCGAGTATAGTCCCCAGGCCATATCGTTCAGGTTTAGGAGTGAGACGAATAGTGCCTAATTAGAATTCACTATCGTGGGAAAATATGGCCGCCTCCACAACGATTGTATGTTTTGTTTTGAAACGGGGAGCTAACCGTATCAGGGTTTCGGGTGGATGAGAATACCCGATTATGATAGCATCTAGCAAATACCCGATGAGTGACTACTCGGGGGAATAGTATTTACATATCGACGGTGTATACGTGTGAATGTTGTAGTATGATTTCGTATATATGGTATAAGTATATACGGGTTAGTACATAATGGTAATCGTGTTAATTATATAACTTGTGAAACAGTTATATGGTATTAAATGGGAAATGGTGTTTTTTATAAGTTAATGTGCATAATAACTTAATAAGTAAAATACTATACTCACTTGGGGTGTATTAGTGGGATAATTAGTATAGTATTTGGGAAAGGCTAATTACGAGAGAAGTGGCTAGGGACATTAACTTTAATCCATTTGGCGTGCACATTAGTTGAGGGGTGAGGGGAACTCAAGGGAGTGCGCAACACTAATTTAAATATGAAGAGCATTTACATATTTACTTCTTGCATTTAAATTCACTTGCTAAATGTTTATAAATGTTTTTGGGTACTAACCGTTGCTGTAAAATATTTTCAAAAACCTTTTAGGTGTCCTCGCACAAGGGCGCCCCGCACGATTCCATCCTACAGGGTATGTGGCTGTAACTATGTGGAGTGTTGTGGTTTATTTGACGTAGTCACTTATCTCATTCTATCTTAGATAGGGATCCTTTCAGTTGTACTTTCGGACTTTTATCTCTGTATTCAAACTTGGCATGTATTAGTACTCTTTTATCTTCGCATGTGTGGATGGCTTGTAGTCGACTTTGTTCGACAGACTATTGGACTTACTTTGTGGAATGTTTTAGTTTTATTCTCGAAATGGATTGTTTGTTGTTCTATTATATAATTTTGGTGGGATTAATAAAGATAAAATTTGACATCATCTTAATGAAACACTAGGTGGTTAGTAATTAATAAATGAACGACAGTGATGCTAGGAATGAACAAGATGATATTCCTGTTTAATTTGATATAAGACTGATCACCCGGTATTTTATTAGGTAGGGAGTCACATGGTAAACCTTCTAGACTCCCATAAAGATTACTGGGACCATGGTTTCATTGTCAGAAATTGGCAATGTCCTCCTACTCGCGAGGGCGAAAGGCATCGAGGACCTATAATTTCAGACTTTGGAGAGGACCATATAGGTCGTTTATTATTTTCTTTCTTTCACTATGTTGTTCTATTTTCTGACTTCTGTTCTCTTTACTAATGTTCTTCTTCCTTTACTTTGCAGTTTGCATTAAAAATCAGGAGCCTGACATAAGTGAGATTGATGTTGATGAGCTTTTGAAGGCTTGTAATATCAAGGAAAGGCTACCAGACGGCGAACAACCAAGGTTGGCACCCTATTTATTAGAATACAAGAATATGTCCACCAGTTTATTGCATGCTCGATCGATAAGGTTCCAAACTTGAAAGCTCCTGAGGTTGGTCCTTTTGACCCAATCGTGATGGAAGGGGGAAAAGAAGAAGAAGAAGAAGAAGAAGAAGAAGAAGAAGAAGAAGAAGAAGAAGAAGAAGAAGAAGAAGAAGAAGAAGAAGAAGAAGAAGAAGAAGAAGAAGAAGAAAAAGAGGAGGAGGAGGAGGAGGAGGAGGTGGAAGAAAATATGGTTCCCTTGATCAAGAGGAGGAAGCTGAGGTTGGGTGATGATGAAGTTCAGACAGTCTTATCTGATTAGTTAAAATCTTTAAAAACTTCTGAGATTGGCTCTTCTAGGGCTAGCATTTCTAGACCATCTAGCAAGGGGAAGGAAAAGAGAAAGAGAAGAAGACAGAAGAAGTGGAAGATAGGATAATGGGGAGAGAGAAAGAGAAAGAAAGATGAAGATAAAAAGAGAGAAAAAGATATGGAAGAGGGCCTTCCTTTATACCCCTCTAGCGCTGCTGAGTTCGAGGGGTCAGTTTAGGTAATTTCCCCTCCCTTGCCCCCAATCTGCTAAAGAGGGCATTGTTCGCTGTTGCTAGTGAGCATTCTGCGAGGTTGAGGTCACCCCAGCTTGCCTTTAAGTCTTCCGAGTGGATTTCCCTAATAAGTATCTTCTTCCTATGATTTTTTATTCTCTTTGTGTTTTTCTTTTTTGTACTGACTTATTATTTTCTCTGACCATGCAGGTTTTATTTGATTTTACCATACTTTTGGATGATCACGCCAATAAGTCCAGAAGATCCCAAAAGCTGAAAAATGCTCTAGAAAATGAGAAGAATGCCTTTGTTGCTGCTCGCTTATCATGGGAGAAAAGGAGGGAGAAGTCAGTTAAGGCCCTTGTTGTCCTTGAGGCATCCCAGAAGGTGATGGTCCCCCAGAAGGAGGAGTTGGCTAAGGAGAAGCATACCTTATCCAGTAAAATCTAGAAGCTGGAGGAGGGGATCCCTTATGAGAAGGATGTCAGCTATATTGAGGGCTTTAACAAAGCATATGATGACATCGAGTATCAACTTACCTATGGGAGGAAGGTGTCATTTAAGAAAAGTTGGGACTAAGCACTGAAAGCGATAGGGGACCTACTAGATCTGAATTGTTCAACCTCCGTTCTCCTGGGCCTAACCCTTTTGAAGAAGAAGAAGAAGAAGAAGAAGAAGAAGAAGAGGGTGCTAGTCAGCCAGGCAGTCATGCTGAGGGCATGCCATCTGAGGTCGATATGGATGCTGACATAGAGTAGGGGACTGTCGATAAGGGGAATGCCATTATCGAAGTTGAGCATGTGAAGGAGCAAGGCATATAAACTAGGAATTTCTTTTTTCCTCGTATACTGATATTTTGTAACCTCGTAAGCTTTCCTTGTAATTTTTTTATTGCTCTGACTGTACTTGCCTTCGGCCCCCTTATAGATCAATAAAAAGAGAATTTTATTTTACTTATGACTTATTTGCTCCTTTACCATATACTAATACTTTGCTCGTTGTTTGGTTTGTGTTTATTTATAGTCTGATGAAAACTACATCCCCCCTAACTCATGTTTGGGTATGATCCTTCGGCTTAACATTAGTGTGAAAGCTCGCAAGGCATCTGTGAAGATTTACAAGTCTCTAACGGCGAGGATAGAGTAGTATAAGGATCATTTTGAGCTAGTCGCCAAGCTAAAGGATGATTTTTATGCCATGGAGGAGATTAGGGCTTTAGTCCAGAACGAGGTGGATACTCTGATATCCAAACTCATGAAAACTACATAAGTCAGCCAAATGAGAGAAATACTCCAGGGCAAGAATGACGGTTTGAGGAAAGAGTTCGTTGGGCTGAAAGCATTTGTGGTTGTGCTCAGGGAGGATGTCAATAGGTTGAGATATTTATTCAAAATGGGACCTAGAGAAGCCTATGCAGAAGGTTAAAATGTTGTTTAAGCATATTCCCCAGCAAGGCTTGAGGAGGTAAAGGAAATTTCCTTTACTCGAGGGTGGCTAAGTTCCCTTAAGAAGGTAAAGACGCCCAAGGAATCCAGACTGTGGTATAAGTACCAGATCGAGTTTGTGGCATATAGCCATAATCATTTCTCGAAGGATGATGAGTGGATCTCGGCTGACGCCATCCCTATCTAACTTTTGGATCAAGACCTCGATGAAGACATGGAGGAGCTCGTCCTGAAATCGAATGATGGTCAAATAGCGCTTGTTGTAAAATATCTTGCTCGCCATCCTGGGACATCATAGGTCTTTTTGTATTTCTGGTTTTACTGTAATTGTAATTCCCCACTTTTGTTAATAAAAAACCTTAATTATTAACCTTTTCTATATTCTGAGCATATGTTGACTAAACATATGTTAATGATTATTGTTTATGCTTGAGCTGGAAAGAACTGTTGCTTGTTAGCTACTTAATATATTTGTTAACAAAACAATATTGATTGACCGCCTTAGGCCCTTTATTATTCAAATGGACTATTACTTAGGTTTTATCATTTTGAGCTTCTCAGCTGACTAAACGGTAGTAAGAACTAGTGTTAGCCACATATTATTATGTGTTTGAACATTCTCCCAGTCCAATATGCCTTAGCACTATCATTTCATCTACTTTACCTTTTAAATTGTCTCGTCCCAACCCTTAGGCCTAAGTAAGATGATGGCGAGAATGTACCTAGTAGATGGGACATCCGCCCGAGCAGGCTTTTTGCAACTTACGAAGTTGGCGACCAATCTAGGTTGGATTTATTGCCTAAGGATCCCCTTTAGGGCTTTTGTTGTTACCGAGGCAACTTACGAGGTCTATTGTATTTGTGACAAAGACACGAGGGTCATAGTTATTGAAACATTTTTATCGACTTGTCATAATTACTACCAACCCTGCTCGATATGCGATATTCCTTAATTAAAACAAGTCGAACAACTTGGTGTAATCCCCAGGAGTTTTGCATTGCACGAAGGAGTTATCATATGGAAAATGTATGTATTAGTGAGATGCGATCAAGAAAAATCAAGCAGTCGATGCATAATATCAAAGTGCGAGGATCAAATGACCTTTATTCATTGAATAATAACTGACGAGCAACATAAGTTTGAAAATAAAAATTTGCTTAAACTAAATGTGCTAATAAAAGATAAATAAGACTAAAATTAGAACTTCTTGAGATTAGATGTGTTCCAGGCTCTTGGTATCACCCTGCCCTCCAACGTTTCCAAGTGATATGATCCTTGAACGTCATCCCTAATTATTCCAAAAGGTCCTTCCCAGTTTGGTCCTAGTTTTCCAACTGATGATTCTACGGTACTACCGAGGACTTTTCTTAGGATATAATTTCCTACTAGAAACCTCATCGGATTGACTTTCTTGTTATACTGCCTAACCAATTGTTATTGGTATGAAGCCAACTTGATCATGGCCAGCTTTTTTCACTCATCTGCTAAGTCAAGTTCAGTGGGTAAGGCATCATCATTAAGGCCTTGGTCGACGAAGGTAGTTCTCATAGTCGGGAGACCTGCCTCCAGTGGGATGATAGCTTTCATCCCGTAAGTGAGTGCGAATGGTGTTTCCCTAGTTGGTCACCTAGGGGTGGTATGATAAGCCCATAAAATATGAGGGAGCTCGTCCACCCAAGCACACTTGGCTCTTTCCAACTTTTTTTTTAGTCCATCAAAAATGTTTTTATTGGAAGCCTCTGCATGTCCATTACTTTGGGGATACGCAACAAAACTAAAGAGGTGTTTTATTCTTTGCTCATCACAAAAACCCTAAAAGAAACTACTTTTGAATTGTGTGCCATTATCGGTGATGATAGTCCTTGGTATACCAAAGCGTGTTATGATGTTTCTCTAGATGAACCTGGTCATATATGAATCGCAAATGTTCGTCAGTGGTTTTTCCTCTACCATTTGGTGAAGTAATTTATTCCAACCAGTAGGTACTTTCAATTTCCAGATGTGATAGTTAATGGTTCCACAATGCCTAGTACCCATTGCATGAATGAACATGGGTTTGTTAGTGAATTTAGGTCGCTAGCAGGCTAGTGGACCATAAGAGAGTGATTTTGACAATTCTTGCACTTGTGGACGTAAGCTCCTGCGTCCTTTAGCATATAAGGCCACCAGTAACCCTCCTTAATTACTCGAAAGTCCAATGATCTCCCTCCTGCGTGACTCCCACAAATTCCCTCATGAAGTTTTGCCAAGTACTTTCTCAGTATCATGTGGGTGGGCGCATTAGAGATAAGGACCTGCGAATGACCTCTTATAAAGTTTCCCTCTGGGGAGAGCTAAAAGAGGGAAACCTTGACCCTTACATGATGAGTCGACCTCTTATCGTTGGGCAATATGTCTCTTGGTAGATAAGTGATGATGGGATCCATCCAATTGAGAGCCTTCTCTGTGAGGAGGACTTGCTTAGCTACGGCTATCTCGTTAATACTTGGTTGCGCGAGGAACTCTATCTGAATGGTTCTCCTTAAGTCAAAGTCAACTGTCGAGCTCAGGGCTACTAAGGCATCAACGTGATTGTTCTGTCCCCGAAGGATCTGTTGAATGCCCACTTTCTTAAATCCTGCCATAATTCCTATTACCACGATGAGTTGGGCTTTTATTATATCATCTTTAGTGTTGAAGCCCCCACTTACTTGCTTGGAGACCAGTTTGGAGTCAACGAACACGTGAAGGTACTTTTCCCCTAGCAGTTGGGCCTTACATAAACCGACGATCAATGCTTCGTACCCAGCTTCATTGTTGAAGGCCTTAAATCCCAATCTTATTCCTTACTCGATGACAGCATCTTTTGGAGTTATAAGGACGATGCTTACTCCTACCCCCGGAATTGGAGGCTCCATCAACGTATAGGGTCCAGTCCTGAGGCTGTGCTTCCTCATTTATTGATTGTTCGATTCTTAGTTGGTCGATTGGCTGGTCCCTGTGAATTCAACGATGAAGTCTGGCAGGACTTATCCTTTAATTGTTATTCTTAGTTGAAAGTGGATATAGAATCTCCCGAGCTCCACCGACCACTTTGAGAGTCATTCGGGGAGGCTGGCATTCAAAAGAATAATTTTGAGGGGGTAGAAAGTGATTACTGTTATCCAGTGGGCTTAAAAGTAATGTTTCAGCTTCCTTGAGGCGACCACCAGCGCATATGTGAGCTTCTCTAGGGGAAGGTAGCGCTACTTTGTGTCCAGAAGTGTCTTGCTAGCATAATAAATTGGGTGCTACCCTCCTTCATTTTCACATACTAGATACTACAAGGTAATGATACAATGGGTCTATATCCTCTGGAAACACTAGCAGGGGTGGTTTTGCTAAGGTATGATTAAATCTCTTTCAAAGCTTTTGAACAGTTATCATTCCATACGAGGCCTTGGTATTTCTTCAGAAGCTGAAAGAATGGTCGATAGCGTTTCGAAGGCTTGGAGATAAAATGATTGAGCGTCGCGAGCATACCATTTATCTTTTTAACATCTCGCAATGTCTGAAGAGACTGAACTCTACTGATAAAGTCAATCTAATCTAGATTGGCCTCGGTTCCTCTTTTGCTGACTAGATAGCCTAAGAAATTTCCTGAATGGACATCGAATGAACACTTACTTGCATTAAGCTTCATCCGGTACTTCCCGAGGATCTCAAAGGTTTTGGCTAAGTCTGTGACTTACTTTTGACAAGCATATCATTGATATAGACATCTATCATGTCTCTCATTTGTCTCTTGGACATCTTGGTGACTAGCCTGTGATAAGTCTCCCTTACATTCTTTAATCCGAACGATATAATCTTGTAGTAATATAGCCCAATTGGGGTTATAAATGACGTTTTGTCCTGATCGGGTCCGAATAATGAAATTTGATGGTAGCCAGAGTAGGCATTTAGAAAACCCATTATTTCGTGCGTCACCGTAGCATCAACCAACTGATCTATTTTAGGAAGTGATAAACTGTCTTTGGGACATGCTCTGTTGAGATCTGCGAAATCAATACAGACCCTCCAAGTACCCTTGCTCTTGCATACCACCACTGGTTTAGACAACCATTTGGGGAACTGAACTTTCCTGATGGATCCTGCATCTAGTAGCTTACCTACTTCGTTTTTCACCGCTTTAGCCTTCCCGGGGGCTATTCGATGAGCCTTTTGAGTGATCAACTTGAAGGTCGAATCAACGTGTAGGTGATGGTAGGCTACGTTGGGATTAATCCCTAGCAAATCATATGGTTCCCCAGTGAAAACATCTAGACTGCTTATAAAGAAGGCATTCAGTTATTTCTTCTCTTGATCGGCAAGTATGGCTCCGATTATAAATTTCCTCTCTAGCAAGTTATGATCGGCCCTAACTTCTTCTAGGCTTTTAATGACCCTGTCGACGGGGTGTAAACTGGTCTATTCCACCCCTGGTCAACCGTACCGTAATTAATATTTGGAGGGTACAACCCCCTCATAGGAATCCTCCTGACCATCCTTTACCTCTTTTTTCTTTTTCTTCTTGGGGTAAATGGCAGCGGTGAAGCACTTCCTAGAAGTAGCTTGGTCACCACGAATTTTGACCATGCTCCGATCAGTAACACACTTAAACTTTTGGTGGTAGGTGGATGGTACGGCCTTTATGGCATGCAACCGGCCTCAGCCTAATATGGTGTGATATGGGGACTCTATGTCCACAACTAAGAACTTGATTATCTTTAAGATGTTGTCTTCCCTGACTCGTAGGACTATCTTTCCCAGAGGCACCGTTATCCTCCCTGCAAAGCCGACCAATGAAACTATGGCTTTATTGAGGTCGGTGATGTTCATCTTCGGCTTGTGGAACAATTCTAGGTATAATCACTTACGACGAACTCCCTTGGTCTACGAGGATCTTGTCAGCGTCTCAATTGGTAATTCTGAGGGTAATCACCAGTGCGTCGTGATGTGGAGTTCTTGGCCCCAATAAAATCTTCCTCGGTGAAAATAATATGCTTGATATAGTCGACGTCCTCTGGTCATCGACGTTTAACAGCCTGGGTTTTGACATAGTCAACCTGAAACGCCTCTATGACGGCAGTAACCTTATTTAGCTCCACCCGAACAACATTTCTTAGGATTTTCTTAAGATTTAATGCCCCAAGCATTATCACAAACTCATGTCATGTGTCATCATCAAGGACATTGTCTGGCTTCTAGTCACCGTTGGCTGCAACCTTATCTTATTTATTTTCTATGTATTCATTAAGGTGCCCAGCTCGGGCCAACTCCTATAAGTGTGACTTTAGAGCCTTGCAATTTTCAGTCATATATCTGCCCTCCTTGTAGAATGCGCATCTCAATGCGTTATTTCTTTTCGTTGAATTTCCACCCATTTTCTTGGGCCACTTAATGAATCGTTAGTTATTTATCTTGTTCAAGATCTTGTAAACGGGTTCCTTGAAGACTGTGTTCACAGTCTGGAACGCCTTGGAGGGAGCAGCCTTGTTCCCATTCTTGGAGTCGTTCTTGTCCCCGATCTTCTTCTTCTTCTTCTTTAGAGTATCACTCTTTTTTTCTCCTTTGGTTGACTTTGCTCGATCGTTATCCCCTGCATTATAATGAACCACATCTTCCACCTTGGCGTATTTCTCAATATGAGCTATGAGGTCGTCAACAGTGTCGGCTTCTTTCTTAGTTAGGGACTAGTGTACCAAAGAGGTGGTCGGTAGACCAATTTTAAAGGATACAATGACAACCGGCTCTGAGCAATCCTTGACCTTATTGCAGATTTCCCAATACCTTTTGCCATAATCATAAAGGCTCTCTTACAACTTTTTCTTCATCGTGAGCAGTGCATCCATCTACTTAGGGTGGGAGCTACTGGTTATGAAGCGGGCAGTAAAGGCCTCTACTAAAGCCTTGAAGTTTTCGATTGACCTATATAGAAGCTTCTCAAACCACTTTTGTATTACGTCATGTAGATTAGAAGGGAAAGTCCAGCACATCAGTGCATCATTATGGCTCCATAAGGTCATTGCTTATTTGTATTGCTGAACGTGGTCTATGGGATCGTCTTTCCATTGTAAATATTAAACCTGGGAATACAAAAATTCTTAGGGGGATCCTTCTCTTTGATTACCCTTAAGAAAGGGGATTTCATTTGGGTATTGAGAGCTCTCCTAGCTCTCTGGTGGACGTGGCTCCATGATGGGCTGGATGTCGGTCCATCTCTCTATGGACCAGAATCCTAATGCCCTCTTTTTATCGATCGTTGGTCCTGCGGCGTCTCTTTGGTTGGCCACGCTCTGATCGACTATGCTCTAATCTGTTACGTTCAGTTCCATCCTGGTCGCGCCTGGAGCTCCTCCATCGGCTGCGAGTATTACTCACCTGAGGACTAGGAGTCCTATCACAACATTCTCGTTTGTCCTTGTGGAGATATCTCTCCATTCTTTCGAGACGCCTCTGGAGGTGAGCATTCTCTTCTACCTGGAGGCGCGTATCCTCTTCCTATTCTCAAAGCCTCACTTCGTAAGCGTCAACCAACCTGGGGATCTGCGTAGATTTTGTTGGTCCCCGACTTTCTTCGGAAGGCTGCAGTTCTTGGTGAAACTTGGGGTTTGTATACTCGAATTTCCAACCTGACCCTTAGTGGAACTGGGTCTTCTTGCATATCGCTAACCCGAGGACGTTGTTGCTATGGTGAGACATCACGAGCTTTCTGTTTGTGAAGGTTTTTGTAGGAATAATAATCGTTTCCCACAGACGGCGCCAATTGTGAGTATAACAATTATCACAATAGAATTCCTCGAAATAATCACAAAGAACAGAAAGTAAAAATCACACACACAACAACGATGTACGCCGTTTGGCAACTTCCGTACATCCACGGAAAGGTTATTGTTTTATTATAGTGTCTCTCAATGATCGAGATTACATTCCTTTGCCCCGGGTCAGGGTTTATAATTATAGATACATAAAAATAAGAGGTTGAGTTATACAAGGAACTCAATTAACATAGAGATAATTCGCGCTGTACCTGGATATATCCTCCGAGACGGTTCGTAACTAATTTGAATATATCCATGAGCGTTCTAGTGTGTTTCAAATACACGTGAGTAAATTAGATTCCGATTTGGACCGAGTAGTGCTTTGGGCAATTCAGACTGGTCGATTACTATCTCATGGGCCATATTAAATAGGTCTTCATAGGTAACATGAACATTTATAAAGTTTGATAGATAGATTTAATATATTTTGTACTTTTTAATATAAATAGATTAATTCTGATTGTTGAATGCTTTTACAAGTTGACGTTACTATCAGTAATATGCAGCAATAATAGATTACAAATTTTTAAATTTTTTTATTTATATTATATATTATAAATGCCCGCGCATCATGCATGAGTAATAACTAATCATATAACAATAATTATAGGGAATTTATAATTGCGACATGGTGACATGTCACATCCACATTTGGCTCCTAAGAAGCCAAATATGAGTACGACATCAACATATCATTTACACTAGCATGCAGGCCACACGATGCGTGGCCGAATTTAAGATGGAATTTTAAGTTAATATAAAAAGTTATATGATTGAGATATTTTTAAAAAAAAATTATACGGAAATGTTCAACAAAAGTTCGGGAAATATTTTTTTTAAACATAAGTCCGGAAATGTATTTTTCCAGAATCTTGCAGTACAGACTATAAATCATGTTTTGAGAAATTTCTGCAACCATGTTTACATTTCATGCATGATTCTGCATGAGACGTATTAATAATACATAGATTACCTTTAAATCGAGAATTCGAAATCTGGATAGAAACAAATTCCTGGAAAAAAAAAGTTATCTTTTCCCTAACTTGGTCAAGGTAAACCACCTGCAACAAATCCTGGAAAAAACCCAAAATCAAGTCCCAAACAAACCACTTCAAAAACCCATGGAAAATAGCAATTTTATTCAGCATATTAATTATTTGCAAGTGCATTGAAAAGAGCAAACCTCAATAAATGACATGGGTGTTAACTAATGAGAAACCAAAACATCACGAATCACTAAATGGGAATCTGGGTTCCTAATATTATTATGTGTATGTTTATGTTATGTATATATGGTTTTATATTGTGTAGGAGAGAGAGAGAGAGAGAGAGAGAGAATAAAGTTTTATAGGAAAGAGAAATATGTCGACATTCTTGAGAGTTTGGTGAGTTTATGTGGGTGGATTCAATGAACTGATGTGAGTTCGTGTGAGACAAGTTAGAGGGTGTCAACACCTATTTGGCTTTTCGATTTGTTTGTTTCTTTGTTTTCCTATTTATAGTATGAAATAGAAAAAGAGAGATTGGAAGAGGAATGGATTTTTTTTTACAATAAAAGGGCTAAAAGGAGTAAATGGTCTTGAAATTGAGGACAAATGAATTGAAGGGAAACAAATCGTTTTGCTGGTTGAAGGGAAACAACTCGTTTTGCTAGTCCGTGAAAAAAGAGGAGAGAGAGAAATTAACTGTGTATTTGTTTAGGTCTTTTAGATTTTCAAGAAATTTATTGGGTTTTCAAGAAATGGCTGCAAACATCTAATATCTAATATTAAAAATGGTGTCTTTAAATGTAATTGTGCCACGTGTCTAAAATTAATGGTAAGTTATTAAGGGTCTTCTAATATAATTTAAAAACGGACCCCTACAAGGAATATGAACCGGTTTTTCATGAAACGAAAAGGTGGCCTCATTTTTCTATGTGTCCATTATCTACTGTGTACGTAAGAGAAAATCATTTATTCACCTTTCATCTTTTCCAACTTCTAGTACTAACTGAACTAACCTCATGATCATATGACTATATGCTTGATTAAAGGGGGGATTTTAGGCCACCATGTATTTATATATTTTGTAATTAAGGTCACCCACTTGTGTTGATACCATAGAGTTGATATCTTTAAATGGTACATCCATTAAAGTATCAAACTCAGCCGCAATGACGTCGTTTGGATCACTATTTCCATCCATGATACCAAGAAAACAATCGACGTCGCCTATATTTTCATCGTCCAGGGAAATGACAAAAGCGAGACCACCGCCGATGGATGATGGGTTGAGATTTGTGACTGAGAATGAAAAAAAAAACTTGTGAAGCCATTCGGATTTGGACTCTTCGATTGCCGAAATCTTATGGGTTTTGAGTATTGGACTTTTTCAGCACCGAAATTCGGGACGACGAGGTCATGAGTGAGCCTTAAGCTACCATTGCTAAAGTGTGCGTCCCCCAATTTAGTTGTTCCTTCAATTAAAACATTGCCTGAAAAATAGAGGAATATAAGGAAATGTACGAAGATGATGGCGAAAAATATGCTAAGATGTGAAGACATTCTATATTTCAGGATGACCCATGACAGAGTAAGTGTTTGCTTGGTCTGAAACTGTGTTAGTGAGAGAGAATCTATCACGGGAATACTATTTTCAGAGAGAGAGATATGAGACTATTATTTGCCTTAATAGGATCCCAGGTACTTTTAATAATCTCTTTGTGAGTTCTACACTTGCTACGTTTTATATGGGTATTGAGTGTTGTGGTGGTGTATCCATCTTTTTTTCATAGATGAGTTTTATAATGATGGTATATTTTGTGGTAAAAAGCTCGAAGGTGAGATTACATAAGGTCATAAGTGTGTATTTATATTATAAGATATATAGTGCTTCGGTAGCATCCTAAGTCCATATTTATATTGAAATTAAGTTTTACATTAGCAAGAAAAAGGTTGTCATCTCATTCATGAAAGAAAGAAGTCATGATGGATTTGTTTTTCTTGGATAGTTTTCACTCAACGGGTATGCTTTTAAATTTATTTATATATTTTATGTGTATATTCATGATGAAATGTATAACAAAAGGTTTGGTCCATATAGTATGTTCATATTGCGATTAGAATTTGCAACTGATTAGCTCTGACACTACTATTACGATAAGATGCCTTTCTAATTTTATGTTATCATTCTTTCCTTTCTACGACCACAAGATACTTTATCCATGTATTGCTTTTCGTTATAATTTTTCTCAAATATGTTGTATCTTTGCAATTATATTTTATCGGCATTCAACTTTATTTATGTATGTTATTCTAAGAATCAGATTAATTTTGTTTTAAGGCATCATATTGTATAATGTTGTTGATAACCCAATTTTTTTTTATTTCTTTTAAGCCTTTTAGAAAGAAATTTATTCTTCCTTTTAAACTCACAATATAAAAATGGTGTCTCTAAATTGTACGATGCCACATGTCTCCAATCAATAAGTATCAATTAAATGATACTTGTGTAACACCCCGCGCCCTCCCGGGGAGAGCGAACAGAGATAACACTGTCGATAAAACTAACCAATTCCACAATACACACGGTATAGAGCATCTAAATAAAATCCCACAATATAAAAATAAAAATCCACAGATCACAATTCTTCAAATTAAATACAACAAAGCCTCTCAAAATAATCCAACTAACTATCTCGAAATAAAAATAGATCACCAGTGCTCTATACATCAAAATAAATACAAATCTTCACAAGTACTCTCGAATATTCTTTCCAAAATAATCTTCGCTAAAATCATCCCAATAGGTCCATAGCGCTCAGATCCACGCTAACCTGCCACTAAAAGAAAATATGGGGAAGTACACAATACGATAGGAAAGATGCTCATCAAATATTTTTAGCGGTGAATAAAGCGTAACAACACGAGTACGAATATTCAAATCAAATGTGAATCTCATAAGAATTTTATCAATATAATTTCTCAACAACACATTAACCGGAGTCACCAGGCCTCACCATACCGCGCCATACTTTATCAAGTAGCCAGAACAGGAATCTTGGCGGGTGCCCAACATCAGTGCCATATTAAAATCTCATGACAACATGCCCAACAAATAATAATACCACATGAATCAAAATCAGATTCGAACAATTATTTTCAGATTTCCAAATGAATTTAACAATTCAAATATGAGTTCAATAATCACATGAATTCAAAGGGAATAACACTCGCGAGATTAATGAGCATATTGTGTAAAACCCCATATCTTAAACCATCAAAAGGAACCATTATAAATCTCCCCAGAAATCTCAGATTACACTATCAAAATCATCTCCAAAGAATCATCAAAACTCTTCCAAGATCCAACACCAAAACAGCCCCAAGAACACCTCCAAAAACTAAGGTTGAATACATAAATTAAAAGGGGCTAAGGTGTATATATAAAAGGAGGGGAAATAAAATATGTTGGCTGCCAAAATATGTGCCAAAAGAGGCTTCAAAAATGGTAAAAAAGGGTTGCCCACATCCCTTTAAATAAAGCAAAAATGATTGATGTTTAAACAAAACTTCTCAAACACGATTTCTGGCCGAACCTAAAAATGGCCTAAATCGGGTATAAATGACGTTTTTTGGAAATGTCAAAGAAGGGAAAGTTACTCAAAATTAAATTTTGAGTCGGTATGGTGATTTTCAGAATTTTCTGAGCACTTTTATTTTTTTGAATAACCCAAAGTCAATAAGCAACTCCTCATGTCATTTAGGTCATAACCATCTATAATACTCTAATTTAGAAGGCCCCTAAATTTCAACTCAAAGAGGAGAAGGAATTAAAATCTCCAAAATCTTGGGCTGAAAATAGAGTGTCGGTCGACCGGCCCTGGACCCGCGATCGACCGGCCCTGGATCCCCGGTCGATCGCGGTTTGCAATTATGCCTAACGAGCCAACCAGTAGCCCCTTTTTCCTTGACGTGGTCGACATCATACCCGCGCTACTTTCTATCACAGAGTTTTCGCGCCGGGACAGTCTTATCTCGATGTGACCTTTATGGGGATATTGACTTATACCCTAGAACATAGGATTCCATGGTACAGGCTATCTGAGAATGATAGTCAGATGGTCCTAAGAGACGTGAGGGGTATGTGCTGACCTCTTAGTGACTTGGAACTATGTTTCACCTCCATTTTGTGTGTATGGTGTTAATACGACTCTAGAGTGATTCTGGACTAGTATTTCCCTTAGTACGAGAGATACGGGGACTTAATAGCAGAGTATGCCAGCACCATAGATTTAATGTGGGGCGCCGATAGTATATATATTATATGAATAATGATTGTATAATATGTTTTTGAATGGTCAGAGCGATAACAGGCTAATAATTGCAAGACAATCGTATCCACGGTTCTAGGGTGGAGCTGGTTGTTTTTGCGATATCTCACCTGGATACGGGTTGAGCTCGCCAATTATTATATGTTTAGATGGAACGTCGGTGGGTAGATTTTATTGTATGCTAGGATATTGGTTTTGATGATAAATTAGCTGAGAGTCATGTGATGATTAGGGGCAAATGAAAAGTAGATGTGTTGTGGAAAATCACTGGAAATGTTTCTCTCACCGCAAGTATGTGGGTGAGGCAAGGTGAAGAAAATTGATTCGAGGCTTATAGCCAGGCCTTAAAGAGAAGGCAAATTCAGAGGAAATATGTTTTGGGTATAATGTTCGTAGCACTTTTGCAGAGAGTAGACGCCTCGATTAGTTAGACTTTCCATTTCGCTGAAATGGAAGGACATAGAGGTAGAAGCGCGTTAGTAGGATTATGAGGAAGGATTTAGAACGTCCCGATGGTGTGCCTCATGCCATTATATCTCAATGACCGACGATGCGAGGGAGTAGTGTAACGGGAGGGTTCCTTGTTTGGATTTCACTTTGCGAGATGTCCCTCGCATGAAATCGAGAAAATGTCGAAAGTTGAGAGAGGTCTGGGGCACTAGGGATATAGTTAGGATCGTACTCATTTTTCGTGTGTAGGAAAACACACCGATCTTAGGACTATTAAGAGATAAGATCAGTAGGGAAAGTGGCGCAGATATAGGAAGAATTAAATTTCAAATTATTCGGGTTAGGAATGCCCAGGTGTTACCATCAGGCCAAAAAGAAAGTGAGGCCTATTTTTAGAGAGAGTGTTACATGTTTGATGTTTGCAATAGTGTGCTGATAAGCATGGATTAAAGGGTGTGTGGACACCTTGGTAAGTTAATTTTATATACCGCTCGAAATGAAAAGGGCATAGTATATAAAGATGAAGAATATGCTTTGGGGCAGTTATAAATGAGATTGGAGTTTGTCGGATGGAATGCCGTATGGAGTACGCAAAAATCCAATTATATAGGTGCAATAAGAGGTAGCACGCCCAAGCTAAGCGATGAGACTTACGAGAGTAGTTAAATGTTAGTGTAATTAAATTAGATATCCTGATATAGATGAGTGGACGCCTAGTAACGGATCTACGATGGGATTAATAAGTTAGAGCGACGAGTATAGACTCATTTTCTTCATATGCGATAATAAAAACGCTAGGTGCGATGTGACATTATTAGAGTCAACCTTACGACCGAGGTCGTGTTGTAACATATGGAGACTTAGATAAGATTGTTGTTGAGCTAATGCGTTAAAGTATAAATCTTGATATAGTAGGTACCGTGAATGAGTATATGGTAGGGTACCATTTGGCTTAGTACCTTTCGACTTATGTGTACCAGAATAAAGTGTGATTAGTGATCCTAGGTTGGTAGTACCGGTCGTATCCGAATTTCGGGGATGAAATTCCGTTGTAAGGGGGAGAATGTAATACCCGTTCTTTTATGGATATTTAAATTACTTAAGTGGCGTAATTTGGTAATTAGAGGAAATTACTGTGAATAGTAATTTTGGAATTTATAAGTATAAATTTAATAATTGAGAATTATAAAGTGAATAGTAAATATTAGTTTGCAAGTGTCGGATTAATATTTACATGGATTATATTTTCTTACGAGACTAAGAATATGAGTGGGATTATTTTAATTACGTGTCACAGTTGGGTAAAGTGACAAAGGATAATATTTTAATTGGAAAATATGCGTATTGGAATGTGTTAGGTTTAATTAGTTAGTTTTAGTTAAGTGACTCGGATCGAGATTTCGAGTACGCGATTGGTTTCGGAATGGCCGAAATAGTCAAAATAAAGTACCCGGGGGTAATGTTTGGGTTTCAGGGGCTTTTTGGACTAGTAAGGACTCGCAATTGAGTACACGAGTCATTTTATAATTGGGTATACACCCAATTTCGGAATTTATAAGGGGAGAACCCTCATTTCTCCCACATTTCATACCTAGAATAGAAGAAAGAATAAGAATGAGAAGAGAAGAAAGAAGAAGAAAGAGAAGATAAGAAAGAAGTGGATTTTCGGCCAAGTTCCGCGGGATTCGACTCAGGGTCGTCGGATTTTATCCACGAGGCTAGTGTTTAACTTGCTTTTATGATTTAGTGTGTTTGTTTCTCATATTATAGTTGGTGTGTAAAAACTATAAAGATTTTTGGGTTGAGTTTCGCGAATCAAAACGGGGGTTTCAGAAGTTTGAACGAGTAAAACTCGGTTAATATCCAATTTGAGAAACTTAAGAATTTGTTGAAATTAGTTGTCGATTATTGGTTCTAAGATGATTAGAACCATTTTTATGTGTGGATATATTGTTGGTTGAGGTTGGATGATGATGGGAGAGAAGATAAAAATCTTGGTGGTACATTAATGGAGATTTGTAATTTAGAGAAGATAGTGAACAGTAACGCAGCAGCTTACGGGGTCGATTCGGCCAGGAAGAGAATTGATTCAGCTCTTGGTCAAAACATGAAAGTTCTAGATCTTTTCGATACGGTCGCGTAGGCACTAACCGCGTATTTTTTTTAGTTTTTTTGAATTTTTAATTATTTTTCTAAGGAAGCAGTTTTGAGGTTGAAATCGTTAGCTCGAAAATCAAACCGGAAATTGGAAAGATTAAGGCTAGAATTGTTTCGAGATAAATATTAGGGATTCCTAAATAAAGTTTTTGGACTTCTAAATTACTTGAGTAAAATAAAATAAAAACCTTGGGTTCGTAGAAATAAATCCGCGCTATATTTTTAAATGATTGTTTAGGATGGGTAACATTCGAGAAAAGTCTTCAGCAAGTGTGTTTATATAGTTATGCGTAGAGAATAGCTATGAACCAAATACATTTCAGTGAATTCTAGAATGCGAGCATGATGGAATTTAATATATGGGCTAAAGAGGTTTAAGCTAATATCCGGTATATCTTTATTGATAATTATTATTATAGGTGATGCGGTACCTATGGAGATTAAAATAAGTAGTTAGTATACTTATTTAATTATTATGAATTGGTATATTCAGGTTTATATTATAATCCTTAAAAGTGAGTAAGGTGCGAGTTATATTTTAAGTAAGAGAATACTTGTGGATTTAGTAATTTTAGTGTATAAATACTTATATACTATTACTAATGGGAACATTCGAGGTTTTGGCTATCGCTATAAGTGTTTGGCAATTATAGCCATATATATTGAGAAGAGATATATACTATATATACGGGAATTGTTACAGTATATATATATATAAAATAATTATGAATATATTTGTGTGTGAATGGTTGTAATACCCCGTACTTTTGGCTATATTTATTTTTTGGATTAATTAATTAAATGCGTATTAATTGGAAATTAATCCGGGTTATAAATACTAATGTAATGCGAATTGGTATTTGATTAGGTGCATATATGATTATATATGTATTTGGTATTATAAAATTTGTCGTGAGATTTATATACGGCAATTTGGAAATTTTGTCGAGACGCGTGGGACCGCCGCGTCACGGGGTAATATTTTGATAATAAAAGTGAATTTAAAATTTGTAATCCGTATGGTCGTTTTGAGTGCGCCAACGCGTCCGGAAGGGTCGAGATAGTCAGAAAACACTAGCCGGGGGTATAGTTTGTGTCCCGGGGTATTTTTAGGCCATACCGGTAACTTAAAGGGTATTTTGGTAATTTTACATTTTTAGGAATTAAAAGTGACGAAAATTAGAGATGTAAATCTGATGTGGATTAAACCCATTAAGCCCATTAACCAACCCATATTAACCTAGAAGGCTACGTAGGTTGTCATTTAGGTTTTCTAAGTTTCCCCAAATCAAACCCTAGCCACCTTAAGCCACCATTAGAGAGGAAGCTTGGAGAGAAGAAATTCTGCAGAAATTCTTCATCAAATCAACATCAAATCAGAAATCAAACCAAGGCAAGTGTTTTAATCATATTTAAATTCGTAGAATGTTTCCTCCATGTTAGAAAATTGATGAATTACAACTGTTCTTGAAAGATAATGAAAACCCATGTAGTTTGAAGTTTAGATATTGGAGATTATGAAGAGGATTGCATGTAGTATGATAGGTAGATGATTTCCCTTATATTAATTGTGATTTGAAGGAATTAAAACGAAATAAATTCTGGGATTTGATGATGATATAAACCTAGGGTTCATGTTCTAGAGAAATTGGGAAAAGTGTAGAGATTTGTAAATTTAGTTGATGGTATGATGATTTAATCCTTGAAAACATGTTAGGAGATGATGTAAATATGTTTAGGATGAATTAGTGACCCTAAAACGTTATTGGGATGAACTTTGGAGAAGGATTGAAGTGATAAAAATGGTGAAAAACGAATTGGGGAAAAATCTGGGCCGAAACTGGTAACTCGTTAGAAGCAGCCCCCAGGTCGTTCGAACGAACTCGTTCGAACGAGCTTCTAACGAGTTGACCAGTCGTTATTAACGAGTAGGGATTTTCGTTCGATATCTCGTTCGAACAAGATATCGTTAGAAGGGTCAGTTCGTTCGAACGAACTGGGATCTCGTTCGAACAGCCTCGTTCGAACGAGACTTCTAACGACCTGACAGTCCAAACTCGTTCGAAGTCTCGTTCGAACGAGACTTCTAACGAGTTGACAGTTTGGTCCTTTTTGGACTGTTTTGATTTTTGGAGTCCCGGAAACTGGTTCGAGGGTAGAGTTAACATTCTTTGATGATGTAAGGATAGATTTGGGACTTTTGGGTTATTGAGAGGAGTAAATTATATACGAGAGTTATATCCAATAAACCATTTGGGTTGAGACGTGAGTGTCTACTATGATGTGAGGATGAATTATAGCGCGTATAAATACAAACCGAAATACTACGAATTGTGATAATTATAGTTAGTACGAGAGTGCAATATGTACTACGATTAAAATATGGTATTACTAAGACATGTGTTTACTTAGTATTGGTATATGGATTGTGTGTATGACATACCTACCATACTTGCTATCACGGGAGGTTTGCGTTCGCTTAGGACCCTCTAATACTTGTGTGCCTACGGGGGGGATATAGACTGGTACCTTGATGAACATAGGTCATAGAAAGACTTATTGTGATATTAATAAGTCCGCTGACCATGGGAGCGTAGGTATGTGCGTGACCCATGTGATGGTGACTGTGTTCGCCTCCACTATTTGTGATTTGTGTTATCTGAACTATTCCTGAGAGATTCGGAATATGTGATCCTTATGTACGTGATGTACCGGGATGGATAGCAGAGTATGTGTGCACCATAGCTTAGATTGCGGGGTGCTTGTATCGTATATTTATGATGTGAATAATATACCTTAAATTAATGGGAATCCTCATGTTAATGTTGTAAAAATATTACGGTATTGTTTCGAGATATATAATGAGTTAACTGATAGTTATATCAATGGCATATTTAGTAACTGAGTTTACGTTAAACCTATATTTAATTACGAGCGTTGTTATGTTAAATGGAACCGAGTAATATGGGTAGAACCTTTGGCAGTCTAGCTAGTTATGTTGTCAGTTAGCTAGTAATATGGGTCGATATAGATGGGTACTTACGTTAGGAGTGCACAGTTAGACGAGAGGTGAGAATATCATGCGAGTGTACGTCCTAACATGTACTTTGCATTTAATGTTTTAAATGTTTTTAAAGCACTTGCAGGTTTTTAAAATATAACTCCACATTCGGGCTCTGACCCGTTTGCTTTTCAAATCTCTTCTTCTTTGTAAAACCATTTTTAGGTGCCCAGCCACAAGGACACCAAGCATAGGATACTCATTCAGGTGACGAGCTGTAGCTGCTTGTGGAAGCTACAGGAATTTTCATGTAGACGCTTCTATCTTTTGGATTCCAGAGTCACCATCTATCAGTCGTAGGGCATGTTGCCCATTTCTTTAGAGACATCTTTTATATTTCAGTTTTCAGACTTCAGCACGTTTTATTTCAGTTTCGGTTATTCATTTCAGTTATGGGATTGTAGTGAGGAGTTTTTCCTCCAGACTTTATTTATTCTATTGTGATGGTTATTCATTTTACTTCATTATGGTGAATGGTATTATTTACTACTTCTTTACATTGTTGCATGTTAATCAGACTTAAATTAAAATTTGGCAGCTTGCTTTTTAAATACTAGGTGGTTAGTAATAATAAAATGTTTTCGACAGTGATGCTATTAACTGAGCCAACTTGGCATTTTGAATTAATTTTATAAAGGAGTAGCTACCCGGTATTTAATTAGTCGGGGTGTCACAGGTGGTATCAGAGCATCATGTTCTAGTGTCCTTTAGGATCTGTATGGCTATTATGTTTCCGCTACGTTTTCTTTGATATAGAGCCCTATATTTTAGGACTGTTGTACTCTTTTTGTGTATGCTTCGTTCTTCAGCTATATTAAGTTTATAAACTGCGAACTTATAAACTTTGTTCTTATTTCAGATGCCTCCACGACGTGCACGACGAGTTCCCAGGAATGCAATGCCCGAACCCCAGCCCGCTCCAGTTCAGGGTATGATGAACGCCGCTGAGGTTGCTGATATAGTAGCCCAAGCGGTAAATGCCGCGATTGCCGTGATTCAGCAGGCACCGCCTCAGGCGCCGGTTGTCGCGCCAGCACAAGTTAATGCATTCCCGTCTGCTTGGGAGCGTGTACGAGACGCTTTTCAGAAAGCGCATCCGCCAGAGTTTGCAGGTAGCTCAGACGTGGTAGTCTCGAGCCAATGGAGGAAGGACATACAGAGGCATTTGAGGATGCATGAGTGCACTGATGTTCAGAAACAGGTGTTAGCTACTTTCAAGCTAGTGGGATCGGCACTACAGTGGTGGGAGTCTATTACCACCGCGGAGGAGAGGGATACCCTCACGATTCAGGAGTTCTGGGTGCGGTTCGACCGCAAGTACTTTCCGTCCGCAGTTCATACAGAGATGAGGAGAAAGCTGATGAGTTTGAAGCAGGAGGGCAAGACAGTGGCCGAGTATGAGGCCGAGTTCACTAACCTGTTGAATATCGTACCAGACGAGATTCCAACAGAGAAGAAGAAGATAGAGAAGTTCACCGATGGGTTGAATTGGAGGATCCATCAGCATCTGCTAGGGAACCTATCGTTGGCCACGTATTCTGATGTGGTTAACGCTGCATTATTGCACTGCCAGGACCACCGTTTTCATATGGCCGAGGGCAAGCGGTCGGGGGAGTCTAGCCATCAGGGCAGGACTGGAGTACATGGTGCCAGCGGGGCACAAACCGGTCAGGGGCAGAGACAGACTGAGCAGGGCTCCCAGCAGGGAGATAATAAGAGGTTTCGGTCAGGGAACTATAGGCAGGGACAGGGAGGTTTCCGTCAGGGCCATCAGGGTCCAAACGGCCATCAGGGCCAGCAGGGGCAGAATGGCCAACAGTTTCATCAGGGCCAGCAGGGCCAAGGGAGGAATGGTAACTGCCACCAGGGCCGGGGACAGCAGGGGCAGAGGGGAGGGAACTTCCCAGGGAAGTGCTTTACTTGTGGCAAGACTGGCCATAAGAAGCAGGATTGTCCCGATAGGGGCAGGGCCCCACAGCAGCAGCAGCAGGGTGCTCGCCAGGAGCCGCATAGACCTATATTTCCCGTCGCTCTTCCCGCACCGCCACAGATGGCAGCATTGCAACCCATTCCAGCAGTCCCAGCTCAGCAGGGGCAGCTACAGTATGGACGTGTCTACAACGTTCACCAGGCTGCAGTTCCACAGGCACCGCCCGCGATCGAGGGTACGTTTCCTATCCATGGCACTATGGGTCGGGTGTTATTTGATACGGGTGCTACACACTGTTTCATAGCTACACACTTCGCGAAAGCTTTAGGATTGTTAGCTACGGCAGAGAGCACAGTGACGTGTGTCGACTCACCATTAGGGAATGGGTCACTTATTTTCTTTATATGCCGGGGAGTGGGGGTAGAGATTGGTGGTTTGGTATTGCCTGCAGACATGTTAATGTTAGATATGCATGTTCACGATGTGATCATCGGTATGGATTGGCTCGTAGCATATAGGGCCATGATTGATTGCTTCAGCGGGAGCATTGTTTTTGCCATTCCGGGGCAAGAGATGTTTATAGTGGCGATGCCTCGCCCAGAGGGAGGATCGACCGCTCATCTATATTACATAGAGGAGGATACCTCTAAGGAGGTTGTGATTCCTTTGGATTCGATCCCGGTTGTCAGGGAGTATTCAGATGTGTTTCAGGAGATACCAGGCTTACCGCCCAGTCGGGAGATAGACTTCGTTATAGATTTGCTACCGGGTACGAGACCTATAGCACGTGCACCATACCGTATGGCTCCAGCTGAGATGAGAGAGCTACGGGATCAGATAGAGCAGCTGTTGGGACAAGGCTTTATTCGCAGGAGTACCTCACCTTGGGGCGCTCCAGTTTTATTTGTGAAGAAGAGGGACGGTTCACTGAGATTGTGTGTGGACTACCAAGAGTTGAATAAGGTCACGATACGGAATAAGTATCTGTTGCCTCGAATCGATGACTTATTCGACCAGTTGAGAGGAGCTTCTTTCTTCTCGAAGATTGACTTGAGGTCAGGATACCATCAGTTGCGTATCAGGGAGGAGGATGTCTCGAAGACCGCATTCTTGTCGAGATATGGTTCTTATGAATTTCGGGTTATGCCTTTCGGCTTGACCAACGCTCCAGCAGTGTTTATGGACTTGATGAACAGGGTGTTCAGAGATTTCCTAGATCAGTTTGTCATTGTCTTCATTGATGACATTCTGGTTTACTCTCAGACAGAGGAGGAGCACGCCGAGCATTTGAGGCAGGTTTTGCAGACACTTCGTCAGAACGAGCTGTATGCAAAATACGAGAAGTGCGGGTTTTGGCTGAAGGAAGTCCAGTTCTTAGGTCACATTATTTCCGACCAGGGAATATCTGTCGATTCGGGGAAGGTATCAGCGGTGAGGGAGTGGGGACAACCCACGACGCCAACGGAGATTCGTAGTTTCTTGGGTCTAGCAGGATACTACAGGAGGTTTATTCGGGGTTTCTCAGAGATAGCAGGTCCTTTGACACATCTTACTCGTAAAGGTGTGCCGTTCATTTGGAGTGATGCCTGTCAGTTGGCATTCGATGAATTGAAGGACAAGTTGACCTCAGCACCTGTGTTAGCATTGCCGAGACCGGGAGTTGAGTATTTGGTTTACACCGACACGTCTTTGCAAGGACTGGGAGGTGTATTGCAGCAGGAGAGACAGGCCATAGCTTATGCTTCCCGTAAGCTTAAGCCTCATGAGAAGAATTACCCCACGCATGATTTGGAGTTGGTTGCGGTAGTATTTGCCTTACGGATTTGGAGGCACTATCTTTTGGGGGAGAAGTTTCAGCTGTTCACGGACCACAAGTCACTACAGTATCTGTTCACGCAGAAGGAACTGAATATGCGGCAGCGTAGGTGGCTTGAATTTGTGAAGGACTACCAGTTCGACATCCAGTACCACCCGGGTAAGGCTAACGTGGTAGCAGACGCGTTGAGCCGCAGGCCATCAGATGAGGTGGCAGAGGTGTGGAAAGCTAAGTGGAAGGAATTGGGACACCAGGATGCAGTGGCCCGATCTTTCATGTCTGTGATGACCGTTACACCGCAGATTGTCACAAAGGTAGTACGGGCACAGGCTAATGACTCGTTCTGTCAGGAGCAGATAGTTCGATTGCTAGCAGAGGGAGCCGAGTCCTATACCGTTAGCTCAGACGGGGGATTGCGCTTCAATGGGAGATTGGTAGTTCCGGAAGGGGAAGAATTGCGGCACGATGTGATGGCAGAGTCGCACGGCTCACGGTTCGCGGTACATCTCGGAGGGGACAAAATGTACCAAGACATGAGACGGCAATATTGGTGGAGCGGTATGAAGAGAGATATCGCTGAGTTTGTCTCGAAATGCGCCACTTGTCAGCTTGTAAAAGTGGATCATCAGAGACCAGCAGGATTGCTACAGCCGTTGGAGGTTCCGGTGTGGATGTGGGAGAGCATATCCATGGATTTTGTCACGGGGATGCCAACGTCGCAGAGGGGTCACGACTCCGTTTGAGTAATTGTGGACAGGTTGTCCAAGGTCGCTCACTTCTTACCCGTAAGGACTGACTACACTACGGGACAGTATGCCCAGCTCTTCATTTCAGAGATTGTGAGACTTCACGGTGTGCCCCTAAATATCGTGTCTGACAGAGACAAGATATTTGTTTCGAGGTTTTGGGAGAGTTTCCAGGAGGCAATGGGCACGGAATTGCGGTTGAGTACGGCTTATCATCCGCAGACCGATGGGCAGACAGAGCGCACCAATCAGATGTTGGAGGACATGCTACGCATGTGCATTATTGACTTCGGGGGTGGATGGGAGCAGTACCTTCCACTGGTGGAGTTTGCTTACAACAACTCCTATCAGTTCACGATTGGCATGGCTCCGTTTGAGGCATTGTACGGTAGGCCTTGTCGTTCCCCAGCATGTTGGTTGGAGGTGGGGGATAACAAACTACTTGGGCCGGAAGTGATCCAGGATACTTCGGCAAGGATTGAGTTGATTCGGAGTCGCATTCGGGTAGCTCAAGACAGGCAGAAGAGTTATGCTGATGCAAAGAGGTTTTTAAGGGAATTCCAAGTGGGGGACCAGGTTTTGCTCAGGGTTTCTCCGATGAAGGGAATTATGCGATTCGGGAAGAAGGGGAAGTTGGCACCGAGGTATGTGGGGTCGTTTCCTATTATTGAGCGGATCGGACCGGTTGTGTATAGACTTGGACTACCGGAGCACTTGCATCGGATTCACGACGTGTTCCATATTTCCTCGCTGAGGAAATACCTTAGAGATAATTTGGCTCATTCTCACATTGTTGTGGAGGACATCGATCTCCAGCCCGATAGCTCCTACGAGGAGGGGCCAATTGCTATTTTGGACCGAAGCGAGAGGAAACTGCGGTCAAAGATAGTCCCGTTAGTGCGTGTTCAGTGGCAACATCACAATGTCGAGGAGTCCACATGGGAGCGCGAGGATGAGATGCGCGAACGTTATCCAGAGCTATTTTTAGCAGGTACTTTCTAGCTTCGAATTTCGGGACGAAATTCAGTTATTAGGGGGGAAGTATGTAATACCCCGTACTTTTGGCTATATTTATTTTTGGGATTAATTAATTAAATGCGTATTAATTGGAAATTAATCCGGGTTATAAATACTAATGTAATGCGAATTGGTATTTGATTAGGTGCATATATGATTATATATGTATTTGGTATTATAAAATTTGTCGTGAGATTTATATACGGCAATTTGGAAATTTTGTCGAGACGCGTGGGACCGCCGCGTCACGGGGTAATATTTTGATAATAAAAGTGAATTTAAAATTTGTAATCCGTATGGTCGTTTTGAGTGCGCCAACGCGTCCGTAAGGGTCGAGATAGTCAGAAAACACTAGCCGGGGGTATAGTTTGGGTCCCGAGGTATTTTTAGGCCATACCGGTAACTTAAAGGGTATTTTGGTAATTTTACATTTTTAGGAATTAAAAGTGACGAAAATTAGAGATGTAAATCTGATGTGGATTAAACCCATTAAGCCCATTAACCAACCCATATTAACCTAGAAGGCTACGTAGGTTGTCATTTAGGTTTTCTAAGTTTCCCCAAATCAAACCCTAGCCACCTTAAGCCACCATTAGAGAGGAAGCTTGGAGAGAAGAAATTCTGCAGAAATTCTTCATCAAATCAACATCAAATCAGAAATCAAACCAAGGCAAGTGTTTTAATCATATTTAAATTCGTAGAATGTTTCCTCCATGTTAGAAAATTGATGAATTACAACTGTTCTTGAAAGATAATGAAAACCCATGTAGTTTGAAGTTTAGATATTGGAGATTATGAAGAGGATTGCATGTAGTATGATAGGTAGATGATTTCCCTTATATTAATTGTGATTTGAAGGAATTAAAACGAAATAAATTCTGGGATTTGATGATGATATAAACCTAGGGTTCATGTTCTAGAGAAATTGGGAAAAGTGTAGAGATTTGTAAATTTAGTTGATGGTATGATGATTTAATCCTTGAAAACATGTTAGGAGATGATGTAAATATGTTTAGGATGAATTAGTGACCCTAAAACGTTATTGGGATGAACTTTGGAGAAGGATTGAAGTGATAAAAATGGTGAAAAACGAATTGGGGAAAAATCTGGGCCGAAACTGGTAGCTCGTTAGAAGCAGCCCCCAGGTCGTTCGAACGAACTCGTTCGAACAACCTTCTAACGAGTTGACCAGTCGTTATTAACGAGTAGGGATTTTCGTTCGATATCTCGTTCGAACGAGATATCGTTAGAAGGGTCAGTTCGTTCGAACGAACTGGGATCTCGTTCGAACAGCCTCGTTCGAACGAGACTTCTAACGACCTGACAGTCCAAACTCGTTCGAAGTCTCGTTCGAACGAGACTTCTAACGAGTTGACTGTTTGGTCCTTTTTGGACTGTTTTGATTTTTGGAGTCCCGGAAACTGGTTCGAGGGTAGAGTTAACATTCTTTGATGATGTAAGGATAGATTTGGGACTTTTGGGTTATTGAGAGGAGTAAATTATATACGAGAGTTATATCCAATAAACCATTTGGGTTGAGACGTGAGTGTCTACTATGATGTGAGGATGAATTATAGCGCGTATAAATACAAACCGGAATACTACGAATTGTGATAATTATAGTTAGTACGAGAGTGCAATATGTACTACGATTAAAATACGGTATTACTAAGACATGTGTTTACTTAGTATTGGTATATGGATTGTGTGTATGACATACCTACCATACTTGCTATCACGGGAGGTTTGCGTTCGCTTAGGACCCTCTAATCCTTGTGTGCCTACGGGGGGGATATAGACTGGTACCTTGATGAACATAGGTCATAGAAAGACTTATTGTGATATTAATAAGTCCGCTGACCATGGGAGCGTAGGTATGTGCGTGACCCATGTGATGGTGACTGTGTTCGCCTCCACTATTTGTGATTTGTGTTATCTGAACTATTCCTGAGAGATTCGGAATATGTGATCCTTATGTACGTGATGTACCGGGATGGATAGCAGAGTATGTGTGCACCATAGCTTAGATTGCGGGGTGCTTGTATCGTATATTTATGATGTGAATAATATACCTTAAATTAATGGGAATCCTCCTGTTAATGTTGTAAAAATATTACGGTATTGTTTCGAGATATATAATGAGTTAACTGATAGTTATATCAATGGCATATTTAGTAACTGAGTTTACGTTAAACCTATATTTAATTACGAGCGTTGTTATGTTAAATGGAACCGAGTAATATGGGTAGAACCTTTGGCAGTCTAGCTAGTTATGTTGTCAGTTAGCTAGTAATATGGGTCGATATAGATGGGTACTTACGTTAGGAGTGCACAGTTAGACGAGAGGTGAGAATATCATGCGAGTGTACGTCCTAACATGTACTCTGCATTTAATGTTTTAAATGTTTTTAAAGCACTTGCAGGTTTTTAAAATATAACTCCACATTCGGGCTCTGACCCGTTTGCTTTTCAAATCTCTTCTTCTTTGTAAAACCATTTTTAGGTGCCCAGCCACAAGGACACCAAGCATAGGATACTCATTCAGGTGACGAGTTGTAGCTGCTTGTGGAAGCTACAGGAATTTGCATGTAGACGCTTCTATCTTTTGGATTCCAGAGTCACCATCTATCAGTTGTAGGGCATGTTGCCCATTTCTTTAGAGACATCTTTTATATTTCAGTTTTCAGACTTCAGCACGTTTTATTTCAGTTTCGGTTATTTATTTCAGTTATGGGATTGTAGTGAGGAGTTTTTCCTCCAGACTTTATTTATTCTATTGTGATGGTTATTCATTTTACTTCATTATGGTGAATGGTGTTATTTACTACTTCTTTACATTGTTGCATGTTAATCAGACTTAAATTAAAATTTGGCAACTTGCTTTTTAAATACTAGGTGGTTAGTAATAATAAAATGTTTTCGACAGTGATGCTATTAACTGAGCCAACTTGGCATTTTGAATTAATTTTATAAAGGAGTAGCTACCCGGTATTTAATTAGTCGGGGTGTCACAATGGTATATTTATGTGAAGCATACCCCCTCTAGTGCTATCATGGAAAGTTGCACGATGTGGGTGAGGCCCCTGGCTTGAGGAGTAGGGAGCGTATAGTCCCTAGGTCATAGCGTCTATTTTATTATGTGATTTTTATCAAGGGTGAGACGTGGTGGGTATGTATCGTTCTCATTTTCAGGGAGGAACTATGACCACTTCCCATACGTTGTGATTTGGTTTTTACCAAGTCGGTGTGAGATTCCGACCGCTCGTACCCAGGATGATGTGTGAGTAATTCCCTGGAAGATGATAGCATTGAGAGACTGCATCCATTGAGTTATAGCTCTGAGGGATGGTTATTATACTTATATAGTGTGTGATATATAAATATGGATATACTTGATGTGTATAGTATATTCTATATATATATTTATACGAGATGTGAAACATATATATACGGACATAATAAAGAATGGAATGTGAGTTCAATTCTAAATCTTTCGGGAGTATAAAATCTGAAATAAAATAGGGATATACGTATATAAAGATGAGAATATTATATACGAGGTTAATAACACTAAAACGTGCATAGTGTAAATAACTAGTGAAAGTCATTCATGATGTAAGGATGAATCATAAGTGAGAGATTATAATGTATAAACACAGGCGATAGCTTAGAATATTTTATAAAGAATGAAATAAGTGATATTCTCCTTCCGGTAGATTTATATCCGGATTTATATGAGTATGAATCATAGGTTCTAGTGAGAACTATATATACCTACGAGGTTTTATAATATGTGTTATGTACTGAGGGCCTAATAGATCTCGACGATCAACATTGTCATGTAGTAGTGTATCGGGGGGGTTCCTTATTTGGATTTCGCTTCGCGAGACACCCCACGCACGAACGTAGCACAATGTTGGGAATGGAAAGACATTTAGTCCATAGTACTTGGGTTTATGAGGATTTTTAGAATATGGGTGAAATGAATTAGTTAGGCAGAGTAACTTAACTAGGTTGTTTAAAAGGTATGCGATAGTTGTGCCCTATTGGAAGAGGGGTGAGGGGTATCTCATGAGAGTGCGATACCAATTTAAATATGAGAGATATCATATTTTAAAAAATAGATTTTAAGCACTTGCTAAAATATTTTCAAAACTCGGGCTCTGACCCGTTTTTCTATTTTCCTCTCTTGCTATATATGTATATATATTAGGTGTCCAGACACAAGGACTCCTGAATGATGATTCCTTTGAGTCAGACGTTTGCTGCAGCAGTTGTGAATGCAAGTAAGTTTATTGTAGACGCTTCTATCATTGAGATCTAGATAGGAGGTATTGTAGAAACATTCGGGCTGATGGCCCAACTGTACTCAATTATTCTTTTACCGCCTTTTAGTGCGACATTCGATTTGGTTGTATTATATTGTATCGAGTGTTCGGTTATTTTATTTCATTTCAATTGTTGCATATAAATTGTTGGGATTGATTTATTTGAATGGTTTGGTTAAAAAGGCTAGTTAATTAAAATTTTGACGCCAGCCTAATAGGTTATTAGTAATTAAATTGGTTTTCAACAGTGATGCTGAGAATGAACCATATGAGACTCCTGTTTTAATTTGGTATAGGATTGATCATCTGGTATTTTATTAGGCGGGGTGTCATAACTTTCTTCTCTCCTCAAAAACAAAAAGGTTTTGTACTCAAAAGGTTAAAAACTCTTAAATCTCTCTCTTTCTCTATGTAATTAAAGCAAATTCTTCATATTTCCTCTTTAAGAGCCATGGTGATTTTGGTTGCTTATTTAGGGATGATTTTCAAGATCTCTTTGCCAATGTCATTAGCCATCACTTTATGCTTTTTTTCTCACTCTTTTTCAATAACATTCTCACTTCTTTTAAATAACACAAATATATGCACTTTTTTATTTGTTCTTATTTTCGTTTATGTTCATTAAATTTTGAATATGTTTGTAAGCTCTTGCTTATTTTATGTTTATAATCTGAAATTAAGGCTTTTTATTTCATTTTAGGGGTTTCGGTATTATGTTTCTTATTAAACATCAAATAAGTAAAATACAAATTTACATTCAAAGTTGGAGAACATATGTAATTCTTTTTTATGTTAGTGTTGGGTATGTATAGTTTGTAAAGAATATGTATGAATATAAAAAAAATACTTATAGTAAAAGAACGAAGGAACATTTACTTGGTATCCTTCTATTAATATCAATATGCTTTGTTGTAGTATTTTTTAGTGATCTGTGATTGTAAATAAAGATGCAGTTTTATGATATACATGTATAGGAGATGGTATGAGACATGAACGTCGTGAGATAACAATTATTGGTGCATTGAGTTGGATTATTTTCTCCACATCCCATCTGTAGATTCTGATTTTTATTAACTATAATTTGGGATTTTCTTACTAATTTTTACTGTCTTTTTATTAACAAATTAAATGGTTAATATATTTATATTTATATTTATAAATATTTTTGCATGTAGCACATATGGTTACTATATATTTGTTAATTTTGAAGTAATACATTGTGAAAGAAGAACTACAAAGCTCTCGCGCATCGCGCGGGGCTAAAATCTAGTGGCATTAGTAATAGCAAGTCGTTATTATTCACATGTGTCACCCTCACACGATTTGAAACTAATAACAAACTTTTAGTACGGCCACGTGTCATCCTCGGAGGATTTGGGTCTACAATTTTTATTATACTAGTTTTAAATCCCGCGCGATGGGCGGGCACTTTTTAGAGGCTTGTTTACACTAAGAGGTTTGAAAAGTTACATGGTGTGTGCATTTCAAGATTCAAAACTGATCAACCATACAAAATAAAACTTATTATTAACAAATGAAGAAAAAATATTGACATATCTGTACAGTTTATTTTTGTGGGTAGTGTATACATTTGTTAAGAAATAAGAAAATGTCATCCAAACTAAGAAAATGTTTGACACACACACACACACACACATACATATATATTGTGGTGATAATTATTATGCAACACAAATAGATAAGAGAAACGCAATCACCAAGCAAGAATAAGGAATGCAAAATGCCAATCACACAACAAAAGATGTACGTGGTTCAGCAAAGAGGTGCCTACGTCCATGGTGGTGCGGTCAGTATTATTTCTATATACTCCGGAGAGTGATTACAGAGAATACAGTGTGTCATTTGCCGCGAACCTAGGGTTTATTATATACATGTTCATTTTAGTAAGTGGGGGTGTTGGACTCCCCCATGTTTTCCATCTCTTCCTAAAACCTCTCTTAATGGGAACATGGGAGGAGACTAAATCATAATCGGTTAAGATATGGAGGGTCTGGACTTTGGGCCGTCATAATTAGGCTACTCGTTCAGGCCCATCATTCTAATTTCGGGTACCCACAATTGCCCCTAAGTTTGCTGGGCCATGCTTTGGGCTCAATAAATTTAAATGATTTGTTATAATGGCTCCTTCGTACATCGTGCAACTCTTCCCAAAGTTTGAGGACTGATTCTGGCGGCACCGGCTTCGTGGTCTGTGCACTATGACTAGTAACACTTAAAGGTTTTGTTCAGAGCAGTCATCGTTTCAAGCTTCCCAGTACTCTCCTATTTTCCGTGAGCTCTAGCGATTCACGCTCTCTTCTCTCAGTCTCCATTCTTATTGCTTCCTTGTCATTTGGGCTCGTGATTATTCATCGTTCGCGTCGATCTTTCATCTTGTAAGTCTCCCGTGCCTTCTCTTTGTATTTTCTCTTTGAATTTGTAGTTTTCTAGGGTTTCCCAATGGCAAAGATTGGTAATAGGTCGGTGTCTGAGTTTAGGAAGTTTTATAATATCCCAGAGTGGGTAGAGATTGAGTGTGTTCCTCCCCTTAGAAATGTTAGAGAGATAGAGGGTGCCCATTGGATCCATGTCTTGATGATTTCCCAAGGGGGACTTACTTTTCCTCCCAACAACCTATTCTTGCACTTCTTTGGTTATTTCAATATTGTTCCTGCACAGTGTTCGCCCAATGTGTGGAAGATAATCAATGGTGTCCATAGAATAAATCAGTTATATGGTACCAAGTTAGGGCTTACCGAGGTATGTTTTTGCTATTTTTTTTCTTGAACTAGTTCTGGTGTTCTCTATCTCAAAGCCAGGAGCCCTGATAGGGTATTGGTAGTAAACCTACCTGATTCCCATAAGGACTATTGGCAAGAGGGATTCCTTGCTAAAAATTGGTAGTTTTCTCCCCAGTCTGAGGGTTCGAGGTCTGACAGGTTCTCGGTTCCCTTTTATGGGGAAGAATACATAGGTAGACTTTGCTCTGTCTCTTTAATTTCTTTACTGATTTGTGATCCTTCTGACTTTTCCTATTTTTTCTTCAGCGAGGTTGAAGAACTTGGAACCTGCTCTCAGCGAGGTTCGTCTTTCTGAATTGGTCAAGGCCTGGAATATCAGGGAGCCTTTAGCCGATGGCGAGCATCCCCGTTCTGCTGCTTTCCTGCTCGAGTACAAAAATGTCGGTTCCAGCTTTATAGCGAGGCCGGTAGACAGTATCCCTAAATTTGACACCTCTGAAGAGACTACTGCTGATCCTATCCAGGTTGATGAGGAGGAGAGCAGTTCTAAGAGTGATATTGTAGGCGGTGCTGAAGGCAATTTTGGTGAGGAGAGCTCCAGTGGTGATAGTTCTTCTGACTCAAAAGAGGCTTCTGAAGCCCGAGGCCCTTCAATCACGTCCTTTAGTTCAAGCGAGGAGATGGTTCCTCTAAGGAAAAATCTAATTCGGGACGATGATGATGATGATCATGTGCTCCTCGCTCAGAGGTCGAAGAAGCAGAACTCCAACTCTGGGGCTGTAGCTACTGGATCTCGGTCTTCTGCTCAGGAGCAGGAGAAGAAGAGGAAAGAAGAAGAACAAGTAAGAGAGAGAGAGAGAAAGAAGGAAGAGGAGAAAAAGAAGACGGAGGAGAAGAAGAGGATGGAGGAGAAGAAGAGAATAGAGAAAGAGAAAGAGAAAAAGGAGAGGAGAAAGATGGAGTCAAAGACGAAGGATGGGCAGGACTTGGTTCCTGTGTCCGCATTATCCGAGGGGGCCTCTGTTGCTATTTCTACTCGGTTGGCCCCTGCGCTGCTTGAGAGGGCAGTTCTTCCTGCTGATCGCCAAAGGGCGCTAGGGTCTGATCAATTGGCCCTACAGGCTAGCCAGAGGCTAGCTTTGGTAAGACCTTTTTCTTTCCTCCAATGCTTTATTTAGTGTTAGCTATTTCCTTCTCTTGATGTTTTCTTCTTCTTGCAGTTTGTGACCGACTTCGTCGTGCTTTATCGTTCTAGCGATGAGCTGGTGAAGAGAAATGGCGAGCTGGAGCAACAAATTATTACCTTGAGGTTGAGGGGTACAGAGCTCGAGGCAGGTCTCAAGGTTGTTAATGCTGCTCGGATATTATCCGATCTGGCTCTTGCTACTGCCAATTGGGGGAGGGACGCATCAGTTAAAGAATTGAATGATCTGCGACAAGCCTACGACCTATTTTGCTCGAGCAAGCTGGCTGTCATGGAAGAGAACAGAGTGCTATCCAAGGAGCTAAAGAAGAAGGAGTCTGAGGCAGTCACTACCAGGGAAGACTCATATAATTCTGGTTGGGTTGTCGCATACGAGGATGCCGAGGTTCAGATAGGCTACATTAGCCACCTGAATTTTAAGAAGGGATGGAACAAGGCCCTCTTAGCTGCAGGAGTGGATGTTTCATCTCCTCTGTTCGATGAGCACGACCCAGGCCCGAGGCCAGTTATGGATGAAGTCCCTGCCCCAGCCATTGAAGGTGCTAAGCTAACCCTGTCTCTTAGACAATTTCTGCTGATGTTCACCCTGTTCTGGCGACAGAGGTTATCCCTGCTGAGAGGGGTGCTCCTGTTGATGCTGATAAAGGGAAGCAGCCATCGACTTCTGGGCAGCCCGAGGTTGCTAGTTAATTTTTTTCTTCTAGGACTACCTTGTATCTCTACTATTTTTATTTGTAATTTTTCCTTTTGACTCTTCGATGTATTCTGACTCTATTCATTTTAATGGAATGAGAAGGTTTTTCACCCCTTTAGTGTACTGAATGATTTTGTTCTTAATCGCTCTTTTATTTCCTGTAGTCGATTGATGTTGATGATTATATACCTGTCACTTCTCAATTGGGAAGAATGCTTAGGCCTGATGTAAGCTCTGAAGTTCGTCATACTTTTGTGAGGATTTGCAAATCTCTGCGATTAAGGAACAAGTGCTTTATAGAGCAAACTGAGCTCGTCGTTAAGCTGAAGGACAGGCTCCAAGAGATGGAAGAAGTTGGTGCGAGCAAAGCTTCTAGATGCTTCTGAGATCAACCGGGTTGGGGAAGTTCTTCAACAGGAAAATGAGGCTTTGAGGAGAGAGGTCTCGCGACTTACACTACACCAAAAAACGCCAATAGTAACACAATTTTACCATTACTAAATATATTAGTAACACAATTTTTCTGTTAGAAAAAAGGCGTGGGGCACGAAGCTAGTAACGGTAAAATTATGTTACTAATAGTAACGAAAAAAATTAGAATTAGTAACGAAAAATTCTGTTACTAATAGTAATGGAAAAAATCAGAATTAGTAACAGTAAAATTATGTTACTGATAGTAACGGTAAAATTCAAAAATTAGTAACAGTTAAATTATGTTACTAATAGTAACGGTAAAATTCAAAATTAGTAACGCTATAATTGTGTTACTAATAGAAACGGAAAATTAAAAATTAGTAACGGTAAAGTTCTGTTACTAATCAGTAACAGAAAGATTAAAATTAGTAACAGTAAAATTCATAATTAGTAACGGTAAAATTATGTTACTAATCTTAGTACATATTTAAAAAAATATATTTTTCAAGGGCCCTCCCATAATTCAAGGGCCATCCCCAAATCCAGAACCTTTGGCCAATTCCTTATCAATTACACCAGATTAATGGCAAACTCAGTGATTTCAAACCACTTTAGACAAATCCAGAAACAAATAGAGATCAATCGCACCAGATAAGAAATCAAAACAATTTTAGAGTGAAAAAAAAATACAGCAATAAAACAGATCATAAACTTCAATCAATATCAAAGATCCAAAAGACTTCACTAAATATTTTCAACCAACACAAAAAGGGTTTTCTTGAATAAGATAAATACACCAAAAAAACAATAGAACGACACTATAAATGGGAATGACCCAACCCACTTTAATTTATGAGCTAAAGAAAAAAAATACACAATTATACTAGACCAAGTTTGTCAAGAAGCTTTCGACTAGACACAAGATTGATTTTTCAGAACCATATATAACCTTTCGCGGAAGGTTCTTGTCACTTCTTCTAATAGACCCGGCTTGTCAGTTGCACATAGCTCTAACCTTACTCCCTGCCATCACACCACTAAATTATTAGTATCAAATTTAAATTTTGTTACCATGTTTTTACATTAAAAGAAGTTGTGTTCAAATTATTCAAAATGGACTTGATAAAGATTTTTGCATCAAAGGTAGTTGGGATATTTCTTTAAATGGAAATAATTAAAGAGATTTTTTGAACTTTTTTCAAATGAATATCATCTAACTTTATTCATCATACACAGCAAAAGGGCAAGTGTGAAAAAGATCAATACCTCAGATGCTCTTCTTTCAATTGCCTTTCAATTGAGGATTGTAGATAGAGAATCACACGATGCTTTTCGGCTTGTGAACTAATTGGGGTTCCATCTCTGTGCCTAATGAAAAACTCCTGAAAAAAAAAATATTAAGTTACAATTAAGATCAAAGTTCAAGTTTTATTACTCATTTTTATTTTATTTTTTTTCCCGCAAAACTGTAATTAAATACAAATTCCCATAAATTATTACCAATTTCCCCACTAAAACTGTGATCCCATAAATTATTTTATTTTATTTCAATTAGAATTAATTTTTTGTAGTTAACCAAATTTATCTACAACTATGACACTAATTTGAGTCAAGTTCTAAATAAAATTCTTTGCAAGTCAGTTTAAGTACAGTATATGCTACACACTGCACCAACTCTTCTCTCTCAAGTACAGTATATGAACAAATTTCTTAGTAGAACTATAGGAATACACAAACTACTAACTAACCTGAGGGTTAATCATTATAGAATAGTGCAAACAGCGACGATCACGGTCGTATTATTCCCAGACGCTTGATCAAGCAGCGACGATCCATCTCCACCGATTATATCATCATATGACGCAGCAACAGCAGCATGCCGAAGGTGCGGGAATGGAAAGTACACACTGTGCACCATGATCTTCAGGTTACGCATAATAGAAGGTGTTAAAGATTCATCTGAGTGTTGAACCCAAAAACTCTAAATGAGTTGAAAATTTGCACAGGTATGCAGTTTAAAAAAGACCCAATCACATACCTTGGATGCCCTTTATATAGTGGGAGGAAAAGAATTATTTATTTTGAAGAAATGGTAGAAAAAATCAAGAGGAAGATTAATGGTTGGAAGGCTAAATGTTTAAGTACGGGAGGAAAAATAGTTTTGTTAAAATTAGCTCTCACTTCAATGAATATGTACTCGTTTTCAACAAGGTCTCCTCGTAAAGCTATTTTCCCGAAGGATAAACTCTTTGATGGAAAAAAATTTCTGGAGTTCTTTTCATGGGGATCAGACATTAGTGGAGTTCCTGGGACTTCATCACTAGACCAATAAATGAGGGAGGATTGGGAGTTAAAAATATTATGTACATGCAGGCAGCTTACTGTATATGCAGGCAGCTTACTGTAGATCTAAAGATTTTATATGGTCCAAGTATGAGTATGAACTATAAAGTTATGGTGGTAATTTAGATCTAAAGATTCTTTATGGTCCAAGTATATGCAGGCAGCTTACTGTAGAAACAAACAACCTTCTAAATCCTCGTTAAGGAGAACAGCTCACACTTGGAATAGGTTGTGCTATGTTAGAAGTCTTGCAGAAGATCAATTGCTTTGGTAATTTGGTAAATTGGTAAAGGAAACATAAACATCAATTGGGATAATTGGGGTATACCCCAATGTAAAAACCTCAATTCAGATTCTAAAGATTCTATTCACTAGTTTTGGGATAATGAGGGAAATTATAAAACTACCCTGTATTAGTGGCAAGCAACATAATGAAGTTTAAGGAAATCTTTAGTGGCCAAGAAGATAATATTTTTGGAAGCCTTGTAGTGATGGTAATTTGTCAATAAAAATAGCCAGGGACTTATGTAGAGATAGAGGAGTATCCCTATTTACCATAAGAATCATTTGGCATCCAAAACTCCCAACTAAAATCTCCATTTTCATGTGGAAACTCCTAAATGATCTCTTACCAGCAAATGACAAAATAAAGTCTATAGGAATCAGAGGTCCATCCAAATCTCATTGTTGTGCTAATCCAAAAGAGGAGTCCATGGACCACCTATTTGAAATAGGAAGCCTAGCTACCATAGTATGGGATCAAATGACTAAGTTTTATGGGGTTCAGAGATCTGCCGGAAGAGGATACAGAAACCAAATCACTAAGTGGTGGCTTCATGAGGAAAAGCCTGACTATCTCATCAACAAAGTGGCTCCATCAATCATATGTTGGTGCTTATGGATTCAAAGAAACAAGTGAAGATATGAGGGAAGTTTTAGTAAAGAAAATTCAGTTCTACATCAAAACAGATACGAATTAGATTCCTTCTCTCAGATTCAGTTCTCTCCTTCCAGAATAAAGAAAATCAAATGGTTGTACTCCCTACTAGAGTTCTCAGACTTAATGTAAATGGAAGTTCAATTGGGAATCCAAGTCAAAGTGGAGGGGGGGGGGGAGTTCTAAGAAATCAAACAGGTAATTTAATATGGGAATTTGATGAACAATATGGAATGGTTTCTAATATAGAGGTAGAAGTAAAGACCCTGAAGAAAGGATTGGAGTTCTATGAGGATTTAAGGGACTATAGCCTAATTATTGAAAGTGGCTCCATGATCTTAGTGGACATTTTGAATAATAAAGCTAAATGACCTTGGAATATAAGATGGTTCAAGGCATTAGAGGATTTACTCAGATATTTTCTTATAACATCATGCATACTCTTAGAAAAGGTAACAAAGTGGCAGACTTCTTGGAAAATTTAGGTAGCAAAGAAGGAAAATTTGGATTTTCATCCAATATAACTGATTTTCCAAAGGACCTGAAGGGCCTGCTCACTGTTGATAAGTGGGGTTTGCCAAATTTCACAGATGTTTAGAAGTCCTTGGTGCAAGAGTAATTCCTCTAATTTTCCCATTTGATTTTAATTTGTTGTTCTCCTATATTCTTTGTAAGGAGTCAGAAACTAAATCAAATATGTGCGTAAGAAACCCATGATTTAAAAAAGCTCACGAGATAACACAATATTATGCCTTTGTAACCCAGACATGAAATAAAATAAGAGAGAAATGCCTAAGAGATTCTCTCTTTGAAATGAGTAATGACAAGAGATTCAAATTCATTTGACTAATGCTTGCTTTCAGATAAGAAATTGCATAGAGTGTGAAAGATGGTGGCCAAGTTGAGAAACTATAATGAGTCAAAAGGGATTAATGTCACATTGATTATGCACCCATGTCCAAATTTTAAGTAGTACAGAACAATATTATGGTTTCTTGTCCAAAGTTTAAAATTTCCTATAAAACTACAACCACGTGCTCAACATTTTTCATAAATGTTTAAACATTTAAACAAAACTACAACTAACTTCGATAAACTTAATACTCTTATAATAAATTTTCAATAACTAAACTCCCAATATCACGTATATGGAATAGAATACTTGGAACGTGTTTGTGTGCACAATGAAAGGGTACTCTACTTTACTAGAATTGATATTATTTTCATCATGTAGAAATCAATTGCAAAGTGTGGATATATTCTATAAAAAATATGCAGAAATGCTTGGGCTAGGCAATTTCGAACAGGGCCACTAAAGCTTTATTCAAATAAATCCTAGTTTTTGCCTTAACTCTATATAGTTCCATAAAAAAAATTGAATACCAAACATGAATTAAAATCATCAAATCATTGGTCCATAAGAAATTAATGACTTACAGCAAAAGATTTACGTCTCTTGAGAGCTTCACGGGCAATATCAGTAGTCTGTTCATTAGTTTTTGTTTCTTCCCATGTATGTAGATCAACCTTCTTCCCGTCAGCATATTGTTCTTCAACATCCCTTTTCAGTTCTGCATTTATACCAGCACTGGTGGATCCTACTGAATTTTCATTTTCTTGAGCAGGCACCTCATGTTCCTCATCTTTCTCCTCTTGTGGTATATCCCAACTACACCATTGAAATATATAGATAAGTCCTTTTTTAATTGAACAAACATAGAATATTCTGCACACTATAGTGAATTTGCAATTACTAAAAAGTTTGGTTCGAGGATACTTGCAACCTAATATTCATTTCACTGAGAATCTATGAGTGCATATAAAAGTATATTAAGAAATGGGAAATTTTGTGATACTTAAGAATTTGAATATTTCTCTATTTCTATATTCTCGTACCTAAATATATACACTGATTTTTGGTATGTACTATTTTATGGAAAAATTAGACTTCTAATCACTATAATCACTATAACAACAGTTACCATATATGGCTACATATATGGGTTATATGAAGAGTTTGATAGAATTTCAAGCAAGCACTCTTATTAAATTTTACTGTTTATTAGAAAAACTTGGGCTGAATGGATCAGCCATATATATAGTCTTTCCAATGATGATTATGTGTACCAAACTATGAAAAAATAAAAATACAAAATTATCTATTCTATATATATTTGTGCAAATTCAATAATATGGGCTTTATAAATTATAGTCACAATTCCATGTGCACTTATTTTAAAGGGAAATTCTTTTTTAGTAAAACATATCAAAGAATGGATTTTAATCTTTCCTAGTATGGACTTATATAGCTCTGGTACGACATGCGGTATTTATTTGTGCATAGGATGCTATTCAAAATTTTCAACAATGGAAGATTCGATACGCTTATGACAATAACTCAACGAAAACAAACATCGTGATTTAATTGGCAACAAATATGTTTACTTGTTGTAAAACTATAATGATCCAATAAAATTTTCTTGTTTAGCATTACTCTGTGCATCTCTGTGTGTCCTCATAATTCCCCTTTTTTCCCCTCATATCATTTCTCATGCTCAACCATCACTTTAGATCAAAGAAATATGAATTTAAAGTTCATGACAATCGAATATAACTAACTATAATTCTCATTTGAGTCATATTAATCAATTATATGGTAAAATAATGAATACCAAATCCTTTAAGCTAAATAAATACTGAAAATACCTTCCGGAGTTTATGCCAGTGATCTATTAGACTAGTATGAACAGAATGGGAGGCACTCTGGACATCTCATTGGGGCATATCTCTGTCTTGGCATACTGAACAGAATCAAAAAACAAACAACAAAGGTATAACACAAAGTCACAGAAAAATCCAAAAAATAGAGTCTCAAAACCTCAAATCAACTGTTATAGATCAATAAAGATATAAGGAATCAACCTAAAATAGCTAATGAAAATTAGGGCACAATATCAACAAAATAAATCATTAAAACTCAGAATAAATCGAGTAATTACACAGTGATTGTTGTAGAAAATCTAAAAAATGAAAATTAGGGCACAATATCAACAAAATAACCCTCAAAATGATGACCAACTAAGAAAGAAACTTCAAAAATTGGTTTAGGATTGAAAATTACCTAGGGTTTTTGGCTCGAGATGAACTTTTAAAAACCTCAACACCGTTGGGACGAACAGACAACCGTTCTCACATGGCTTGTCCGGAGAGAGAGTGAGATCTTAACGGAAAGAGTGAGATCGGGCCGTAGTTTATGCCTTGGATAGATCTGAGAGAGAGAGAGAGGAGGGGGAAGAAATTTTGGGCGTGTGTGTTTGAGCGGGGTTTTGAGTTTTAAGGGATGAATTGTTTCTAAAAAAAACATATCTTAAAATATTGAATCAATATTAGTAACACTTATATTAAATTACTAACGGTATTTTATTGTGATAAATAGTAATGGTAAAATAGTGTTAGTAATATAAAAAATAATCTATTACTAAAAGAGTGTTTTGGTGTAGTGTTAGGGAGCATGCGCCGAGCATTGGTACAACAGTATTACGAGGTTCCTCCTCATCGCGAGATATGACTGGTCCGGGCGATGTTCCTCCTATGATGTAAGGCCCTACTCCTCCAACCGTTCCGCGAGCTAGCAGGAACACCAGGGGTTCAGCTAGGGAAATGGAAGAGCTTCGTGGTGATGTCCAACGAGCTTATGTGATTATTGTTGGGCTCCATAGGGACGTCACCCGGTTGAGGCATTTGTTTAAGAATGGACCTCGACGAGTATGGGCCGATGGTTACAATTAGGGTTGGCTAGATGCTCCAATGAGGCTGATAGAGTTGGAAGAGCTCGCCTTCATCAGTGGGTGGTTGAGTGCCTTGAGGGAGCTGCAAGTCCCGAGGAACTCGATGCTCTGGTACCGTCGTGAGATTTCTCCTTCCACCCTGATGCCTAACCCCTTCTGGAGAGATGATCAATGGATCCCCATCGACGCCATCCCTCGACAGTTATTGGATTCGGATGCGAATGAAGTTGAGGAGGAGCTAGCTCCCCATCCCGATGACGATCGAAAAGCTCAAGTGGCTGATTACCTTACTCAGAGGCCTCATCCTCATTAAGTTTTTGCCAGTAGTGACTTTGTATATTTTATACTAAGGTGATGTAATGTGAATGTTTTGGGCGAGCTCGCCGGCTAAACATGTATTGCAATTGTTGTAAATATGATGAATTAATATAAAATTTATGTTTTGGGCGAATTTGTCGACTAAATAAGTGTATTATATTTTTCTCATCTTTGTTCAATAATCTTGAGCCTCTCTTGGCTGACTAGATTTGCATGTTTGCATTATCAAGTAAGTGTCCTTCCAGTCCAGTATGCCAACGAGATACCATTTTGCCCCACTTTACCTTTTAGGTTGTGTCGTCACACTCCCTTAGGCCTAAGTGTGGCAATTGGCGAGGACACACCTGGTGTTGGATGTTTTATCCGATCAGGATTTTATTCAACCAAATATTGTTTGGTGACCAATTTTGACTTGGCCATATTGCCTAAGGATCTCCTGTAGGGATTCATATATTGCCAGGGGCAATGCTAAGAGAGGTCTTTCGTGTTTCATAACGAAAATCTGAGGAGGATTATTTCCCTGCTATGATGTAATGATCAATGTGCCTGTTATTTGGAAAAGTGTGTGGGTTATAAAGTTTATTCATTGATAACTCGAAAAATGCAAATAAGTTTACTGATACGTCATAAAATGCAACTGCCAAACGACTTTTTATTAATGATAAGGGAATGAACTTCCAATTTCACAATCAAAGATGAAAAGAAGAATTTAGAAATAGAATTTCTTAAGGTTGGCTGCATTCCACGCTCGGGGTATCTCTCTGCCTTCCATTGTTTCCAAGTGATAGGCTCCTTGCAGGTCGTCTCTAGTTATCTTGAATGGTCCTTCCCAGTTTGGGCCTAGCTTACCGTCTGATGGTTTTACTGCGCTGCCCAGGAATTTTCTTAGGACATAGTCCCCAACTTGGAATGCCCTTGGGTTGACCCTTTTGTTATAATGTCTTGCGAGCTGTTGCTGATAGCTCGCTAGTTTTACTTGGGCTAGCTCTCGGCGCTCATCGGTTGGGTCGAGCTCAGCGAGCAATGCTGCATCATTATGACCCTGGTCGACAAGGCTGGACCTCATCATTGGCAAGCCTGCTTCTAATGGGATGACTGCTTCCATTCCATATGTCAGCGAAAATGGGGTTTCCCCCGTTGCACGTCGAGGAGTGGTTCGGTAGGCCCATAGAATATGGGGTAATTCATTTACCCATGCGCCTTTGGCTCGCTCTAATCGTTTCTTTAATCCATCGATCACTGTCTTGTTGGAAGCCTCGGCTTGGCCATTGCTCTGAGGATAGGCCACCGAGCTAAAATGGTGTCTGATTCTGTGCTCATCGTAAAAACTCTGAAAGGAGCCGCTCTCAAACTGCGTTCCATTGTCAGTGATGATGGTTATACAGATGCCGAAACGGGTGATTATATTTCTCCATATGAACCTTATCATATTTGCATCTCGGATGTTCGCTAGGGGTTCCGCCTCGATACATTTGGTGAAGTAGTCAGTTGCGACCAACCGATATTTATGATTGTCGGTGGTAATAGGAAGTGGTCCTACGATGTTCATTCCCCATTGGGCGAATGGCCATGGGCCGGAGAGTGATTTTAGGTCGCTAGCAGGTTGGTGGACCATGGGAGCGTGAAGTTGGCATTTCATGCACTTGCGGACATACATCGCAGAGTCCCTTTGCATATATGGCCACCAATAGCCTTCCTTTATTGCTCAAAAAGTTAGAGATCTTCCTCCTATATAGCTTCCACAGATTTTTTAATGAAGCTCATGTATAACTTGCTCGACATTCCTTGGGTGAACGCACTGAAGGTAGGAACCGAAAAAGGATCTCTTGTATAGGTTTCCCTCTAGAGATAAGTGAAATCGAGCAGCTTTGACTCATATCTGGTAAGTGGTTTTCTTATCATCTGGGAGCCTGTCATCCTTCAAATAGTTCTTTAAAGGGTCCATCCAGCTGGGAGTTGATCCTACCCGGAGCACCTGTTCCACACCTGACGGTTCGCTATTACAGTTAATGCTCGAATGAGCGAGGAAATCGATGGGGATTATTCTTTTTAAGTCGGAATTGACTGCTGAACTCAGGGCTGCTAGGGCGTCAGTATGGTTGTTCTGCCCTCTGGGAAACTGTTGGATATTGATCTCTTCAAAGCTCGCCATTAGTCTTTTCACTAAGGCGAGGTAAGCTACCATTATTTCATCTTTGGCATTGTAGTCTCCACTTATCTGATTGGAGACTAATTGAGAATCGTCGAACACCTGTAAATGTTTTGCTCCTAAAGTGTGCACCTTTTGGAGGTCGGCTATTAAGGCTTCGTATTCTGCTTCGTTGTTGGAGGCTGCAAATCCAAGCCTGATTCCTTGTTCAAGGATTGTATCCTCTTGAGTAATGAGGACAATGCCTACTCCTGCCCCCTTTGAGATGGAGGCTCCATCAACGAACAATTTCCAGGTTTCCTCCGTCACGTCGTTCCTCTTTTGTCTTGCTAGTGGAGGTTGGTTGAAAGTTTGCTCGCCAGTGAATTCGGCTATGAAATCAGTAAGGATCTGCCCCTTGATTGCGTTCATTAGTTGAAATTGGATGTCAAATTGTTCGAGCTCGACTGACCATTTAGACAGTCTGCTCGATAAATCCGCCTTCCTCAGGACTGCTTTAAGGGGGTGTGATGTAAGGACGATTATAGTGTGGGCTTCAAAATAGTGGTTCAACTTTCTCGAAGCAACTACTAGTGCAAAGGCGAGCTTCTCTAGTGGTAGGTATCTCTGCTCAGCGTCTAGTAGGGTCTTACTCACGTAATAAACGGGGTGTTACATCCCTGCGATTTCGCACACTAATGCGGAACTGACAGTACGGTTGGAAACAGAGAGGTATAAGTACAAAGAATATGTTTGTTGTGGAATGTCGAGCAGAGGTGGGGAGCTAAGGTAAGACTTGAGCTCATCCAATGCCTGCGAGCAATCTGGGTTCCATTCTACTATATTATTCCCGTTTAGAAGCTGGAAGAAGGGCTTACACTTCTCGGAGGACTTATAGATAAAGCGGTTTAAGGCAGCGAGCATACCGGTGATCTTTTGTACGTCTCGAATTGTTCGAGGAGGTTGTACCCTGTTTATTGCATCGATATGGTCTGGGTTAGCCTCGATGCCTCTCTTACTGACCAAGTACCAAAGAAATTTTCCTGACTAGACATCGAAAGAACATTTGCTCGCGTTAAGTTTTATTCGGTACTTCCTGAGGATTTCGAAGGTGCTTGATAGGTCTGAGAGGTGGTCTTCTTTCTTCTTGCTCCTAACGAGCATGTCATCGATGTATACCTCCATGGTGTCTCCCATCTGGTCCTTGAACATCTTGGTGACCAGTCGCTGGTAGGTTGACCCTGCGTTTTTTAGCCCGAAGGGCATAACCTTGTAGCAATATAACCCAACTTTAGTGATGAATGTTGTTTTGTCTTGGTCTGGGGTATACAGAGGGATCTGATGATACCCTGAGTATGCGTCCAGAAAACTCATTCTCTCATGAGCTGCAGTGGCGTCTACCAGTTGATCAATTTTTGGGAGGGGGAAACTGTCTTTAGGGCACACTCTGTTGAGGTCAGTGAAGTCGATGCAAACTCTCCATTTCCCGTTGCTTTTTAGAACTACTACGGGTTGGATAACCACTTGGGGAATTATACTTCCCGTATAGATCCTGCATCCAATAATTTTTCAACTTCTTTTTCCACGGCTTTTGCCTTCTCAGGTGCAGTTCGCCGTGCCTTCTACGTGATTGGTTTGAAGGTGGGATCGACGTGCAGTTGATGACAAACCATACTGGGATCAATTCCGGGCAGCTCGTATGGTTCCCATGCGAAAACGTCTATATTGTTCCTTAGCAAGGCCGTCAATTCATTCTTCTCTTGATCTGTGAGAGAAGCTCCAATTAAGAAAATCCTTTTATCATCGCTATCTCCAGCTGCGACTTCATCCAGGTCCTCGACGAACCGTTCGGAGGGGAGGAACCTGGTCTCCTTTACTTCGGGTCTTCCATACTTTAATTGCTATTTCGAAGGTATCATAACTTCTTGTTCTTCAACTCTTTTGCTGGACTTGTCGGCCTTTTTTTTTGGCTTTGGGCGGATGGCCACTATGAAGCATCTTCTTGCCATCGCTTGATCACCACGGATCTCCATTACTCCTCGCTCGATCATATACTTCAACTTCTGGTAGTAGGTCAAGGAAACTGCCTTAATTGTAAATAGCCATCCTCGGTCGAGGATAGCCTGGTATGGCGAGTCAATGTCGACCACCAGAAATTCGATCATTTTATAAACACTTCCTGCCCTTACTGGCAGCACGATCTTTCCCAAGGGCATAGTCATCTTTCCAGTGAAGCCAACCAAAGGAACGGTAGCTTCCTTTAGGACGACGATGCTTAATTTTAATTTTCTGAACAGGTCGAGATAAATCACCTCGGGTGAGCTTTCTTGGTCGACGAGCAATTTGTCGACGTCATAGTTCGCTATTTTTAGAGTAATGATCAAAGCATCGTGATGTGGGGTTCTCACTCCCACTAGATCTTCATCTGTAAACACGATATGCTTACTATAGTCGACGTCATCTGCTCGCCGATGCTTTCCTGACTGTATTTTCGCTGGATCAATCTGAAAAGCTTGCATCACTGCTGTAAGCTTTTTTACCTCCATGCGAGCTGAATTACCCTGAATCTGTTTCGCATCGGATGTCCCATGAATTACTATAAATTCATGGCCAGCATCGTCTTCGAGTACGTTGTCAGGCCTTGCTTCTCTATGGGCAATAACTTTCTCTGCCTTTTCTCCACGAATTCATTCAGGAGCCCGGACTGGGCCAGCTCTTCGAGGTGGGACTTAAGAGCTTTGCAATGCTCAGTCTTATGTCCTCCCTCTTTGTGAAAAGCGCATCTCAGCGCATTATTCCTCTTAGAGGGATCTCCTCCCATCTTCCTGGGCCACTTTATGAATGGCTCGTCTTTGATTTTTATGAGAATTTTGTAAATCGGTTCTTTGAACACGGTTTTGACCGCCTGAAATGCTTTCACCACATCATTGTTGCCTCCGTTTTTGGAGCCATTTTTCCCCCTATTCTTTCCTCCTTTCTTTTGGTTCTCAATCTTGTCACTGCCCTTGGCAGCGAGCTTAGTTCGACCATTTTCCCCTGTGCTGAGGTGGGTCGCATCTTCCACCTTGTCATACTTCTCGATGCGGGCCATTAGGTCGTCGATGGTCATGGCCTCTTTCTTCGTCAGGGATTAGTACAGAAGGGAAGAGTTGGGTAGCCCAATTTTTAAAGAGGCCACTGCCACTTGCTCTGAACGGTCCTCGACCTCGTTGAACAATTCCCAGTACCTCTTCGCGTAGTCTCGGAGGGTCTCTTGGGACGTCTTTTTCATTGTCAGCAGAGCATCCATACTTTTGGGATGGGAGCTGCTAGTATTGAATCGGGCCGTAAAGAGCTCGGTGAGGGATTTGAAACTCCTGATGGACCGGTGGGGGAGCCTTTCGAACCATTTATGCGCCACGTCATGCGGGCTCGAGGGGAAAATTTGGCACATTAGTGCATCTCGATGGTTCCAGAGGGTCATGGACTGCCGGTACTGTCTGACGTGATCAATGGGATCAGTTTTACCGTCATAAATTTTGAACCTTGGAATAGAAAACTTATTGGGGGCTTCTTCTTCTTCGATTTCCCTCGAGAAAGGTGATTTCATTTGAGTTTTGAGAGCTCGCCTAGCGAGTTCTCGGGTTGATCTGGTACTGTGATGGGCAGGGTGTTGGTCCATCTCCCTTCGGACCAGACTTCGTATGTTCTCGTTGCTGCGATCTGGGCTTTTATGACTGCGAGCTAGTCGCAGTTGCTCAAGCAAGTCGTCCTCTGACTCGTTTCCCTCAGCTCTCTGGGATCCGTGCCTGGGGCTCCTTCCTCGGCTGCGAGACTTGCTCACCTGAGGGCTAGGAGTGTGGTACAGACGTTTCTTAGTACTACGATGGAGCTCTCTCTCCATTCTTTCCAATCTTCTTTTGAGGCGAGCATTCTCAGCTTCGTGCCTACGAGAAGACTCCATCTGCTCTTGGAGCCTCGCCTCGTATGCATCAATCAGTCTGGATATCTGTGTGGATCTCGCTGGTCCTTGGCTTTCTTCTGAGGCTGACCTTTCTGGGCGAGCCCTCTGATTTGAACGCCGAACTTCAGACCTAATCCTGCGAGGAGCAGGAGGTTCTTGAATATCTCCTGCCTGGGGAGCATTACTACTGTGACTAGACATTTCGAACTCCTTTTTTGGTGTGGGCTTTCTCAGGGAAGATAAACGTTCCCACAGACAACGCCAATTGTGGTGACAATTATTATGCAACACAAATAGATAAGAGAAACGCAATCACAAAGCAAGAATAAGGAATGCAAAATGTCAATCACACAACAAAGGATGTACGTGGCTCAGCAAAGAGGTGCCTACGTCCACGGTGGTGCAGTCAGTATTATTTTTATATACTCCGGAGAGTGATTACAGAGAATACAGTGTGTCCTTTGCCCCGGACCTAGGGTTTATTATATACATGTTCATTTTAGTAAGTTGGGGTGTTAGACTCCCCCACGTTTTCCATCTCTTCCTAGAACCTCTCTTAATGGGAACATGGGAGGAGACTGAATCATAATCGGTTAAGATATGGAGGGTCTGGACTTTGGGCCGTCACAATTGGGCTACTCGTTCAGGCCCATCATTCTAATTTCGAGTACACACACACACACACACACACACACACACACACACACACACACACACACACACACATATATATATATATATATATATGTATATAATAAAAACATATTAGAAAATGGAAGATGGCAAGGGATTCAAATCTAACATCGTTGGAGTTATGGGGGAGATAATGATTATAATGTGAAAAAAAGAGGGTTATGAAAGGAACTAAATTTTGATAACAAAATGTTAATATTTTTTATAAAAAAAAAATCGATTCCAATTGACCAAAAGATAATGATATAATAACAAACTAAATTCAGTTACCTGGTTCCAACTATTGGCTTATCGGGATTGACAGATTCTTCTTTTCACCACTCATTCGCCACTCTGAGTGCATTTCCCCATCCTTGACAACAAACTTTCAAACGATATGGAAATACTGCAAAATAATAAATTTCTAATGAGAAGGAGATATGTTAGTGCACAAAAGTTAAAAAATAACAAATTTATCCTCCTTAAAGTTAAAAATAACAAATTGGTCTAACTTTGAAAGTAAATAGATTACAAATTGTAGGGGAAAGGTTGAGAATTTTCTTAAGCTACAACTTTTCAGATGAAAAATAATAGATATACGTATGTGTAAACATGGGATGTATTCATAAACATAAATAAATACCTTAATATTTATTCTACATATCCTCATCTTGCTATATGGGTAATCTGTAACAAAATAAATCAAATGGGGAAAAATATTATGATACAAATAATGTATGGTTTTTTAGCCAAAAATGAAAAAGGTTGTCCGAAGATTAATGAAGTTTCTGTATAAACCTAACAAATGGAAGTGATGGCCACTGCTTAAGACAAATCTATATGAGGGGATGAGGGTGAAAGAAAATGTCGCTTCAATTAACTAAAACATTAAACTTTTACAATTAATTAGACAAATCACCATTTGCATAGTACTGAACATAAGTAGCGATTCTAATTTGGAACTCTTCAGTTCCCATTTACAACTCACCATCGATGGCAAAAAAATCACCATCTATGAATCCAAAGAACGCCCTCCTGATTTTTGGTTTTAATATCCATATGGGATTTATAAAATACTCTTGAATTTGAGTAATTGTTTGATCCATCGAACCTTTTACGTCGACTATAACGAAGGCTAAGTCGGCATCGAATTCAACAAATCATGATATTCTGTGAAAATCTGACGAATGGAGAATATGATCCTGGTGGAACCTATATTTTGGTTACCCTTTTTTCACCATCGAGCCACAACTCATTGGCTACGGGAGCAAGAGAAGTTAGATACAAGAGTATAGGATAAACGTTTGGACTGAGAATAAGAAAATCCATTGAGCTGCTCGACTTTTGAGTGGTTCGGTTTGGGGCTCCTCGACTTCTCGACTTTTGAGTTCAGTTTGAGGCTCTCGTTTTGAGGCGGAGAAGGGGAGCTTTGTATTATGAGAGTAATAAGTGTAGCCACGTGTCGATCCTCTAAGAGGATACACCAAAATTATATTATGTTACTAGGTGGAAACCCGCGCGATGCGCGGTTAAAACGTAAATTAATGCATAATAAAGGCATTGAAGTATGAAATTATAATTAGAAATAAATGAACTAAAATACAGTGAAATTGATGAATATTAGTGATCGGTAAACTCCAAGTAGAAATGTATAGAAAGATTGACAATGTTTTACATTGTGATAGGAAATAAAATAGAAATTAGATGAAGTAAAAGAAGTTTTAATAAGCTCATGAAGAATGAGATCTTGGAAATGAAGCTAAATCATCCCTTTTTTCCTTGTGTCCATATTCCTCCCAAAAAAAGAAAATATTTGTAAAAAAACATTATGAAAGTATTGTATAATAAATGTGAATAGAATTTAAATGGAAAATAAATTTAAAATACCTTGAAGGAAGCTTCCTTTTTGGGTTAATTTCGCTTTCGACATCATTTCCGTGAGAAGAACTGTCATTGTCTGTGATAATGATTGGATCTTGTGTTGTTGAGACTGGATTTGTTTCCTTTTATGTAAATGAGATATGATTAGAGTAAGAAACGAAATTAAAATATAAAATTATTAGTTAGTATCTAAAAAATACCTTTTGAATGTTGTGGTTAGTCATTGAAGTAATTCCGTATGAAGAATCTTTAAAAATGGTTGACACAGTGAAGTTTTCATAGCCACGTATTAAGTTGAAGTTATTGAGCTTGAGGTGGAATTTGTGAGAGGTGCTGATAAGCCTTATGATTGCTAGTGGGAGTGGATCTTTTGGTACCTGTGGAAAATAGTAAATATATTGTGTCTGAAAAGGGAATACGTAAAATTAATGTATTGATAAAATAGTAAAAATTATTAGGAACAACGTACGCAAACGCCATGATCAATTTTTGCAAGCTCGAAACATTGGACATTGATTAAAGATTCAACTTCTTTGTTGAAGAGTACGAATGTGGTGGTAGTTGTTTCGTCATTGACGGAGATTTGAAGTTTGTACCTATTTATGGAGAAGTATATGTTGGTAAAACTTGATGGGTAGAACAGTAAATGGAAATAACTTGTAAGAATATAGTACCTCAGAGAAGAAATCAGTTTGTTTGTGTTGTATGTTTCACAGAAGAAAGAAGTCATATAATGTTTAAGTTTCTTGTTGCAGTGATTACATGCTGCATAATACCAGCCACCATATTCGTCTACACCTGTGATTCTTGCGTTGCAAGTGACATATATAGCCTGTGAAATATATAATATTTATATCATAAGTAGATAATGAAGGAGAGAAAGGAAATGTATATTTAAAATGGGATACCTCATTTGGAGAGTCAAAGCGAAGGGATAAGACATCTACAATGGATTTAGATTCTCCTTCAATCTGAATTTGTGAATTGTTGCCTCTGGTTGGATCAGTTGTCAGGATGAAAGAACGATTTTCGTTATGAAGTCTGTATATATATATCATAAAGATACACCGCTAATATGTCAGATGCCAACAAAGCCAATGTGAATTTGAAAAAAAAATGTAGACAGATTTATAAATCAGATGTAAAATTAGGTGTGGAAAAAAGGCATGCTGTGTCACCTCAATGGGGACATAAGGTATGAACATGGGGAGTCAATGGTATGAAGAAAGAGAAAATAATAATGGTTTGTTATTTGTGATTTGGGTTACATTTTAAAGAAAAAATGATAGGCGTGACTATTATTTCACAAGTGTCACAAAAATCTTATACATGTGTTGCAAAATTTCCAATGCCTGCCTCCTCTTAACGTTTTTACATCACACGTATATGTACACCAGAATATCTGTTAACTTCAATAAGGTTTTAAAAAAATAAAATGACTGCAACTGTGATAACCAGAGGCTCCTCTAAAGCTACCAAGTACATTTGGAGTAAAATTGCAAGAAAACCCCTCACCTTAAAATGATCCGAATTTGAACACTTAAGATATGTATTTGTTTGGTATATCATCAACATGCAGCAAACCAATTTCAGATTATGAATTACACCTCCCAATTGAAACTAATTTTCTAAACTTGTGTGTTGCACGTGTATATATATTTACATGTACACATGTGAGTGGAAAGCATATTATGTAGGCATTTATCAGTTTGATGGATATGAATTAAATGAGGAGAATTTTATTCTGATAGAGGAAAATCGAAACCCAAACAGGTGATGTAAGAGTGTTGAGATTAAAGGAATGATCGGCGGGAGGAATTGATGGCCACATTGCATGAAACGATGTAATAGTAATGAAATCGCCCATATAAAATTAGTCCAATGTAAAATGAGACACAAATATTATAGAATAGCTCCTAGGTAGCGAGAAAAGAAAATAAATGTGACAAGATGATAATGAATTAGACAGTAAAGTATAATCGTTGAAATGTTTTATAAAAAGCATATTTGAAAGTAGGAATTAGGGTCGAAAGTAGATGCGTGAGTGATCAAAAGTTAGATAGGACTTGTGAAGTGAAATCAACAGACCTACAATATTTGAAATTTACTATGAAATCTATGAATAAAATTATTTTCTACACTGTGTAGACAGAGCAAATTGTTCTCAACAGGAGGTTTAAAATAGAAAGGGTTGACACTACTCCCTCTCGAGTAAAGTTATGCATGGTGCATGTGAGATTTTAAAGGTTATTTTGGTAATTTTCTTTATTCTCTCTCTCTCTCTCTCTCTCTCTCTCTCTCTCTCTCTCATTGATGGTTGCACCCCCACCACCACCCTATACCTGCTATCCACCTCCCCCAAAACCCCGACCTGCTACACAGAGCACCCTTGCCCCTGTCGCTGCTTCCCACCCCTGCATATGGTAAGCCATACACCGCCCCTACACTGTTTCCCCGATCCCCACACTTGCTAACACCACCCCACACTCCCAACCTCGCTTCCATGCCCAACCACCATCTCTCATTCCAGATCATATTACTTTTTAAAAGCAATGAACCCGGCCACATGCCTCGGCAGACACTCTGGAGGTTGTTAAATAAAGGACGCATCTGGAGGTTCAAGAATTAAATTTTGAAACGAAACTTCAGATAAATTTAGGAGAATTTTGATTGAAATAATATATTTGTGGCTCTCCATATTGAGTCAACAGTACCTAAAATAGTTGCAATTCATATATATATATAATCTGATAGATGAACGCGTTTTAAAAGACCACGCAGTGTTGAAGCTTTTGTGTTTTATTGTGATTAGAGGACTAGTGTAAGCGTTTTTCTGAGTTTTCCAATTTTAGACAGTGTTAGTTGTTGAAAGGGAGTGGAGACAACTGTGACCCTCAGGTGTTTATAAGAAACAACCCGACGTTATGAGAATCAGAGCTCTTTTCATTTATGTGTTATCCTCTTCTTGTTTACAGATATGAGCAATGGCGACCAAAATTCGCTTGCAAGGACTTAATTTCATGCTCTTTCGAGGATTGTATCATTGGGTGCTAATAGTGTTGCTTCTACTGCTTCGGCGATTAGATAAAGGGACAATGATGGTAACTCTGATGATCAGGTGTGACTTTGATAGATTTTTCATATGTGCTAATAATTGTAATCTCGATATATAGGTATAGCTTTTAATGTTTAGATGATAGCTGTCTAGTTATAAAAGGAAGGATATTGTACTTAACAATGGTTAGATTAGAACATTGTTTTAATAACAAAATGAGGTCAACAATCCTTATAATTATTGTATGAAACTGCATGCATCTATTTGGTATTTAATTATTATACCGTATTGAAATGTCGTTTTTGAGAAAACTGTTGCTGGTCACATTTGAGCAGGTGATCTACATGTAATATTTGTGTATTTGGTGACATTGCAAAGTTATTTTATTTCTTCAAATAATTCGACATGAGGGGAATTGACCTTAGTAGAGAGGCGCATACAACAACAAACAACAAATGACGTGAACCTATGTATTGGATAGTGCAATAGAGAGAAAAATTTTACTGACTGAATGTAAAAATATTAACTGATGAAAACATGACTGGTAGTGATAAAATACATATGTTATTGTCAATAAAGGCTTACTTGGTCATAAAGTCTCGAATGTATTGAACATCAGGATTTATATAGACTCTGGATGCATTTGTTGATGACAAAGAGAAATCACCTATGGAATAAAAATGATATGAATATTAAAATGTATCGTACGAAATCGTCAATATATATAAAGATGATATTATTAAAAATAAATTAGAATTACCTCTAAATTGTTTCACCGTAGTTGACGTAACAACTACAATCAAATGGTTAATGAAATTCTTGCATATCTCTTCAGTTATTAGTGCCGTTTCTTCGGCCCACAGAGTCAAGGAAATCCTTTCCCCACTGTATAATAGGGTATGTGGTTAAGGGAAAACGAATATTATATATTTAAAATGAATGAAGTTAATAATGGGAAAATAAGAAGGAAGGACCTTTGATTTTCAAGCTTCAAAACCCTTTTCTTTACTATGGATCCCCTAGCCGGTTGATCCTCAACAGGTGATATAGAAGTCAAAAGGCCGAACACATCTAATGAAATAAAAAGTGAATAGATATATATGAATAGAATTCAACGATTATTTTTAATTATATAATGATTAATGAATATCAAATACCTGTGAGATATGTGTCATTGCCTAATTTAGATCTCAATTCATCAAATTTCAGAAATTGGAAGTGATATTTTAGAAGAATGAAATTGTCACCTTCAGAATGTATAAATCTTGAAGATGGAACGAATTCAATCATTAGATTGTGTGAGGAAACCCTATAGCTATGCTTGGTATTCATGACTCTGAAATTGGATATTCTGTAGACTTTTCCAACGTCCGGTGAATTGATGAATTTGGCAAATAAGTATTTGCGCAATACTGCATGTATTGAATCACCCTGTGCAAGTAAAAAAAATATATAAAGAAATGATAAATAGTAATTAAAATGAGGTTATTGTGAGCGACAAAACAATTATAAAAACTTTAATGTCTAAATGATGTACCTGGTCATCAACTAAGAGAAAGTCATCAGATATTTTTGGGTTATCGCCAGTTCGAGTCTTGGATTCCCATTTTCGAATGACACGTAAAAAGATGGTCCAATCATCCCTGCCTAGTGAAAGATCTTCAAGTCTTGTCACTTCTTTCATGGTCCCGAATCGTTTTATGAGAAAACACATATTGGTTAAATGAATTAAGGGAGTTGAATCATATGTAAAAGGATTAACAATATTAAAATTTTTGTGAATTACGCAAATATACCTATAGATATAGATGATAGAACCTCATCGTACACAACATTTTTTGTCAAATGTATATCAATTTGGCGATCATTATTTATGAATAATTTTAAACTGTTGCTTGAAGTTACTCTAGATATAGCGACATACAGTTGACAGTTACCGAAAACAGGCTTTGGTAAGTATATTGAGACTTGATCGAGAGTTTGCCCTTGGCTTTTATTGATTGTCATAGAGAAAGCAAGCCGAACTGGAAATTGGCGTCTTCTCAGAATAAACGGCCATTTGGAGTCCGCTGCAGACATAATTATTCGTGGAATGAATACTTTTGAGCCTATAGTAGATCCTAGGGGTGCACACGGTTCGGTTTGGATCGGTTTTGGTACTAATCCGAGAACCGAACCGACCTGGGTCGGTTCTAAATTTTTGGAACCGGAACCGAACCTACTTTAATACAGAACCGAACCAAACCGAACCAGCGGTTCCTGGATCGGATCGGATCGATTTTCGGTTCCAAAATCATATTTCATAACTAATTTTTTTTTAAGATTAATGTGTTTCATAACTAATTTTTTTAAGCTTAAAATTAATTTTGACCTCAATAACTTAAGTTAGAAACTCAAATAATCACAAAATATAAATTACAAGTGTTAAATATATTAAATAAATATATATATGTAATTATAAATCGGTTCGGTCCCGGATTGGATCGGATCGGTTTTCGGATCGAATTGGGTTTTTTTACCCTGGAACCGAGAACCGAACCGATGTATCGTTTTTTTTTTCAAACCGGAACCGAACCATTGAGCAAAAAAATCGATCCAAACCGAACCAATGCAGTCGGTTTGGTTCGGTTTATCGGATTTTCGGTTTCGTTGTGCACCCCTATTAGATCCTGTGATAATTATAGCCTCTATGACCAATGGTGATGATTGTGTAATGATCAATCTTGTGCCATTACAAAGGCCGACACTTTGATTTATGTTTCTCATCGGTATAATAGGTGAACCTATCTTTAGCTTCAAGATATGACCTGGGAGTCTAGCAAAGTTCAAGCTATTTAAAAATTCAACAGGAAAAAGCACGTCTTGGTCACGAATGTCCCCAGCAGCCTTAGATATTGAGTCTGAGCTGAAATAAGTTGTCGCATCTCCGGGAATGACATTTAGTACGTAAGCATTGATGGTGTCAACCATACGGTTTGTTGGAGTTAGAATAGCTCGAACCTTAATGTAATCTGGATCATTGTATCTCCTGACTAAATCGGGGTATACACTTGAAATAATATCAGCAATTGGGTTATCGAAATGGTGTATAAGGTTGGAATTTGGGATTTTTACCCACGACGGATATTCGTCATCTCCAAATGATTATGTGTGTAGTTTCCCGTCACCTAGTGCTAGGACCCAATCTCTAAATGAAGTTTAATCTTGTATTTGCATGTTCTTCGATAGGTTGAATACATGGCACAAACTCTAAAGCTTTGATTTGTTAATTGATGCATTTACAATTTCTTCTCTGCTTCCCTTATGAACAACAGGTAGGTTTTGACGAAAATCTCCGCCCAAAAGAATTATAATTCCACAAAAGGCTTTCAAAAGATTTTTCGTCATTAAATCGCATTATGTCTCTTAATGGTTTGTCAACAGCTCCAAAAAAATGGCGGTGGTTTATAGGAGCCTCATCCCAAATAATTAGGCTTGTTTTCCTAATGAGCTCTGTAAGATGAGTCCGTTAATAAATATCGCATGTTGAATCGGCGCGAATATCAATGGGAATCTTAAATCTTGAATGAGCAGTTCTTCCACCGTGTAGCAACATTGATGTGATTCCTGAAGATGCAACTGCGAGAACAACTTTTCCCTCTGAACGCAAGTGTGCAAGAATTATTTTGTACAAAAATGTTTTACCCGTGCCATCTACCCCATTTACGAAGTAAAAGCCTCCTTTGTTTTCATTGATAAATTGTATAACATGATTATAGACATCTAATTGTTCATCATTCAATGCGTTGAACATGTTAGTATGATCTTGTGCCAAAGAATCTGCATCGTACGAAAGTTCCTCTCTTAAGAGCCTATTATCCTTTTCTCGAATCATTGTAGCATCGGGAAGTGGCATCGGTAAGAAATCTTTTAGGCTTTTCCCATTTTTGTTTAAAATATGCTCAATTTCATGAAGGGCATAATTCTTCAATTGATTTTCACTAAGAATAAGATCAGGTAGGCATAAGTTTTTTCTTTGGTGATAAAGCAAATCTTCTGATAGAATCTCCCAATTATAGTCCCAAAGTCTTTTTGGATCAGTAACTTCGCAAAAAAGAAGCATTATAACAAATATGTCATGCAATTGATTGCCTATAGCCCATTGTGAAGCCTGGTCTAGTGCGTCGTGCCATTCTTTGTCATCTTCTAACAGGCCAAGAGCATAACATGCTTCTTTGCATGTTGGATAAATAATACCATTAACCGTCTTCACCTCATCGTAATTTTTTGCTCCGCGAACAACGTTTAGGAGAATACGAAGGTAAAATCTCTCACCAGATGCTGGATGAGCATATATTATACGACCTAGGCATGTGCCTAAATTTTTCCTTTTAAACCATTTCTTTGTCGTTGAGTCCCAAACCCATTTTTAAGGAAATTCAGCATAGGTTAACTCCCTTGCATCCTCGTAGATGCAATTTGTAACCATCCATTGTGTAAACATAGTCTTCTCAACATCTATCCTGTCAATCACAGTATTCAGATTGTCAGAATCTTTAAAAGTGACAACCTACTCGTCCGGCAAATGGAAACTCAATCGCTCAACGTCGATGCTTCGATATTGCACATGAGACTGATTAATTATTTAGCAAGCTTCACATGCAGATAAGTAATGACAATCGAGGAATATTCCAATTTCATCAACCTCTAAGATTTTGTTGTTATAATCATCATGATTACGGATAATTGATTGCGTGAGCTCCATTATGGTTATATCTGGTCCTTTATTTATGTACTTGAAAAGATACTTAATTGCCCTTTATTTATTACACCATTCCATATTTATATGAGCCTGGTATTTGACGACCAAGTCAATATTGTGGGGAACAACTAATCTGTTATCAAGTCTGATTCCCATCTTTTCTACAAATCTCCCGTCATCTCTCCGTCTATAAATTGGGAATCCATTATCATCAAATTTGGTCATGGTTATTAATTTTTTGGGGAATTTTTTGGAGCAACATCCGTCTGCCATACAAGGAGAACGGGGATTTGCGTGCCCGTAAGGCCCATGCATTATGAATTGGGAAACAGATGCGTAGCCAACTGGGTCACTAATACAATTAGGTAACTCAGCTGAAATAATCTTATCAATATCATCTGATGTTGGTTGTTTTGCATTTGTATGTAGGAATAGAAGTATGTGGGCGTCTGGCAATCCCCTTTTTTGGAATTCAATTGTGTAGATAGCTGTTATAAAAAATAAACGTTGTTATAGCTATTGACATATTATAAAATGTTAGAAAATCAAATAATATGATTTGTAATTTCGAATCATTAATTATAAAATATGAGATACGTACCTGCCATTACTTTCCCAGAGTGTTTTCCTTTAACTAAATCCTTCATTAGAGCATCAAGTTTTATTTTAAAAACTCGTGTGATAATATCTGGCCTATCCTCATGCTTTTGTCTAGGAATTATTTTAAGAAACTTTATGATTTTGGGCCATTTAAAATTCGCCGGGAAGGTGATAAACAGATCTGGATTACCAAAGAATCTACAAATAGCCATTGCGTCTTAAAAATTTTGAGCCATATTACGTGGACCCCCAGTGAAACTTGATGGAAGGACAATATGTTTTCCTACAGACGAAGGCGTTGAATCTTCTTAAAGAACAATATCTTTCAATTCTTTATATAGCTTAGCCCTTAATTGTGGTTGGTTGGTTCTAATCCACCTCAACATTTCTTGTTCAATGCATGTATATGCATCGACAACATATTATTAAAAAAGTCTTTCGGATCACAAAATGGTGGGAGCTTCATTTGTTCTTTGATGCAGACGGTATCCGTAATATTATCTCATAGTCAAGAAATTTCGTTTAGTCTTACATTTTCCATTGTTTATTCTATAAGTTATACCCAGTTGGTAACCATCTTTACCATATGGGAATAACAATGGGTATTGCATAGCCATAATGGATGGATAAAGATTGCTAATTCTTTGCAATCCATTTGACTTATGGTCAATAATAATATCTCTCATAACATTCTCCTCCGAAAAATCACCAACAATGAGTGCTGCTATTTCGAAAGCGGTAGGCAAATTATAAATTGATAGGTCTTTCGAACGATTTTTAATCAACCTTATTCTCACAGACATGACATTTGAATTCTCAAAATGCTCACGTGCTATTTGAAAAACTTTTGCAATCTCATTGTGCTCATCAAGCATCGATACTAATTTTGAAATAACTTCTGCATCCAACTTTGATGTCGGCCTATCTCCTCCTAAAGATTTCATTCTATTGCTCAATTCATTCTCCAAGTCATAAATATAAAGTTGCGCAAATTTTGGGCTTTGACCTTCAACTGGAAGCAAAGAACCAAGCAAATGATGGTTTTTTCCACTAATGCGATAGATCTAGGGACTGAATCCATTATTTATTTGATTATCAACTTTAGCGCCAGTATAGGTAAACGCAAACATAGAATTGTATGCTCTAATGTTGTCCTTGAATTTAGATGAACCACTGTTGATGTAAAAAACTAGATTACTCTAATTATTCAATCACAGATAAATAAATGAGACAAAGAATTTTAAAGTGGTTCAGCCTTATATGAATGGCCTACGTCCATTGTTATGTTATTGCTGAGTGTTTAGGAATTCTCGATTACAAGTGCTATCAAGAAATTCCGGTCCCCTTGAATGAGGGTGATACAAGGTATTTATAGCCCTTAGGCTGTATATGAAAGGGTGTTACATTAAATGATACACATATGAAAGGGTAATTCATTTAATGCTCTTCAAACGTGTGTGTCAAGATGATAAGCATTCAATGAATAGTTGAACTGTTGATTATCTGGCAATTAATGCTGCGGTCGAGATGCAGCTCGAACCGCCTTAGTTGCTCGTCGTCCAAGAGTTCCTCGAAGCATTGGAGTTCCTAGGAGGACAAGAGTTCCTCGGAGGGTTGGTGTTCCTCGGAGTACACCTGTTGCTCGGAGTGAGTATGTTGGTCGGGAAAATGATCTTCCTCGTTGCTACTGTGCCACTTAGATTGACACATGTCTTCTTATTATTTGTCCACATCAGCATACTAATTTTGGTATCAACAGAAGCCCCCAATGTTTCATATTTCGAACTTTGAGGAGTATGGAACATTCTTTCTCGGTATATGGCAATATTAAATGACCTTCCTGGGTTTTAGGAGCCTTTTCTTCGTATTTGAATTTCCTTCCAAATTCGCAGAATCCGCCTTTTTGCATTTTTATAAGCGCTTCGATCTTCGTGCCCTTTTTATCCTTTTAGCCGCCGGTAGCGTAATAGTTTCTTTTTTGTAATCATTTCTTTCGCCGTTTCCCAAGGCAAAGTATTTAAGCTTCAGAGGCAATCCCATCGTCTTCTACCTTTTCAATTTCTGCTTTCGAGTTTTCTATAGTTTTTCTCTCTCATGTGCGTTCATCCCTTTCTTCGTTTGTTTATCAACAGATCTCCTTTTTCCTGTAAGATTTTCTTCCTTCTCCTTCCTTTCTTTTTATTCACCATGGTTTATATTATCGAATCTCTTGAGAAACTTCGTTCTGACTTTTCTATTCCTTCTTGGGTAACTTTGGAAAGTCTTTCTGAGCCTTCAAGTTATTTTGATTTGGCTGAGGGACATTGGTTCCCTAGCCTCTTTATTGTTGAATGTGGATTTTCTTTTCCACCAAACCCTTTGTGTTTAGAGTTCTGTCAGTATTTCGATGTTGTCCCTGCAAAAATAGCCCCCAACACATGGAGAATAGTTAATGAGGTGTATAGGTTAAATCAAACTCATGGAACTCGTATAGGAATTCCTGAGATTATGTACTGTTATAGATGGGCTGTTTTAGACAATGTTTATTATTTAAAAACTAGATTTTTGAATAGGGCTCTAGTAGTCAACCTCCCTGATACTAACAGGGATTATTTTGAACATGGAGTAGTTATAAAAAATTGGCAACATGCCCCTTTGGTTGGAGACGAAGTATATGAGGGTCCCAAATGCCCTCCATATGGCAATGGGATAGGTTATTTTCATTTTATTTTATTTCTGAATTTTTGATTTCATTGTGTTTGACAAAATGTATGACTGATATTTCAATATGTATTTGTTTGCAGTTGACAGTAAGAGAAAAACTCCCAAAGAATCAGAAGTTAATATAAAGCATTTGAAACATATCTGGAATTTGCATCGAAGAGTTGCAGACGAGCACATCAGGTCTGCTTCCTATTTGCTACAGTACAGTAGCTACACATCATCCTTTACTGCTCGTCCTGTGGTCAGCATTAGTGATCCTTTGCCAGCTTCTGAGGAATCTTCACCAGAATCTCACATTCCTTTGAGTCAGAAGATGGGTAAGAGAAGAGTTCCTGCTATCTTCTAGGAGACCTCCTCTGCTGGTGATGGAAAGAGAAACAAGGTTGATGTCCCAAAGGGGACAAAGAAAGTGGATGTTGTTCCTTCTGTTGCTGCTCAGAAGGCTGTCGAGAAGCCTCCAATGGCTCCGAGCAAGAGAAGTACTTATGTGGAAGTGGTCACCATTTCCCCCACCAAAGGTTCTTTGGCCGAAACTGCTGAAGTACCACTGAGGAGATTGAAGAAATCCTCCTCGATCAGTTTTTCTGAAACCATTCATCAGCTCCAAGCTAGTGGAGCTGGTGTTCCAACCATTATTCCCCCGAGTTCTGCAATGAGCTCGGTAAAGACTTGGACTATTCCTGAAGTCCAATGAATTAAAGAAAACATGTCTAGGGATATGCTGACATCCCTAGCTACTCGTCACATTGCTTCAGTAAGTTTCTCTTATCCTGAATTTTTTCTTTCTTTCAGTCAATATATGTATCTCGGCACTGACTTTTCATTACCTTCTTTTTTAGCTGGTGAGTTGCTTTAACACCATAGTGAAGAAAGATGAAGCGCTCAAGGCTTCAAGTTCCTCGTCCGGAGTAGAGGATGCTTTCCAAGGTTTAGCCCAATCTCTGAAGGAATCCCGTCAAAAATACGACGAGGATAGGGGTGAATGGGAAAAAAAGTTGACTGCGTCTGAGGCAGAGAAGGTACAGTTGGGCAATAAAGTGAAGGATTTGGAGAGAGAGAATAAAAAATATTCCGAGAAGCTCACAAGCTTTGGGGAGCTTGAGAATAAGTTGAAATCGGTCGAGGAAGAGCTGACCCTTCTGCGAGAAGTAAATCACCAGAAGGAGGAGGTGGAGGCCAAATTGAAAGCCACCGAGGATCTTCTATCCGAGAAGCTCTCCTCGGAGAAAATAAAGAGAAAAGCGGTTGTGAAGAAATCCTTTCGAACTGGTTGGGACAAAGGATGGGATAGGGGGTAGCGAAAATGATGACCCAGGTCAAGTATGGAAGTTTGAAATACTTCCGAGATGGTTGGGTTGCTGCCCTGCAGGAACTGAAGGTGAGCGAGGACTCTGAACTATTTCAACAACATCTCCCTGGTCCTCCTCCAGCTATTGAAGATGAAGAAGAGGATGAAGCTGCATTCGAGGAGTCTTCAGTGGTAGTGGGTGATCAAGTCCTTGCTCCACAACCTAATCAGACAGCCACCGAGGAGATTTCTTCCTTGCCTGCTCCTCCTGAACAAGTCCCAACTTCTGCGAACCAAATCGTTGTTCCCACCGAGCAACCAAGCTCCTCGTCCCAGCCTCCCGAGAAAGTCTTAGGAGACAAAGAAAAGTTGTGAAGTTGTTCGGTATTCTCTTTTATTTTCCTTTTACTTGTACTTTGTATTCTGAACGATGTACTCTTTTTGATGATGTAATAAAATCACATCTTTTAGTTCTTCTACATTGTTGATGCTCTGTCTTCTTCTTTTATTAACTCTTGCCTTCTCTTCTTTATTAGTTTATGACTAGAATGGAATTACTGTCTGCCAATGATACAAAACTGATGCAGCAATGCCATGAATATTTTAAAGCTGGCCATACTGACCTGAGTGCATCAGAAATTGCTGATATCCTTGGTCATGATGCTTCAGACCAAACAGTGGAGGCATATGAATACTTGAAATGTCTTCTTGATCGTGCTGTAGCCAACAACGTGGCTTATTATGACATGATCGAGGAGCTTCAATATACTTTAGAAGATCTTCAGACTCAGTACAAGGAATCAAATGCCTTGTTACATGAGGGGTATGAAAAGAAGTATCAACAGTTTTCTGTCGAGAAGGGCTACGACAAACTCCTTACTGGGTATGATGTCAGGGAGAGGACCCTAAAGGGAGAAGTTGAAGCTTGTAGACAAATTGCTGAACTGCTGGAGCAAGAGAATAATAATTTGCAGAAAGAGCTAGCACAATATAAGTCTGCAGCCTCTTTTTCAACAGCGGTAATCCCAGTGACTGATGAGGGATTTTCCTTCTTAGAGGTGGAGAATGCCAAATTAAGGCAAGAGTTGGATATCCTGAGAAGGTCTGGTACTTCTACTTCTAATCGGGGACGAGGAAGAGGTTCTCGTGGGCGAGGAAGAGTTGCCCGGGATGTTGTCGAGGAACGAAATACTCCATCTGCTCGGGGGCGATCAAGAACTCCTCGTAGTATTGAAGAAGCTCGTACTCTGTCAATATTGGAAACTCAAGCGTACCAATTGAATGCAAAAGATCGGGCTTTGTCTTAAATGTCCAAAAAAATCCAAACTCTGGAGGATCAACTTGCATCGACAAAATTTGCTCTGTATAATAAGAATGCTCTTGCCAGAAACTTTCATGAGAAGCTTGAAAAGTTGACATTTCAATTTAATAAACAGCCCAGGGAGTTCTGGATGGCTGGATACAATGAAGCGTTATTTCACTTAGATGATCGTATCCAGAATGCCAATAACGAGGGTTACAATCAAGGTTGGCTGAATGCCTTGGGCGTGCTGAAGCTCGAATAGGGGCACTACCCGTGGTATTATTATGATCCCGGGGTTCTTGACTTGCCAGTGCCACCGTATAACTTGGACATGGAATGGATCCCAGCTCGGGCCATTCCTCGGAGCTTAATTGTAAAATACCTTGGCGACTATAATCTTCACTCTCAGATCGAAGTATCTCATCCCGAGCATCTATTGGATACTCCTTCAGTAATGAATGTCAGAATGCTCCGAGATATTAACTTCATTAATTCTCCTCTTTGCTTGGAAGATCCTCCCGCTGGCGAGGAGCCTGTTTCAAAAGCTAAGGGAAAGAAACCAATAGAGTAGGGATCTCAATGTAATAGTTAGTACACATGTAATTTGTAATTCATTTTGAATTTTAATGACAGACTTTCATTTTCTGTTTGCAAATCTGTATTGCTATTGTCTTGTGCTTGTTAAACATTATTGTATGGTTCATCGACCAATTTAGTAATAAAAATTACAAGTATTCGTAATGTTGCTCGATCACTTAATAATAAAGTAATGAGTATATAAAAAAATGTCTAAAATTTCTCCAACCAACCAAGGTTGTCAAATTGTGAGGTTGCCAAATTGTCCTCATCGACCAATTATAGTTAGTGAGAGTTTTTATCCCCGACCAGCTATACTTGGTAAATTTTTATCTTTTTCATAAAATGTGCCCGACCAACCAAGGTCGATGATTTTTCCTTGTCGACCAACTATAGTTAGTGGGTTTTTATCCCCGACCAACTATACTTGGTTCAGTTTGGAAGATTTGTTTTTCGAGGAACTTTTATATAATAAACTTACTTCCCGACCAACATAAGTTGGCATTTGAGAGCATATCTTGTTTCCTAACCAACCGAGATTGGCCTTTCGTCGATCATCTTTTATTCTCGCCCTTTTACCAACCGGAGTTGGTCGTGGGTCTGAACTATCATGTCCACTAGCTCTTTTACCAACCTGAGTTGGTCACACTAGTGTACGCCTCCTAATCAAAGGAGTATAGTTTGTTCTCCCCCTTTTACCAACCGGAGTTGGTCGCGGGTTTGAACTATCGTGTCCACTAGCTCTTTTATAAACCTGAGTTAGTCACGCTAGTGTACGCCTCCTAACCAAAGGAGTATAATTTGTTCTCGCCCTTTTACCAACCGGAGTTGGTCGTGGGTTTGAACTATCGTGTCCACTAGCTCTTTTACCAACCTGAGTTAGTAACGCTAGTGTACGCCTCCTAACCAAAGGAGTATAATTTGTTCTCGCCCTTTTACCAACCGGAGTTGGTCGTGGGTTTGAACTATCGTCTTCTTTTTACTGCCGAGCAGCATTGCGTACCGAGCACCGTAGTGTTAAACACACTAGTATTCCCCGAAAAACTTTCAATAAAAGGAAAGAAGATTGTGAAATATCATCATTTTATTCATATTGATGGAATTGCTTTACATTTTACATCACTTATAATACTTCCGTAGGTGTTCAGCATTCCATGCATTCTTAAATTCCTCTCCTTCTAGAGTTGCTATTCGGTAAGTTCCTGGTCGGACAACTGCGATAACTCGGTAAGGTCCATGCCAGTTTGCTTCCAACTTATTGTGCTTCTGAATGACCTTCTTTAGCACGTAATCTCCTTCTTTTAAGTCGTATTTTTTCACCCTCTTGTTGTAGAACAGGGCTGTTCACTGTTGATAAGCAGCATTCCTAATGGCTTCCTCTTCTCTAACTTCCTCGATCATGTCCAAATCTAATCTCCTCATCAGGTCGCTGACTGGGGAATTGAAATTCAGCACTCTGTGTGTTGGAAGACCCAACTCGGCAGGTATTACAGCCTCACTTCCAAATGCCAGCATATATGGTGATTCTCCAGTCGCTGCTCGGGGTAAGCCCACAATACTGACTGTAGCTCATTAATCCAATTAGCTTTAGCCTCACTTAGCCTCTTCTTCAAACCATTTAATAACGTTCTGTTCGTCACTTCAGTCTGCCCATTGCTTTGAGGATGGCCTGATGCTGAATGAACCTTCAAAATGTTTGACTGATGACAATAGGCAGCAAACTCCTCGTTATCAAATTGTGTTCCATGGTCTGTGATGAAGGCATGAGGGAGACCATATCGGCAGATGATATTCTTCCAAACGAATTGGTACACCTTCTCGTATGTCATATCAATCAGAGGCTCAGCTTCTACCCACTTAGTAAAATAATCCACTGCGACGACGAGGTAGTTGAATCTTCCTTGGGTCGTTGGCAGTGGTCCAACCAAATCAATTCCCCACACGGCGAAAGGCCAAGGGGAAGTTATGGGTGTCAACAATGCTTGTGGAGTTCGTCGGACGGAGGAAAAACGTTGGCATTTATTACATTTCTTAGCATAGGCTATACAATCAGCCCTCATCGTTGGCCAGTAGTATCCCTGCGTCATCACCCTTTGCAACAGTGTCCGACCTGCTACATGGGCTCCACAAGACCCTTCATGGATCTCTTCAATCAATTCTTTCACCTCGGAGGGATGTACACATCTTTGCAAACCTGCAATAATTCCTCGTCTATACAAAACACCATTAGTTAGTACATACCGAGCAGCTTTAAACTTTAATTTTTTGGCAGCGATCTTATCCTCCGGTAATTCTCCTTCCTCGACATATGCCCTGATGAGATCCATCCAAGATGGTCCTAAATCAAGGGAAATAACATTCATCGTCAGGCCTTCATCTATGCTTCGACTTTCTAACACCTCAATTGGTATCGTTCTTCGCAACTCGGTACGAGTAGCTGATGCTAGTCGGGCCAGTGCATCTGCTTGTGCATTCTCCATTCTTGGTATTCTGATCAACTGAATGGCATCAAATTCTGCCAATAACTCCATCGCCTTTGCATGATACTTGACCATTAATTCTCCTTTAACTGCATACGTTCCCATCATCTGATTCACAATTAATTGAGAATCACTGAATACCATCACTTGTTGCGCTTCCATAATCTTTGCTAAATTAAGACCTGCTATCAAGGTTTCATACTCAGCCTCATTATTGGAAGCTTTAAATTGGAATCGTAAGGCATATTCCACGTCAATCTCGTCTGGGGTGTTCAAAACAATCCCTGCCCCACAACCTGTTGTGCAAGATGACCCACCTACATATAACCTCCATGTAGGTAACTCGTCTTCAAATTTCTTTTCTGACAGAGTTCCTCGGTGAAATATCTGATGTTTCCTTTCATCCTCCCCTGATATTTTTTGTTCTTCGTCGACCATCTCTTCTCGCCCTTTTACCAATCGGAGTTGGTCTGGGTTTGAATTTGATGATCTTTCTACATCCACAAGCCCTTTTACCAACCGGAGTTGATCTGGACTCATGTCTGTTGATCCTGTAACATCCACAGGTTGGTTAGCGAGCAACTTTTGCTCCTCGGGGGTATCAGGATATGTAAATTCTGCTATAAAGTCTGCTACAGCCTGCCCTTTTAATGACGATCTGGGTTCATATACAATATCATATTCACCAAGCTCTATTGCCCAATACATCAGTCCCCCTGATTTTTCTGGCTTATGAAGGGCTTGTCTCAATGGCATGTCGGTGTATACGACGATGGTATGGGCCTGGAAATAAGGCCTCATTCTTCTACTTGCTTCAATTAATGCCAATGCCAATTTTTCCAACTTTGGGTACCTGATCTCTGCACCTCGGAAAGCCTTAGTTGTGTGATAAATTGGCTTCTGGACTCCATTCTCCAATCTGATCAATGTCGAGCTGACTGCATTCTCTGATACTGCCAGGTATAAGTACAACTTTTCTCCCATCACTGGCCTGGACAGCTGTGGAAGTGTTCCCAGATATTTCTTCAAGTCTTGAAAGGCTTTTTCACATTCATCATTCCACTCGAAAGTTTTTCGGAGTGTTTTGAAGAATGGAAGGCACCTATCAGTTGCTCGAGATACAAATTTATTGAGCGCTGCAACTCGTCCAGTAAGACTCTGCACTTCTTTCTTCTTCGTTAGAGATCGCAACCCTAAAAGAGCTTTGATCTTTGCTGGATTTGCCTCAATGCCTCGCTGGTTGACGATGTACCCGAGGAACATTCCTTCTCGTACTCCAAAGGTGCACTTCGTCGGGTTGAGCTTCATCTGGTATTTATCCAGCTGATCAAAGGTCTGACCTAAGTCAAGTAGATGATCAGCAGCTTTCTTGCTCTTTGTCAGCATATCGTTGACATAGACCTCCATATTGCAACTGATTTGTTCGGCAAAAACCTTATTCATCAGCCGCTGATATGTCGCTCCTGCATTTTTCAAACCAAAAGGCATAACATTATAACAATAAGTTCCCCTAGGGGTAATAAAAGAAGTGCTTTCCCTGTCTTCAGGTTTTATTTTGATCTGGTTGTAACCAGAGTAAGCATCCATGAAGCTGAGCAGCTCGTGCCCCGAGGTAGCATCCACTAGTTGGTCAATTCTGGGCAATGGGAAGTGATCCTTTAGGCAGGCCTTGTTGAGATCAGTGAAATCAACACACATTCTCCATTTATTATTTTTCTTCTTTACCATCACTACATTTGCCAACCAGTCTGGATACTTCACATCTTCAATGAATTGGGCTTTCTGGAGCTTCTCGGCCTCCTCTTGTATAGCTTGATTCTTCTCGGGACTAAATACTCTTCTTCTTTGCTTTACAGGCTTGATCTCCTTATTCACATTGAGCTCGTGACATAAGAAGTTTGGATCTATTCCTGGCATGTCCTCATGACTCCATGCAAAAGTTTTCTTCCTGTTTCTCAAGAAAGTTATCAACTCCTGTTTTATTGAAACATCCAACGATGAACCTATCTGGGTTACTCGTTCAGGGTGTTCGTCGTCCAGAATAACATTTTCTGTAGATTCCACTACCTGTCCTTTTACAAGTTGGGATTCATCTATGGGATCAAGTGTTTCAATTTCTGTACCTTCCTCCACCTGGCAGGTAGTAGTCTTTTTCCTTGATTCTTTAAGCTCCTCTTTCTCGGCAGACGAATAATAGCATTTTCGAGCTACTTTCTGATCACCTTTCACAACTCCTACTCCGAAATTTGTTGGGAATTTTAAACACTGATATACTGTAGATGGAACTGCTTCGAACTTCTTCAAACCAACTCTTCCCATGATGATATTGTAAGCTGACTGCACATTCTTATCTATCACAAAGAAGCGTATTCTTTCTGTTCGACAAGCAGGTCAAGTTCCAATGAATATATCCAACTTGATCGTCCCAAGTGGAAAAACTTTCTCGCCAGCAAAACCCAATAGAGGTCTGTGATAAGGTTCCAATTGAGATAATTTTAAATTTAAACTGTCAAAGCATGAATAGTACATGATGTCGACCGAACTACCATTATCTACTAGCACCCTTGAAATCACTACTTCTTTCATCCTCATTTTGATCACCAAAGGGTCGTCGTGAGGGTAAAGAACACCTGCCAGGTCGTTTTTTGAAAAGCCAATGACCAGCTTCTCTTTGTTTACCTTCCTCGGGCGATCCTCTTCAGCCAAATTTATCTGCTGAATGTATGAGCAAGCCTGAGCCTCATCGAGATAAGCTTTTCTTTTTGCAGTAAGGTCTCCTCCTCCTGCATCTCCTCGTGTAATGACATTACAATCAAATGATCCAAAGCGTATTGAAAATACCTCTCATTCTGGCTGCCTTTGTTTCTTGGGAAGATCGGGGTCATCCTCTGTGTCATCTTCATGATCCCTTTTCTTTTTCTCCTCTGCTCGACGAGGAGATCTAGACCTTTCTCTAGTTCGGTCATTATTTCTTCTTTCGCCTCCCCGATCAACATACTTTGCTAGTTTCCCTCTTCGGATGAGTGTTTCGATCTCGTTCTGAAGAGCTATGCAATTTTTGGTCTTATGGCCGTGATCCTTATGGAACTCACAATATTTATCCCTGTTCCTTAGGTCAGGGTCTGACCTCAGTTTCTTTGGCCACTTTACTTCCTCGTTATTCTTGATTTCTTCCAAGACATGATTAATACCCATTTTCAAAGGAGTATAATTATCGAATTTCTTCAGGACTTCCCATGACGATTTATTATTCTTGGAATGCTTGTCACCGCCATTCCCCTTATGCTCTTTCTTCTTGGATTTGTCGTCTTCCACCTTGATTTCTTTATCCATATTCTTCTTCGCAGCCATAGCCTCCTCGGCATTCATGATTTTGGTCGCTTTCGCCATCAACTCTGACATAGTTGTAGGTGGATCTTTAGCCAAAGTGTAATACAACTTGTTAGGTAACAACCCACTCATCAAGGCGGTGATTGTTGTCTTTTCCTCATAATCTATGACTTCCAGTTTCTCGTTATTGAAACGAGTTATGTAATCTCTAGTGCTCTCACCTGATTTTTGTCTAACACTTAACAAGTGTGCTACTCTTTTTATTGGCTTTGCTCCAAAACAGAAATCGCCGATGAACAGCTCGGTCAACTGAAAGAAAGTTGAAATCTTACCCCGAGGAAGATTGTTGTACCATATCTGGGCAGCTCCAGTAAGAGTTCCTGAGAATTCTCTGCATCTCATCTCGTCGGGGATAGCATAGATATCGGCGGCAGCTTGATATTGCTCTATATGAAGAACAGGATCTGTCTTTCCATGATATTTGGGGGTCACTACTGGTGCTTTAAATTTCGACGGGGTAGGAAAACCCACAATGGCCTGGACAAAAGGTGTCCTTTGAATAAAAGTTCGTTGTAAGGGATTCTTCGCCTTGGCCATTTCTCTCAATCTATCCTCCAAGCGCTGAATGGAACCTTTCCACGCATCGTTTCCTTCCTCAGGCTTATTAGTTCGAGCAATTGATTGTTCTGATGTGGCCTCCCGAGATCTATCTTGACGAGCAACTGGTCGTGATTGTGTTGATCCTTCTCTTAGAACTGATGGTCGTCGAAAACTCCTCGACATGGTCTTAGGTGGACTCTTATTCCTCCTTGGGCCTAATCGACTGAAAGGAGACACCCTACTCAGTCTTTCCAAGGCACTGGGTCTTTCTGGAGAGAAAGTGATACGTTGATCAGTATCTGTAGCCCTTATTGACGAAGTTCGCCCAGGTTGATAAGAGAAATCATCAGACTCCTCATTACGATATGACTTAGTACGCCTGGATCGTGAAGAAAGTAAATAAGTTTGCCTCTGATCGCTTTGCTGTCCTGAACGTGCAGGTGCACCGCCATGAAGGGTCTGCATGAGTTGCCTCATTATTTCTTGCATGGCGGTTTGTCCTTGAGCCAGATTCGTCATAATCCCAGCCAGATCTGGAGGTGCAGAGGGATTTGGAGGATTTCCAGCATCTCGATTGCTGGATTCCGGGTTATCTGCCATTGATGATGAATGATTTTCGGTGAAAAATGATAATAACAATCGTTCCCACAGACGGCGCCAATCTGTTGATGTAAAAAACTAGATTACTCTAATTATTCAATCACAGATAAATAAATGAGACAAAGAATTTTAAAGTGGTTCAGCCTTATATGAATGGCCTACGTCCACTGTTATGTTATTGCTGAGTGTTTAGGAATTCTCGATTACAAGTGCTATCAAGAAATTCCGGTCCCCTTGAATGAGGGTGATACAAGGTATTTATATCCCTTAGGCTGTACATGAAAGGGTGTTACATTAAATGATACACATATGAAAGGGTAATTCATTTAATGCTCTTCAAACGCGTGTGTCAAGATGATAAGCATTCAATGAATAGTTGAACTGTTGATTATCTGGCAATTAATGCTGCGGTCGAGATGCAGCTCGAACCGCCTTAGTTGCTCGTCGTCCAAGAGTTCCTCGGAGCATTGGAGTTCCTCGGAGGACAGGAGTTCCTCAGAGGGTTGGTGTTCCTCGGAAGGCTAGTGTTCCTCGGAGTACACCTGTTACTCGGAGTGAGTATGTTGGTCGGGGGAATGATCTTCCTCGTTGCTACTATGCCACGTAGATTGACACGTGTCTTCTTATTATTTGTCCACATCAGCATACTAATTTTGGTATCAACAACCACCATCATTTTCAGAATTCAGTAGATCGTTCAAAATATGTGGTGCTCTTTTTATAATGGGTAAGATGATCTTTCCTTCTTGGCAACACAATGAGAATTTAGGACACGCAGGAGCACGGTTCTTATCAATTCTCCCCTCGTACCATAGAATTGCACTACAATTGTCATAAACGGGGCTTGGACCACCAAAATCCCATACTTCTTTAAACTTTCCTATAAATTCGTAAAATTTTCGCATTTGTTAAACCATAATATAAGTAAATCCATAATTTTTTATGAGCTTTTTCAATGAACGCTTACTAATACCGTACTTACTTTTCATAATGCTATTCAAATGATCCTTACTTCGATTCGTACGCTCGGTTGGTGTTGTATCTCCTATATTTCCTACATTACATATAATTGTCATTAATTATATAACAAAAAATATATTTCTTTCTATTTTAGGTACGTGTTACTATTATGTACAGTTAATAAATGACTAACCCGATCCAGTTACAGCATAGAGTGATTCCAAAGCATAGTTTACAAAGGTAATGTTATATCCACAATAGTTACTGGGATGGTTAATCACATTTGATGAGTCATTAGCAATCGTTGTTGTTATGACATCTCCATTTTATAGTACTTTGGTTCAAGACATAATTGTCTTCAATTTCTTTGTGGTAGCACTGCCTCGGTTCCTTACATTGTCAGCAGTACAACTAAGATGCCGAATGGAAGACATGTCTTGAACCGAGGGATGAAGATTATACGGCATATTACTTAAAGCAATACTTGGCGTTGGCGTTGGCGTACGACGTATGTTACTTGATCTCTTACGAAACATAATCAACCTACGACGGGATCTAACAATGCGAGATTAGTATGCAGGATCGATCTAATTTGAACGAAAATAACAATTATGTTTTATTGGTTGAATAATATCATGATATATATATATATATATATATATATATATATATATATATATATCATTGTTTCTCTATCTATTTGTGTAATATTTCCACATAAGAAGATAAAGTCGTTGCTTTTTTAGTTTGCTGAAGAAAATAAAAGTTTTATTCATTTTAACATAAAGTATTGGATGGGTTTCTTGCTATCAAATGAAGACAGTCATGAATTCTCTGTCCATTTAAGAAGACAGTCATTGCTTGTTATTATTTGAAAGAAATATATGGCTATGTTAATAGTTGTACATACACCCAAATATTAGTCAACACACACACACACACATACACATACACACACATTAATACAAATACATGTGTTCCTGCAGATATAAATCACCAGCAGCGTCTACACCCTAGCACAACAACAGAGCAGGCAAACCAGTTGATATTTTGGTTAAAGATTTTATGTTTTCAAAGTATTTCATATGGATTAATTCATATGTAAACTTTTAGATTTTATTAACATGATTAACATCATGTTCATACTATATAATTATTGTGAGGTTTCATTGTGAAATTTCCATTTTGAGATTCGTGGGAAGTATATAGAGTAAAGTTTTATATTTTATTAATATGATTAACATCGTGTTCATACTATAACGACCACCTAATTTTACTTCTAAACCATATACCTAAGGACTTCCGTTCGTTTTAATAGTGTGTGCAATATGGAGCATCCCACCATACTTGATTCTACCAGTTTTTTTACCTTACATAGCTATATCTGACTATTAGCACTGTAGTGGTAGGTAACATCTTCATCACACCCAGCCACATCCCAATAAGCATCACCACGTCGCGCGACCCCTACACCCGGACCCATCTAACTTCTCCCTTCGACCTCTACCAAACAACCATGAGAAATACACCCTCATCCTTAACCTTGCAACCAACAGCAAATGATCCTTGACTATCTCTGATATTTTATTAACTTGTGAAACCTTAGCCTGAGCCAAATGACAATCAACAACAACACTATTGCTTGGTCTGTACAATTTATCCTCTCGGTGCGTGCGTCGATGACATTTGCTTTTTTTATCTTTTCTATTTCATATTTAGCAGAATCTAATTTCTCCTTGTGTTTTATCTGCTTTGTACAACTTCTGAGATTTTCAGGAGTTTGGGGGACCTCAAAGACATCTGGGGCACTCGAGGTCCCAACAGAATCCATATTAATCTCGTTTTCCAATGAATCTTCTAAATCTTTAATTTTATCTAGTTCATTCACTATTGTTCCTTTTATTGTATCTTGGGAAAATAATGAAGAACTCAATCTCCCCCTCAAATTCATGTAATGCTCTCCCTCTATCACTTTCACCTGTTCATCCAACTTTCTAATTTGTTCCCAATATGTATTAATATCACCAACTGCAAAATCAACACATTGTTGATTTAATTCTTCTTTCCTTAATTCCTCTACCATCTCTGGACTCACATATCTCTCTCTTTCGGTCAAACCCTTTTTAAAGTTCAAGAAATAGACCTGAATAGTAGGAGCAGAATTTCTCCTCCCAATGCTATGAACACTTGTGCCGCCGATTAAATTCTCATTTCTATGCAATAAATTTCCAGAAAATTTTAATTCCCCCACCCCCGGGTCGATACTACCCATGCTCAATAGTTTGTATATATGATAATCTAGAGCGGCGATCTCATTTCTTTCTGGTACATGAGATCCTCAAAAATCTCTAGAGATTCCTCAGTGTGACACATTTTTTCCTCGGCCAGTATCTTGTATTGCTCGGCTTCCATTTTAAGAGCAGCCTTTTCCCCTTGTAGGCAGAGTATCATGGATAGTGCCCCGCTGGCAGCGGTGGCGGAGAATTCTATCTCCACATCTAGTTCGTTGTATAGTTTTTATAGATATTTTTGTTGAACACAAAGTGCTTCTCTCAGAGCTGTAAGGTTTATTTCTGACATCTTCAAAGTCATATTATTTCTATTTGCTTGCAGACAAATCCAATATGATCCTGTAGAACCAATAGGGAACCCAGAAAATAAAAGGAAAAAAAAACACCACTCCTCTTAAGAAATCCAATTTCAAGATATGGAAACAAAATTCAAACTTTAGGAAGAAATATCGGCTTCAAGAGACAAAAGAAAATACAGAAAAAAAGATCCACTGAAATAGGAAATAAGACTATAACATTTTTTATTTTCTTTTTACGACAAATAAATTTTTAACTTGCCATATTTTGTTTTCTTTAAAAAGAAAATAATATCAAGTTTAAGACCTTAACCTTGATAATAATCTGTGTAATGAGTAAAGGGGTAAGAACCTCATATTTATGGTTAACTATAACTGAAAAATAAGAAATCCCTTTATATTAATATGTGCGAAGGATTTCGTGCGGCGCTTACTAAAAAATCTGTATTATCTGTGAAAACCAGATGAGCTTTTGAATCAGTTCCCTAGAAGAAGGGCACACTCCCATCATCATCGATAGTAACAAATTTAGTTTTCATAGAGCTGTCATAGAGAATAAATGCAAATTTTTATGTAGATCACTCATAACCTGATCAGCAGGATAGGAACCTCTATCCCTCAACATCCTATAAGCTTCAATAACAATGATCACTTCATTTGCTATCTTGTTTAACCCGTATTGTTGCTTCAGATGTGCAACGTTCTTAATGTGTCCTTGAAACAAATAAAATATGTCGTCCACTGCAAAAAACAATCTGGGGAGAAGAGGGTTTTGTTTGTCAATGGAGTAGGCCAAGAGAGTGGATAACCTAAGGTAGGGTTTTGTTTGTCAATGGAGTAGGCCAAGAGACCGCATAACCTAAGGTCGATGGTAACAAAACCAGGGTGTGGAGAAGAGAAGTGGTCACCCAAAAATCCATCTTTGAGTGCACTCACTGGGTCGGAGTGTGGATTTTGTAGAGCCTCAGGGCTCTTTGCAACAGATTTGTCAAACACTGCAAGCCTTTTTTTTAGTTTCTTGATCCGAATAATCTCAAACGCAAGTATAACTATGTTTAAGTATTTATATAAATATTGACTGTCTATTCCACTACTAGCCATTGATTGTTTATTCGACTGCCCTCCTACACATCCATTAAAATAACTGGTGGCTTATCTCAGAGATTGAATGCCTATATTAGGTTCTATATTTAATCGAGAGGAATGATGCTCAAGTTAATGGTTTTTAACTTCATTTGCCTAGATTTTTTCCCATCTGAACTTTGCTGAATTGGATGTTTGTACATTATTATTAATTGATAATTTTTTAGATATCTTCATCGTTTGAGGTATGGTTGTCTTTTCAGGGTTCAGATGCTGATATACTACATTGTATCTTCCCTAATTTATCTAGCAAAGATATATAGTAGAGAACTCAAATGACAAAACCAAGATGCATATAATTTATGCCAGTGTTACGTTTGAGCACATTCTTTTGAAGGTATTTATAACCTGTCTTTTCGTATTATATCATATCTAAATGTGAGGAATGTTTGACCCAAGATGGAAACTTTGTGTCTTGGCATCTTACATCTTATATTACTTATAAAATGCAATAAAGGAGTTAAGGCTCCTTATTATTTAGGTTGTGCCTGTGGCACTCTAATCAGGTGTTCTCTCCCTTTATTCGTGAATAATGAAACGCCTTATAAGAAAGAGAGCATTAACATCTACCTCTTTAATTTTCTAAAAAAAACAACCGATCCCTATATCATTATCTCTTTCTTCTCTCCACTCTTACATAAAACTTTTAGATTCCACACCAATGCCCATCTACACCAAATAATGTTTTTTTTAGTTCTATATGTATCTACATACGCACAACCATATTTAACTGAGTTAGTTGCGCAGTACCCCTCAAAGTTCAGATCCACTAAATTAGTACCTGTATGTTGCCATTTCCGGTAATCCATGATTTCCATTGCATAAACTGGTGGCCCGAAGACAACAAATAGGGAATCACCTCGACAACCACCTCTGTTTTTCTTTCTATGTGGAGGTCTTTGTCTTTATAGAACCCCATTTGAAGTCCAAAATAAATGAATTTTGGAGTAACTAGTTTTTATTTTCTCATTGCTCAGTTCTTGGTGGGCATATATATATATATATATATATATATATATATATATATATATATATATAACCCCTGCACCCGGACCCAACCAACTTCTCCCTTCGACCTCTACCAAACAACCATGAGAAATACACCATGATCCTTAACCTCGCAACCAACAGCAAATGACAACCCTGGACCAAAAAATATTCTCAAGCCACTATAAAAACTTAACCTCCACACTCACCTTAACCCCACCTTGACCTTGAACATATAATTGTGACCTAAGCACTAAAAATCCTAATTGGCTTTGGGCCTTTAGAGACAATTCAAATAATGTTCTAAAAGGAATGTGATTGTCTAGATCCTAGGTAAAAATATTTTTATTTCTAAGTAGTCAAATCAATGTATCAATATTTGTAGATACACCAAAATATTAGTCAACACACACACACACACACACACACGCACACACACACACACACACACACACACATATATATATATATATATATATATATATATACATGTGTTCCTGCAGATATAAATCGACAATAGCGTCTACACCCTAGCACAACAACAGAGCAGGCAAAGCAGTTGATATTTTGGTTCAAGATTTTGTGTTTTCAAAGTATTTCAGATGTATTAATTCATATGTAAAGTTTTAGATTTTATCAACATGATTAACATCATGTTCATACTATCCACCTCAAAATTTTTTGTTTCACATCATGTCCAACTTTTATAATTTGTTTTCCTTACACATCACGATATACTCATTTATCCCATGGACGTAGAAATGAGCATTTCAGCTTGATATCCGACACCAAGCTACAAATCAACGGCGTTTCATCGGCCTTAGGCCTGCAGGCAGAACCCGAGACTACACGTGGATCAGAACCTTAGGTGATAAAAATTTGATTTTTAAGTACACATCATTGGGACAATTGATAATGAATTGAAAATATTACGAAAATAAAAAAAATATTTATTTCCTTCAAATAACAACATAGCCAAATAATTACAAAGTGGGAACCAAATATTACAGGGGTAATTTTGGTGTTTACAAAAAATACATCCAATTCTTTCTCTTTCAATCATTTTATCAAACATCTATTGGGCATTTTTTTAATATGCCAGTGTCTTATGCCTTATCATATACACAACAAATTATAACAACTCAAAGTTAATACATTGAAATAGATATTAGAGATTGTAGACTTACTTGATCAGATGTAAGAATGTAGATTTCCTTAACAAAATGTAAGAAACTCTCCAACGGATGATTCCGACTTTGATCAGTCCGCCGTTTATTTCTATCGGATTTAATAGATTTCTCATATGCCTTTACATATGCCATTATTAATTCTGCAACTGTAATCTCTTAACTGCTAGACATAGCAGTATATGGTAAGGAGGAGTTATTTTTGAATTCTAATCGACATTTACACATTAATGTTGGTGGAGATAGGAAAGATTTGGGTTTATGCTTACTCAGATGGAAGACGAACTATGGCATCTTACGTGGAAATATATGTTGACTATTATTAAGGGTATAATAGAAATTTTAAATTTAATGAGGATAGTTTAGTCTTCTAACCATTGAAGAGAAAATTCCTTCTTTTTAGGTAGTAGAGATAGAGATAAGAGATTAGACCATCTCTAATAGTTTGACAATCTATAAAGGACTTGAGACCCATTTCTTATCTAGGTGTCATATTTACGCATTATAAGAACAAACTCATCTCTTTTACATCTCCGACACTAGTTTCTATTCATAGTGATTTGGCATATATGTGAACCGAGATGTTTTTTTACTGCCGAAATTTAATGGAAGTTAAGCCAATAGCAACAACCTAAATGAAACGTGGGCATTCCATGTCAGATTACCTAACCGTAACTCCATTTCTAGATGTGGGAATAGTAATGAAAATTTTCAATATGAATCATCCACCACATCAGATTCGCTCTCGTATAGAAAGTGTGGTTGAAGCAATTTTTTTACCTATTTTCTTTTCTATAACAGAAAATGGCATTGAAAGAAACAAGCATCGGAGAAGGCCTTAGAGTAGATTTGATTAGATAGAATAGATTTACACTGTCTTACCCTTGGCAGTTCTTTCTCGCACACATCTCCTCCTCTCTTGCCCTAATCCGAACCCACCCAAGCTTAATTCATACCCACCTAAGGCTAGAGATTAGTAAACACAGCACGACCTCTATTCCTCATTTTTTCTTCCCAACCTGTTATCCCTCTAATCCACGCACGACAAATAATACCATTTTTTGAGGAGAAGACCTTTCATTCTTACGTTCTGCAATAGCCCAGGGGCATACTCATCAGGTTAGGGTTTCAAAGTTTGCTGTTACTTTTAGGGTTTCCTTTTTTTTTTTGAAATTATCTGTATATGGTTCTCTAGCGTGGTTTTAGGGTTTGATTACAATTTCTTTGGATTTGGCTAAGCTGTTCCATTTCACTTAATTTTTGTTATTTTAAAATATATGTATTTTAAATTTGGATCCATTTTTGTTATCTTAAAATATATTGATAGCTTGATTTTACAGATTTAGCGGGATAAGTTTGCTGTTGAGCGGTGTAGAAATATTAAAATCCACAAGGACAAAATTAATCCGCCGCTGGCCCACACACTCAATCGCATTCGTGGCACGCTAGACTGACCAGTACTATCACAGTTCACTCTATTCCTAACCTCTTCTATGTTTGTGTACGTGCAACAAAATGGAGCCGAAACCAGTGATCAATCTCTCCAATCCAATAGCCACCTCCATGAGCACTATCCCGGAACTCATATCTCCTCTCCGATCAGCTTTTCGCATGTCCGAATTCGACAATGTCGAAAAAATTCTGATGAATCGAGAATCAGCCATGAAAATCAAATACGACGCCATGGAAAAGGAACACGGCGAAATTATGCTGAAAAAGCTAGAGATGGAAGTTGAGTTGAAGGAGTTGAAGCGTGCCAAAACTAGAGCAGACGATGAGATTGAAGCTTGGAAGAACAAATTTGAAGAGCTGGCGTCTCGTGTTTTACGCTTGGAACAAGACGTCAATAAATTGACCAGAGCAAATGTCGGGGGTGGCAGGGGCAATTTGGTCCAACCACAAAATCAGGAGACTCTATTTAATTGCCTAGGTATTCTTTACTTTTAACTCACATTTTTATATTCTTGATATGAATAATTTTTTAAACTAGATTTTGGCCCCGTGAGATGTGCCGACGGTTTGTAAATCTTTTTCTAACGTATTTGCAATTTTTCAAATGTTATACTTATGGTGGGTGGAAATAATATTGGCGAAGTCATCATATTACACAATGTCTTTGGTTCTTCAGTAATGGTAACATGAAATCATCATCTAACACAATTTCCTTGGTTCTTCAGTAATGCCTATGGAGCAATATAATATAAAGTAAAATCCTAATTAAAGTTCTCCTGGTCGTGCTCTGCCAATACACCTTATATTTGATTAAAATTTTAAAAAAATACTATTAATAGTATCAGACTGTATTACAATAGCACTCAAAACCTCTTATTAAATTGTGTTACAACAAACCCTCTTCTTTATTAGCACAATACACCAATACCTTTATGAAAAATTACAAACAACCAATAAATAAAATCAAACTGTAACAAAATGATGTAAATCTTCAAATGCGGAAGCGTTATTATTACACTACACAACAATTACACTACACAACAACTAATAAATTAGACTAGTGAAATGAGTTTCTTTCTCTCTCTATTCTCAATTCTCAATATTCAAGGTCAACTACAAATGAGGGTCAATGGGCCTATTATAGGAAGAGTTAGCTTGCTAATCAAGCTAATACCCCAAAAGATCCAAAATGATAACTAATACCTAAAAATGACCCATTGGTCCCAAACATACTTGGAAACTAATTAAAAACTAAAAATAAAGGAAAATTACAATAAACCCTAAACTAAAAAATGGAAAATAAAAAATTGTCGTCTCCTGTAGGCACAACTACGCGTCACTTGTCGCTATAAATCTCATACACATCACAAAAATTGAAACTCCTAGTCAAATTCCCTATAAAAGTACAGCAATAAATAAAGCCTAATTTGACAGATTTTTTGGGTAGAGAATTGGATAAATTCTCACAATGAGGTATGTGAAAATCTTGTGGAACTGGTTGTTGTTAAATAGCTCTATATTACAATCTCTTGAAATCATATCTATTATTTTCAAATATCAAATGGAAGAATAAGAAATCATTTGGGTAAGCTCAAAAGACTATATTTATCACTTTTTCCGATGGATAGCTTATAGAACCCTTTGACGTGAATTGTGGTGTGAACTACTATAAAAGTTGAAGGATAATTAAGATTACATTAATTAAAACATAAATTATGTACATAAATTCTTGTTAGTAGAGATGAAAATGAGCAAGCCTAGCTCCAGTATGGCGCAACCCCGTCGAACACTGTGAAGTGAGAAATCATCCACCGTATACCTTGATGCCAACTTCCACAACCTCAAAATAAAGTTAGACTCAGAAATCTTCAAATATTATTTGTTAGAGCATATATTTATGTTATAACTCATGAACTAACATCATGACCTTTCTAATATAAATAGTGTTTGTACAGTGTATATTCTCCAATCCTTATTCGTTTTTTTTTCTTGTTGAAACTTTAGCTACAATATCAAACCTTTTCAGTTGGTATCAGATGGGACGCCCCGCACACACTAACCACACATCTGATGGTACCTCAGGATCACAAACATATGCTGCTAGTCACGCTCCATCTTGTGTCATCTTGTGCTTTTCAGGACCTTAAGGCGAAGGTGATTGGTTCGGGGCATAAGCGCATTGGTCTTTATTATTTGGATCGTAGTGATTCCTTTACTGCATCGAGTGCCACGGTTTTTCTACAATGGGATTATCAATTGGGTCATCCATCGCTGGAGAAGTTGTGTGAAGATGTCCCCAATTTGAGTCCCCATATCTTTGCTTATAATTTTCTCCCATGCTAGTTTCGAACATCTCCCAAGTCTTTTACCATTTATATAAATTAGTGTACCTCTTGTTATTGGTTCATCCGATGCTCGAGAAACATGTCCTTACCATCTAAGTTTACTTAATCTTATTTTATTACTAATGGGAGCTAATCCTGACTTTTCTATAAAAAATTGGTTCATAATCTTATCCTTCCTAGTTACCCCTACCATGCATCGAAGCATTTTCATCTCACTTGCATGGTATTACTATCAGTGATAGTGATTAAGTAGGTATTGTCGATTTAAATCTCTACTTGGGTAAGCTGTTGCATACTAAGGATTCAGACCTTCTCGACTTCGAGGTTGCTCGATCCAAAAAAGGTGTCAGTTTGTGTCAGTGGAAATATCTTGGTTCGTTGTCCGAGATTGGTACTTTGTAGCTTGTCCCACCGATAGTCCGTGAAGTTAGACTCTAATAGTGGAGATCTCTTGGCCGGTATAGGGGATTAGTTGGTAAGATGATCTATCTGGTACTCTTCCAGACATTACTTATGTTGCTGGGGTAGTCACTTTATGCATTCTCTGCGTAAGCCTCATTGGGAGGCTATCTGACTTATTCTTCAATATCTTAAGGATGCCCCAGGTAGAGGCTTATTATACTGTCCATCATTCTGTTGTCTGTTTTGGGGTTTTCTAAGGCTGAGTGGCAAGGTGATCGCAGTGATCGGCGGTCTAATTTAGGTTATTGTACATTTCTTGGTGATAATTTAGTTACTTGTCGAAGTAAAAACAAAATGTGGTGGATAGATCTTGTGCTGAGGCGGAATATTGTGCAATATATGGCATGTGAGATGTTGTGGATCCTATCTTTACTCAGTGATAGGGGTATCTTTTTTCATTTTCCTATGACAATGTTGTGATAATTAGGCAGCTATCTACATTATTAATAATCCAATTTTTCATGAATGAACCAAGCACATTGAGGTTGATTGTAATATTATTTCGGGCCTTGTTATGTAAAAGCAGATTGTCACTTCGTATGTTCAATCGGCGGAGTAGCTAGCCTAGGTGATATTTTCACCAAGTCATTAGCTCTGTCAACCTTCGCTAATTTGTGTTCCATGTTTGATATATTCGACATGTATACTCCCGTTTGGGGTGGGTGGTGGTGGTGTTATATAAGTTGGGGAAAAATTGTTATGTTCTTTAACTTCTCTCATTAAGTATGTATCTCTCATTAAGTATGTATTTGGTGGGTTGTTTGTATTGTAAGGAACATAACCTATTAAGCTCCAATCCTTTCCTTTTTCTTTTTTCTTTCTTGTTGAAACCCTAGATACATTATCAAACCTCCTCACTCTTCCTATATCTAGGTCTGGTCATTTTATTCAGTGTTTCTCTTAGAACTTCTTCTTCTGATCTGAGGTTCTTCTCTGTGTATTTGGAGCTGTGTGTAAATATGTAATGTAAAAATCTTTTGGGATCAGAATTCTTCTTATTATAAATAATCTGTGGGGTTGCACAATTTACTTCTATTCAGGGCTTTCTTTTCAGGTCAATTGTAATCTTTCTCAATTCTGTTACCATATTTATAATCTTTAGTTTTTATGCATTTTCGAAATTTTTTCACATGATACTGATGTCACGGTATAGTTTTTAAACACATAAAGTACATGGGTTCGCAACAGATTAGTTTACATAAAATTGGTGGCAGTTCAGCTTAAATATCCTTGTAGGCAAGGATCAAATTTAGAGCCTTCATACTAATATATTAATTAGATAATACATATTACATAGTATGTTTAATCTCCTTCACTTCTCCCACTTTTTAACAATTCTTCAGATGTTCCTGTCCTACCTTCGGTCGTATTCCTTTGCTTCGTAATTATTTTGTTAAGTGGAAATTTTGTGACTCCCCCAATCTCAATTTTTTTAAAACTAGTTATCATAAATTTAGTAAAATCTTTCGAAGATCAAACCAAAAATGAATCGTTTTAGTGATAGAACAATTATGCACTTTATTATATTCACAACCAAGATTAATTCTTAACATTTGAATATCCTAAGGTTCATCATATTATTCTCAGATACCATATAATTAAATGCTAAGATTACATTAACATTAACTTCATAACTTAAAATTAAGTTAGGTCTTTAGCATAAGATTGATTATCATCAACAACTATAAGAATTCTTCCTTTTTAACTCTTTATTTAAGCCTCAATTCTAACTCTAATAGTTTAGGGATAAAAACTGTTAAGTGCATCAGAGAGGATGAGTAGAATTTTCTTCTGCCTCAAAATCAGTTGATGAAGATCAAATTTGTCTTTTCCCTGGGAGCTCTATAAACCTTCCACTTGATCTTCTCTCTCTCCCTTCATCTTGGTGCCTCTCTAGGGCTCAAAAGTACGACATGATACTCTTGGGGATGACTTAGGGTTCTAATTTTCCTATTATTTTGTTATGTCTATGTTAACATTATTTTACAAGTTCTGCAAGGTTTGCATGGACCCCCCCCCCCCCCCCCCCCCCACATGGTTCGTTTGAACAAGCTTCTAATGAGAAGAACTTCTAAATGTCCTCGATTTCACTCTCATAATTAATCTTAGAGTCTTTGGGCCTTGCTTAATTCCTCCCAAACACTCCCAAATAAAGGTTTGTTGCCTCTAAATGTCCCATTAAGTCCTCTTACATGGCTTCAATGTGAGTACATCCATAAACAGTTTACAAGATGAGCATACATTGTAAGATATTAATACATTAATGCGCACAATAAACATATGAACTCACGCACACAACCAATGAAAAATACACTATTGGACCCAACTACGAACTGCAATAGGACCTAATACGTCGAACGAGTAGTCCAAATAAGACAACTGTTAGTCATATGTTGTTAGTCATTAAACCCTATATCTTACGAAACCCCCAACACACACAGCAACACAAAAGCATAATAAATAAATTCGGGAAATATAACAAACTAAAATGCCTCCAAACGGGAATTAAAATCCGTACAATATTGAAATCAAAATGAATTGTACAAATGAAATAATCTCATTAAAAGACACAGAGATCTCTTTATCCAAAATACATACATAATTATATTATAAATTTTCTTTATTCTACCTTCATTTGCATTTCTGACCAACTTGCTTTTATTCGATTCCTCTTTTTTTCTTTTCTGATTCTGCATTTTTAATGAGGTATACCCCCTGTTTTTGGCGCCTTTCCGTGATTTTTTGGTACCCAAATGATAAAACTCTTTCAAATTCATGATAGATTCTCTGATTCCACTGATAAAAGATTGCACACTGGACTTAGTCGCACAGTTAGATTTATAATATGCTTTTATTTAATATTGAGCCCTACATAGTTGAAATAAAATATGTATTGTTTTGATGTATTTAAAATATATCCCCAGAGCATAATTGTCAGTTACATTTCAGCATTAAGTTTGCAATAATTACGCATCTATGCTTACGTTTCTAAATCAGGTGAACAAATGAATGACATGAAAATAATTTTTATGACTGGTATCTTTTTTGAATACCCCAAAGTCATGTCTGTGCTGGGCACTCTTGGATATCTTTCCAACCCAACCTGTGTTTTCGTGCAACTCAAAATAAAATAATAATTCAGTCAGTCTGATATGGCTTCTTGCCTTACAACCTATATGTGACATTGACACATTGTATGTTTGGAATGTGACTTTAAATAGTCCACAAAAAAGTGTAATAATATAATTAAACATTTTGGGAACCTTTCATCGAGAGTTCTCAGCGAATCGGGAAGTTCTGATAAAAATAATGGGTTCATCCATGGCAGGAAATGGAAGACCAGGAATTGGAGATATCATTGATATCACTGACAGCGATGATGAAAGGCCTGTAGGAGATGAAACAGCTTCTCTTTCATCAAAGATAAAACGAAAACGAGATTCAAGTTGTAATAATGGTGAGTGTGGTAGTGATGATAATAACACCCCAATTGACAAGCGTAAGCACCCTCAAGAACTGAGCCAAGGGCCTAGAATCTCTCCGGAAAATCACTGCTTTGCAACACCTAATTTGGGTGTTAGTGATGTTGAGCCAGCAGTTCCTTCTATAATACACAATCCGGTTTTCATTAGACGCTGTGAGGATAAATCTGAGGTGCGAAGTTCAGATAGTGATGAGGAAGATATTGATTATTTCATGGACAGCATGTTTGCTACTCTCAAAAGGAAAAAGGAGAATCCGGAATGGGAGTTTGAGGTGGACATGCTTCAAGAATTTGCGAGGAATGATGAAGTTTGTTTGAATGCGGTATGTGCTCTGTATCGACAGCAACTCTCTAAGGAGACATCTATGAAGAATCCTGTATCTTCTAACAGTCGAGGATTTAGCCCGTTTAATGCACTCAGGTAATACTAGATGCTGCAACTTTATATTATTTTTTTGCTAATTGAGATGAATTTAAATTACTCACTCTGTCCCAAATTAAGCATCCTCTGTCCCTTTTTTGGGTCGTCCCAAATTAAGAGTCCACTTTCCTTTTTTAGACATAATGAAGGATCCAAATTTTCCGATTGTGAATATGATGTGAATTTGGGTGCGGAAGCGTAAAAAGAAGAAGTTAACTACACAACAACTAGCTACACAACATCTACACTGCACAACAACAACAACAACAACAACAACTAAAAGAAATGAAATGAGTTTCTTTCTCTCTCTCTTCTCTCTTCTCAATATTCAAGGTTGAGTACAAATGAGGGCCAAGTGGCCTATTTATAGGAAGAGTTAGCTTGCTAATCGAGCTATTATCCAAAATGATTAAAAGGGGCAACTACTAACTAAAAAATGACATATTAGTCCCAAACATACTTGAAAACTAATAAAGCTCTAAAATAAAGGAAAATTACAATAAAAGCAAGAAAATACTAAAATAAACTCGCATTCCCATCATTCTCTCCTACTTGAGAGAGCTCGTCCCGAGCGATAAAAGGGTGGGTGAGGGCAACCTCCGGGGGCTCCCCTACTTGAAAGGGAAGTCGTCCTTTAAAGCGTCCCACATAACGACTCGCAAAATAGCCTTGAAGAGAAACCACAAATTTACGCCATGGCCGATGAATATGAAGGCGACCTCTAATCCGTCCAACGAAAGAGCAAACACAAGATCGACGAGGAGAGGGCCATTGATGCCAAATTTCATCCAAATTGCTCGTGATGAGCCTCCGTAGCATCAAAGCATGTAAATGCGTCATGGAGCGCCCCTCATAAGGAACCCAAAAAGGATCCACAAATCCCACACCAATTGTGATCTCCCTACGCAACATATACTCATAGGAAACAACCACAAAACCATCATCACAAAGCTCATCATCTTCACCAAAAATGGGAAAAAAATCCATTAAATCAAATATTGCCACCTCATGATAATGAGTGCGAATCTTCCAACCATCTTCAACAAATAAATCGAAAAAATCACATAGGAAGTACTGCTCATCTTCTACCCCAAAGATCGGAAAGAAGTCCACAATCTCAAATGCCTCCAAATCCCTATATCGAGTACAAGTGATCCATCCATCCTCCTCGAATATGGGAAAAAACAAGGAAGGAACTCGGAGTCACTAACAAGCATCGTCGGGGTCGCAACAACCTCGGAGACATCCTCGTAGAGCATATCCGAAGATATAGGATCATCGGTGTGCGTGGGAATGACATCGGATGTAGGAGGAGGTACACCGATAGACAAGTACTCTATGGGACCAAATATTTTGCTCGTGCACGTATCCATTGTTTACGTGCCATCTCCATCTCATAATACTCGGCCCGACATCTATGTAGGTGTTGATGGTACATCTTATACTCTCCAATAGAATAAGCACTGTATGCCAATGTGTGAAGCTTTTGAGAGAGATATGAATCCGTCTCGGCCCAAGAAGCTTGAAGACTTTGGAGTTCCTTGATGATGGCACATTAACCTTGTCAAAATCGGTACATGCATTTATATCAAGGTCGTATTTGGTACCATCCCACGAGAATTTGTAAGAAAGGTATCTTTCGGGTGAGGGAGGGATTAAATCGTAGGACCTTGATAGATTTGGGGCAAATTTGTAATTATTGGAAAATGCAGGGGCTGAATTGTAATTTCAGAAATTGGTTGGGGATTAGTGTGTTGAAGAGGTGCGGGTGGTGGGAAAATTGGATTAGGGTTTGTGATATGGTGGGAGGTTGCCGGGGTTGAAGGAGAATGCTTATTAGGGTTAGGGTTTTGAAAGGGAGTGGGTTTTGGGGTTTCTTGAAAATTGGGTAAATAGGGTTTGGAATTAAATTTTTTTTGTTGAATTTGGCTAGGTTTGCATTAGAAATGATATTGGATTGTTTGGGAAGGGAAGGCAATGAATCTTGGTTGTTGATAATGCAATCTTGAAAAATTCCAGTGATTCTTGAATTGTTCGAGGTTGGTTCTTGAATTTTCGGTGATCATTCGGATTTACAGGCTGAAATTGTGTCGAAATTGCCTTGTATCCTGGTATGAAGGAACTTCTGGGCTGATTCGTGGTACCTAGGGGAAAAACGATGGGCCGAACCTCTTATTGAAGCCGCTGCTGCAGTGCGGTGGGGTGTGGGCTGTCCGATGCATTCCAGCGGTGGTTCCAATGGTTTCCGGGAGGGTTTATAGGCGGAGGAGGCATTGGCTTTGGTTGGAGTTGGTCGGCAGGGGAGTAGAGGGTTGATGGGGCTGTTTTGGTGCTTGGGGGGGGGGGCTGGAGGTGGGGAACTGGCGTCGGAATTGGGTCTGTAACCCTGGCCAGTGGTTGGCGACAGTAGAGGAGGGGGTGGGGGCTGTTGGGGTTGACCTACCGCCCTTTTTTTGGGTTTTTGGGACTGTTTAGGGGCGGGTTGATTGGATTGGGGATTTTTTTGGATGGGTGGGCCTGCGGATTGTGGTGGTGGGGCAGCCACATCAGTGGTGGTGCTTTCTCGGATGTGGGTAGTGATAGTACAAATATCGCCTCCTGCCGCAGAAGTTATTCAGTATGTACAGAAGCTAACGAGCCGCGGAACCAAAGGCCGCATAGGGTGCAGCCCTATCGACTACAGGGTGCGGCATTTACCTCTTGAACTTATATACAGGCCGCGGCCCTACCCAGTATGGGGTGCAACCCCCTTTTTGCTATAGCCTCATACAGGATGCAACACTCAATGTTTGCCTTACAGGCCGCATCCCTATCTATTATAGCAACTTCAGACTTGGTATACGTCACGTGCTCAGGGCACGTGACACAACTCACATACCTCCTATAAATAGAGTTCCACACCTCGAGATAGGGGGTCGATTCCTCTCTCCCCGGGTAGATTCCACAATACCTGGCGAAGCCTTGCCAAATTCTCTCTACATAACCTCAACATACAACTTGGGGTCTACTCACCTACATTGTAGTCATATATTCGGCACTCCCGGAACCGCTACAGTCATGTATTCTTCTCTCTCATCTATCTTGTACGCCTCTAATGACATTGTAAATTTGTACTACAATATGAATATAATGAGATTAGAGCACCAAAGTGGGCGTAGGCTCATTTTTATAGCCGAACTGCTCTATATCTTGTGTTCATGACTCCTTGCTTGCTTTACTTGTTTATTACGCACTTTACTCATGATTTGCTGATACGAAAACGACAGGTGGACGATTTCTCGTATCAACAATCTGGCGCCGTCTGTGGGAAGGAGATATTTCAATTTTGTTTCTCTATATTTCGAGTTCTTAAACACCTTATTTTATTCGTGGGGATCCTTTGGATCATCGTCTCATGAGTACATTCTGGTTATTGAGCTCTATTTTATATTTACACCCTTAAATGAGTATTTTGTATATTCAGATCTGTTATGGTCTCTCTTTTATGACCTTGGATCTATCTTACATGCCCCTGTGATATCATTTCATCTAGATAGTGCTGAAAAGCATGATGGGCTTTACCCCCGAAAAGATGAATGGTTAGGGAAGAATTATGTTTACTCCCTTTTTGTTGTTCTTTGCCTATGATCTAGGGTTTATCATTAGAATTGTGCCATTTTGTGCACCGAGAGGTTATTCTCTCATGGATAGACCCTAGTAGGTATGCTCTCCACGAGTTTCGGGAGAAAAACTCGGTTTCTGGGATTCAATTTTGGAATTATCCCTTCACTGCCTAGGTAGGGATGCGGCGTGGTAGTTCAACTACCTTACACGCCACGGCTTCTACTGGGGCAGTTGCATTACAGAAGCTTCAAAACATTAAGGAACGGACTCAAGTGGTCTCCAGCTCAACCTTGGTGAACATAATACAAAGGCCACGGCAGTGCACCTATATGCCATACTGGCCGCGGCCTCAACAACAATACCATATAGCAGTGCAAACGCTGCATCCCCATTTCCTACTTGGTTACTCCAATATTTCTGAGATTACTCACTTGTGTTAGTTTTGTCTCAGATTATATATACTTTGTAAAGACTAACAAAAGCAGAAATGAAAGGAGAATCCAGCCAGAGCACAGAAGTCAAAGATGATTGTGCAGCTGTACAATCACCTCTACGACAGTCACGCTTCACTCCAGACCCAGGTCAACTATTTGACTCAGAGGGTCCTAATGTTAGAGCAACCCTTACGGGTAGGTTAAAAATACACATGACTAGTGTAAATATAGCTGTAAAAAAAGATGAAAAATGCTACGCGCCAGTCGTTGAAAGGGTAAAAATACAATACGGCAACCGAAATAAGGAAAAACGGCGTCGTTTTGGCAACATAAATTGAGGCCTTGCGCGGAACATCATGTTCCGCGTAAGCTTCTTCTTATTTCCATTTTACCCCCTAAATGTTTTAAAGCTTTTATGTTTCTCCCCCAAATTAATTACTCAACTACTCCACTTACATGAAGATAAGTAATCGTATTTATAAAAAAAAAAAAATTGTAACCGTTGGATACATAAATAAATAGCCGTTGAAATGTAACCGTTGGATAAAAAAAAAAAATTTAACCGTTGAAACCATTTGAAACAGTTGGGGATGAAAGTATAAATGTTGAAAATAGGGAAATGCTTGGGCGGAACATGATGTTCTGCTTAAGCAAATATCTTTTTTTTTTTTTTTTTCCTTCCTTGCGCGGAACATGATGTTCCGTTTTGGGTGCGGGTCCCACAAAAAACCAACTAGTCCAATTGCATCTTTGTTATTTTATAGCTTACGGATGGTTATATTTGGCATTTTGCCTTACCCATAGCATACACATATAGGGTATTTATACATGTTCAGCATACCCATAAGGGTTGCTCTTAGAGGCCGCGGCCTCACCCAATTTGGGCACGGCACCCAGGAACATTGCTTCAACAGCCTTTGCTACCGCGACAGTACCAGAGGACCCGTCCGCGGAAGCAGTCAGCGGGAGCCAGAAAAGGAAATCAGAGAAGGCAGAAGGGAGCTCTAAGGCTTACACCCCATTGGCCTTCCCAATTGAAGACATCTTTGAGTCCATTAAGGAGGACAAGCTGCTGAGGTGGCGGGAGAAGCTCAGAGCTCCACCCCACAAGAGGAATAAGGCCAAATGGTGCAGGTTCCATTTGGACCATGGCCACGACACTGAGCAATGTTATGCACTGAAGGATAAAATTGAAAGGCTGATTGGGCAAGGGATGCTGTGGAGGTTCCTCAAAGATGTTTAGGGGATGAAGTCCAGTCTCACATACCGCATGCCCATTTTTCATGCTGTCTTATATTCCATCTGTCTCTACTTTACAGTGACAACTCTTCTTATGCTGTTTTAAACTAAATTTTGTATTATCCTTACAAAGTCATATATATATGAATAGTTATATGAAATCAAGTTCACCTTTATAATGCCATATTTTGATTCACATTCACATTTCCATGAAATGTTATCTTATAAAGACCATTTTCGTCTTAAACAGATCTCGATCCGGGACAATATGTTATATCGGGAATGATAATATCTAAATGGGCCCACAACGCCCGTCAAGACGCCTGATTGTCCGAAAGCAAGTGACAATCAAAAATGGCGAAAGCAACCATCGAGAGCGGCTATTAAATTGGTCTGCAACATCACTCATAAGGGCTTCCGATGCCTATTTTTAGCTTTCGGAATGCGTCATTAGCTGCAAGGGCTTCCAATGCCCGTTCTTAGCTTTCGGGATGAGTCATCTAGCCACGGAGGCTTACAATGCCCGTTCTTAGCTTTCGGAATGCGTCATTAAGTCAGAAGACTTGTAATATCTATCCAGGGATGGCTTTATATATATCCATAGTTGTGGGTGGCTTAATAACATAACCCAGCCTGGGGAGGCTTGAAAATATCCCGTATATTAGCTGTGGATGGCTTAATGACATAGCCCAGCCTGGGGAGTCTTGAAAGTATCCCGTATATTAGTTGTGGGTGGCTTAATAACATAACCCAGCCTGGGGAGGCTTGAAAGTATCCCGTATATTAGCTGTGGGTGGCTTAATAATATAACCCAGCCTGGGGAGGCTTGATAGTATCCCATATATCTACAAAGGCCCATGTTCAGATGGAAGGGCCAGAAGAGTGCAGTAGCCCTGTCAATACAGCTGCAACCATTAAAGCGACTAAGAGTTGATGCGGTAATGATTTGGATTTAGATCCAATTAAAGCTACAACAGAGGGAATTCAAACATTCAAAAGTGACACATCCCTGTCAATATGGCTGCGGCCATTAAGTAAATTCATTAAGAAGACGCGATAGATAAAGGCAGGATTGTCAAACTGCCGCGGCCCTGTTCAAGAAGAGCAGCCCCTTCCAGTCATGAGTGCATGTATAAGGGAAAAGGGCCGCAACCCATGTAAAGAAACCATTCACATTATAGTGTCATTAGTTAAAGTGCATTTTTTCCAAAAAGAATGTACAATTCAAACACACAAAGGTGCCGTAGCCTTATTTATATTGCCGCAGCCAATAAGAGATTCTAAAGCCACAGTAGACGATTCAAACACCTAAAGGTGCCGCGACCATGTTCAAACCTATCTATGTGCAACAATAATAGAATTCAAGTAGAAAGGTCAAGAGGGCATTCATTCAAGTGTTGAAGCAAGTAACACAGAAGAATAAAAAAGCTACTAGAAAGGAGGCAAGAAGTCATCATCAAAGGTGCCGCGGTAAATTAGTTACAGATAAAGGGCCGCAGCCGAAAATCTTAACCTATTAATGTTTGGATTACAGACCATATATACAAAATTCAAAAAAATTGGAAGGAACGCAACCCTAAATGGATAAGCAGTTCAAAAAAGTGGGATTATACAAGCTACCGGCTCATGAGGCCGCGTTGTCATTAATATCCCCTTCATCACCTTCCGCAGCTGTTTCGGTCTCTTCCTCTACGGCCGCTGCCTCAGCCGCTGCCTTCAACCTGACTTTCTCCTCCGCCGCGGTTTTGAGCTCAGCTATGCATTGCTAATGCTCAACATCACCAAGTCCCCAGGCAAGAACCGACTCTTTAGTCTGAGGGAAGTTTTTAATAATTCTGTGCCTGAGCTCTTGGTAACCGCGGAGGTAAGCCCCATTATTTATAAGGTAAAAATCTCTAGAGCTCTTGAGCGACTCCACAGTGCTGTCGATGGCCAGCTGAAGGGCTTCGCCATGATCTATCGCCATTTTCTTGATTGCCACGACATGGGCTTCAGCATCACGGGCAGCCTTGGCCTCCAACTCTTCATACCTCCTTTGAAGGAGTCTGAGCTTATTATTATTACTGGACTCAGCAACTTGGGCAGCTTCCGCGGCTTGGGCCCGAGAGACCTTTAGAGATTCCGCGGCCTGGTTGAAATTTTCCTCTGCCTCTCCTTTGGCTTTGATAGCAGCTTCTAGGTTCATCTAGGCTGCCTGAAGAGCCGCGGCAGCAGACTGCTTTCCAGCCTCGAAGGAAGAATTCCGTACATTTTCCAAGTCAGCGGAGTGTACTCTCTCAGCAGCCTCTTTTAGTTTGTAGAGGGCCTCGTACTTCCTCTTTTGAGCTACCATGACGTCCGCGGCCTGAAAAGAGGAAGTTAGGAGCGAGGTATGGAATGCAAAATTAAAACTTAGAAAGCACTTGCACTTACCCTAAAAAAGACTATGGAGGCCACAATCCTCCAGATCGTCATGATCTTCGTCCACCAACCTGTTTAGGTCTGCGGCGTCGAGAGCCCTCTTCATCCTTCGCGCAGCCTTAGTGTCCCATGAGGACTCAGGGTCAGGCTGTCTTAGCTGTGGCCGCGGTCGACCATTAGGTCCAGCTCCGGCGCGGCACTGAGGAGGCGCCAAGTTGGCATTAATCGCAACCATAGGTGGCGGAGGAGGAGAAGTTGAACGAATGGCGGTATCAGATGTTGACATCAGACCCGCCGCAGCCAAATTTACCCCAATATCATTGTCAAACTCCTCAAGGAGTGGGGGCGCAGCAGGGACAGTTTTTTCCTCGGCTTTATTCTGTGCCGCGGCAGATGGATTTTTGTCGCTAAAAGGGGCTGCGGCTGGAGCTTTCGTCTTGCTCCTCTTCCTTTTTCTGTTATGTGCAGCGTTATTTAGAACGACTGCGTCCTCGTCCATTTCCGCCAATTGGGCAGCCAAAAACTCCATATCAACTTCCTCCCTATCAACTTCCTCACCTGAAAGAAGAAAGACAATAGTAAAGAATTGATTTAAATATAAATTGTCGCGGAACAAAGACGGATTGATTGGGTTATTACCTTCTGCAGCCATTTCTGTTGGTATGGACTTGTTGGGGAAGTAACATGCCTCAAATACAGTGGTAGAAGTTACAAGGTCGCTGAATTTCTTCTCCACAACAGGAATAGCCGCGGCTTTAGCAACTCTCTTCACTTGCCGCTTGCTCAATTGCAAGTTGTCGAGAACTGCAGAAAACATTTCAAAAGTTAGTATAGAGAGTAACAAGCAATTGTAAGGATGGGACACAACTATAATTAAAATACCTAGCTTGGAGGGACACCCCCAATGCCGCGGCATTCTAACGACTTCTTCCTCTCGTTCTCCTGAGGGCGAATCTCCCACCCTTCTCCAGAGATGTAGAAATACTTCCCCTTCCAGTTCTTTACACTGGTCGACATCCTAGAGTAAAGGGTCTCGTCCCTGTCGCGGACGGAGAAGTAGTAGTAGCCAACAAACTTTACAGAGTTCTCCTTCGGGCGGTAGAAGTGGAAAAACTCCGAGAGAGTAATATCTTTCCTGAATTGATTCTCCCAAAGCACGATTGCGGCAAGAATGGCCCTCCAGCCGTTGGGATCTAACTGGGCTGGTGCTAATTTCATCGCTTGAAAAATTCGTCTGATGGGAACGGGAACTGGCAGCCGCAGCCCGTAAATGAAAGCATGCAGTGGGAAACAAACCCCATGGTCAGAAAGTGCCATGCACGGCCTTTGGTTCGCGGCAAGTGCTGAGCACATCAAGTTTTCTGGAAACTCGAAGGCCTCAGCTACCTGGTCAACTCATTCTTGGGTCATAATGCTGCGGATATCAAGCGCAATAAGAGGCCTTTCAGCCCTCCCAGATGGTTCGGCTGGTTCATCCCTAACATGAGTGGCACGCCTAGCCGTGGCATCATCTTCTACTTCCAATGGTTGGTTACTAGAACTAGCTTCCTCCTCCATTGGCTTGGCCTCAAAATCCTTCCTACAGGCGGAATCCGCGGAGTCTGAGTCTAGTATTACACAGTTGGGGCAATCCTTCAGTTGACACAGCCTTATTGACTTCGGAGGATGCACGAAAAGAAGCTCGGGGGGGAGAGGTTCCGAAATGCTTTGCCCAAAAACCTCTCAGAAATTCGTCTGGGTCAAAGTACCTGAAAAGCAGAGTCCGCAGTTAGGCGCCGCAGCCATTATGATTGTAAAAAGCCCTAAGATGCCGCGACAGTATATGAAGATTAAATTGAATAGAGGTGATCAATAAGGTCGGCTAAATGTGCAAAGTGGGGTTCTAGAGCCCTAAAAAGACAAATGACACCGCGGCGTGTTGATTTGATAGGTGTCATTATCTTGCATACTATGGTTACTAGGGGCTAAAACACCGTTGACGCTAGTCAAGGAACCTAAGGTCGCAGTCAACGAAATACGGCTTAACTGCCGCAGACTACCCTCAGAACCTACTAGCCGCAACCCTCACCTAAAGTTGAGGGATATTCTACAATGCCGCGGTCTCTCACTCAAACAGTTTAGCATCGTAATGTTATTCATTTAAAGATCAAAGACCCAGAATATGAGGGGTTTATCCAAGAATAACAAGAACAATTATATGATTCAATGCGATTTAATACAAATACAGGCCATATGATCTAAGCAGTGGAAGAATAAGGGTTCATTTCGTATTATGAAGATTGATTCAAAGAATGAGTTAGCAACAATAACAATTATTTATCATGCGTACGTGTTCGATTCTTAGAAATCAACAGATTATTCAATCCAAACCCTAGGTTCCTATCAAGCAATTGGGGTTTTTCTGAGGAACAAGTACAATCTAGGAGAATCTAATACGAATTCAGAAAGCAACATACATAATTCAAGAAAGGGCGATATAAAAATTCAGAAGTTTTGAAGAACAATTATGAACCACGAAAGCTATTAAAGAGGACAATGGTTGGAAACTTACCTGGAAATGGAGAAACCGACGATGATCAACCTCAAACCGCCTTAGCACCACCACGCCTTGGACAGTCGCTGGAAAAAGCAAGAGGATGTATGAACAGAGTTCAACTCTCGAAATGCTCTCAAAGATTTGGAAAACGTAATGAAGTCCATGGCCCGAACAATTTATATAAGAGGGGCGCGGGAAGACGAAGCGTCGCCTTGAAAGTACCGCGACACCTAAGGAGATTGATCTAAGCCGCAACTCCAATCGGAATCTCGGCACTACGACTTGGGGGCTTATTGATAGTACATATATCGCCTCCTATTCAGTATGTACAGAAGCTAACGAGCCGCGGAACCAAAGGCCGCATAGGGTGCGGCCCTATCAACTACAGGGTGCGGCATTTACCTCTTGAACTTATATACAGGCCGCGGCCCTACCCAGTATGGGGTGCGACCCCCTTTTTGCTATAGCCTCATACATGATGCAACACTCAATGTTTGCCTTACAGGCCGCATCCCTGTCTATTATAGCAACTTTAGACTTGGTATACGTCACGTGCTCAGGGCACGTGACACAACTCACATACCTCCTATAAATAGAGGTCCACACCTCGAGATAGGGGGTCGATTCCTCTCTCCCTGGGCAGATTCCACAATACCTGGCGAAGCCTTGCCAAATTCTCTCTACACAACCTCAACATACAACTTGGGGTCTACTCACCTACATTGTAGTCATATATCCGGCACTCCCGAAACCGCTACAGCCATGTATTCTTCTCTCTCATCTATTTTGTATGCATCTAATGGCATTGTAAATTTGTACTACAATATGAATATAATGAGAGTAGAGCACCAAAGTGGACGTAGGCTCATTTTTATAGCCGAACCGCTCTATATCTTGTGTTCATGCCTCCCTGCTTGCTTTACTTGTTTATTACGCACTTTACTCATGATTTGCTGATACGAGAATGACAAGTGGACGATTTCTCGTATCAAGAAGTAGGGTTAGGGTTTGTGAAACTAGGGTTTTTTTGGGGGCAAAGATGTAGAATGGTGGATCTTGGAGAATTAGGGTTTCGATGGTGGGACTTGTACGTAGAATGAAATCGGAATGATCCCAACCTGAATTTGAATTGTATTTGATAATCATCCTCGCGCCAAGAACAAACGCGACTCTGATACCAATTTGATGTGAATTTGGGTGCGGAAGCGTAAAAAGAAGAAGTTAACTATACAACAACTAGCTACACAACATCTACACTACACAACAACAACAACTAAAAGAAATGAAATGGGTTTCTTTCTCTCTCCCTTCTCTATTCTCAATATTCAAGGTTGAGTGCAAATGAGGGCCAAGTGGCCTATTTATAGGAAGAGTTAGCTTGCTAATCAAGCTACTGCCCAAAAATGACTAAAAGGGGTAACTACTAACCAAAAAATGACATATTAGTCCCTAACATACTTGGAAACTAATAAAGCTCTAAAATAAAGGAAAATTACAATAAAAGCAAGAAAATGCTAAAATAAGCTCTCATTCCCATCAGAATATGTGTTAATCTTGACCATCGATTGAAGGTATCCTCAATCTATACAAAAAGTGAATCGAGATTCTTAATTTGGGACGGAGGGAGTGTATTGCTACTAAATCTAGAACTTAACGTCAAACTTCGTGCATTCCCCATTGCTTGTGAAGGCAAGTTGCAACTATTAACTTACTCGGTCAGGTTTTCATGCTTGCTCTATTCAAGATAGACTAAGCTGTTCCATATTCATGCTTTTTTATATAAAAGTACAAGTCAAAACCCCTTTCTGGAGGCCAAAGTATTGGTTTTCGATACATGAAATCAAGGTTCTATAAGGTGCGAGGCGTGATCGAGGCGTAGAGGTCAAGCCTCAAGCCTTAGGAGCCTAGGCGAAGCCTAGGGGTAAAAAGGCGTTTTTTCTTTTTTTATTATATTTTAATTATTCTAAGGTTAGTAATATAATAAAATAATACATACCTTGAATTTTGAAAATATATCCATACATTCGGTAGCCATCTTTCTCATATTAATGCTCCATAACCAATATATAAAATGTATTTCTCAACAATTAATGAGCAATATACAACAGGTATTTTTTATAATTCAATAATCGAGATCTATAATCATGCAATAATCAATAATCAATACAAAATGATTCAATATAAGAAATGTATTTTTTACCTTTCAAATGAATCATATAGACTATTGGTCGGAAGTCGATCGTTTCACTAAGGCGCCTTTGTTTTAAAAAAAAAGTGCGTCTTAAGCCTTTTACCATGAATAAGGCGTAATAAGGCGTAGGTGAGGCGTTTCTCTCAAGCCTAGGCGCGCCTTTTAGAACACATCATGAAATTGGTACTCGATTTTTTCTTCTTCTCGATATCAGATATGCTGGGGACTAGTGAATGACACTTTAGGGCAATTTGGCATATTCCCGAGGCCACCTTCATAGCTGTGTCCTACACATGCCCTGGGGAACTGGTTGAGGTGATGACTGGGATACCCCAAGTTAGGCCTGCAAACGGATCGAATTCGGACCGGATCAGGCAAATCTAAATCCATATCCGTTTATATTAAGCGGATTCGGATCTGATCTGTTTATTAATCTGATCGGATCGGATCGGATCAGGCAAATCCAAAGCCATATCCGTTTATCTTAAACAGATTCGGATCGGATCCGATTATGTTAAACTTGATTTGCAACATTTTTATTTTCAACTCGTATTTCATAAATTTATTTTGCAAATGTTAAAAAAAACAAATGATGAAATAAAGAACTATTATAATAAATATTTAAAATATATATTTAAAATATTATTAAATACAATATATATTAATTAAAAATATATTATATATTTTTTACACACACACACACACACACACACACACATATATATATATATTAAAAATATTAATCGGATAAGATTATTAACGGATCGGAGTATATGAATCCAAATCCGCTCCATTTAATAAACGGATAATCGGATTTTAGGCATAATCCATATCCGCTTAAATGGATCGGATCCGAAATCCGCTCCATTTAATAAACGGGTAATCGGATAATCGGATTTTAGGCATGATCCATATCCGCTTAAACAGATCGGATTCGGATTCAGATAAAATCCGATCCATTGACAGGCATACCCCAAGTTATAGAAGAATAAAATTAATTGATTATTTTTAATGAAGATGTAAATATAATAAATAGAAGCTTTGTTTTAAAGAGAAAAAGTCATAAAGGTACGTTGACATAGTCATTTGTTTGAGTTCCATGCTCTCAATATAGAGCACCAAAATGTAGATATAATTTCCGTAAGCGAGAAATGACTCAGTAAAGTTGAGTTTGCATTTTTCTGATGTGGTGTATCCTGTTACCCAGTTATAAGTTTTTCGTTAAAAGTTCACCAATTGTGTGGGTCTTTGATGGTGGGTATCCTATACTTGGGGATGGCAACGGGTTTGGTATGGGGCGGGTTTGGTAAAACCCAAACCTGCTTCGCGAATTTTTTTTTTGTCCCTCCCCGCGCCAGGTTATGATTTTAAACCCCGAACCCGTTTAATAATAACCTCCTCAAACCCGCCCCCGCCCCGCCCCGCCCCGCCCCGCATGAATTAAACGGGTCAGAACCCACTCCACCCTGCGAGTTAAAACCAGATATTTAATTTATTTAAAAAAAACAGATTTAATTATATAAATCCTCAACATCAATTTTTAAGTCTAAAACATGAACATCAACTTTAAAAGTCTCAAAATAATTAAAATGTCTCAAATAACACAATTTAAAATGCCAAACTACCAAGTCTCAAACAATATCAAATTCAACTATTACAAAAAAAGTCCTAAATAACATCAACTTCAACGATTGCAAAAGTTCTAAATAACATCAAATTCAACGATTACAAAATAAGTCCGAAATAACATCAACTAACACAAAATAAGTTTCAAACAACACAAGTCTCAAAAGTCCTGAATACAGCAAATGTTACACAAAAGTCTCTGATGATGCTGTAAACACCACCACTAGATAAAGAGGTAGTAAAACTCAAACAGGCATAACAATGGCATCACAAGAGTGAATATATATATATATATATATATATGGTAGAAGGAGGTGAGGAGAAGAGGTGAAACACACCAATATAAGTGGTTCGGCAATTGCTTACGTCCACTGTGCAAGTGAGTGTAAGTATCACTATCAGAAGAGGGCTCTAATGGCCTTAGCAATACAATCACTCCACTTTCTCTCTCTACTGTAAATAAACCAGAGTTTGGCTAGGGTTTGTAATTATCGATCCCTCTACAAGGTAGAGGAAGACCTCTATATATAGTGCTTGGGGGGTGTAATGTACCCCCCGAGCATGCAATGAGCATGTGTATGAGGATCGAACCAGTATGATGATGACACCTGGCTTATCTTATGTAGATAATGATGACCACAATATTCCCTCACGTGAGGGGAATATTTCGGTTATAACTGATTTGCTCACGTGTTCCAAACCTTACATGTGTTTGCATATGCTCGGACTTGTGTCCTTGACTGATGTAACCTCGGTTTGGACGAGTACGAGGTTGGTGAGTCCGATGATGTTGCTTTGCCTTGTCAGTAGCCATGATGACCTCGGCTGGGAAAGACTGACCGAGGTTATGTATGAGGTGGGGTACAACGTCGGCTGATGCAGGGTATGAGGTTGGCAATAGCCTGGGCCCAAGTGACGCTGTCAACTTCAGCTGCTGTTCAACCGAGGTTGACCTATGAGTGGCCGACCTTCCAGAAGACGAGCTTCTCGATGGCTGTTGTAAGCTTCTTGTCGATTCGGCTGTGAGACAGGCCGAGGTTAGTGACTCCGAGTACGAGGGTACACTTTGGGCATATCAATCACCCCTAGCCCTTAGTCACCTATGTGAGTAGGTGATTGAGGGATATGACAGGCGAGGCTGAGTTTCTTTTAGTGCCTTGGGGGGTGAAGTGGTTCTGTGACACATGTCACTCACTGAAGTGACTAACGTATTCCCCAAGGTATTGTAATTCTGACTGTGCCATTTAGGTTTCCAAAGGTAATGATGGGGGCATTGGAAATCGTGCCCCATCATTGAGAAGGTTTAAATCCTTCCCTTTTCCTCATTTTCTCTTTCTTCTTCCAATTTTCTCCCGCCTAAGCCTTTCTGCGACTGCCACTCTCTCAAACCCTCCATTGCTGTGCTGCGATTCGAGGTTTTCTTTGCTTCCTAACCTCTTCCTCCCTCACTCGCGATTAGTCAGGTACTGCTTTCGACCTTTCTTTTCATTTGTTAAACTTTCATTTCATAGTTTAAGCTTTTCCGACGACTTTTTCTTTTTTCCGGCGAGGGTTTCTTCCACTGTTAAGTGGTTGTAGGGGTAGGATAGCAGTGGTTGAGTGGCGCTAGGGCCATTCCAGGTTGCTCTGAAGTTGCTTTAGCTACAAACTTCCTTCTTTTAGGTCTCTGGTGAACCTCTGGTCGGCTTCTCCGGCGACTCTGTTCTTGAAGTTCTTGGTGAAAACCTTTTAGATTCCTAGCTTGATCTTTAGTTTAGATTGAACAAGTTGTTTGCCTGTTTGCAGTTTGAGTCAAGTGTAGTGTCCTCCTCCTTATGCTCAGACCCTTGTACCAACTCATAGAAGAGTTCCCATCTCTTCGTGAGAAGACCTTTGAGAAAATTAGGTAGGTAGAGCTAGCCCAAGAGGAAGCTCGTAGGGCTGAGGCCTTTCCCCTCAGACCAATTTTTCCTCCTCCACTAAAGGTCATATACCTGGAGCCTGCAGAGCCTACTGAGCCTGCTGAGGATCCTGTCCCAATATCCGAGTCCTCAATTACAAACCCAAGCCAAACTCTGGTGCATTTACAGTAGAGAGAGAAAGTGGAGTGATTGTATTGCTAAGGCCATTAGAGCCCTCTTCTGATTGTGATACTTACACTCACTTGCACAGTGGATGTAGGTAATTGCCGAACCACTTATATTGGTGTGTTTCTCCTCTTCTCCTCACCGCCTTTTACATATCTGCGTTGTTATTTGCTGCCATTATTATACCTGTTTGAGCCCTACTACCTCTTTATCTGGTGGTGCTGTTTACAACATCATCTTTTGTTCTCACAGACGACGCCAAAATGATGATGTTTTAAACACCACCACCAGATAAAGAGGTAGTAGAGCTCAAACAGGCATAACAAGGGTAGCAAATAACAACACAAATATGTTGAAGGAGAAGAGGAGAAATACACCAATATAAGTGGTTCGGCAATTGCCTACATTCACTGTGCAAGTGAGTGTAAGTATCACTATCAAAAGAGGTCTCTAATGGCCTTAGCAATACAATCACTCCACTTTCTCTCTGTACTGTAAATGCACCAGAATTTGGCTAGGATTTGTAATTGAGGATCTTCTATAAGGTAGGAGAAGACAAGTATATATAGTGCCTGGGGGGTGTAGTGTACCCCCAGGCATGCAATGAGCATGTGTAGGATGATCTAGCCAATCTAGTGAAGCCACCTGTCACTGTCACATGTAGAGGATGGTGATGAAATATTCCCTCACGTGCCAAGAAGATTTGGTCATAATGGTTTGTCCACATAGGATATGCCATGTTGGGATCTTATACTGCTCGTACGGTAGATGTCATCTGGGGGGTCTCGGCCTAGAGTCTATCATCCTGGTCCCTGCTGAGGCTGAGACGACGTTGATGCTGGAGAGGGCCGAGGTCGAGTTGATGAGTCAGTCCCCTGATGGGAGTCCTCCTTGGTCTCTGTCATCCTAGTCTCGCCTGAGGCCGAGACGACCTTGATGCTGGAGAAGGCTGAGGCCCAGGCTGAGCTGCTGTATGAGAGCTATGAGGCTGTGGCCGAGGCCAACGTCTTCTGTTTCGACCCTTAGGCTGAGGACAAGGTCGAGGCACCATGTGATGAGCTATGAGGCTGAGGCCGAGGTATGAAGTTCACTGCATGATGGCCGAGGTTGCTGCCATGATGTCTGAGGTTGCCAATAACAAACTGATGATCTTGCACTGATAGGTGAAAATGTAGTCTCGGCTGTAGTGATCAGGCCGAGGTTGATTAAGCCGTTTCCGACCCTACTGAGGCCGACCCTTATCTGGACGATCCTGCCAATGATTAAGCCGTGGCCGACCCTACTGAGGCCGACCCTTATCTGGATGACACCGCCAATGATTAAGCCGTGTCCGACCCTACTGAGGCCGACCCTTATTTGGATGACGCCGCCAATGATTAAGCCGTGGCCGACCCTACTGAGGCCGACCCTTATCTGGATGACTCCGCCAATGATTAAGCCGTGGCCGACTCTACTGAGGCCGACCCTTATCTGTACAACCCCGTCAATGATTAAGCCGTGGCCGACCCTACTGAGGCCGACCCTTATCTAGACTACCCTGCCAATGATTAAGCCGTGGCCGACCCTACTGAGGCGGACCCTTATCTGGATGACTCCCCCAATGATATGTGAGGCTCTTGTGACAACTCGGCCGTGAGATGTGATGCCTGTCGTCCTAAGGGATGAGATTTTGATCATATCAGTCTCAAATAGCTCAACTATCATCTTCATCACCATCAACTCAAGCCTGAATAAAAAATTAAAACATATTAAGAATTTAAAGAGAATTTAAAGTATGAATTAAAGGGCAAACCCAGTGCACGAGTACTTGCATTACGTCTTCATTAAACTTCCATGGGATCGAACTGAACTCCTCATCACAAACCGTAGGCCTCGACTCCACGGTAAAAGGATCATCTACAAAAAATACAAAAAAATAAACATTCAATTAAGGAAAAATTCTTACATATTAGCAAAGAAATTTATTTAAACAAATATACCTTGAATATCGTTCCATAACCAATCTTGTGTGCACATCGATGCCTCTAAAACAGTATTTTTCCTTGATTTGATTCGCTCATTTTTTTAAAAATAAATATAAATTGATAGCTATTTTTTATTAAAGTATCGGAGAAAACAAAGAAAAAACAAAAAAAAAAACAAATTTCAGAACAATATATAAAATAAATTCAATTAGTCCTTGACTGTAAAAAAAATTAATAATGTAGTTCAACCTTCTAAAGTACAACAATAAATACGCGATAATTTATTCTCTTTGTTTTGTCTTTAAATTTCTTTTTCATTTTTTTATTCTCTATATAGTCCCCAAGTTGAAACAACTAACATAATTTATCCTTTGCCAATACAGTACATATTGGCTGAGAAATTAGGGGATCATCTTTTATCTACTTTTTTCAGTACAAAGGCAAATAGGATATCAACAGAAAACGAACAGGGATTAAAGCATGAGATGGTTTCTCAATCTCTATCTGTGTTAAAGAACAGCCTGTTAAAATTATGTTATATCTGTGTTGTCAACAGGTCCAAGACCTGTTAAAAATAGAACCCGCATGACTCGATATCAAAGAACAGGGGTTACTGTGTTAAAAATAGAACTCGCGTTAAACGACATACGCAAAGAATCTCAGCTGCTGAAAGGTTGATGCTTTTACATGATCGGGTTTTGAGAATCTCAGCCTTAAAAATAGAACAGATGCGATTAAACGACAACAGATGCTATTAAAAAACGAACACTGAACTAACCTCAAACCCGTTGTGTCGCCGGTGATGTCACTGCTGTGTCGCTGGTGCTGTGTCACCGCTTGCTGCTGTGTCGCCGACTCTGAGAGAGAATGCAGAGAGGTTGAGAGGAGAGAGAGAGAGTGCGGACGGCGGCAGGGTTTCACTGTTAGGGTTCTTTCTTTTCAAGTTTATTTATATATTAGGTGGGAGTGATATTAACATAATATAATGAGGATATAATAGTAAATTTGCTAAACGGGTCGGGTCGGGTTGAGCATATTCTGATAAAACCCGAACCCGTCCCGTTTAATAAACGTTTTTTTTAACCCAAGCCCACCCCTATTATTTTAAACGGGTTTTTAAACCGCCCCATTAGGATCGGGTCGGGTCGGGAGCCCTGCGGGTCAGGTTAAATTGCCATCCCGACCTATACTGGCTATCCTACGCAGTTCTTTCGTTGAGTTGCTTCCTACGCAGATAGCTGGTGATGGGGCTGTTATGTGAAAAAAATCCCATATACAGTTTATTCATGGGTCCTTTTCGGTTTGGGGGCCAGTATTTCTCATTATATGGGGTTGGGGTCTACTAATTTTCACATTAGTTGGTTGAGGTTTAAAACTGAGTTGATTGACCACTTTTATCAACTCAAAAGACTGTTTTACCTCCAATTACATTAATATACGTTAGTCCATTTATACATTATACATTTATACGTTCTATATACTTATCTAATGTTATAAATACAATAATATATATCTTTATTTTAATATGTCCATATATTTAAACGATAATATATATATATATATATATATATATATATATATATATATATATATATAGATTTTAATATTTTATTTAAATAATGTTTTATAAAATAAAAAAAATGTTGTACAGAATATAAAAAACTTTTTCAAAAAAGTAAAGCACTATTTTTTTGGGAAACATGGTGATAAATCCTTAGACCGTTTAGAAATTAATGATAAGGACAAGCTAAAAACAGTTGTTTCAATAAAACCACACGTGTTACAATTATTAATGTAGATACATGAATATCGATACGATTACACTTATTATTATAAATATAGTTACACTTGTTAATGTAGATAGAGCTACAATTGCAATTGTATCTACTAGGGGTGGCCATAGGCCCGAGGCCCGCCGAGCCCGCCCGAAAAAAATAGGGCTTGGGTAAGGTAAATAAGCTTGCGAAGCGGGCTTGCCAAAATTTTATAAGCCTGACATTTTGTCTGGGCGGGCTTGGGTATGTATTTTTAGGCCTGCTTGAGCCCGGCCCGACCCGAAGGCCGAAAATTATATATAATATTGATCATATATATATGTATATTTATATTAGTAGTTTAATTTTTATTCCGTTAAGGTTAAAAGTTATAAAAATATAAATGACGAACATTTAAAAATATCAATTTTAGGCTTTATTTACCCTTAGTCTTAAGAGTACATTTTAAAATAAATTTGCTAAACAATAAAATAGGTTATAAATTTTTAAAAACATAAAATATAGGTAAAAAAAAAATATTTGTGTCCGGGCCTCGGCAAGAAGTTTTCAAATTTAGACGGGCTTGAAATTACACAATGAGGCCCTACTCGGGCCTGGGCGGGCTTGGCGTAGCTCAAATTTTTAATGGCCCGGCCCCAGCCCAAGTTCGCCTGCCCAAGCCCGGCCCATGGCCACCCTTAGTATCTACATTAATAAGTGTAACTGTATCTACATTAATAAGTGTAACTGTATTGTTTGGACTTATCATTAATTAATTAAATAGTTTATGGATTTAATATATCAACAAGATTTTCGCTTGAACTGATCATATATAAATAGATTTTTTAGGGATTTATTCGCTGATGCCTCTTTTTTATTTGTTTAAAACTGTTTTAAGCTCTAAAAAGAACTGTTTAAAATGTTTTAAAATAAAAAAAAAACATTTTAATTGTTTTGGCCATTTAAAAAAGACCGTGTTATATTGTAATTGTTGTGTCGTGTGTCTCCGTCTCTTCAAAGTACAGTGTAGTTCTTTTCTTTTTGCATGTAATAAGTTACCAGAACTGAATATCTCCAGTTGAATTCGTTAATATGATAACTTCAGTATTATAATTTTAGCCTTGTTTGTCTGGGAAATTTTATTTTCTGAGCTAAAGTGTATTGTTGGCATTTCCTTTCGGGAAGTCATTTACTTTTGTAAAGTGAAAAAAAGGAAAAAAGAAAACCAATCTGTTTTTTGACTTGTTTCCTAGGCAAAATGATGTAAATACTTCTTCTCCCTTCTATATATCAATCTTAAATTGGATCCTTGACTCTATTAGAATATATTGCTTCAATGTTTCTGAATTTGTCTCGACTTCTCTTGAGAAAAGGTTATTCAACTTATTCTAAAATCCCCAGTAAGCTTCTTAGAAAAACATCTCTTACAAACCCTACTCTCTCTCTCTCTCTCTCTCTCTCTCTCTCACACACACACACACACACTCAAGGATTCATTGCCCTCTCTATCACCATAAATAGACGGAAGCTCAACAAACAAGGACTGAGACTCGCATGTTACAAGCAATCTGTGTTATTGATTTTTAATTAAAAATAAAATGGTCAGCTAGGGTCCCTGGCTTTGCTCAATTGTAAAGTGTGAAAATGTGGGCTAAAGCTGGACGTCATGTCCCACGTAACTCACCCTTCCCCTTTTTTGGCAGGAATTGCAATTCTAATACTGGTAATGCCATTCATATGGTGAGTTACCTATTCAAAATATAAACAATAGACACATAAAGTGAAGTAAATGTCTTCTTTAAATTCTGAAGACTATAATATTTAGAAGCCTACTATTGCATTGATGTGCCAAATGAGGGACAGTACACTAAGGTTCAAAATAGCTGCTGGTGTGTGGATATGCTTGAATGGTTATATCTAATATAATAGTTCATATAGTGGTGTTATTCTCATTATGAAAATATAATATTGTGTACTTCCACTTTGAAATTCAATAATTTCTACTTCGGCTCTCCTAGATCAATAAAGTACTGATTTGAAATATCCAAAATCTCCTGAGATCCACTCTACTCTGATGACCTTGTTTTGTTGGCAATTAACAGAAGTTTGTGGTGTATGCAATCTGGATGTTAACACTCCCTTACTTTTCTACTTAAGAAATCAGTATCAATGGTATATTTATGTCACTTCTCACCAATAATATGCTTGAAATATTAAGTTTACATATCTAGAGCTGTTTTTTTGATCTTGGGACGTTGAATTGAGTGTGTGGGTAAACATTTTCTTCTTCAGGGGAACTGCTTTGGCCAAGTATCTTATTGATGGTGATCCACAATGCAAATTGAAAAAAACTGTTTCAGAGGTTCGAGTATACGATCCAAAAGCTATTGATGATTGTCGAAGACTGGCTATTCAGCAATCCAAGCAGTTGTTCGAGATATACAAGAAGAAAGAGGATCCTTTCTTTTTCCCTCCGAAACCAGTAAACTGATTGAAAAATCGTTCCCGAAAGTTATTTTTTTTTAACACACCTGAAAGTCAGTTTTTCTTTAACACACCTGAAAGTTAGGTTAGTCAAGCAGCTTCTACAAGACATTGAGTTAGAAGTATCAGGGTACTTGTGCGTTTAGTTGGTAAGCTTTCACCTCTCCTTTTTTATTGCAGCACAAGAGGTAAACTACTTTTGCAATACAACAAATGTGGTGGCGGTTAAGCTGTTGTTCAACATGTGCAATTACTTTTCAACCGCCGGACCCTATGGATTTCTTTTTTTTTTGGATTCAAGTGACTACTTGCTGTTGTTAATTTACATTTTGTACTGAAGCAATATGGCACATAAGATCAGTGGCCAGTGTCAGTTGCAATTAATGTTCAAAGTTTGAAGACTACTGAATGAATGTCGTACAAATCCATAGGTTTTAATGCTCATGTTCCCATTCACAATTAGAATGCTTATATTATGGTTGAAAAGAATGCTTAAAAAATATTTAAGCCTTTGCTCCATTCACATTTAGCTTTCTATTTTCCATAGGAAAGTTCCAGGGAAATAAAGAGCACAACTTTGCAGTTTCGCAAGAAATTCTTTGAATTGTTTATAATATTGAAAACAACATGAGGCATTCAATATGTTGCAAAGAGCCCCTCTACGCACAATTTAGGGGGGTTTTAGTAAGTTCAGTTTTTATTTTATTTTTTAATTCAAAATTGCCTAACTGAGGGGATCATTTGCACTTCACCCTATGAATCTTCCCTCCTGTTTTTCGTTTTCCAGGAGCTGGATTCTCTTTATTTCTAATTCGGAAATGGCAGGAATTTTAGTTCGTAAAATATTTTATGGTCCCCATTTAAAAGAGTTTTTATCATATCAGTCCTATCAATGTAGAAATTATTAAATAAATTCTATTAGCCTAAATTAGAAAATACATGTGGTAAAAAGCCCTAACATTTAAAAGAAATACTAAACCCTAAATTTTTTATCAACGTTGTCGCTGCCACCATAACCACCTGCCGTCGCCACCACTACTTGGATGTTGTCGCCATATGCCCTTGTCGCCACCCCCACTTGCTCCCACCAGATCCGCCACCACTACCATAGGACGTTGCTGCCACCACCACAACATGATGTCGCCACAGTCACAACCTGCCCCTGCCACCACCGCACCACAACAATCTTACAACCATCACAACCGGCCCACCATCGCTCCCATTATTTTCACCACAGTTATATTTATTGAAACATAAGAAAGAAGAAAACTCACTGTAAATATTTACTCCGTGTAAAATCTGGACATTTTCGAAATATTTAAGGATTTTTGAAACCGAAAGGGTAGAAATGTAACAAACTTGTTTCATTTGGTTTTAACATAGCAAAATAAGTGCGTCTTTTTCTTTTTTGCATGACCGCTTTTAATTTGTTCTCCTCATCTCTTCCCTCTCTTCCGTCTTCTTCTTCATCAACACACACAGTGAGCAACAACAATCATTGCCGCCTCACTTTCTCGCATTAACACGACCGACTCCAACCTTGGTCACGCGATCTTCGATCTGCTCCTCTCCGTCTGAGCGTCTCCAACTTCGGCGTTCTGGTATGAGATTGCCGAGTCTTTTTTTTAGTTCTAAATTTGAATGATTCATTTTCTTTTATTTGCTTTTTTAATCATGTATATGGGGTTTTATTTTCCTTTATTTTTCTTTCAAACTCATAATATATACCATGTTCTGTGTTTCCAATATGTTTTAATTATTACAATCAGTTTTTTGATTTAGCTATAAATGTTGAAATGTTTATATTTCTCTATGGTTATTTACAAATGTTTATATATATTCATATAAGTTATTTGATTACTGAAGTTCATAATAATGTGGGAATTTGAAATGCGTTCCCCATTTGATTTTGTATAATTTTGGCATTTTATTGTGATGGGTTAATTTTAACAACTATGTTTAGTGTGTACCTTTTTTTTGAATGCTAACCTATGATTGACTAATAAATGTCTGAAAATGGCTCAACTCAATAATTATTTGATAAAAAAATTAAAAATAATTAGGAAAAATCGCCTTGGGGCTCCTGCCCCGAACCCTGACCATTGATCCTAAATTTCGCCCCCTTTCCCAATTTCCCTGATCCGCCTTGGATACATATACTTATATTAACATATACACACATTCACACATATACATAAATACACACAAACATGCATACAAATATACCCAACTACACATTCGCATACAACTCTACACACACACACTCGAACACACACACATACACACACACACATACATATTAACACAACCGCACACATATACATAAATCGCACACATATATACATACACATGCACACACGCACACACAAATACACACACATATACTACAAATAGGAGATTGATTTTGTGATCGGAGAGAAAAAGAAGAGAGAGAGTGAGCCGTAGATGAAAAATTGAAAAGTGGCAGTGTGTTGTTTCAAATGAGTTCGATGTGCAACCTAGGGTTTAATGTGTATAATAGATATTTTAATTTAAGATATTTTAAAAATACAACTGATATAGTTAAATAAAAGTCAATAAAACTTAAATGAGGGTTGACTAAACAAATAGGACTAAAATAAAATTAACCCTAAAAAATTATGAGAGTTGCAAAAAGGGAAGAGTTGTTCGCCCCTCTAAACCCAATTTAATGAATTTACAATTTCACATGAGCAATGATCCACTACATTTTATTCATTGTCTTATTTAAAAAAAATAAGACTAAGATTGAAGAATTTCTAAAATTCTAGTGTTGAATCTTAATATGTGTTCATCTCGTTCAGATCTTTTAATTCATGTTAAATTTAATTCTTGTCAAATCCTCCGATACCATCTCATCTAAAACCACTTGATGTTAAGGAGGGCAAAAATCTAATATTTTACAAGTTCATTCAACATCATTGCTTGAGGCAAGACATTTGTTGTACCCTCATTCCAACACAATGCCTTGATGTTACTTTTTGTAGGTGGTAAAATCCTACGTTGATCAACTTAGCACAGTAAAGTCGAGCAGTAAAGAAAAATTACACAACATAAGATATAAATTGTTTGAAAACATGTCTACGTCCACGATGGTGTTCCTCTCTCTTTATTGATCAATTCTTGACAATAAATATTACATGCCCCCTTTTCTAGGGGTATGGGTTACATTTATAGAGAACAACAATATAATAATTTGTATAGGACTCTATGTCCTTGGGATGCAGCTGCGATCTAATCGAGTAGATCTAGGCTCGAGATCTCCACTAATCGGATTCTCTTTTGTTCTCATCTTCAAACTATGATCATTTATCAAGACTACCGAACACATGCCAACTCTTGTGATTTGGTCGGATAATTCCCCCACAATTTTCCCCAAAGATTTGCAACCTGAATGGGATGGGAAGATTTGATTGCTGATTGATCTTGACGCTAGTCAACAGTGATGTGTGATTGTCCGTTTAATATGAGGTTGGAGAGTGCTAATACTTGTAATTTTGAGACGAGAATCAATTTTATTCTGCCTGTTGAGTTTGGAGGGTACGCCCGTAAATTGCCCTGATTTTTTAAAGGAGTATGCTAGTAATTGAGAGGTGAGAAGTCTAAAAGGCTATGATGTGCGTGTCAGTCGTCATATAGGGCCCCATTTTAAATGATGAACTGCATTGGAAGTTGAACCAAGGAGGTTAATGAACTTTCCTACCGCCATTTAATGATGCACTCTCATTTCTCACTTATTCCAAATGCTCCACAATTCATTCATCTTCTTCAATAATGTAAGCCTTCTCTTTTCTCTCCGCAATTTTTTTCATAGGCAGCCATATTCATATTTTCCCATCATTCTTCTTCTTTGGTTTGAAAAATAGTTTACGCGGTGAGTGAGAGGTCCATAGGAAAGTTTACGAAGATGTTTTCCATAAAATTGATGATTTTTACAACGTATAAGGGGGTTATTGGATGCATACTCAATGTATTGCTGAGGCCAACATTACATAATACTTAAGAGTAGTGCCTGCCCAATGCACACTCTGAATACTTGGCGGATTGTGAATAAGGTTCATAGGATTAATGATTTGTACCAAACTCAGTTAGGGATCCCCAAGATCAGATATTGTTACCCGTGGGTGAAAACAAACGATGTCACCTTCTACCTGAAGGCAAGAAGGCAAGAGGACACAAAATATGTCAATTGTTGCTTTTTGCTATCTCTTGTTTGGGTCGACCAAGTCTTGTATGAATTTTTGCTAACACGTTTCTTTCTTTGTTCTGTTCAGAAGCTTTCAAGAAAAAAACCCACCCCTGCTTATGTCAACTTTGTCAAGCTAAGCAAGACTTGAAATCTGAGGAGACCTTTAGCCGCCGATGCCGAATATCCCAGGTCGACATAATTTTTGTTGGAGTACACCAACATCGCCACATCATTCAATTCAAGGCTAGTGGATACCGTACTTGCAGTCCAAGTCCCTTCTAGCTGTGAAGGGTCTTCAAGTGAGTCCACTTTAGGTTTATTTGAATATGTGGATTGCTTATATTCTTGCCATGATCGCATCCACTTCAAAAGAAGAGATGACACCAAGAAGGAAAATCCATACTATGTTGGATGATTCCTACCTCTCCACTTCCCCAAAATCTCAGCTCTCCAACAGGAAGGAGGCAGGGATCATCCAATGCCATTACCTTGTCAGATTATTCCAAAAAAATGCAAGCCTGACTTGCAAAGAGGAGCAAGACTGGCTCTGGTCCGGCTACTGCTGCTATTACTGTGCCCACTAAGAAGGTGGATGTCCCCAATAAGGGAAAGGGCCATGCGGCGATGACAGTGGCCAAGAACCCTAACTTGGCCCCCTCACTGCCAAGGGGTGCCGTTTTGGAAATGGATAGGGATCAGGTCAATAAACTGACCATCGATCAGCTGGTCTCCCACGCCACTTGGGCGTTATCTCTGGTTGGATCTTTTACTTATAACTTTATTTTGTAGTACTAACTTGTGATCGACCTTTTCCTTGCATTTCTTAGTGGACTTCATCGATATTCTTGACAGAAGGGATGGCCAAGAGAAGGCCAACACCGAGGTTGATCACGCTATGCAAAAGTCTCAAAGGCTTTCAAGGATGTCAAGGAGGCCTATGAGACCCAAAAGAAGGCTACTGAGATAGAGACGACCAAAATGAGGTCGAAAAACAAGCAACTAGTGAAATCCTTCAAAGAGAACACTCAGAGCATATATGCGATATTAACGACCAAGGACAAAGCCTACGATCACGAGTTTGGGGATGCCTTTGGTCAAGCCAAGAAGCAATTGGATTGCATCAGTAAGTCCTGAAAAATACTTTTGGGAAAAAGTTTTGTCCGATGTTCTTCTAGTGGGGCATCTCTCTTAACGAAAATGAATGTCAAACACTATTAAAAGATTTAACATTCACAAGTTATTTTCAAAATAACCTAAGTTATTTTTATTCTTGAAATCATTATTTAATATTTTGCAAATATGGTGTAACTAACAATTTAGTTGCAAATAATAAGACAAATAGGAAACTAAACAAGAAATAAACACATGATATTTTTTACGTGGTAAAACCCCAAAAGGGTGGGGAAACATCCACGGTGTCCTCTACGACACTGACAAATATCCACTAAAAACAAAGATAGTACAAGTACAACAAATATGAAGAAACGTTCAAAAAAATGCAAAAAATATACCTAAAATGCGAGAACAAATTAAGCTTATGCTTCCTCCTCGATTCTTTTGCTGTAAACCCTTGCGCTTATTTCACACGGTCGATTAGAATATGAATTCTAGAAATAACAACCAAATTGGATTTATGTGCAAAGTGTTGTGTTCTTGTGTGAACAAGTGAGTGACTAGAATGCATTTAAATCTAAATGCACACTCACACACACACACACTTATTACAACTAATTTCAAACGAATTACATAAATCTATATGAATATTTACAAATACACAATTCCAAACAATATGAAATCAGATTTACTAAATCATTAATTAGGAAAATATTTTTTTGACAAAAGCTTACCTAATTTTAATTTTAAGGAAAATTTTAGACACATAATCAATTAATTCTAAAATGAAATGCACAAGTACTTAAAATGTGTAAGAATGTAAAAATGTGCATATGAAATATGTGTATACATTTGGTGCTATTTTTTACCTTCTTTCCCCTACTTTAATTTTGCACTTGATTGAGTCTTGAGGTATCATCGAGTTTGAATTTGATGCGGAAAGCCATGAATATATTTCTCATATAATCTAAATTTTTTTTGGCAAAAATATCTAAACTTGAAAAACCGAAATTAGTATGGACTTAGATAATCCTAGTGAAGTCATACAAATTTGGGTATTTCAATCTCTCCCTTTAGATATCTGTGATAAAACTCCTTGAGTACCTCATTGGCACTCGTGGAAGAAAAAACTATCCTATTTCCCATACATTAAATTCTAAAATTTACCCATCCTAAAATTCCAATAAAAGTATATGACTCAACTATACATTAATTACCCTAACACCTTGTTGTGATTTTCTGCATAAAATTTGAAAAACCAAACTCATAAGAACACGTGTAAGATATCACATAAAATTATAAAAAAAAAAATCATGAAATCATAAATATTATTCAAGTATCAAGACTAAGAATGGTGTACTCTCTCCCCCATTTTGTCTCAAATAGACTAGGGATTTTCATCTGAAAATGAGAGATATAAAAATACTTAATACCAATCAAATAATAATCACGTGTCTAGTCTCATGTCACTCATGCGTAAAATAGTTTTAGAAGGTGCATTATGTCATTTGTCAAGTAACTGTGCCCTAAAACCTCATGGGACCATTATCAGCAAAGACTAATACACGTTAACTACAATTTTAGGAAATTTTAACATTAATACCACGACATACATTCCACCGGTCTGAAGTATATACTCAAATATTAAATTTAAAAGGTTTCGTGAACAAATCATAATTTATATCTTTATTCTTAACGAGTTCATGATTAAAATGATTTATATGTACACCCAAGAAATATTTTAACTCCTTCATAAATGATATTTCTTTTAATTCCAGGAGATTATAACTAATAATATCCTTTACTTTCTCATGAGGCGCCTTTACTACATAATAATGACCACACACAATATTTGAAACTTCCTTATTCTTGGGTAAACCATGAACAAATTTTGGGTTGGATAATATGCTTAGATTATCTAATCTAGTTAATTTAGATGAGTGGGCCTCGAACTTAGGACCAACTTTATGACAATTTTTCTTACTCTGAATCCCTCTTACGAAGCATTTACCACTTTTATCAAGAATTTTACAATCAGTTTGTGAACAGAAAACACTATGGCCAACATCACATAATTGACTTATACTAAGGAAATTAACCTTAAGATCTTTCACCAAAAGGACATAATTGACTTATACTAAGAAAAATTAGCCTTAAGATTTTTCATCAAAAGGACCTCACTACGTAACGGGAGTCCTTCTACTTTGTTAGTTCCTTTCCCAATGGTTTGAGACGATACACCGTCACCAAACATAACATTTCCACTGAGATAGTTGGTCATGTTTGTTAATAGTGATTCATCTCCAGTCATGTTCTTGGAACACCCCGAGTCTATGTACCAACCTCCTTTTGTGCCTTTTTCTTTAAAAGTAGTGGAATAAAATTTCATATTAGTTGGGGTACAAACTCATCCTTTATAACCCAAATTGGCCTTACTTTTACACCATATTTTTCCATTTAGGTTACAAGAGGGCGTATAACTCTTATATCGTGGTTTTCGTTTTCTCTTCGACTTATTCTTGGTTTTTTCATTCTTTCTTTGGTTCAAATTTTATTTGGTAAAGACACAGTAATTTCATCTTGTTTGAGTGTAATGAAAATTCTAACAAGTCGAAGTGTTAATTCTAATTTGGAAACACTCGTTTTAATTATGTCCAAAAACATCGCAATATGAACAATATTTTTCTGACATTGGCTTTACCTCACTGGAAAGATGTTTGAAGATAGGTTTTTCTTTAGCCATTGGAGGTTTGTTTGTAAATTTTTTTGGTTTGTTCTCGTTATCTTTATTGGGGGGCATATGTATTTCAAAAAAGATTCATGTCTAAGATTAGAAGACTTAACCTTTTTTGCTACATTTGTGACTAAATTTTGAGAAATAATTTTTTTCAGAATTTTGATATTTAACAAGTGTTAGAACTTCAGTTTTGCTAGAACTTCCTTTGACAAAAGTGGGTTTTATATTTTTAAAAGAAATTTTGTTTTTAATGAACCCTATCCCACGCTTGTCATGATCTTTTCTCATAACATTCATCATCTTTTCATGTTCTTTAGTTATAGATTCAAAGTCTTTCCACTTCTTAAAAACTTTTGAATACTTTTCTTTGGATTGCTCCAATTCGACCAAAGTGTTCTTATATTTTTAATTTAAAGAAACATTTGAATCTATTGACTCATTATTTTATTTTCAAAAGTCATTTTTTCAGTGTCAAATAGTTGGCATTGAGAATTGTACTCCTCCTCATTCAACATTACTTTCTTGTTCAAAATCTCAATTTTTCAGTCAAATTCTTAATTAACTCGACAAATTTCAAACACCGTTCTAGAGAGGTAGAGTAAAGTTCTTTATAATTTGAGGTGTCGCTTTCACTTTTATTGTTTGATTTAGGTGCGGTGTGAAGAGATGTCCCCTACATTTTTATTTTTGAAAAGATTTGGACTCACACACCTATCATAATTTTAACTCACACATCCGACTAATAGACTACATAACATATCCTCGGTCATATAATAAGTATCATACACATTAGACATTTCAGGTTCATAATCAGTAGAATATATCCACTCATCAACATTTTTCTCAATAATTCTATCATTAAAAGCCGTGAAATTTTCACTAGATTCATTAGGGCCAGATTTGTCATTATCGGACTCAGAAGAATATTCCTAAGTCTAAGATATATGGGCCTTAAGATACTTCTTTTTCTTGAATCTACATCTATTCACGAAGTGCCAAATATCACGACGTTTGTGACTGGCCTTTAGTCATGTCCAAAGGGGTTTTCTATTTGTACTTGTGATTCAGGTGTTTTAAATTCCTCTCATGAGGATTTGGGTAAGAGTGGTCGTGTTCGTCGAAATGTCCTAGTTTAGTATCAATGACACTTCTAAACTTGAGGATTTTCTTAAAATACTTACTAAGTAGAGAAATTTTAGCATCCAAGGATCCAAGGTGTGTTTCCTTATTGTTCAAGTCTAGAATTACCCGTAATGCTAATCTCCTTGACTCCACCATCGAGAACACGAACTAAAACCATCACCAATCTAGCGTGATCGGTCGAAGCCAACACTGACGTTGAAAGATCCACTACCGACCTCACTACGCCACTCCCGAAAGGAACCTTGAACCTAGAGCTCTGATACCAATTGTAATTCCCCGACCTGGATTTATGGGTTACCCGTGGTCAACTTGGTCTGACCTGAGCATTAGGTGTGAAGTGCAATGAAACAACCTACATATTATTGCTAGTCCAGTTTCATTTAATTAACATTTCACTTGTTTAACATGTGATTTTCATTTAAATCAAACTACGTGAAGGACCCATGAGAGGCGTCCCCGAAATTCGAGCATACAGAGCTACTAACGTAAAATAAAAAGGACACTTACCTATACAACGCTCCCAAAATATGGAACGACACCCAACCTGCTGTAACAAAGACCAGGGAATGAGCTGAATGCCCAGTGAAAAAATACAATAATACAATATAGAATTGAACGACAGAAAATAGACTCTAACAAGTCATATCTACGTGGACATGCAACTACCTTATATATATATATATATATAAATTGTTTTTATTCCAAAAACGTTACTTATTCTGATTAATTCGCCTTAATCTTATAAAGAATCCCATCTTACTTGACTTGACATGTATTTCTTAATTTAACACACCCGGTTAAATACATTAAATAAATACCCTTTGTTTAAGGAAAAATAATCCTGTCACCGAAATTACCCCTTTGGTCATATCAAATTCATCTTAGTATTTTCATTGAAAATAACCTTTCAACACACGCAAGCCCCATGTTAGAAAGTATTTATTTTTCTTTTATATTATTTCATAAACACACTCTTGTGTTAGTTATGGGTTAAACCTCTTTAGGTTGCTTAAATATCCATTTAGTCACTTCACTTTACCATCCCTTTTACTTTATGGACATTAATCAATTTTCTTGCATTACTTGTCCAAATTATTCTTTACCAGAACATTTATTAATTTCATTCATGTTAGTTTTTATTTATTTATTATATTCTCCGCACAACCCATTTCTTGACACGTTTCACTTTTCATTATCTTTTTCTCAAAATCCTCCAAATGTTTGCATACTTTAACGAGTTCTACACCACCGACTATGCTACCATATTTGCTGGCCAGTGATTTTGGGTCTTCCACCCTAGGGCACCGGGCCCTTTCTTAATTATTTTCGGTGTCATTCTAGTCCATATTAATGTGTTTTAATATTTTTCAAATGTTCACATTATCACGCTTTCCTTTACCAATCGAATCTAAAACCCGGGGTCTCATCCCAACTTGTGTTACACTTTAAAATCATCATTTCTTGTCCTTTATACACCTGCACTGATTTTATTCCAAAAATCACGTTCATTTAGGACCATTTTTTGTAACATCTTTTTTAATATTTTTATTTCATAAAATGTTCCTCCTTACGTAACATTACCATTTTACCCATTTGTTTCTAAATTTGTCCTTTTTTTTCCATTTTACAAAAATGTTATTTCCCAAAAACATTGTTAAGTTACACACCCTAACTTCTTAAATATTTTTAACTAATTAACACGTATTTAACACTTTGGAGTGATATACTTCTCAAGTTTAAAATATATTTATTTCACTACTTTCTTTCTCTAAGAGATCATCGAACATTTTGAAGACAACTTTAAAAGAAAAATACCATTTTCTTTATTAACACAAGTAGACTTGAGACCATACACTTATCACATCTTCAACACTTATTCACACACTTTAAGGTCTGAAATTTCTATTTTTTTTTTATTTCAAGTTAACACTCATTAAACCCTCCATTAAAACTTGTTTTTATGCTTATCATCAAAATGCAACAAGTTTATACACATATGAAGGGAAGAGGGATTTTAAGTCCAAAAATTTAAAATAATGAGTTTAACACATGATTTATTCAAGAAATTTCATAATGGTTACAACAACACGCTGTCTAAGACTAAAGACATTTTTGTTCATTCAAACTTGAATAAATGTCTATTTTTATGAAAATCCCTAATTTTACAAGAAAACTTTAAAACATTTGGTCACAAAATATCTTTAACAAGATAAAGATTATTTTTAAAACATTTTGTTCCATAAAATGTTTAACACCAAGTTTGTTGAAATATATCATTCGCTCAATACTCTTCAAATCCCTTTTTAATCCATTTATACAAAGCCATGAAAAATACCCTATTTAAACCATATATGCATCGTACTTTTACAAACTCAACTACAAGACCAATACTATGACAAAATAGAGTTTTAAGCTAAGAGTAGAGTTTTTCTACCTCAAAGAAGCTCCAACAATGGTAGGATGAAATGTTGAAGAAGATGGCAACCTCACAGCTCCTAAGGTGACCTTTAAGAGGTTGCCTACCTCCACTAAGCTTGACTCCATTAAAGCTTCAAGCAAGACCCCCTTCAAACTCCATTAATTTACACCTCCTCCTCCTCCTCCTCTTCTTCTTCTTCTTCTTCTTCTTCTTCTTCTTCTTCTTCTTCTTCAAAATCCCCCCATAACATCTCCAAAAATCTTTATCTTGTTTACACAACCCACTTCTACCCTTGATAAAGCTTGTAAAGGAAGAATAAGGCTAGGGAATGGTGTATTATGATGGTGGAAAGGTGTAACAATGGTGGTAGAAGCTTGGGGAAGATGAAACACCCTTGAAGCTAGAGAGAGAGAGAGGGGGGTAAATGCTGGTATAAAAATTATGGGGAGAACCCACCATCTCTCTCTCCTATGTAACCCCAAATAAGCCCATAAAATGATTTTAAAAACCAAGGGAAACATACTTAACACGTTTTTATGATCTAATGCCCTTAGAGATTGACACCTCATAAATTTAAGGGTCCAAAACTCAACAGCACACAAGGGGAACTCAAAATAACAAATTCCTGATACTGGCGTTCGAATGAGATCTGAATCTTATTTAAACGACATACTAATGAGGGTAAAAATTTAAGGAAATGGGGGTTCATTTGATCTTCATTAGAAGCTTATTTCAAACGAGATGGGATTATCATTCGAACCAAAAGGGTATTCGTTCGAACGAGATGGGGATCTCATTCGAACGACTCTAATTCTCATTTCAACCTCAGAATCCCTCCAAAATTTCATATTCTCCCAATATATTTCCAACAATTTCCACAAGGGTCATAAGAATATACAATTACCAACAACCATCCATATAAATATTAATCTGAATTCCCAAAGGGTTTACATAATTACAAATTACATGGAGAAGGGATAAATCTCAGGCACAGGTGTCACATTCTCCCATCCTTAGGAGATTTCGTCCCCGAAATCATCGATCCTCTCATTCCTCAAGTTGTTGGGACTTATCAACACTTATTCTAAGTCATAGGAATCCTTTAAGTCTAAATCATCGAAATCCTCAATCATTAAGGCACCACCATCATGAAACATGTTCTAACACTCTCCATCAGGCCAATTATGAAAGCCACATAACTGTCCTTGAGTCTCTACTTACTTGATGATCCCGCTCAACCAAGTCCTAAGATTCCTTTGCTAACGTCCAAGCATGCCGATGCCTTTATCGACAACACTCTCTAGTGGTCGACACTCACCCAAGAGCAAATGATATATGACTAACACCCAGTCTGATTCATCGCCAAGAACCATTTCTAATCTTAGGATTGCACATCCTGAGTTTCCTTAAATTCTTGTGTTATCAAGACCACATAATTGTCTTAAAATTTCTACTAACCTCACATCGCAGTCACTCACTCCATTGAGCGGCACACCCACCAAGTCGCAAATCGTGCGCCCAACTAACACTTTCCACGAGATCCTTCCAAGAACCTAGAATCATTATAGGCATCGAACTATGGAACACATAACCGAGTATTATGCTAATATATCATAGTGGAAAAATAACACTGGGTGCTATGTCTTCTTGAGTTCTAACACCTTACGATGTCCTCAAATCATAATTATGCTTTTTAAAAATAGAGCCTCTAATCGCTATATTGGCCAATCATAAAGTCGTTAATCCTACGATGAATGGATGTTATGAGAAAATTATGCGGCTGAAAGCACAACCACCCATACATAGAACTTTGTACAATATAAGTGGATACTTTAAATAAGGGCACATCAATTTCCAAAGACGCATCGACCATGCCAGGTTCAACCGCACTCCACTTGGCTAAACTGCATCGTATCACAACACGATATAAATTTTGGCTACCATAACCGCGAGAACACAATCCTCGATTATCGGAACTGAAAGGGACACAGAGAATCATAAAGAACGAACAACCATTTTGATAAAATCCCATTTGTATGCAATGGACTATGACTAACAAAAAGAGAACTGATGCCACACGCTATGAAGTTTATGACTCCTCCTGGACGTTCACACTGGATCCTAACCTAGCCACACACCTAGCTAGAGTCACCAACCACGACGAATCAGATCACAGACCATTCATCCCCACAGGGAGGGAGCAATATACAAATATATTATCCTGCGGAAAGTCAAACACCGGACTTCCCTCCTTAGGGGTAAGGCTCCTTCCTTACATTCTTGACAGACGCGAACCACTCCTATGGTGAAAGCCTAACGTCTTTATCAATGCCAACCTCCTCCACATCTCTAGTCAACGTGAGTTGTGACCAACCTAACACACCTAGTTCATTGTCGATATTATCGTACCATGACCGTATCCCAAACGTATCTTTGAGCAGTGCCCCAAATCAGCGAAGCATCCACCTTATAATAACCTCCACTGACACAAGGTCGTCACTGCGCCTATCTCCAAATTCTAACCAATCCAAAATTACATGACGACATAGAGGTTTCCATTAGCACTATAAGGATAGGAATTACTACATAGGTCTATGCTTCTTAATCTGTATTTGTCTAGCAAGACATACCAAGAACTAGTCATTTCCCTTCCAAGGCTATTCTAACTTACACTGTCGACCCATATCAATATCTTAATCATGCTTCGATATCCTTCAGGGGTCCCATTTTCAATTATCTAACATGACATCATGAATCTAAATCAAAATTCATTTCCTAGTGCCCATTGAAATCAAGTACTACTCTTATTACACCAATCATCTTAGGATAAATGAGCATTATGCCTAATCACGACACATCTCTCCAATTTCCCTTTAGAGGTGGCACCACCTATTTATATCAAATTGTATGTCCTCACGAAGGATTACACGATTTGATTCCTTAAAATTTGACCAATAACCTGAGATAATCACATGACCCTCAATACGACCATCATTGTAACACTAACACTCCATGACGCCGAACTTAACTAGTTTCCTAAGGACCCCGAGCCTACCCATTGTAATTATCACCAAGGACTTGATAAGATTTTACCTCCTGTTATTTCCTCATCGCAGGTACGCTCTACCAATTTCCTGATATCCGCATCATGGTCATTAGGTACTGACAAAGATACTAGCCTATAAGTCTCCATATATGGTGAGCCTTAACCATTGAACACCCCAAGGTGTCACAACAAGTCTGTTTCTATTCCTTAATGATGCCACAAGCAATCAATCCAAAGGGTACTCCAAGGACTTCTTTAATTCATTTTCATAGTAAATTCTTCTTGCATTCTGTCATTACTTAGGCTGCTAGAATAGGCTACAACACCTAGACAAGAATCTTATTTCCCTTTTGATCGAGACTCCGACATAAGTCTAACCTACGACTCTCTTCTCGAGGTCCAATAAAGGTCCAAAAACCTTATTCCAAACCGCTGATGCCCTAAACCACGCATCAAACCACGGACTGACACTATTAAGGATTATGGAAGGATATGGGACATCGTATACAACCTATAAGCCTCTAGGTATACATGACCAACATCATTAAGGATCCTATTCCTCAAGGTTGCCTCATTTTCTCTAAAACTCTGTCATGGAAGGATGTCTAGGGTTCACTCCTACATCACTTCAACCATCATTGTTACATACATAATATACTTGCTACCAACATCCAATAACTCCCATTACAGCTTATGTGATACAAATTTCAATCATTAATTGCCACGGCACTAACCTATAATGATAGTATCCTATCAACTACGGCCAGTGATGACCAACACGGTTCTACATGCCAACGAGTTCTCAATTACTTATGACATGACTACCCCAAGGATTAAGTTCGCCTAATCACATCATCGACATTAGCTACCCGTAAGTACCTCACCCAGGAACTTAATGTATCCTTATCACAGATCAACATCGCTTAGGCATGATACTCTAGTCACCTAACCTCCATGGTTAACTTCACACAATTCATGTCTCTAACTCACTAGACGTCCTTTAACTTTATTAACATCTTAATAGACCTCTCATATCATCAAAGTTTGACATACAAGCACCTCACACTAAAAACCATGATGTCGCCACTATCGACTTGCACATTCACTCAAAAATTACTAACATCTCTAAATCAGAAGTGAGAAAGTGATTAATGACAACTAATTTGGACACATGCCACTTGGCAATGAATTACTCGTCGTGATAATCTCCTTGACTCCACCATTAAGAACACGAACTGAAACTGTCACCAATCTAGCGTGACCGGTCTACACCAACATTGACGTCGAAAGATCCACTACTGACCTCACCACATAATTCTCGAAAGGAACCTTGAACCTAGAGCTTAGATACCATTTATAACACCCCAACTTGGATTTATGGGTTGCCTGTGGTTAACTTGGTCCGACCCAAGCATTAGGTGTGAAGTGCAATGAAACAAACTACATAATGTTGCTAGTCCATTTTCATTTAATTAATGTTTCACTTGTTTAGCATGTGATTTTCATTTAAATCAAACTATGTGAAGGACCCGTGAGAAGCATTCTCGGAATCCAAGCATACAGAGCTACTAATGTAAAATAAAAAGGATACTTACCCGTACAATGCTCTCAAAATACGAAATCGCACCCAATACTTCATAACAAAGACGAGGGAATGAGCCGAATGGCCAGTGGAAAAAATACAATAATGCAATATAGAATCGAACGACAGAAAATAGATTCTCAACACATTATATCTATATGGATATGCAACTACTATATATATATATATATTGCATGAAACCGTTTTATTCCAAAAATGTTATTTATTTCGATTAATTCGCCTTAATCTTATAAAGAACCCGGTCTTACTTGACTTGAAATTTATTTATTGATTTAACACACCAGGTTAAATACTTTAAACAAAAAACCTTTGTTTAAGAAAAAAGCATTTCTGTCACCAAAATTACCCATTTGCTCATACTAAATTTACCTTAATATTTTAATTGAAAGTCACCTTTCAACACACGCATGCACCGTGTTAGAAAATACTTATTTTTCTTTGAAAGCCTTTCATAAACACACTATTATGTTAGTTATGGGTTAAACCTCTTTAGGTTGCGTAATTACCCATTTAGTCACTTCACTTTACCATTCCTTTTACTTCATGGACATTAATCAATTTTCTTGCATTATTTGTCCACATAATTCTTTACTGGAACATTAATTAATTTCATTCAAGTTAGGTTGTTCTTTCTTATATTCGCCAAAATCCATTTCTTGGCATGTTTCACTTTTTATTCGGCTATGCTACTATATGCTCTGGCCTGTGATTTTGGGTATTTTACCCCAAAGCTCTAGGCCCGTCCTAATTCTTTCTGGTGTCATTTGAGTCCATGTTAATGTTTTTTAATATTTTTTAAATGTCCACATTATCACACTTTCCTTTACCGGGCGATGCCAAAACCCGAGATCTCACTCCAACTTGTGTTACACTTTAAACTACACATTTTTTGTCCTTTATACACTTGCATTGATTTTAATCTAAAAATCACTTTCACTTAGGACTATTTTGTGTAACATATTTTTTAACATATTTATTTCATAAAAATATTCCTCTTTATGTAAAATTACCATTTTACCCATCTGTTTCCAAACTTATCCTTTCATCCATTTTCACAAGTGTCATTTTCTAAAATCATTGTTAAGTTACACACACTAACTTCTTAAATATTTTTAACCCATTAATACTTATTTAATACTTTGGAGTGACATACCTCTCAAGTTGAAAATCTCTTTATTTAACCACTTTCTTTTTCTTAGAGGCCATTGAACATTTTGAAGACAACTTTACAAGAAAAATACCATTTTCCTTTTTAACACAAGTAGTCTTGAGACCATACACTTATAACATCTTGAACACTTAGTAACAGAATTTAAGGGCTGACATTCCTATCTTATTTATTTCAAGTTAACACTCATTAAGCCTCATCATTAAACTTATTTTTATACTTATCATCAAAATAGTACAAGTTTATACACTCAGGAAGATGAATTTAAGTCCAAAAATCCAAAATAATGAGTTTAACACAAGATTTATTCAAGAAATTTCATAGTATTGGCAACAACACGTTTTTCAAGACCAAAGATATTTTCTGATCATTCGAACATGAATAAATGTCTATTTTTATCAAAATCCCAAAATTTACAAGAAAACTTTAAAACATTTTTTCACAAAATATCTTTAACAAGATAAAGATTATTTTCAAAACATTTTACTCCATAAAATGTTTAACACCAAGTTTTCTTGAAATATAACATTCACTCAACACTCTTGAAATCCCTTTTTAACACATTTACACAAAACCATGAGAAATACCCTCTTTAAATCATATATGCATCTTACTCTTACAAACTAGACTACAAGACCAATACTATGGAAAAATAGAGTTTTAAGCTAAGAGTAGATTTTTTTCTCCTTAAAGAAGCTCCAAAAATGGTAGGATGAAATGTAGAAGAAGATGTCAACCTCCCACCTCCAAAGGTGGCCTTAAAGAGGTTGCCTAGATTGGCTCCATGAAAGCTCCAAGCAAGACCTCCTTAAAAATCCATTAATTTATATCCCTTCTTCTTTAAAAAACCTCAATAATAGCTCCAATTTTTTTTATATTGTTTACACAACCCACTTATACCCTTGATAAATCTTGTAAAGGAAGAATAAGGCTTGGGAATAGTGTATTATAGTGGTGGAAAGGTGTAACAATGGTGGGAGAATCGTGGGGAAGTTGAGAGAGAGAGGTAAATGATGGTATAAAAATAGTGGGGAGAACCCACCATATCTCTCTCCTATATAACCTCAAATAAGCACATAAAATGATTTTAAAAAACAAGGGCAACATACTTAACACGATTGTATGATTTAGATATTGTCACCTCATCAATTTAAGGTTCTAAAAATGAACAACACACAAGGGCAACTCGAAATAACAAATTCCAGATTCGATCGTTCGAATGAGATCACGTCTCGTTCGAACGACATACTAGCGAGGGTAAAAATCCAAGACAGCGGGGGTTCATTCGATCTTCGTTAGACGCCTGTTTCAAATGAGACGCGCTTCTCATTCGAACCAAAAAGCTCTTCATTCGAACGAGATGGGGATTTCGTTCGAACGACTCTAATTCTCATTTCAACCTCATAATCCCTCAGAAATTCCAAATTCTCCCAATATATTTCCAATAATTTCCACAAGGATCAAGAGAATATACAATTACCAGCAACCATCCATATAAATATTAATCCGATTTCCCAAGGGTTCTACATCATTAGAAATTACACGGAGAAGGGATAACATCTCGAGTACGGTTGTCACAACATTGGTTTCCCAAATATCATCTCCCGACGTTTCTTGGATGAAAATAATCATCCTTACTTTCTAGTAAGGGAAATTATTTCCATCGGGGGGGGGGGGGGGGGGGTCATATTACCAACCCTCTCATTTATTTTATCAAGGCAGATAAATAGGACAAAATCTAAAAATTATTTTTACACCTCTGATACCAATTGGAAAAACCTTTTGGGGATTTTTTTTTATCTGATGTTCCTCTAGTGGGATATTTATCTTGACCAAAATGAATGGCACATACTATTCGAAGATGTAACAATCACAAGTTATTTTCTAATTAACCTAATTTATTTTTATTATTGCAATCATTATTTAATATTTTGAAAATCTGGTTTAGCTAACGATTCAGTTGAAAATAATCAGACAAATAGGAAACTAAATAAGAAATCAACAAATGTGAAATCCTAAACAGGGTGGGGAAGTGACAATGGTGTCCTCTCTGATACACAGAAAAATCTACTAAAAAAATAGTACAAGTACAATAAATATAAAGAAAAGTTTGAGAAAATACAGAAAATATACCTAAAAAATCAAGAACAACTCAATGTTAAGTCCGTACTGATTTTATAGCTGAATTCACAGGCGAGCATCCTCTCAACCAACTTCAACCCATGAAGCAAAGAGAAAACCACGCAACAGAGGGAGTTTGGCAGTTATTTGTTGATGGAGCCTCCAACTCAAAGGGGCAGGAGTAGGCATTGTGCTTGTTACTCCAGAAGATACAATCCTCGAACAGGGAATCAGATTTGAAGCCTCCAATAATGAGGAAGAGTATGAGGCTTTGATATCCGGCCTCCAAAAGGCACACACTTTGGGGGAGAAACTGTTACAGGTGATCGACAACTCACAATTAGTCTCCAATCAGATAAGTGGGGACTACAATGTAAAAGATAAAAGAATGGCAGACTATCTCGCCTTGGCAAAGAGGCTAATGGACATCTTCGAGGAAGTCAGTTTCCAGTAATTTCCCAGAGGACAGAACAGCCATGCTGACGCCCTGGCAGCCCTGAGTTCGGCAATCAATTCTGACTTGAAAATAACGATCCCCATCGACTTCCTCGCTCATCCGAGCATCAACCAGAGCGATGAGCTGCCAGGCGTGGAACATGTGCTCTAGATTGAGTCATCACCCAGTTGGATGGAACCTTTAAGGGACTATTTGAAAGATGGCGAACTTCCAAGCAATAGGAAGACCGATCATCAGATAAGAGTCAAAGTTGCTCTCTTTCACTTATCTCCTTAGGGCAAGCTGTATAAGAGATCGTTCTCCGACCCTTACCTACAATGTGTTCACCCGAGGGATGTCGAGAAAATTTTATACGAGATCCATGAAGGAATCTATGGAAGCCATATTGGAGGAAGATCACTAGCTTTTCGAGCTATGAAGGAAGGATACTCGTGGCCATATATGCAAAAAGATTCGGCAGTGTACGCTCGCAAATGCGAGAAATGTCAGCTACATGCTCCTATGGTTCACCAACCTTCCAGCGACCTAAGATCACTCGCCAGCCCCTGGCCTTTCACCCAATGTGGAATGGACATCGTAGGACCACTTCCTACCACCGCTGGAAACCGCAAGTATCTGTTGGTCGCAACGGATTACTTCACCAAATGGATCGAGGTAGAGCCACTAACAAACATCCGAGATGAAGATATGATGAGATTCATATGGAAAAACATAATTACCCATTTTGGAATCCCCAGAACCATCATCACTGACAATGAAACACAGTTCGAGAGTGGCCTTTTCCAGAACTTCTGCAACAAACCCGGGATCAGGCACTATTTCAGCTCGGTGGTGTATCCTCAGAGCAACGGTCAAGCCAAAGCTTCCAACAAAATGGTGATCGATGGGTTAAAGAAATGATTAGAGTGAGCCAAAGGCGCATGGGTGAATGAACTACCGCATATTTTGCGGGATTACCGCACTACACCACGTTGGGCAACGGGGGAAACCCCATTCTCACTAATGTATGGAATGGAAGCGGTCATCCCATTGGAAGCAGGCCTACTAACTATGAGGTCCACCCTTATCGACCAGGGCTAGAATGATGCACCATTGCTCGCTGGACTCGACCTAGCCAACGAATGAAGAGAACTTGCCTTAGTGAAGCTAGCGAGCTATCAGCAACAGCTCGCAAAACACTATTACAAGAAGGTCAATCCAAGGGCATTCCGAGTTGGAGACTATGTCCTAAGGAAAGTCCTTGGCAGTGCAGTAAAACCATCAGACGACAAGTTAGGGCCAAACTGGGAAGGACCATTCAAGATAACGAGAGATGACCTGCAAGGAGCCTATCGGTTAGAAACGTTGGAGGGCAGAGAGATACCCCGAGCATGGAATGCAGCCAATCTTAAGAAATTCTATTTTTAGTTTTTTCTTTCATCTTTTACCAGCTTTATGAAACTGCCAGCTCATTTACTTGTGATTAATAAAAGTTGTTTGGCAGTTGCATTCTGTGAGCTGTCAGTTAACTAATATATGAACTTTATAACTTTCACACCCTTTCCAAGTGACAGGCACACTACACAGTACACGATAGCAGAGAAAACACCCTCAAGTTTTCATTATGAAGCACGAACAACCTCTTAGCATTGCCCCTGGTAATATATACAGCCCTACATAAGATCCTTAGGCAATTCGGCCATGTCAAATTGGTCGTCAAACAATATTTGGTTAACAAAACCCTGATCAGATAGAGCATCCAACACCAGGTTTGTCCTCGCTAATTGCCACACTTAGGCCTAAGGGAGTGTGATAACACGTTCTAAAAGGTAAAGTAAGGTAGAATGGTATCTCATAAGCATACTCGACTGGAGGGACACTGACTCAACAATGCAAACTTACCAATCTAGTCGGCCACGAGAGGACCAAGATTATTAAGTGAAGAATAAATCATGTAAAAAATATAGAACACTTATTTAGTTGGCGGGTTCGCCCAAAACATAAATTTTATATTACTTCATCACATTTACAACAAGAACGTATAACCCATGTTTAATCGGCGAGATCGCCCAAAACATCAATATTACATTACTTCATTACATATGTATATAGAGTTACAACTGGTAAAATCTTAATGAGGTTGAGGCCTCTGAATAAGATAATCATCCACTTGTGCTCTTCGACCGTCATCCGGATGAGGAGCTAATTCCTCCTCGACCTCATTCGCATCTGACTCCAACAACTGTTGAGGGATGACATCGATAGGGATTCACTAATCATCCCTCCTGAAGGGATTAGGCCTTAAAGTGGAAGGAGATATCTCGTGACGGTACCAGAGTATTGAGTTCATTGGAACTTGCAGCTCCCTGAGGGCACTCAACCATCCCCTGATAAATGTGATCTCTTTAAACTCTGTCAGTCTCGTTGGAGCATCTACCCAACCTTGGTCATAACCATCAGCCCATACTCACCGAGGTCCTCTCTTAAATAGAATCCTCAGCCGTGTGACATCCATTTGAAGCCCAGCAGTAATCACGTATGCTCGACGGACATCTTCACGAAGCTAATCCATTTCCCTAGCTGGGCTTCTTACGTTTGTACCAGCTCGCGGAACAGTCGAAAGGGTATAACCTCACAGCATCGGAGGAGCATCGCTAGGTCATGTGCCATCTCGTGATGAGGAGGAACCCCTTAAAATGCTCGGTGCAGTTCTCGGTGCATGCTCCCTGAGGCGTAACACTTCCCTCCTCAAGGACTCATTTTCTTGCTGCAGAACTTCTCCGACTTGGTTAATCTCAGTAGCATCGAGGATTCTTGCTCTCTGAGTATTCACTTCCTCTTGAACAGAAGCTCCAACTTCTTCCATTTCCTAAAGCTTGTCTTTCAGTTTAGCAACGAGCTCCATCTGCTCTATGAAACGTTTGTTCCTTAATCGCAGCGATTTGCAAATTCTTACGAAGGTATGACGAACTTGAGGACTTACATCAGGACCAAGCATTCTTCCCAGTTGAGAAGTGGTTGGTATATATTCATCTACATCAATCGACTACAGGCCATAAAAGAGAAGTAAAGGATAAAATGAATCAGTACACTGAGGGAAAAAATCTTTCCATTTCATTCATACATAAAGGGAAGGGTGCATTGAGAATCAGAAAGGAACATTACAAACAAATATACAAAAGCAATCCCAAGAGTAAATCAGCTGGCGACCTCGGTTTGTTCAGAAGAAGCTGGTTGCTTCCCCTTATCAGCAGCAGTAGGGTCATCTCCCTCAAGAGGGATAACTTCTGTCGCTCGAGCAGGAACGGTATCAATAGGAACTGACTGAGAAGCAGGGTCAATACCTTCGATGGCTGGGGCAGGAGCTTCATCTACGATAGGATTTGGGCATGGATCATGCTCATCGAATAAGGGAGAAGTAACATCCATCCCAGCAACCAAGAGGGCCTTATTCCAGCCCTTCTCGAAATTCAGACGGTTGATGTAGCCTATTTGAACCTCGACATCTTTATATGTGGTAGCCCACCCGGAATTATATGAATCTTCATTAATGTTGGCTGCCTTACACTCTTTCTCCTTCATCTTCCCCACCAACACTTTATTCTCCTCCACCACCGCTAGCTTGCTCGAGCATACTAAATCATAGGCCTGTCGTAGTTCGTTTAGTTCTTTATCCGCTGCCTCCCTCGCTCGATTGGCTTCAACGAGGGCCAGATCGAAAGACCTCCGAGCAGCATCAGCGGCCTTCAAGCTGGCCTCAATCTCGATACTCTTCCTTTACAGAGTAGCACTCTGCTTCTCCAGCTCATCATTCTTATTCACCAACTCTTTGCTAGAGCGATAGAGCACGACAAAATCAGTCACGAACTGCAAGAAAGAGAAGGCATTAGAAGAAAACAACAAACAGAATTTTACACATAAGAAATAGACCTACCAAGGCTAGCCTCTAACTCTCTTGCAAGGCTAACTGATCAGTCCCCATTTCCCTTTGGCGATCAGCGGGCAGGACTTCTCTTTTGAGTAGCGCAGGAGCCAGCTGGGGAGAGATGGCAACCGAGTCCCCCTCTGGCAATGCTGACACAGGCACTCAGGCCTGCCCAACCTTCGTCCTCGCTTACATTCTCCTCCTCTCCTCCTCTCTCTCCTTCTCCTTATCTACCCTCTTCCTCTCCTCAACCTTCTTTCTCTCTTTAATCTTCTTCCTCTCTTCTTCTCTCTTCCTCTCTCTCTTTTTCAACTTCTCTTCTTCTTTTCTCTTCTTCTCCTGGTCATGAGAAGAAGACTGAGAGTCAGTGGCAATAGCCCCACTACTGGATTTCTACTTCTTCGACCTTTGAGCAAGAAGCACATCATCCTCCTCCTCATCATCATCATCACGGATCAAGTTTCTCCTAGGGGGAACTATTTCCTCGCTAGAACTGTTGGATGTACTTGAAGACTCTTGAGCCTCAGAAACCTCTTCTGAGCTTGAGGAACTGTCACTACTACTGGAGCTCACCTCACCAGAACCACCTTCATCACCTCCTCTGATATCACTCTCAGAACTACTCTCTTTCTCGTCCAAATAAATGGGATCGGCAGCAGCTTCTTCAGAAATATCTAAGTCGGAATGCTGTCCACAGGCCTCGCAATAAAACTGGACCCGATGTTCTTGTACTCGAGAAGGAAAGCAGCTGACCGAGGATGTTCACCGTTAGACAAAGATTCCCTGATATTCCAAGTTTTAATCAGCTCGGCGGCTCGAACCTCGCTAAGGGCAGGTTCTAAGTTCTTTGTCCTCGCTAAAAAGAAAATAGGAAAATGTCAGAAAAATCACACATTAACAAGGAGAGCGAAAGAGCCGAGCAAAGACTACCTATGTACTCTTTCCCATAAAAGGGAACAGTTAATCTATCAGACCTCGCCCCCTCGGTCTGGTGTGAGAACTGCCAATTCCTAGCAAGAAATCCATCTTGCCAGTAGTCCTTGCTGAAATCAGGTAAATTTACTACCAATAACCTGTCAGGACTCCTGGCCTTGAGGTAAAGAAGACCAGAGCTCGTTCAAGAGAAGGAATAACAAAAACAAACTTCAGCGAGCCCTAAGTTAGTGCCATAAAGTTGATTTATTCTATGAATACCATTGACTATCTTTCAGACGTTGGGCGAACACTGTGCAGGGACAATGTTGAAATAACCAAAGAAATGAAGGAACAAGTTGTTTGGGGGAAAATTAAGTCCCCCCTTGGGAAAGCAACTTGACATGAATCCAATGAGCACCCTCTATCTCTCTAACATTCGTAAGGAGAGAGCTCAATCTCTACCCATTCTGGAATATTATAAAACTTCCTAAACTCAGACACTGATCTATTACCTATCTTTGTCATTTGTAAACCCTAAATTGCAAATTCAAAGAAAACTCAACAGAGAAAGAACAGAGAGAGAGCAAAGGGGACTTGCGAGATGAGAGTTTGACTTGGACGATGCAAGATCATAAGCCCAGATGACGAGGGAGATTAAAAGCGAAGATAATATGAAAACCTGGAGAGGAGGGCGCAACAACTAAAACTCGCAGAAGATGAGGGAACACTAAGAAGTTTGAAACGACAACTAAGGAACGTTGCTCCAAATAACTTTTAAATGTTCCCAATCATCGCGCATAGGACACGAAGTGACTGCCCCCTAAATCAGTTCTCGACTTTGGGAAGAGTTACACGATTTACAAAAGAGCCATTATGACAAATCATTTAAATTTATTGAGCCCAAATTGTGGCCCAACAACTTTAGGGGTAATTGTGGGTACCCAAATTTGCCATCATGGGCCCGGACGAGTAGCCTAATAAAAACGGCCCAAAGTTCGGACCCCTCGCACCTTAACTAAATTACGTTATGACTTAGTCTTCTCCTAAGATCTCGTATAGAGATATTCCAGGAGAAAAAGATGGACGTGGGGGAGTCCAACACCCCCACTCCCCGAAGATAAACATGTATATAATAAACCCTAAGCCTGGGGTAAAGGACACGCACTGTATTCTCTGTAAAACGCTCCCCGGAGTATATAGAAATATTATTGACTGCACCACCGTGGACGTAGGTATTCTTGCTGAACCACGTACATTACTGTGTTGTGTGATTGGCATCTTATATTATTTATTTTTCTTAGTGATTGTGCTTTTCTCATTTATTTGTGTTGTATATAATTGTCACCACAGGAGGGCATTAGTTGTATTAGTCTTTAGGGGTAATATGGCTTTGGTTTGTGTTTTGTACTAGAATAGCCAAAGGGCGAGATTTGTAAGAGCAAGTTTTATAATTGCTCAATTTATTATTATTTGGCTTATCCCGTTACACACCATTGCACCTTTATTGATATACCCATATATACCCTCAGCCAGGCCGAGGGTGTCCCCCTCATCATGGCTCAGATGACCCTTCAAGGGGTCGACCCCTCATCATAGCTCAGACGACCCTTCAAGGGGCCGAACCCTCATCATGGCTCAGACGACCCTTCAATGGGCCGACCCCTCATCATAGCTCAGATGACCCTTCAAGGAACCGACCCCCCATCATAGCTCATACGACCCTTCAAGGGGTCGACCTCTAATCATGCCTTAGACGACCCTTCAAGGGTCTGACCCCTCATCATGGTCTGGATGACCCTATGAGGGTACGATAGTACGAGGCCCAAACTAGGCTAGGCTCGCTGCCAGCAGGAACTTTATCCTCGGCCTCACATCATAGGCCGAGGGTGACGTCATCATAGCGCGTGATTTAGGAGAAGCGTGGAAAAGTGCGCGTAGGACTCATATGGCATGTGGAAGACCGTTATAACAATATCAACCCCTCATGTGAGGGAATATTATGTCATCATTAATCACAAGTGGCACCTCTAGGTGTCAGCAGGGGATTGGCTAGATCATAACTCACATGCACCATGCATGCTTGGAGGGTACACTACTCCCCCCAAGACCTATATATAATTGTCACCTACAATCCTGCAAAAGGATCGATAATTGTAACCCTAACTAAAACTCTGCCTGCACACACAGTAGAGAGAGAGTGAGCTTATGTGCATTGTATCCAAGGTCATTAGTGCTCATATTTAATGGATCACACACTAACAGTGGATGTAGGCCTAATTGGCTGAACCACTATACATCATTGTCTTATTCCTCTTATACTCATCCCCTTCTATACACTTATACACACATATATCTCCATGGCTGCCATTGTTATCACTGTTTGAGCTCATCATCACTTATCTGGTGGTGCTGAATCTTAGCATCATCAGTTTGGCGCCGTTTGTGGGAACGAGAAGACATATCTTCCTTTATATAGCTTGACCTCACCGGGCACTCTGGTAGTGAACCAGTTCTCCCCTTTTGTGGAGCTATTTCACCATTGAAAGAGACCCATTGAGGTTCTTAAGCTCATCAGTCTTTTGATCATTCAGCTTTCTATAGCTCAAACACATGGCACCGAAGATGCCACCACCACCACTTCCTCCACCGGATAATTAAGTGGGACTCAGTTCCAGTCAGCCATCACCTCAGTCTGAAATGGATGATGTGGTGGATGCCTTAAAGTCTCTGGCAGCAAGCCAGCGGATTATGCAGGAGCAGTTTACAGCTCTTAGCCAAAACATACTAAGACCACCGGGAGTCTCACCGAAGATGATTACTCCAGCAGCATCTCTAGGGCAGCATGAGGCCAGGGGACCACCCCAGGCACCATGCAAAGACTTGTCGCCTCCTCAGCGGCGGAGGGATGTTGCTGACCCCCGGAGTCTATTCCTGGGGAGATAAGGAAACCCTTGCCCAGAAGACAGATATGACGATCTGAAGGGGGAAGAAGTCCCCATAGAGTGATGGGAGCCGTATGAAGTCTCCAACAATACTGTACGACCTATCCAGGAGAGCAGAGGGAAGTGTGGAAGGAAAAATCCCGACGATCGTCCGAGGGCTCTACTTTTGATCGTCTGAGCAGGGGGTCGACCTTTGAGCAACTGGGCCCAGTAAATGACCAGCGGGAAAAATTGTCCCGATCGAGAAGTATTGTGAGGTCCAGAAGGGAGGCAGTAGATGGACGACCCTATGGGGGCCGATGGGATGACGGTCAGGGTAAAGTAAACAGCCGACACAGGCCTGCCGTAGTAGAACCCTCCGTCCACCTCAAAGAGGCGATATGGGATAACATCGGCCAAGCCAACCCTACGAGGCCCTGGAAGAACTCGATCCAAAGGCTAGAGGATAAGATTGGTGATATTCTGAAGAGCCGAGACCCTCTTCAGAGAGGATACTCCATAGGCTCACCCTTTGTGGCGAAGATAGTCAACTTCCCAACGTCGTCCAAGTTTAAGCCACCTGTGATCACCCCAAGATATGACGGGAGTACTAACCCTATCCATCATATTGAGATGTATCAATCATAAACATACATATACTCTATCTCAAATGAGATGAAGTGTCATGCCTTTTCTGGCACTCTGACTGGGGCTGCACATGTCTGGTATATGTCTCTTCCAAAGAATTCCATTGAAAGCTTCAAACAGTTTGCAGACCGGTTCATCCATAACTTTTTCTTTGGAGTGAGGCCACAAAGAAGACCACACACCTGCTCTATGTTAAACAAGGGAAGAATGATAGCCTAAGAGACTACATAGTCAGATTTAACAAAGAAAAGCTATAGGTCGAAGACTTGAGGAAAGCATTGTCATGACAGCCCTCATTGGAGGACTCCAGAAGGGAAAGCTATTATGGAAGCTTGCTGAAGACCCTCCGAGGACAATGGTTGAATTGTTGTCGACAGCAGGAAAGGTGATGAACGCCGAAGAGGCTATGGCCGCAATATACGAAGATGAAAAAGGAGGTACTAGTGGGGGTAAGTACCAGAAAAGGAACAAAGAGGGGAAAAGGAGGCTGGCAGATGACAAATTTGTCGAATATACCCCTCTGACGATCAGTTGCGAGCACATTCGGAATGAGATTAAGAGTGACCGATCCTTGAAGTGGACTGAGAAGTTGAGGGCAATCCCTCACAAGAGGAACAAAAACCTGTGGTGTGAGTTTCACTAAGACCATGTCCATGTGACCGACAAATGTTTTGCCCTGAAAGATGAAATTGAAAAAATGCTAAAAAAAGGGAAGTTGAGGAAATACGTTGACAGGAATGCCTTCAAGAGGGGCCGAGGGGACGACCCCCAGAAGAAGAGGGGTGATACGTGCAGAGAAGATCCTCCAAACAGAAAATACGACCCTTCAGATGATGAGGATGACCCTGACCTCCCACCGAGAGACGACCGTGACCCGGTCAAGAGACTCAATATGATCTCACTCGGTGTTGGGATGATCTCCGGGGGATTAGCAGGAGGGTCAGAGGTCACAGACAGGAAGGCCCATGTGGCCGAAGCCAAGGCCGTGATAAAATCTTTGCATTCAATCTCTATAGAAGCAAAGTCAGACAAGAGGAAGAAGGTTGATATGGATACCCTGATAGTGGTGTTCTCAATAATGGACTTCAAAGGCCTCTTAGCCCCACATGATGACCCTCTCGTCATCACTACCAGGGTACATGGGTGTGAGGTGCCGAGGATCCTGGTAGATGGGGGTAGTTCTACATATGTGATGATTTGGCCGTGATTTAAAGCCTTGGGCCTCAGCCGTGCAAGGCTCGTCCCATACCATCACCCCTTGATTGGTTTCAGTGGGGAGAAAGTTCATCCCCTAGGAGTGTATGAGGATGATGTTATAATGGGGGACGAGTGGCCGAGATGGCTAACCAAGAAGGTCAACTTTTTCATGATGGATGAATAAGTCTTCTCAGTCTACAACATTATACTGGGTATGTGTTCTAAAAAACGTGCCTAGGTGGCACCAAGGTGCGCCTAGGCGCGAGGCTTTTTAGATACACCAAGTTTTGGCCCTAGGCATGGATCAAGGCGTGGTCAATGATAGTCAACATTTTTTAGGGTAAGGCGTGAAAAAACGCGATTTTTTTGTTTTTTTTTTGTATTTTAAAAAAATAGTATTTTAATTTGCAAATATTTAGACATATTTTTAAGGTATGTACCATTTTAGTATTTTTAATAGCCTTGTCATAGTAAAAAAAATTAAAATATATTAAAAATGGCTAAACGCCTTTTCACGCCTTTTTACACCTAAGGCCCGCCTAGGCTTCCAAGGCTTAAGGCTTGGCCTCCACGCCTCGCTCACTCCCCGCGGTTTTTAGAACCTTGTACTGGGGTGAGTGGCCCTCAAGGAATTTGAGGTAGTGTCATCCACTGTTCACCAGATGATAAAATTCCCGACCCCTTACGGGGTAGGGGAAGTTCTGGGAGACCAGATGACGGCACGGGAATGTTACTTCAACTCCACCGAAGAAAGAGAGGCGCACAAGAAGGTAACAGCTACTTACAATATTGATACCCTTGACCCCAGGGATGAGAAAAAACTGAAGAAACGAGAAGCCGCGAAAGAGGTAGAATCCATCATCCTCAATGAAGATGAGCCGAAAAAAACCATCCAAGTAGGCAAAGTTCTAAAGAAAGACATCAAAGAAGACCTCATCAAGCTGTTAAGGAGAAGACAGGACGTCTTTGCATGGAGTCATGAAGATATGCCGGGGATCGACCCCGACATCATATGCCATAAGCTCAACGTGGTAGAGGGTGCAAAGCCAGTCAAGCAGAAGACGAGAATTTATTCCTGAGAAAAATATGAGGTTATAAGGGACGAGGTCAAGAAGCTGGAAGATGTTGAGTTTATCAGAGAGGTTATCTATCCCGAATGGCTGTCTAATGCAGTCATAGTCCCAAAAGCCAACAGAAAGTGGAGGATGTGCGTAGACTTCACAGACCCCCAAAACCATTTATTTTCATTATAATATTGTAACTGTACAATTTTGGATTACAATGAAAATACAAGTGACTAAGAATTACCCTCAGGTGTCGGATTCTGTAGTCGGCGGCTGGAAATGTCCCTTTTCAGGAGGGCTGCAATGAAGAAGAAGAACGGTCTTCTCCACAAGGGTATGAACAGCAAAACTGCGTTCCTGGGTTGCAAAGTGATTCACAAGTGTTTGGAAATTTGTGTGAATAAAAAACCTAGAGTCTTGGGCTCAATAGGTGAAGACTTAGAGTTTTTGTGCTCTGAAAATCATGTATGGAAGTCTTGCAAAACAACTCCCCCGAAGTTGGTATTTATAGGAAAACAGATGAAGAGATCCACGTTCTTAAAACCTAAAATTCTATCCAGCGTACAGGTACCCCGAACCGGTTCTGGTACCCTGCGAACCGGTTCGGGCTGGGTTCGGGGAAACTCGCTGGGAACAGGGGCTAAACACTTAGAAAAATTCCGAGTATTTTCAATGTAAATATCTCCATTTTCAACGGGCCATAACTTGTTCACCGTAGCTAGGATTGAGGTGCCGTTTCTTCCAGTATCTTTGTTGCAGCAAGCTCTTCAACTTTCCAGTTGACCGGTCCTCCGGACGATGGCTATAAAATTACCAATTTGCCCTTGAACATCCCTATCAAGCCTTGTTGCATTGTTTTGACTTCTCTTGCGTACCACTTGTATTACGAGCCTAAAATCATGGAACGTGAAGTCGTTGAGGCAGATGAGGTACACATTAATGGAGATAATGCATGCTTGATTCCCGAAATTCGGATTGAGGCCGTCATATGAGATCGTGTAGGGACGTGCCAAATGTAACGGCGTATGACCTACAAAACTATAAGATAACGGACATGAGAATTATGTCCTAACAGTGATAACCACCCTCGACTATGATGAGGGCAAATGGTGGGGATGACCCCCCATTTACCCTCAAGAAAGACGAGGGGGGACTTCAAATTTAAAACATCATTTATGTTGGTGGAGACCACCCTCGGCTATGATGAGGGAAAATGGTGGGGACGACCTCCCATTCACCCTCAAGAAAGACAAGGGGGGACTTCAAATTTAAAACATCATTTATGTTAGTGGAAACCACCCTCGGCTATGATGAGGGCAAATGATGGGGACGACCCCCCATTTACCCTCAAGAAAGACGAGGGGGGACTTCAAATTTAAAGCATCATTTATGTTGGTGGAAACCACCCTCGGCTATGATGAGGGCAAATGGTGGGGACGACCCCCCATTTACCCTCAAGAAAGACGAGGGGGGGGGGTGATGGGATAGTTAATACATCATATCATGAATTAAGATAAATCACGCAAGAGGCAGGCACAGAAGATAGGAGAGGCATTATATTAGAAACAAAGTGTTACAAATGCTTGTCCAACAAAAATAAAGTACAAAAATATTTGTTACATGAAGAGGGTATTGGCTACAGACAGCCACCCTATTGAGCGACATCGGAGGGCAAGGCTTCAACATCAATGGGAGTTTCTTCTATGACCAAGACAGGTTGATCCTCAGATGTACAGGTACCTTCGACGTGCACTTGGGACTCCACATGGGCTAAAGCCTCGGCAATAAGGGGGTCATCCAACTGAACTGCCTCAAGAGAGGGGCGAACTGAAGAGACAGCATCAACAAACTTAAGGACAACCCACCGACAGGCCGTCCTGATCCCCCTCTCCAAGTATTCAAGATCGAAGCCTTAAAACTCTTCTGAGAGTTTGTAAGCCTCCACAGCATCGGCATAGGCCTTCTTCACTGCCCCTTCAAGCTCAGCCTTGAATTGATCCCCCTTATTGATCAAGGCCTCATCCTTTTCTTTGATAAGAGAGTCCTTTGCCTTCAAGTCGGCCTCGTGCTACTTCATCAGCTCATCCAAGACCCTTGCATGTTTGGTCCTTGCACTCTCCAACTCGGCCTTTGTAGTCTCTAGCTCGATCTTCAAATCGGCCTCATACTGAATATCCCTCTATGCCTCATAGAACTTTTATTGATTTTCAGCCATCCACTTGGTGGCCGAGGTAAAGGCACAGACGGACTGCATGGAGGCACACATGTTAAGAGGGGTCGAGGGAACAGTTCATGAAATGCTGGCAAATCAAAAAGAGTAAAGTCGAGATAGGTACCTGGCCAAAGTGTGCAGATCGTAATCATATACCTTAGCCGGGGACATCTTTAACAAAAAGTCATAATTCGCGGCCGAGGGAGCAGAAAACATCGAGGCCTTGGCTGCCCTCAGGTTGGCTATGAGGTAAGACGGTTCAGCCTTCAAGAATGTCAAATTTTGGGACCAAAAGGCCACCATACTGGAGGAGGAACTAGTCCCCTCGGTGTGTGTCTGAGGGGCCTCCACCCTCGCCCTCGTCCTTGAATCCTGCCGAGGGTCAACAGGAACTTCTGGCTCCCTTCTTTTACTACTATCGATGGTCGGCTCAACATGTGATGGCCCCACGGCCTTTGTCTTCTTCTGAGCCTGCTGAGGCTCTTAGCCTTTTTTCTTGCCTAGGCCAAACAGTAAACTTGGCGCAGTTATCTCCCAGAGTTGATCGGATATGTTTGCAGGATGACCTGAAAAGGGGACAAGATATCAAAAAGATAAAGAGACAAAGATGAAAAGATGAAAAGGGGATAAGATATCAAAAATTAAGCAAAAAAAACACTCACATAGTTCTGTCAGGGGGCCAACCCTCAGACCATCTTCTTTGAGGAAGCGAGGGGTCATCAAATCTTCAAATTTGGCAAGTTCACCCTCTTTCTCTCGCTCACTCAGGTAGTCAACAATGACCCTCTCTTCCAAGCTGAGTCCGGGGTCTGATCGTGCTTTCATTGAAGGGTTGGACCATAGCCTTGGGACCCTCGGACTGTCTTCCACAGGCCCTCCCTCGGCGGGGAATTCCCAATCCCCGGAGTTAAAGAAAAACCTCTTCTTTCAGTCATGATTGGAACTCTGAGCCATATGAAGAAGCTTCTTGTCGGACTTCCTGGCCCCAAAATGGAAATACCCAGGCTGTTTGGACGACGAGGTGATGTTGTAGCAGGCAATGAATAAATTAGTCGAGGGCTCATCGGTAAACAAATTATTCCAAAGCGAGATATAGCCGAGGATAGTCCTCCATGAGTTGGGAGGAAATTGAGAAGGATCAACCCCAAGGGCAGACAAGATGTCGACTATAGCAGGGTGTAGAGGGAACCTAACACCTACCCTTAGCATTTGCTCGTAAACGGCAATCTCTCCCTCATCCCCTTGGAAGACTCTCTCAGATTTAGTTGGGACCCTCATACTTATATTGGATTGTATACCAAAGATATGCCTCCATACTAAGAGATCACGATCCTTAACTGACGATACATAAGTTGAGGCGCTAGAAGTATCAACTTGGCCATCATCATCATCAGAACTCTCATTTTCGTCCTCAACCCTCTCGTCCCTGGATCCCCCAGCCTCGTCGCCTATCGGGGGGCCATCTGGAAAGGCTACTTGAAAAGCAAGAGGGAACAGGGCTATTACAGGGACAGCCTCAGAAGGTGCTGTGCCCTCGACCTGTCGACTTGGGCTAAAAGTGGACGTCTCTCTCCTCCCAGAAGGACCAACACCCGTAGGCGATGATGCTCTCTCATTCATTTCTCCCTCGTATGTCTGACTATCGGATGGACGAAAAGACGACCCACAAGACTCAGATGGTACTATTGTGGCTAGAGGAATGGGGAAGATGGGTCGTACCCAATTAAGGTCGTCCCCTCGTCTTCTCTCGTCCTCCTCCTCTATTCGCCTAATCTCAGCAAAGAATTTCTCTCTAGGAGATGGGAATTCCTCGGCTAAATCATAAAGCCTCCTAAGAATTAAAGGGAAGACCCTACACTTAAAGGAATTTGGCCAAGCTAACTACAAACAAGTTCACAGTTGACTAAGTTTGACTCTTAGATCAAACCTGAAGAAATGAAAACTTTTTAGGTTTGAACACTCAAGAATAAGAAGAACAGCTCGCCGGAGAAGAACGCCGGAAAAAGCGAAAAGAAACCCAAATGCAAAATGCAAATTGTAAACAAAAGTTGAAGGCTCAATGAGGAATCTAAAGCAACGAAAGGTTACCTGAGAATGAAGGTGAAGACATCGAGGCTTGATGCAGAAAAAATCGTAGAAATAGAGATAGAACTGTTGAGAAACTAGAGAGAGAAAGCTATGGCGTGAAGAAGAAGAAAAGAAATTATTGTTTAAAAATAATTAAATACTTTGTCAGTGGGGAGGGGCCCACAAGTTAAGGCGGTGCACAGCCCACGAGGAGATGCATCATTACGGCACCAAACCCCAAGAAAGTGTGCAGCCGCCATACCTGGGGAACACTGATTCACACTTGAGCACTTAGTGGACAAAAGGCAGTATTATCCCTCAGACATCTCAACAACATCGATGACTAAGGGCTGGGGGGTGATTGATATACCCATATATATCCCCGTCCAGGTCGAGGGTGACCCCCTCATCATGGCTCAGACGACCCTTCAAGGGGCCGACCCCTCATCATAGCTCAGACGACCCTTCAAGGGGTCGATCCCTCATCATGCCTCAGACGACCCTTCAAGGGTCCGAACCCTCATCATGGTCTGGACGACCCTATGAGGGTACGACAGTACAAGGCCCAAACTAAGCCAGGTTCGCAGGAACTTTGCCCTCGGCCTCACATCACAGGCTGAGGGTGACATCATCACAGCGCGTGATTTGGGAGACGCGTGGAACAGTACACATGGGACTCATATGGCATGTGGAAGACCGTTATAACAATATCAACCCCTCACGTGAGGGAATATTATGTCATCATTAATCACAGGTGACACCTCCAGGTGTCAACAGGGGATTGGCTAGATCAAAACTCACATGCACCATGCATGCTTGGGGGTTACACTACTCCCCCCAAGACCTATATATACTTATCACCTACAACCCTGCAAAAGGATCGATAATTGTAACCCTAACTCAAACTATGTCTGTACACACAATAGAGAGAGAGAGAGAGAGAGAGAGAGAGAGAGAGAGAGAGAGAGAGAGAGAGAGCTTATGTGCATTGTATCCAAGGCCATTAGTGACCATATTTAGTGGATCACACACTCACAGTGGATGCAGACCTAACTGGCTGAACCACTATACATCATTGTCTTATTCCTCTTATACTCATCCCCTTCTATACACTTATACACAAATATATCTCCATGGCTACCTTTGTTATCACTGTTTGAGCTCATCATCACTTATCTGGTGGTGCTGAATCTTAGCATCATCATTCATAACTACTTCTACGTATTCAAAGACAAAGTTTATGAAATTTTGAAGATTGAAGATCGTTCATCTCAACAGCATTCAGAAGAGTGATGAGGTCGGTAAAGACTTTATTTTTTCAGGGGTTTACATTTTTTTAAGAGTTTGCATCTCAAAATGTTTTTAAATGTTTTTTAAAGAAAATTTTGACTCGTTAGAACGAGATTGTCATGTAGCTTGAACGAGTTGTACAGTGTCGTTAGAATGAGATTCCATCATTCGAAACGAAAATCTCGAATGTCGCCTTTTGGTCAGTTCTGAAATATTATTCGAATTCTCGTTGGAAGTCGTTCAAACGAAATTGGGTACATCGTTAGAACGAAGTTTCACACGATCGAACGAGTTCTAAAGCGTCAAGCACTGGAATGTCGTTCAAAGTGTCATTTGAGACCTGTTCGAACGAGGTACCAGGTCGTTCGAACGAGCGCTCGAGTTTTTACTTTTAATTAAATATGATCCAAGTTTCTAATATTTATCCTTTTGCAACAAACTTCCTTATAAATAGAGATGTGGGATTAGAGTTCAACAGAACCCTACTGAAACCTTTTCCAAGCGATTTTAGAGTCTTTTGTGATCAAACTCTACCGTTTTTCATTAAACCCCTTGGAAATTTGAAGATCACTTTGCCAAAATTCAAGAAGAATATATTCTTGTTTAAATACCCTTGCAGAATTCATCTCTAATGTTGATTTGTGTTGTTGCTATAAAAGACTTGAGGAACTTCATATTATACTTAGTGAGTTAAGTTATCTGAAAGTCATCTTGTGTCTATTAATTCTTGTAAAAATAAAGATTTTTCCCGAAAGGGATTTTTCCTTACTTCTTCGCATGTTTGCTGCTTTAGTTTGGCTTATTTAATTTAAATTTCATCGTTGCATGCATACTAAATTAATTCAAGATGAAATTTGTCAAAAATTGAATTTGTGTGTATTTGGCCTAAGATACTAATCAATCTACAAAATCCGATTTCTCAAATTCGAAATTTGATTTGCCTTGGTTCCACCATTTCATTGTCCAACCTTCTCTCCAAAAATCTTATTATTAAGAGCAGATTTCATCATCTCCCTTGTTAAAATACTGGGCAATAAACTAGCCCATATATTTACTCAAAAAGCCAAAGAGGTTTCTGATTATCTTGTGTAGAAGATTGAATCCCCCTCCTTTATGGGGAGTTCATTATAGCAGTATGTAAATAAAATTTTCGTTTAATGCCATGGAGTGTTTTTGACAAAAAAAAAAAATCATCTTAACAGCATTTGGACAATATCCCGGATTAAAATGCTCAAATATTATTTTGTCATACTAAAATTTGCATGATGCTCCCACGAATTTGAATGCAACGTCCCGCCACATTTGAATTGTCGCATGATGTGAAAAAGCTTGTTACATCACTTGGATTACCATATGAGATATAAAAAGTAAAATTGACAACTTGACAAGACCTTATGCAAAAACCGAGTTTGTAGTTTTTTAAATGCCGCGAAGATGACCTAAGAGGGACTTATGACAGATGCCATGCTATATATAAAAATAAACCTCATACCTAGTGCACAAGGCTCCCGCTAACTCAAGGGTCAGGGAGAGGTGGATGTCGACTAGTCTTACCCCCATATGTTTTATATATGAAGAGGTTGCTCCCATGTTTCGAACCCGAAACCAACCCTAGCTTTGGGGGGAGGGGGGGCTTATGAAAATTTAGAAATTCGACACTTCAATAGAATAACAAAATCCAAATGGAATGATTTTGAGTACCGATTCATTCGTAAAAAGCCTTCTCCGACTTTTGAACTGTCAAAGCAAGAACTTTATGTGAGAATCAATGCCACAAAAGGAGAATTGGGATATATCTATATATATAGTAGTTGTCAAAAGCTTGCCTGATAAATTGCAAACATCAAGAAGTGAATTGAGTTCATCAGTTTAACAAAATTTTATCAAGCTCTTGCTTAATAATTCCATCTCCAAAAAAGATCATGTTCAAACAAAAACCGGATGGGATTTCCACAAATCATAGTCTAGAGTTAATATTTCCTTGCTTGAGTCTCATGGATCAACAGACTAGTGTGTGATAAAATAAAATAAAAAATTTAAAAGAAAGTACGAATATTGCCAACTTTTTGAAGTCGTGAAAAAGTTGACAAGCTAAAATTTGTTATTTTCTGTTTGATTGTTGTTGTGTAAAAAGATGCGAAAGACTAAATTTATTTAAGCCTAAACAATGAAAAAAATTTCTTGTTTAGGGGTAAGGAAGGAAGGAGAGTGCATGTTAAAAAATGCATTTTTTTTCCAAATGAACGTCTCTCAAGTTGAAAAATATAAAATCTCCCACATTTGTCATGACAACAAATGTTTATCAAGCACACTTGGTTTTGCAACATCTGAAGTGCAAACTATAAGGTTTCGAATGTTATACCAGAGATCCTATTATCCCGTAAATTGTGGCAATCGTTTGACTAAAATCTTAGGGTGCGTTTGATTGAAAACATGAAAAATGGGTTAAAAATAGTTATTTAGATGAGAAGTTGAAAAATGAAAGAAAAAAATATAAATTTTGTCTTCCTTTTTTTATTTTCCATGAAAACTAATTCTTTAGTGGGTAGTAGATAAGAATTATTTTTCAATAAAATAAGATTTGCAATCAAGGTACTACAAGGACAAAACATGAGTCCAAATAACTATTTTTCACGAAAAAAAATTGTGTCAATCAAAAACACCCTTAGGTTTGATTGAGATGGAAAAAATTTCCATGGAACATAATTATTTGACTCAAGTTGTCTTTATAGTACCTTGATTGCAACAAAATATATAGGAATATCATTCATGCACATATCAAGTGCTCCATCCAAACCCTCATTTTTAGAAAAAAAAAAAAAATTTATCCACCAACCGCAGGCGGAGCCACATGGGACCTCAGGCCCCCACAAATTTTTTTTTAAAAAATGCATATGTACCAAAAGAAAATTCTAGGGATAAAATGAAGTTTTTAAAAAATTTAAGATTGAATTTGGTAATTATAAAAAACTCTTGCATTCTTTTTTTTTCCCACACAACTCTTTGAAAAGAAAAAGAAAAGGAAAGGACTTCTCTTCTCATTCTCTATTTAACTTATAATTTTAGATTTTGATTTAATTTTTGAATGAATTTTTATGAGGTCAATCATATAAATTTTATTTAAATATTAAATTATATTTTACCCCTCTAATTTTCACTCGTAAATTCTCCCTTTAATTTTAGATAAAAGGATTAATATTTTTTTGGTTTAGTGTCATTGTTGGTTGGTTTAAATTCTAAATTTAGTTTTAGGATTAAATTGTTATTGACGTTAGGTCTATTGTACATAAATTTAGGGGGCTGAATATTAGTTTAACCTTAGCGAAAATTATTTCTCTTTTCATTAGATTAAATAAATATTTTAGTAATTATTTGGTAAATACTCAAAAATAACCTTTAAAAAAATCGGCACAAAAATACTCAAAAATAACCTCCTGAAATTACCATTAGATTAGCTCCCACTCTCAAGAAATCCTAACTACGTCCCTGCCACCAACCAAAGAATTACTTTCATGAAAAATAGAAAAAGTAAGATCAAATACTCGCATCTTTTCCCAATCATTTTTTAACTTCTCATCGAAATAAACAATTTTTCAACTTTGTAATCAAACACACCCTTAATCTTTTTAAAAGTCACAGTACGTTGTTACTAAAGATTGCTATGGGTGAAGTAGTCGGGAAGGACACATCCAAATAGACATGATACAATAAAGTACTTTATAAACAAAAAAATCGAAAGGCTTGATAACAACATTTACTTTATCACTATTTAATAAAGAGTTGCACAAAAAGTGCGAAGTAGATGATTAGTAAATTTTCCAGAGAGCTACTAACCCTTATTGGCAGTGAATGACAAAGCTAGAAGTAAAGAAAATGAAAAAGAGACGAGGGTATACATGGGGTGGAGAATATCAATACGCGCTAGAAAAGGGTTTCTAAATTTCCTCATGATTTGAAACACTAAAAACTAAATAAAATAATTCCCCATAATTTACCTTCTCTCCTATGAGCAAAATTAACATTGAAGTTCAACAAATAACCTAAACCTCTCCTTGATTTCAATCAGATATCCTCACCTCAACTCCAAGAATGTCTTTTACCACTTCATACGTGACAAATGCGATGGCTATTGATGGGACCACCTACAGAAAAATGGCAATCATATTAAAATGTTTCCGTATCAGAAAGTAACAATGTAATAATTTCAATGCTGATAAAAGTGTGAATAAAAAAAGAGTCAAAATAATGTTTAGTCCCTCAACATAATATCCATTAAATATTTAAAATAAGCTATTTTCTTATTTAACGAAAAGTCCCTTAATATTTGAACCACTGAACACAAACCTATGTCCTTAATGAATTAGTGTCCGCGCTAGTACACCCCCACCCACCACCCACCCAAAAAAAAAATCCCCGCCGGTGAACGGTCCAGCGGAAGGGGGTGAGGTAGGGTTAGCCATGGGTCAGGCCTGGGCGGGCCCAGTCAAGCTCGGGCTGGGCCTGTCAATATTTGAGAAATCCCAAGCCCGTTCGGGCCCGATTCGGGCTTCATTGTGTAATCCCAAGCCCGCACAAGTCTGGAAGCATCTTGTCCAGGCCCATTGTCTAGGTCACAATTTTTTTACTTAAATTTTATTGTGTAGCAAATTTATGACCTTTTTATTGTTTAGCAAATTTATTTTAGAATGTACTCTTAAGACTAAAAATAAATAAAGCCTAAAATTGATATTTCTAAATGTTATCCATTTATATTTTTTTTTGTAACTTTTAACCTTAAAGGAATAGAAACTAAACTATATATATATATATATATATATATATATATATATAAAATCAACATTATATCTAATTCTCGGGTCGGGCCGGGCTCAAGCGGGCCTAAGAATACATGCCCAAGCCCGCCTAAAAAAAATCGGGCCTATAAAATTTTACCAAGCCCAGTTCGCGGGTTAATTTACCTTCCCAAGCCCTATTTTTTGGGGGGGCGGGCTTGGCGGGCCTCGGGCCTATGGCCACGCCTAGGGTGAGGAGGTGGCAAGTGAAGGGCTTTTTGTTAAATGAATAATATGAGTGGTTTAAATCGAATGATTTTTTTTGTTAAGCGACCCTAAACAATTGAAGAACTCAGGACTAATACAAAATACCAACCTTCACTGAATTGGGCACCAAACCCTTGTACAAAGCTCCAAACCCTTCGTGGCGAACAGTTTTCCTAAACGCGTCAACCATACCAGTATATTCAAGTGGCGCGTTGCTCTTCCCATCACCTGTAATAACCGAAGCAGCATCTTTCCATCCCACCATCTGCATTCTCCGACGGATGACATCAAGAGGATACGCAACTGTCTGCCCAACAGTTCCAGCCGCTGCCCCACATGCAAGCTTTGTTGTCACACTCAATTCAGTGTCTTCAACTAGTCCAAATGGTCTAGATTTGATCAACCAATCTTTTAAAGATTCATACACTGCAAAGTTGAGACCGACGTATGGTACCTACAAACACCGTGATAGATATTTTTAGGCCTCCCAAAATAAAAACAAGAGCACAAATTCATCTTCCTACAACTATTGGGAAAAAGGTTCAAGTTAAACAACAAAAAAAGGTAATAACACCAATCAATAGTTTGCACAAAACCAATTCATGTCCTATATCAATGTTCTGCCTTCATGGATAATGAAAATGCATCCCTTAAAATCACACCACACGAAATGAACATCACTAAATCCCAATGTACTCATCAACAATATCAAGCTACGGAGGGCACAACACTAATCAAAAAGTTTTAATTAGGGCTATACATGTAAAAAAAAAAAAGATAAAATGGCTATACAACTGGCTCAAAGGACACGATCATGAACTGAAAAGTAAGAAACCTTACCACGAATTATTGGCCATCTGAGACGCATATATTTGTTCCCTCTCTTCATTTTATAGTTAACAGATGCAGATAGAAGCAAATTAAAATTTGTCACCATAGAAAAAAATGTTGCACTTCACTGATTTCCTTTAGTCTCCCATTCATTTGCCCCCTATTTATTCAACCCAACTGTATATCTTTAAATAAACATATGTTCACACAAGCAGATGCACACACTTATATGCTATCATCAAGCCAAAAAATATTATTGAAAAATGGTTGGGTACATAACGACAAAAGAAAACTATATATTGCATCCGAGGACACAAGCACCTCAATGCAATTGATGTGAATGAAAGAATTCAACTAACATAAAGGAACCCTTAACATTGCCTTTCAAATTGTGTCATCATGTAAAGCAAGTACAATCAGGATAAAGCAAGTACAATCGGTATAATCATAATGGGGTGCAATCCTTGATGTTTTATCTGATCTGCAGATTCCACTTTCCAAGAGGATATTCTAAGGGCAGAGTCAACAAAGCAAACACTTAGTTAATCATAATAGTAGCATTCTTTTTGCAATATGCTACCATAAAAATACCAATCCAAGTTGAACAAGAAGTCTACATGCATGAGCATCTAGACCACAATACAAACAGGTCTGATAGCCATCAAGTGAGAAAAATAGAACTTCAACTTACAACTCCTATGACAGAAGGAAGCCATCCTTTATATAGTGCTCGAGGGCCTTCTTCACGGAGGACAGTTGAAAGAGCATGGGCGATCCCTCTATACTGGCGAGGTGACATATCCGTCTGCAAAAGTAAAAGGTAAGGTACTAACACGTGAAATCATCAACTTATTATAACTCTAAAGGAAAAGCTGTACTCTGCATTGTATGTAACAAAACCTCATACATTGAACAAAGAAAACCTAAACAATACCTGGACAGTAAGCCGGCCTCGTACCATGTCCATTGGGTAGGTTGCTGACATGGCAATTATTCCAGCACATGCTCCAGCTCCCAGGCGTAATAGAGGGGTGAGTTCTGCATCCTCTGGAAAAAGAGAACACCAAGAAGCATTTTGATGATTCGAAGATAATGGCTTTCCAATAAAAATTGTTCTAATTATATGTGTAAGCTTGATGTGTCGTTTCCATTCCTCGACTCTGTGAAGTTCTTGTACAGTATCTTATAAATCATCATAATTACCATTTGAACAAGGAGGGGAAAAAAACAAGCTTTCAAGTAAAGTAAAATAAAAGAAAATTACTGGGGTGTTAGCATTCCATGGAACCATAATGATCCCTTTTATTCACATGCTATTTGGAAATGAGTACTGCATTTTAGTATAATTGACTTGGTTATATATTTTTCATACAAAAAATTGAAAACGTGACAGCTAAGTGCGTACCTCTGGAGCATTTGACACATAAATAATTCAGTATCTCATACACATTTAAATCAACTGCTTGTTTCAACATTCAACCCCATCTCATTGATCCTTTTCTCTTTTTGCTGGGAAGGGCCCATTTTTCATAATTGGCCCATTTAAGAAAGTAAAATTTTCAATACAAATGCCTAAAAAATATTATTGGATAATTAGGAGGATACTTTAATGCTTTTTTGAGACAGCACGCAGGGTGAATTCCATGCAGTGTAGAGATGTCAAATCAGAGGCTACTGCAGCAAAAACATGACACCTCACATGGCTGATGTAATCAGGGGGTTAAAGTTGCCCATCTCGTATGCTAGTAGTAGTAGTAGTAGTAATAATAAAGAGGAATATTCCTATTCAGGAATACCATGATAAGTTACAGTGCTATTGTTAGTCCTTTTACTTGGTGCCCAAGTATCTAGTATAAATAAGTACTGATGTAATGGTCGGAGAATTCAACATTGTGTTCACCTTCATTAGTAAAATTTTAAAATTTGTAGGGGGCCTGAAGCTAATATCAGGATTAAAGGGAGCTCCCCTAATTAGCAGAAGAGACTCAAGAGAAGCAGCCAGCGAGGCAACTCAGCGATGCAGCTCAGTTAGCAGGCCCCGTTTATTTACCGTTCTTACTTAGTCAAAATTGTATCTTTTCTTATTTACGATAAATATTGTTGAATATTGTAACAATTGTAATATTTTGTGTGGGGTCAAACGGTACCCGCGAGGGACCAAGCTTGGCAGGGCTTGGGAGAGCTCACATGCTCTACCGAATGACCTCGCCGTGGGAACTTCAGAAGGGACTTGGTTTGGAGGATTGAGAAGTGAGGCAACGTTGAGACTTGTCTTGACCACCTTAGACACACCTGGTAAAACACCGATAGACCTGGCATCGTGGAACCTTGTGTAGAGTAGCCTCGAGTTCCATCGAGAGTCGACCTTTGAACCAAACAACCCTCTACCAAATGTCACATCCACTTTAGGTGATGTCACCAGCCAGCTAAACATTGCCCAATCCATACTCGAGTAAACCACTGTGGTATTTGGGGCTGTCAGACAGTTGGTAAACTACTTCTGTGGTGACAGTCATCTGACATAGTGATTAGGCAAAAGGGATGTCTTGGCATTTAATGTTGAGGACGTAGGTTGTGCTGTCGCTGCAGGCATTCAATGCTTATGACTTAAAGTATGAACGAATGTCTTTCGCATTGATGAGGGTCAGAGATGTCTCGGGGAGTGGGGTGAGGCTATTTATTGACCACAACCACTTCTGAGAAAGGGGTTCTCTTCTAGAGTTATTGCTAGAGAGTAATTATCATCAAGAGGGAGAGTTATTGCAAAATCAGAGCCTTTACTCACCCACCATTGTAATTTATTGTGAAGCTTTTATTAGCTAAGAGAGATACTGGGGTGGTTGGTGTGTTATCTGCCTGCCAAGGTGCATTTAGGGTGCTTGCTTCTCTCTCCCTTCGAAATAGTTTCTTCTGAGTTCCATTGTTATTAGTTAGGTTATACACGAGAGATTTTGTGAGTCTAAATTGAGTTTATGTTATATTGTGATTGTGTGTTCATTCTATAATCTGAGACGAACTTGTCATCGGGATTACGCCTCCATTTATCTAAACTACCCTCTTACATTTGACGACTCTGCTGGGGAGGTATACTTCTAGCGAAGAAGTATGGCAGAAGATTATGTTAATCGTGTACTTGATTTTGACGCTATCCAGCGTAACGAAGAACGGGCTGAGAGGGAGTTGGACGCTTCCAGGCTAGGAGGAGTTCCACCTCCAATAGAGGAACCTCAAGTTCCTTTGACAACCGGACTCCCAACGGTTACCCAGGCATCTACCAGTGTTGCCCTAGGCCCAGCCCAAGTGACCCAGCTCATGGGTAAATTTCTATTAGAGGAGTTCCACCTCCAATAGAGGTACCTCAAGTTCCTTGCCCTAGTTTTTAATTAGCTTGCCGACTAAGTAATCTGTGTAGACTAGTTAGTCGAACCAGTGAAGATTGTAATGCCTTAGATTCTACTAATGATGTTCTTAGATGAAACTGTAAATAGTTTTGTTGATTTAAGTTGTAGCCTTAGTTATCAGTGGCGACCAAGTGTAAGTGGATTAGGAATGTATATTAATTTCTGTACTTAGGAATGTATATTTATTTATGTACTTACGAATGTACTTAGGAATATATATTTATTCTTGTTTATACATGAAGTTTTACGGACTTCTTGTTCTTGACTTGTCAAAGAGGAAGTCATACATACATGAAGTTTGATATTAGGATCTTGTCCATGCGTTAGTCAAGTATGGTTGGATCTTGTCTTCCATAAGACTGCATCGGAATTCCTAAATTTGGTGAACTTCTTGTTCGTGATCTGTCCGGAGACAAGGTCATGCAGGAAGTTTGATTTTGATCAGCTTTGCTGAGATGTCTTCAGTTCTAGACCAATTTTTACTGGGATGCGCTTCTTCTACATTTTATCTTGTCCGACTCATAATTCGTTCAAGCCAATATTATCTGTTGATCGGATAAATGACCCAATTGAAGAGCCAACCAAAGGTCCGTCAAGTATTACTGCGCTGAGGCTTGCTTTGACTAATATTGTAGTGAACGGGTCAATATAACTACGTAGCCCCAAACGAGCTTATGAAGAGGAGACTGAATAATAATAATGATGATGCCAGATCATTCTTCGGGACTTTGTTGCAATATAATGCCGATTATATAGAGCGATCAAATAATGAGCATGCCAAAGCATCTTGACTTGAATTGCGTTAGTCAAGTATGGTTGGATCTTGTCATCCATAAGACTGCATCGGAATTCCTAAATTTGGTGAACTTCTTGTTCGTGATCTGTCCGGAGACAAGGTCATGCAGGAAGTTTGATTTTGATCAGCTTTGCTGAGATGTTTTCAGTTCTAGACCAATTTTTACTGGGATGCGCTTCTTCTGCATTTTATCTTGTCCGACTCATAATTCGTTCAAGCCAATATTATCTGTTGATCGGATAAATGACCCAATTGAAGAGCCGACCAAAGGTCCGTCAAGTATTACTGCGCTGAGGCTTGCTTTGACTAATATTGTAGTGAACGGGTCAATATAACTACGAAGCCCCAAACGAGCTTATGAAGAGGAGACTGAATAATAATAATGATGATGCCAGATCATTCTTCGGGACTTTGTTGCAATATAATGCCGATTATATAGAGCGATCAAATAATGAGCATGCCAAAGCATCTTGACTTGAATCGCAAATATAATGTTGGATGAACATGCAGTTGGTAATGCCCAACAGTCCGATGGGGCTAAATTGAGATGATTCACATAATATATATAATTTGCATCGAATATCCATCGAAGCTAGTGAGAAGTCCAGATAAATAATGAAAGTGTCAATCATCTATTGAGGCCTTTAAATAATGTCTGAGGGGCCCGAGTACCAAAGATCCTACATTGTTAGAGACAAATAGATTTCCAAACCATTCATTAGGGTTGAATATCAATAATAAATGCAATGTCGATTAATAATAGACTATGTGGACCATTTGTCGGGACTGAATATAGATAAAGATTATTCCGACCAACCATCCGTTGGGAGTAAAATATAATTAGTGTGGCAAATATCTTCGGGACTAAATATATGACAATAGATATTTTTCCGATCTTCTGTCGAGATGAATCTCGAATATGCATAACCATCCTTCAAGTTAAGAATCAGAGTCCGATAATTAATAATGAAGTTGAAGAAATATCAACACGCTCGAGCATCCATCGGTTATAACAAATAATCTTGCCCAACCATTTGTCGGCTCTGAAAATATTGTAGCGTGCTCGTCTATCCGTCGGAGCATTAATAAGATAAATAGTGCCCGAATGATCCGTCGAGGCAAAATTGGATAGTGCCGAACATTAATAATATTTCCTAGAGCTTAAGATTGTGGCCGAGCATTCGTCGGGACCGAATCTTGTACTTGTGAAAATTAATAAGTTATTCCGACCATCTATTGAGGCTAAATCATTTAGAAGTAATTATTAGATTGATTTATTAGGTCAAACGATAAAGGACATGTATCTGCTCAAACATCGGGCAACAAAACTTTCAAAAAATAAATTTTATGTCGAATACGTGTCAGATAAGCAGATTTTTATCAAATATGTACTAGATGTAAGGCATAATTGTTCAGTCTAGAATTTTTGCCAAACTCCAAGCAAATGTTCAAATGTAAGTCGGTTTTAAAATTTTATTTTCACACGAAGATGTGAAGTATAAAGAGTTTGTGTAAAAAACAAAAGTTTTTAAACAGCAGATTGCGATAAAGTTAAATATAGGGAGATTTAAACAGCAGCTTGTATGCGTTTTAACTTCCCTCTGTCGACCAACTTTCGCCCAAATCTGTTTACCACAAAAAAGAAATTAAAAAGGGTTGGTCGGCTCTATTCGCAGGCGATTTAATTTGTTATATGTAAACCAAAACTTTAAACAGCGAAGTCAAATAGGTCTGAAATTTATGCGTCCCAAATAAATAGATGGCTATGACGATCTGGGCACTGGTCGTCCGATCATGATTTTTGGCTTTTAATCCAAGTACAGGTTTCCGGAGGTGATGATCTACTAGTCGGAGAAGAGATCCGAGGGGTATAACTTCAGCCCGAGCAGAAACCTTTGATCCCACATTCATACTGTGTCTGATTCAATCTGGTTTTCACAGGTGCCGACCAGAAATGATGGACCCGCCGACCAAAAATGATGGTTCCCCGAGCAGAAATAATGGTCCGGCGACCATCTTTATCAAATAAGTTCTTCAACGGCTAGTCGGCTATGAGGACAGAGGCCTTGTTTCCTCTCCTACTTTCTTCGGCCGATGAAGGCAATTAAAAGGATTTGGTCCACCTATCATGGCGGTTCCAGTTTCCTCGTGTTCGAGCTGATTGGATGTTAAAAATTTTTGGCTAATGCATTAATTTTGACGAACAGACTTGTAGCCAACCCATGATTGCTAATTGGAATTGAACCCAGATGTTGATTTTGTAACAACCCAATATGTTGCTGCAGACTGTTTTTGGTGTGTAAAAGCAAGTCACCATCTTTGTTGCTGTAGAACGTTGGAATTGTGTGTGTGGGGTGGGGGGGTGGGGGGGGATTGAAATTGTACGGCTGTCTCTCCCCTGTCGGGTCGCTGGAGTTTGATTTTGTTGGCCAATGATAGATCTATTAAACCAGAAGCTCCAAAATCCTCCATCACACTGGGAATTACCAAAATAACAGTTTCTCCGTTTTTGTGTTCCCTCAAATTCGTAAATCTTTGTAAAGAAATTATCTATTGGAAAAACAGCATCAGATATGTTTATAAAGATGTGGTCAATATTTTTTATGAGAGGACCGTTCTGGATGTTTATCCCATGCCAGAAAATCTGAGATATAGGAATGACGATATCTGATGTAACCCCCAGTAAATAATATCAACCCAGAAGATTCTCAATAGAGTCCATATTTTAAAGGACTTATACGAAACTTATGATTATGAAATTTACTGTCATTATTCGTAAATAAGAATTGAACAAACAGTTTATGAATATAAATATCTGATAATCGTGATTGATGTGAATATAAATGTAATCGTTTATATGTAAAAATAGAAAGACATAGCTTTTGATGATGATCTTCTTCTCTTCTAATAAGAAGGAAATATTTTCGTGTCACATTCCCACAGACGGCGTCAATCTGTTGATGTCTAAAAATGGTCGATAATTTAGAGACGTTGTCAAATAAAATGAAGATAAACAATCCAAGCAAGCACACAAGAGACAGATTTTTAAAGTGGTTCAACTATGAAGAAAGCCTACGTCCACTGTTTGTTTTATTTCCGGTGGTTACAATAGCACAGTTGGGTGTGCTTGAGAATGATTCACTTGTCCCCTTGAGCTATGGGAGATCATGTATTTATTATAGTGGTTAGGTGACGAGATGGTTTGTTTTTATATGTTCAGGCATTTACATCTGGATACAATAAATATAACCGTTGATATTCAATATAACTATTGATATTCACGGTACAATGACTGTTGGTGATGCCACAAAAGTGGCTTTTGATATTCTTTATGGTTCATATTCTTTAGGTTGGTCGACCGGTTAGTCGACCAACTGTCTAGGGAACCGACCACGTAAGTAATTACTATGAAGATCGTCACGTAGAACGAGTGTCCATTTCTCATTGGTCCACGTAGGGGAGTAAATTTTGCAATCAAGTATAAATAGCCTAAAGAGGCTTTTTTTGCAACACTTGACATTTTGATAATGAGAACCTAGAGAGATTGAGATCTTTCATAACTTCTTCTTTAGTAGTTGTTGTTGTTGTGTAGATTCAATTTTCACGCTTTCGCATCTTTTCTTTACATCAATCTAAGGCCCAAATATTGACTTCACTGGTGTGGACAATTTTGGAGTCATGCATCGTTTTCATTTGGTTAGGAAATTAATTTGAGGGCCTATTTGGTCACAAATTTTAAAGAACAAGAACAATAATGGCGAACCCCACAATATTCCGGATATCTATTCTATGGCATGAGCGGCAACAATTTTCCCCTAAAAACTCATGGTTGAGCTTTTTCCTAAAAAGAAAAACACTGTGTAAAGGCCTGTGACACGTGTGCGGCATCGAGCAAAGGATGATGGATATTTTAGATGTAATCATTTTTTTTTTATTATTTGTTTTTTACAGAACAAACGAATATTCTTTTGTAACACATTCTAAATTAAATTAGTGATTTCACCTATGACATCATACTTAACTTGTCCACAAACGATAGGTGAGCCTGTAAATACCTCTTATATCCTCTCATTTGGTACTACACACAATTATTATGAAAGAAAGAGTTGAGAAATATCTTTGATTATTTCCTTCAGTGTGTGTGAATATTCCGTTGCTTTTACATCAATTACCCTCCCATGATTTGTCAAGGAAATCACCACCTCCACTTTCAGAGGAAAGAGTCATCCAAATAAATTTACATGATGAAAATGGAGTATTTGTACACAATTTTTAAAGAGAATTAAATAGGATTTCTACGAGAAACCTTCCCACTCAAAATCCCTTCCCCTCACATCCTTGCACCTCAAAAATATACACCCCCTCAACTATATTGAGGAAGGAAGAAAAATTCTCTATTTCAACATCCTTTGGGTCCATTTTGAAAGACAATCCGCACTAACGGATTGTTATGAAGAAAAACAACATTCGAGATTAGTTGATTTTGCCTTCGAAACAATTCAGAACAAAGAAGACTTGAATTTCGAACTGAGTATTGCCTCTCCAAGCATCTTCCCAAAACCTAATATAAGACCCCATCCATCACCTTCAAGCTAAACATTGCATGAAAGAATTAAATTCTCTCAATAGACTAGTCCAAGAGCTTTTAAGGGTACCCCTGTTCACAATATTGGAGTACACATTTTCGTGCAACCCAAAGATGCATTTAATGGAGTGCTATATGAGTTCTTTCTAGAAATAAATCTCCACCACCACTTTCCCAATAAAACTTTGCTTTTTAATAAATTCCAAATCCCGACACACAACCATAAATAATTGCATAATTCTCCTTATATTAACACCATTCCCACAAGAGAATTAAAATTTCCAGAGCAGTATCCAAAGAACTCCCATACCCAAACCCATTTGTAAGAACATAATTATAATTTCCTTTAGTCGCATCCCTAAACTCTGCCCAAAAGTGGTAGAGAAGATTTCGAGGAGCGGCTTCTGACTTACCCACGCTGATTTAAGCTGTGATAGGCTGACCCCTTTACAAAATGATATCTAATACAGTAGAAAATGCAAGGTTCTAAAAAACGCGAGGCGTGACCGAGGCGTGGAGGCCAAGCCTTAAGCCTTAGAAGCCTAGCCGGGCCTAGACGTAAAAAGGCGTGAAAAGGCGTTTAGGCCTTTTTAATATATTTTAATATTTTTTAATCATAACAAGGCTATTAAAATACTAAAATTGTACATATCATAAAAATATGTCTGAATATTTGCAAATTAAAATACTATTTGATTATTTTGGATGAGATAATGGTTTGGTTTGTAAAAAAATCTTTAAAAGACGATATCGTTTCACTAAAGCATTGTTGTTTTTAGAGAAAAGTGCACCTTAAGGGTTTTACCAAGCATAAGGCGTCAAAAGCTTAAGGCGGGGAGTTTCTCCCAAGCCTCAAGCCTAGGCGGAGCCTAGGCGGGTTTTTTAGAACAGTGAGAAAATGTATTTAAAAAAAATAATCAAGTTTTCTCCAAGAGTTGAATAAGGCAGCGCAAATATATACTAATATCCTAGTGGAACAAGAACCAAGAGAATTAATATTTATCTATTCCTTAAAAAAGGACAAAAGGAAAAAAGAAAGCATATATGAGAAGTTACACTAGCACGCAAACAGTATTTGTTCCCAACACTAACGTTGAAATTGGACGCTAAAGAAGTAATCAGCATGCATCCCTGAAAGTCACAATAGCACATACATAATACACACCTTGACTTAAAATCATTGCACGACCACTAGATCAGTAAACTAAGAAGTAGAGCTTCAGACAATAATACATACTAAAAGGTAACACCTTCTAAATATAATAACAAAGGTACTAGATTGATAAGAGTAAACAACAGAATGAATAAGCATACCATTTCCAGGTCGCTGACGATATAACCATAGAATTCCCCTGTTTGATATCAAACTATGAGCAACTGGAAGAATATATTCTGATAGGTAATGCAGAAGTTAAATGTATAGAACTTCAAAAGCTATCGACCATTTACTACTCAATGGTGATTGAAAATCTGTAATATAAAATGATGAAAGCATGCATGTTATATATATATATATATATATATAGGGAAAGGATCAAGTGAGGTCCCAGTTTGAGGATCCTGAATGAGGACCATTTTTTAAAAATAGTAAAAAAATTATTTTTGGGCTGATTTTTTTTTTATGTTTTTTAAACATTTCAATAGGACCATAAAAAATTAATCAGCTCAACATGAATTTTTTTGCTATTTTAAAAAAATCGGTCAAACTTTGTCAATTTTTAAGTTGATTTTAAGTTGTTAAAAACTGACAAAGTTTGACCGATTTTTTTAAAATAGTAAAAAAAATCATTTTGAGCTGGTTTTTTTTATATGGCCCTACAAAAATGTTTAAAAACTATATAAAAAAATTAGCTCAAAAATATTTTTTTTACTATTTTATCAAAATTGCTCCGCGCCAGCAGTATGCAAACAGAGGTCCTCATGAGATCCGCTCTCTCTCTCTCTCTCTATATATATATATATATATATATTGAAGCCTAATACTATATAGAAAACATCAACTATGACAAGGCATTCAAACAAATTTCCAGAAAATCTGCACCAATCAAAAATTTCACTAGGATATAATGACATGAATGATAAAAGAAACTAAAAGATGCAAATAAAAATCAGATCCATCATATAGCTAGAGTAGAAATAACCACAGCAGGAAATACAAAGAAAGTTGGAATTTAATAGAGAAATCCATCCCCATATTCCAGCAACATTACATTTTAACAGCCTCCTACATAACTCAATTAATACCAGATATGATTCATGCCATGATTAATGGTCTTAGATTAAAAGAAATTTTTCAGTTATATTTAAATGATCATTATGAATATTTCTCAAGGTTTGCCTCGGCATACTATCAGATAACTTTTATAAAATGTTTGGAATATAATTGCCAAAGGAAAACATACAATAGAGAGACAAACATCATTCCACTAGTTTACGCTGGATACATATTAACTTTAAGTTTTCACAAGCTTCCATATGTAGTATATACACTTATTTTCACAGCATGATTGTTTGGCTGGTGGTAACATCCATAAAAATTACATCTCCCATTTGCAAAATGTTCCGCTCTCAGACCCCAAAGTGCTCCTTGAATTCACATCTTTTAAAAATTGCATCTTCCCTCTACATGACATGCACAATTTTTTAATTTATTTGATAGTGCAGGAAGTTTCATAGTTATGATGAGCAGTTAGCTTAACTCGTATCATGTTTACAGATCCCAGTTGGGACATGGGTAATTGTGTATTACTTATTAAAACTGATAGCAACAATAATTTGAAACCATGCTAATAGAAATGGTTAGATTGAAATATTATGCAGCTCCTATAAGCAAGCCATCAGTCTCTAAGATAGAATAACATAGAAATCGAGATTAGTCTGAAGCAAAAGAAGCTTACTTGGATGCTTCCTCGTAGCTAAAGAACTTGACAGCTGAGTTTGGGACAATACGAGCGCAGTTGGTGCCATTGCCTTTAAACAACCCTCGAAAACCTTCAGTTCTCCATATATATTTCAGCCCCTGGATAGTTCCATTGTATTTTATACTATGCGGATTTTGAACCTGCAATTTTCAAGACAGACCAATGCATGATGTTTTCTCATAGGAAAAAGAGGTCGTACAGTGCACAAGGCTCCCGCTTAACTGCAGGGTCTGGGAGCTGGGAGAGGAGGATGTCTGCTGGCCTTACCCTCGTATATGAAGAGGCTGCTCCCATATCTCGAACCCCAGACCAACCGTACATTGGGTGAGGAGACTTGCCATCGCACTGAGGTACGACATCTTGTTTTCTCATAGGAAACGATAGAAATTGAGACAGCGCAAAAAACTAGAGATGTTAATTGTTCAAGCAATTACTTAATAGAAATATTCAACTTAGAATTCAGGTTAAAGGCTAAGCACCTTCTCACAATGTCCATACGGAAAATATGCATATTTAACCCTCAAAGTAGATTAATGGTAACTAGAACCACAAATTCTGCACAAGAATTCCCAGTTTTCCCCTCCAAAATGTATATTGAATTTCAAGATAAATCTTTAATACGTAAATTGACATGAGACCTTGATTATGGAGACAATAAAGGTAGTGGTGATAAGTGACAGACAATAATGCTGCAATTTGATGGTAAAGTCTGGAAAAAGAGTTGCCAGCAACATCCATCAGAGAAGAAAAGAGGTGATGTTGGTTATTGGAAGAGTTAGAGACGCCCAGCTGATGATGGAGCTGTTGTATTTTGTTCCATTTCGATTAGAAGAGCATGTAGTAATGCCATAGAGGCAGAAGTGTAGAAGTATTTCTTCCTTTCTTTGTCCTATAACTTTTGGAACTAGTATTATCCTTCGAATCTGTGATGACAGATAAAAGGAACAACTGCGATCACAACAAACAAATCATACATTTTCGACCGTGCCAATGCCAAAATCATGCTTAACAATATAAGATCTCTCTGGTGGGAGCCATTGGCAACATAATGGATACAAAAAAAATCATTTAGCCATGGATAATTGCATATTTATGATTCAGAAAATTGCAAAGTATTTGGTGCCAAAGTAAACCAATTAAATATAGGCATCTTACCTGTAGCAATATTTTCAAACGTTCTAATGGCGCAACAGCAGTCCGTGACCTGCAACATGAGGTAGAGCAACATATATTCAGCGTACAGAAGCCGCTAAAGAAAAACAATATAGCATGGGTACTTCTATTAATGAAAGATAAGTATCTAACCTTTAGGCAGTAGCAATGACAAAAGTATAGTGTCTAAAGTTAGTTCTGTTTAATTCTAAAATTATATTTAAGAATTTCATGTTTACACTTCGGGAGGTAACAGATTATTTTCTGCATGCCAGAAATAACTGAAGAAGTTTAAGAGGAGAGTATACAGAAGTTTAGGAGAGGAGAGTTCTTATTCTCATTTCTTGATTTTGATTACAATACATCACTACTGATATTTATATTACACAAGATCATCACCTATTCTATTTCTGTATTAACACGTGCTGCTAACTAACTTCTATATATATAACAACTGACTGCTAACAGACTAACTGACTAACTGAAAACTTCTTCTAATCCTTGCTATCTTTGTTATGTTGTTGAAGATCTTTATCAGCCCCCCGCAAGCTGATGGGGGAGTAGGTCACCATGAGCTTGGATGTTAAAAATTGAATGCGTCCAGAAGATAGAGGTTTTGTGAAAATTTCGGCAAGTTGGTCATTTGTGGAAACATGACGAATGATAACATGTTTAGCAAGAACTTGTTCCCTGACAAAGTGATAATCAACTTCAATGTGCTTAGTACGAGCATGAAAGACAGGATTAGAAGCTAGAGCAATAGCTGAGTTGTTATCACACCACAAAGTAGGAGAAGAAGGAAGATTAATATGTAAATCATGAAGAAGCATTAGAATCCAAGAGCGCTCGGCTGTGACATGAGCAATGGCTCTATATTCAGCCTCAGTAGATGATCTAGCAACAGTTGCTTGTTTTTTTGCAGACCAAGAAACTAGATTAGAACCGAGAAACACACAATAACAGATCTTCTGTCCAAGGTATCTCCAGCCCAATCTGAGTCTGAATAAGCAGTGAGATCAAAGGTACTTGGAGTGAAGTTGAGGCCATGAGTGAGAGTGGCTTTCAAATATCGAAGTATTCTTTTAAGATTACAGAAATCAGTATAGTGGGAGCTTGCATGTGTTGGCAGGCTTTGTTGACTGAAAAGGCTAGATCAGGTCTAGTAATGGTAAGATACTGAAGTGCTCCAACAATACTTCTGTAGAGAGAAGGTTGAGAAAAGGGAAGAGAAGGTTGAATGGAGAGAGGAGGTTTGGTGGGAAGAGGAGAGGGGGAAGGTTTGCAGTTGGTCATACCAGCTCTATCCAGAATCTCTAGAGCATACTTTTGCTGAGAAAGAAAGAAACCATGAGAAGTAGAAGCCACTGAAATACCCAAAAATAGGAGACATTACCAAGTTCTTTCATTGAGAAGAATGTGTGCATGTGAGAGATGATGGATTTGATATGAGAAGAATCATTCCCAGTTAAGAGAATGTCATCAACATAAACTAGAATAATGGTGATTGTGGTGGCAGTTTTCTGAACAAAAAGAGAATTATCACAATGACTAGTTTTGAAACCTGCTGAAAGAAGATAGGATTGAAAGGTGGAATACCAGGCACTTGGAGCTTGTTTCAAACCATAGAGAGCTTTATGAAGCTTGCATACATAATGATGTTTAGAGGAATCAATGAAGCCTGGAAGTTGAGCTAAATATACTTCTTCTTCTAGTTTGCCATGAAGAAAGGCATTAGAGATATCCAACTGTTTGATACACCAATGTAAGGCTATGCTCAAAACAATTCGGATAGTTGGTTGTTTGGCCACTGGACTAAAAGTCTCAAGAAAATCAATCCCTTCTTCTTGAAGATACCCTTTGGCCACTAGTCTGGCTTTATACTTTGCTATAGTCCCATCTGAATTCCTTTTGATTTTAAAAATCCATCTGCACCCTATAGAGTGCTTGTCAGGAGGAAGAGGAACAAGAGTCCATGTCTGTTGCTTTTGAAGAGCTGTATATTCTTCATGCATAGCTTGAAGCCAGTGCGAGGAGGTCATGGCTGCCTTGACAGAATTTGGTTCAGTAGTAGAGAGATCAACATTGGTTGTGCTAGTGGAGAGGTAAATTGGATGTTTAGGTTTGTAAATACCAGCTTTGGATCTGGTAATCATGCGATGACCATGGTGTTGAGGGGAGGGAGGAAGAGGGAGGGGTAATTCATGATGAGAATGGAAAGATGTGGAGGAGGACTGAGGAACAGTAGAGGATGAAGATGTAGGTTGTGGGAGAGAAATGGATTGAGTATTGATAAGAGGAGTGTTGATAGGAGATGTAGGAGAAGGAATAGAAGAATGAGCCTGTATAGAAGAGGCAGTGGAATTCGATGATGCTGGAGACCAAAAGAATTGTTGTATTGAAGATAGAGAAGGTATGGAACAAGAAGAGGACTGAGGTTGATCAGTTTTAAATGGAAAAATGGTTTCATCAAATATAACATGTCTGGATAGGTAAACTCTACCAGTAGTGGCATCAAGGCATCTGTAGCCTTTAACTGTAGGACGATAACCAATGAATACACATGGTTTAGACCGAGGTTCAAGCTTGTGGTGAGTATAAGGTCTAAGCCATGGGAAACATCTACAACCATAGGCTTTCATGAAAAGAAACTCAGGACTTTGATTAAACAATTTCTCGAATGGAATTTGATTTTGAAGTTTAGAACTAGGAAGTCTATTTATGAGAAAAACAGCCGTAGCAATAGTATCAAACCAATATTTAAGAGGAAGATCAGATTGATAAAGTAATGTAATGGTTGTTTCCACTATATGCCTGTGTTTCCTCTCTGCAACTCCATTTTGAGAGGGTGTGTGAGGACAAGATAGTTGGTGAATGATCCCATGAGTTTTAAGAAATTGTTCAAATTGATTACCAGTGAATTCTCCACCTCCATCAGTTCTGAAGATTTTTAATGACACAGAAAACTGATTTTCAGCATATGCCTTGAATTCAAGAAACTTAGAGAATACTTCACTTTTGTATTGAAGAGGATATATCCAAGTGAATCTACTATAATCATCCATAAAAAGAACATAGAATTTTGTAAGAGATTCAGACTGAAAAGGTCCCCAAACATCACTATGAATTAAGGACAAAGGAGCATTTACAGAAGAATTTGAAAGATACAAAGGAAACTTATGTATTTTAGCAACAACACATGAAGGACATAGGGACTGAGTCTTAGTTTTGATCACTGGAAGATGAAATTTGTGAACAATATGTGACAATTTTGCCTGAGATGGATGTCCTAGTCTCTTGTGCCATGGATCATCAGTGATCTGAGCAGCTAGACAGACTTTATTTGGAGAGATTGAAACCGAGGTTGGAGTGCATTGAGGAACTTGATATAGGCCTTGAGTGTGACTGCCATGACATAAGATTTTGCTAGTGGCTTTGTCCTGAACAACAAGAGAGTTTGAATCAAAGGTCACTGTGCAATTATTATCTTTTGTGAGTTTATGGACAGAAACAAGATTTGAATGAATATTCGGAACATGAAGAATTTTTTTGAGTTTAAGAGAAGAATGAGGTGTAGGGAGAATACCATCACCAGTATTTTGAATAGGAAGCATGCTACCATTTCCAACAATGACTTGATTTTCTCCTTGGTAAGGTTGATGAATTTGGATATTATCAAGATCATTTGTTATGTGGTTTGTAGCAGCAGAATCAATATACCATGGAGTAGAAGTTGGAACTTGAGTGGATGAAGAATAATAGGCTTTAGCATTTCCCTTGTTATGGTTAGATGTTTGTCCTCCTTGATGAGATGTGTCATGCCTGTACCAACAATCTTTTGCAGAATGATTTTCTTTGCCACATATTTGACAAATCAGTGGTATGTTTCCATGTTGATTAGAGTTGTAGGAGTGATAATTGCCTCCTCTACCACCTCCTCTTCTTCCTCTATAGCCAAAATTCCTCCCTCCTCCTCTGAAACTTGTGCCTCTAAACTGAGATCTTCCTTCTCTGTTGGACTGCTGACCTTGAGTAAATCCACCAATTGAATTATATGAGAAGTTTGTTGATCCTTTATTCACAGCAAAAGCTACACTCAAATCTGTGTTTTGAGTACTTTTCTTGCTTTCTTCAACATGAATAGATTCTGAACACAATAATGAAGACAATTCTTCCATAGAAATTGGAGATGACCTTGTTCTAATTGAAGTTTTGAATGCATCAAACTCTGTAGGCAAGCCATTTAGAGTTCGTAGAACCAAGTCTTCATCATTAATGATAGAGCCAGCCAGTGCAAGTTGATCTGATATGCTTTTGATTTGTGCCAAATATGATTCAATTGTCAATCCTTTTTTGTTAACTGCTGATAGTTTGTTCTTCAGTTGATGTATGTGAGATCTTGAGAGAGAAGTGAAACGTTTTTCTAATAGATCCCAAACTTCTTTGCTTTTTGTGCAATGAAGTGTAGTTGTATATATCTCAGATGTAATTGTTGCAGTCATACAACTGAATATATGTGCATCGATCTTCTCCCATTTTGAGAAATTAGGGTTTGGGACCTGTTGTTCTTGAGAATTGAGAATGATTTGTGGAGGTATTGGTGTTGATCCGTTGATGTATCCAAGTAATCCTGCAGCTCGCATAAGATTTTGAAATTGATTTTTCCAGATGAGAAAGAAGAAATGTAAGAGAAGTTTCTGAATTGGTCGATTCAATTGAGATTGGAATGTTTGTGGAGGATGATGAGGTATTTTCTGCCATTGATGAGGATCGAGCTTGCTCGTTGGAGCTTTTAAAGCTCTGATACCATGAAGAAGTTTAAGAGAAGAGAGTATACAGAAGTTTAGGAGAGGAGAGTTCTTATTCTCATTTCTTGATTTTGATTACAATACATCACTACTGATATTTATATTACACAAGATCATCACCTATTCTATTTCTGTATTAACACGTTCTGCTAACTAACTTCTATATATATAACAACTGACTGCTAACAGACTAACTGAAAACTTCTTCTAATCCTTGTTATCTTTGTTATGTTGTTGAAGATCTTTATCAATAACTACTTCCACCAAAGAGTAACAATTTGCTTAGTCAAGTGATTGTGCTACTGTTCAAGTTCTTTACACCAACAAGCATCATGTGGTTCCTTAATCTTCCATACAGTTTCTGTAATAGTTTCCTCTTATGTCAAGAAGACATGCCCCCGACCGTTGTGCTCAAGGTGTAATTTGAGGGCATATCTTTGAGATAGAATCCAATATATTTCTTAAGCTATAACCAGTGTTGTAATTTTCTACAAAAAGTTGCAGACAGAGAAATGGAGCAAGTAAATGCAATACATGTGCACCTTGACTATTTAACGCCTCAACCATCACCGCTCACTAAAACTGACACCTAGGTGTAGATCCCAAACATCTCATCTCAGACCCAGAACCATTTCAGCATTTCCCACTGCTTGCTCTCATGTCCTTTGAAACTTTTATCAGATCTGAAGGGGTATATCAAATTATCAAATTTCTCCGAATCACATTCCCAATATATAAACTAAAAGCCGATTTAATATCCATGTCATACGAGACATCTTATTAGTAATGAACACCTAACTACAATTAGTCATTTGATATATGAAAGTTGTGTCATATAGCAAAGGTCAAAAACTAGAGAAATGTTCACGTACAGCATCTAACCATGATAAAACAACAACAAATAGCCAAATGATCCACCAAAATTAAAAGATCAGAACACCAAAATCACAGTTCACAATTAGCAACGGTAACATGATCTTCACATTCAAGTGAACAAACAACCGAATATATAATGAAAAAAGAGAGTGAAGTATGAACTGACACTCCACCGGCGACGCCACCAGCAACGAGAGATTTGCAAATACTGAGCAAAGCGAGTCGAGTGGGAGCTTTAACACCTTCACTTGCTATCTTTGCTTCTTCAGCCAGATTAACGATCCTCGACACTGCCGCCTCGCTCGTCTTCCCTACCACATCCTCTGAAGCCATCTTAACCCTAAACCCTAACACAATTTCTCGCCGTCAGCTTCTCCGGCGATATGTGCACACCACCTATGTTGATTGTTTTCACACTATCTATATATGGGTTGGTTTGTTACTGTCACTTTAGTTTAGTTTAGTTTAGTTGTTGCCTTCGAAATGGTAATTAGTCGTTTCAAGATTATTTCATTCATTAGGGTTGGGTAAATTTTTATTATTATTATTATTACTAATAGTCACAGTCAATAAAGTTACTTAGCTTTTTCTTAAATAGCTCACAATGATGTTTTAACTTCTTAACTTTTTTTCCACGTTGAATTAAATTTCAGGCCCAACAACATTCCTATTCCTTTACTTTGCTTAAAAGCTAAAATTGGGATTATCGTGGAGCATAGAGGCTTCATCATTGTTGAATTAAAACCAATCCATTTTTGGGTACATAATATGAAAAGCAAAGTTGAATTGATTGAATGTGATGGATCTTATCAGTTGGTTTATGAATGATTCTCAACCTCGCCACTTATCAATTGGTTGCCGGCTTGATAACGACTTAAAGGATAGTGTCTCATGTCTTCACTCAAGAGTCAAGTCCAGCATTTGGACAAGTGGGTTGATACAAATGGTACAAGCTTGTTTTGATACCCAAGAAGGTTGGGCTTATATTTGGGAAACTATCTATAACATGCCTGGCTTGTGTAACACCTTATTTTTATTTTAAATTAAATTAAATTATTTTTGTGTCAAAATAATCTTTTACGAGCTATTTATAATTTTCGTGACACTTGTGACCCGTAAGTATTGTTCGTGACATGAAGTAGGGTTGACACGTTTATTCTCTCGTTCAAAATAGATAATTTTCATATAAAACGGACAGTAGAACAAGTTTCAAACATATTATTTTTAATTATTATTTAAATTATAGCGTGTATAAATTAGCGTTATCCAAAAGTGATGAATGTGAAAAAAAATACAAAAACGTATCCTACGCACTTCACTACTAATTTATAGTTGAATGAAATTTTAAAAATTATAAAAATTAATCCCCGCAAAAAATTATACGCGAGTACCAAATGCACCCAATTGCGTATTTATCCTATGCTGACTGTACCTAGTTTAAACAGTATAAATAAGTCACCAATCCCTTTGTTTTTTTCATTAACCACGATTTCTCTATCTCTCTAAAGAGAGAGAATCAAACCTCACACCCTCTGCTCCTAAAACCAAAATCCCGATCTCTCCCTCTTCACCGAGCCTTCCACCGCCGGCGTCCCCCTTCCCTGACCACACCGCCGACAGCTCTGCTCTTCCTTCTTCTTCATCATATTTCATTTTTTTAATTATTATTCTGCCATGGATTTAAACATTGGAAGTTATTGTAACACCCCGTATTTTGAGAACTTAAATAATTATGTGATTAATTATTATTATGGAATTAATTAAATTAATATGCTAGAATTAATTGGTGATTAATCCGGATTTAAAAATAAATATTAACTCGCGTGACAAAGGTTAATACTTATTAATGAGAATTATTGAATATTACTGATTGAATAAGTAATATGTAATCAATGAATTTGAGAAATTGTCGAGAGTGAAATATACGGCAGTTTGGTATATTAAGTCGGGACACGCGTGTGAGTCATGTCGGGACAAATTGAATGGAATATAAAGGTAATTTATTTTTAAGTAACTTGTATGGTAATTTCGAGTGTGCTGTTGAGTCCGGGAGTGTCGAGATAGTCAAAAAACACTACCCGGGTATTTTATTTAGACTCCGGGAGATTTTAGGCCAAACCGGCATCCCGTAGGGGTAATTTTGTAATTTTAATTTTTGGAGAAATTAAATGGACGAAAATTGGGAGTTTATTATATCGCCCACAAGAGGTTCATTAGGGTTAATATATACAAAAGTAAGAAACGACCACAGAGTGTGGGAGGGAGAACAAATTCCAAGAAGGAATGCTCAATTAACACCACCTTGCACAACTACCGCCACCATCGTGTAAATCGGAACAAGAGGAACACACCCATACCAACAACATCAAGAGATCAAATATTTAATTCGAGGCAAGTGTTTATTACTTTTTTTCCTTTAGCAATAACCATATTCATGTTAGTATAGGTAAATTTGATAATGAATTACATTGAAATTTGGTGAAAATTTGGAGAAGTAATTTATAATTATGGACAGATGGTTCAGTAGTTAATTCCTTCATGTATGCAGGAGAATTTAATACGAAATTGGAGTACAAATTGATGAACAAATTTGGGTTAATTAAGCTCTTTAATAGAAAATTGTGAAACTAGGGTTCTTATGATATAAATTGGGGATTTCATTTTTACCTTATGATTTATAACGATTGAATGATTCTAGGATGTTAGAAATTGTGTAAACATGTTGGGTTATTAATCAAAATAGTTACATTGAAGATTGGGTATGAACTATGAGGTTTTGGGTGCCAAAAAAAAATGGTAAAAATGTAGCTGTTGAAGAACAGGTCTAACATGACAGGATCGATTCATTTTTCTTAAATAGGATCGGTTCGTTTTTATTTTAATAGGATCGGTTCGTTTTCTGGAGGATCGGTTCGATTCGTTTTTTTACAGACTTCTAGTGCTACTGCAGAACCTTGGAGAACCTTTCGAATCTTAAATTGTGAGGTTAGGGAAGAATGATATCCTGGACCAGTAGAATGTAGGGACCTTATCTAATTTCTTGATATGTAAATGTAGTGGTACCCTTCGAGTGAGGAGAAATACTCATGAGCGATCAGTAGTGGATCTAGCTACGAATTACTACTACGTAGATTATTTGGGATAAAATAAATATACTATACGTAGTTATGAGAGAATAATACATATATAAATATATGTTTGGGTTGGGTGAAAACCTATGAATTTTTAATAGGATTTGTGTATGCCTATTATATGATATTTTTATTAAGTTCACTAATGGGTGATAACCCGGGGGTGCAAGATTGTGTTGTTAAGTACACTAAAGGGTAATAACCCGGGGGTGTAAAATTATTTATTAAGTGCACTAATGAGTGATAATCCGGTGGTGCAAGAATATTTTATTGAGTGTGCTAATGGGTGGTAACCCGGGGGTGCAGGGACATATTTATAAGTGCACTAATGGGTGACAACCCGGGGGTGAAGGATCATTTTATTTATAGCACTAATGGGGCTTAAACCGGGGGTGCAGGACTGAAATATATATATATATATATATATAGGGATGATATGACTATATATATGTATATTTATGAGAAGTTCTACTAAGAGAAACTAGTAGTTATGGCAATGAGGACAAATGATATAAACTTAATGAGATAAAGATTTAAATGCTCTAATAGTGAACATGAACGGTAATAAAATGTGATGGACTACTTATTAGGTATTGTATGGGCGATACGGGAATACTACTGTTGAATGTAGATAGTGTTACGTTGACTTTGAACTAGTTAACTTGGGTAGAATTACTAGTACTAGATAGAAGATGCGATGGAGTGCACAATGGAAGAGAGGTGAGAACTTCATGTGAGAGCAGAATCTAACATGTGCATAATACTTGCTTTAAAGCAGTTTTAAATACTTGCTAAAACATATTTTTACACATCGGGCTCTGACTCGTCTCTTGCATATCTTTTCTCTCTTTCTATATATTTATGTAGTATATCAGGTGCTCAGTCACAAGGACACCAGATTTAGAGACTTTGATTGCTTGGCGTGCTACGGCTGATGTGAAAGATGTAGGTCTTTGCATTAGACGCTCCTATCATTTCTCTTAGTTATCTAGACTTTCATTTAGGGCATGTGTCGCTCATTCCTTAGACATTTTATCATAAATTGTATTCAGTTTACTTTATATTCATTTTAGTTGGATTTAGTTTTACTATGGATCCGTGGTTTAGAGTTTTGAATTGGAATGTTTTATCCAGTCACATTTATTTCAGTACGTGATTGAGATTCATTATCTATTTTATTCAGTTGAATGGTGAATGGATTTTATTTAAATTCTTGTACTTGATAAATATGATTTTTGGTTACAATTTAAAAAGGAAGGTATTTTGGCACTAGATTAATTTATATTAGGTGATTAATAAAGTTAATATTTTCGACAGTGATGCTAAGAATGAACCAACCGAACATTCTGTTTTAAAATTTTATAAAGGACTGATCACCCGATATTTAAATTGGTGGGGTGTCACAGGTGGTATCAGAGCATCAGGTTCTAGAGTCCTTTAGGATCTGTGTGGCTTATTGTGCTTTCAGCTTAGCGTCCTTTGATATAGAGCCTTATCTTTAGGACTGTTGTATTCTTGTTTATGCGATCATGTCTCCAGCTATTTGAGATTTAACGATAACTATAGACTAATAAACTTCTCTCTCGTCTCAGATGACTCCTCAACGTGCACCAAGGGACATGAATGCTCATCCAGAGTCACAACCAGACCCAGCTCAAGGCATGATGAATGCTATAAAAGTTGCTACCATCGTTGCACAGGCAGTAAATGCAGCACTAGCAGTGGTACAGCAGGCACCACCACAGGCACCAGTAGTAGCGCCAGCACCTGTTCCCATTTTCCCTACTGTACGGGAGAGAGTCAGGGATGCCTTTCAGAAGGTGCATCATCCAGTGTTCTCAGGCAGTTCTGATGTAGTGATGGCGAGTCAGTGGAAAAAGGATATACAAAGGCACCTTCGTATGTACGAGTGAACTAAGGTTCAGAGGCAAGTTTTGGCTACCTTTAAGCTGATAGGGGCAGCCTTACAGTGGTGGGAGTCCACTACTAATTCAGAGGAGCAAGATTTGATGTCAATTATCGATTTCTGGGTGTGGTTCGGCCGCAATTACTTTCCTTCTGCCGTCAAGACTAAGATGAGGCGAAAACTTTTAGACCTCACCCAGAAAGGGAAGACAATTGTGGAATATGAGGAGGAGTTCACGTGATTGACTAATATGGTACTGGACGAGGTGCCTACTGAGGATAAACGAATCCAGATGTTCATGGATGGTTTGACTTGGAGGATACGACAGCACCTTTTTGGGTAACCTTTCCCTACATTCCTACACGAATGTCCTAAATGCAGTATTATTACATTGTCAGGGCAACCACTTCCATGCTAAGGAAAGCAAGCGGGGAGGAGAACTCAGCCAGTTAGGCAAGTCAGGGGAAGTAGTGCTAGTTTGGCACCAGCTGATCAGAGTCAGATGCAGGGTTCCCAGCAGGGGGTTATGTTAAGAGGTTTCGTTCAGGGGGTTTCAGGCATGGTCACGGGGGTTTCAAACAAGGCCACCAGGGCCAGCAACAAGGCCAGCAGCAGGGCCAATAGCAGGAAGGACATCAGGGCCATCAGGGCCAAGGTAGGGGTGGTAACGTCCAGTAGGGCCGAGGTTACCAGGGACAGAGGGGAGGGAATTTTATCGGTAAATGTTATACTTATGGCAAGACTGGCCATAAGAAGCAGGATGGCCCCGACAAGGACATGGTCCCTCGGCAGCAGGGTGCTCACCAGGAGCCCCAGAGACCCATCTTTCTCGCCGCCCTACCAGCTCCAGCGCCAGTTCCAGCCTTGCCCGCAGCTCCGGTGCAGCAGGGGCAACTTTAGTATGGACGGGTCTACAACCTCCATCAGCTCGCAGTCCCATAGGCTCCACCCGTGATTGAGGGTATGTTTTCTATTGAGGGAACTATGGGGCGTATTTTATTTGATACGGGGGCCACACATTATTTTATTGCCATGAGGTTTTCACGTGCTTTGGGATTATTAGTTACAGCAAAGAGTACTGTTACATGTGTAGATTCGCCTTTGGGTAGTGGCTCACTGATTTTCTTTAAATGTTGAGGGGTGGGTATAGAGATTGGGCGACTTAATTTATGTGCCGACATGCTTGTATTAGAGATGCTCGAGCATGATGCAATTATTATTATGGATTGGCTTGTTGCTTATAGGGCTATAATCGATTGTTTTAGTAGGAGCATTATTTTTGCTATACCTGGTCATGAGATGTTTCTGGTGGTGATGCTTCGTTCTGAGGGAGGATCTTCCACGAATTTGTATTATATAAAGGAAGAGACCTCTAAGGAGGTGGCGATACCTTTTGATTCGATACCGGTGGTTCGGGAGTTCGCTGATGTGTTCCAGGATATTCTGGGATTACCACCTAGCAGAGAGGTAGACTTTGTTATAGATTTGACGTATGGAACTCGACCGATATCCTGGGCACCTTACCGTATAGCCCCAGCAGAGATGAGGGAGTTACGGGATCAAATAGAACAGCTGTTGGGTCAGGGGTTTATTCGTAGGATTACTTCACCTTGGGGTGCCCTAGTACTGTTCGTTAAAAAGAGAGATGGATCATTACGGTTGTATGTCGATTACCATGAGTTGAATAAGGTCACGATACGGAATAAGTATCCATTGCCCCGAATCGATGACTTATTCGACCAGTTGAGAGAAGTTGCTTTCTTCTCGAAGATTGACTTGAGGTCGGGATACCATCAGTTACGAATCAGGGAGCAGGATGTGTTGAAGACTGCCTTCATGACGAGATATAGTTCCTACGAGTTTAGGGCTATGCCTTTTGGACTAACCAACGCTCCAGACGTGTTTATGGACTTGATGAACATGGTGTTCAGAGAGTTTCGGGATTAGTTTGTCATTGTCTTCATAGATGACATCTTGATTTACTCTCGGACGGAGGAGGAGCATGCCGAACATTTGAGGCATGTTTTGCAGACACTGCGTCAGTACGAGTTGTATGCAAAATATGAGAAATATGGATTTTGGCTGAAGAAAGTTCAGTTTTTGGGGAACATTATTTCAGACAGAGGGATATCCATAGATCCGGGGAAAGTGTCAGCGGTGAGGGAGTGGGGATAGCCGACGTCGGCGACGGAGATACGTAATTTCTTGGGCCTAGCAGGATACTACAAGAGGTTTATTCGGGGATTCTCGAAGATAGCGGGTCCATTGACTCATTTGACTCGCAAAGGAGTGCCATTCACCTGGGATGATACCTATCAGTTGGCTTTTGATGAGCTGCAGGACAAGCTGACTTCAGCACCAGTGTTAGTACTGCCCAGGGTGGGAGTGGAGTATCTAGTCTACACTGATGCATCCTTACTAGGACTTGGGGGTGTGCTCTAACAGGAGGATCAGGCTATAGCTTATGCTTCTCGAAAACTTAAGCCTCATGAGATGAACTACCTGACACACAACTTAGAGTTGGCTGTAGTCGTGTTTGCACTCAAGATTTGGAGGCATTAACTTTTAGGAGAGCAGTTTTGCCTATTCACAAACCATAAGTCACTGTAGTATTTATTCACACAGAGAGAGCTGAATATGCGTCAACGAAGGTGGCTAGAATTTGTAAAAGATTATGAGCTTGAGATACACTACCACCCGAGAAAGGCTAACGTAGTTGCAGATGCGTAGAGCCGTAAGCCAGTGGATGAGACGACCGAGGTGTGGAAGGAAAAATGGAAGGAGCTAGGTCACCAGGATATAATTATCGGATCATTCATATTAGTTATGATCGTCACACCACAGATAGTGATGAGGGTGGTCCAAGCTCAGGTGACAGATTCTCTTTGCCAGGATCGGATTAGACAACTCTTAGTCGGTGGAGCCGAGTCGTATTCGGTGAGTTTTGAGGGAGGCTTGCGTTTCAATAGGAGACTCATAGTTCCAGAGGGGGAGGAACTTCGACATGCAGTGATGACGGAGTCGCATGGGTCCAGGTTTACGGTACATCCCGACAGGGATAAGATGTACCAGGATATGAGGCGATAATACTGGTGGAGTGGGATGAAGAGGGATATAACAGAGTTCGTATCCAAGTGTACCACTTGTCAGCTAGTAAAAATGGACCATCAAAGACCACCAGTGATATGCCCTATATGTACCCAACAGCTCAGAGACACCAACCTCGGCCAAGGAGATGGCCGAGGTTATAAGGGCCCCAGATTGGCAACCAGCGGTCTCGTCTGAAGCAAGGTCGGCCACGACTGATGTTACTATTTGACTCAAAGCTATACTACAGCTGAGGACTTCGTGATCCATGGGGACAATTATCCATCAGGTCGACCAGAACTGACATCACGCCTACATCATACAGCAATCTCGACTGGGTGTAAGCCGAGGAAATAGGGACAACACAATCATCGTAATCAGCCTCATTTGGGAATCAACCGACGTTCCAACTGCTCTTGCACAACCCCATCCCAACCCGACGCTATAACTCCACCTGCCTTACCTCACATTTCTACTGAGCCGAGACCATCATAAATAACCTCGGATTGCTCAATAGCCAGACTTCACCAACCTCGTACTCTTCCAGGCCGAGGTTGGTACCGATCGAAGACAGCCGAGCAATCACATGCACATGCATAGTTGGGAACACGTGTGATAAATCAGTTATAATTGAATCATTCCCCTCACGTGAGGGAATATTTCATCATCATTCTCTACATGTGACAGTGACAAATGTTTTCATTAGAGTGTTTAGATCAACGCACACATTCTCATTGCATGCATGGGGGTGCATTACACCCCCCCCCACACTATATATATGCTTGTCTTCTCCTACATGGAAGGGGGATCCAAAAATTACAACCCTAGCTGAAACTCTGTCAAATTATATAGTAGAGAGAGAAAAAGCTTGAGAGATTGTATCCATGGCCATTAGTGCCCTATTTTAGTGACCCTATTCACTCATTTGCACAGTGGACGTAGGCCTAATTGGCTGAACCACTTATATATTGGTGTTCATCCTCTTCTCCTCATCTCAGTCTCTTATATTTAGCATATACTTGTGCTGGCATTGTTATCACTGATATGAGCTTACAAACACCTTGAAGGGTGGTGTTATTTCTAGCATCATCAACCAGGTTTACTTCAGCCGTTAGAGATCCCTATGTGGAAGTGGGAGGGAATTTCCATAAACTTTGTTACTCGGTTGCCTACTTCGGAGAGGGGGCAGGATTCTATATGGGTTATTGTGGACCGGTTGACAAAAGTAGCCCATTTTCTGCGAGTCAGGACAGACTATACAGCGGGACATTATGCTCAATTATTTATTGCAGAGATAGTAAGACTTCATAGTATGCCTCTTTATATTGTGTCAGATAAAGATAAGATATTTGTGTCTCATTTTTGGGAGAGTTTCCAATAGGCTATGGGTACCGAGTTGCGGTTGAGTACGGCGTATCACCCGCAGGCCAATGGGCAGACTGAACATACTAATCAGATGCTTGAGGACATGTTGCGCATGTATATCCTTGACTTTGGGGGAAGTTGGGAACAATACCTTCCACTGGTGGAGTTTGCTTACAACAACTCCTATCAGTTCACCATTGGCATGTCCCCATTCGAGGCATTATATGGGAGACCTTGTCGTTCTCCATCCTGTTGTCTAGAGGTGGGGGACAACAAGTTACTTGGGCCAGACATAATTCAGGATACATCGAGCAGGATCGAGATGATTCGAAGTCGCATACGGGTCGCCCATGACAGACAGAAAAGCTACGTCGATGCTAAGAGGTCCTTTAGAGAGTTCATAGTGGGGGACCAAATTTTGTTGAAAGTATCTCCTATGAAAGGGGTGATGAGGTTCGGAAAAAAGGAAAAATTGATTCCGAGATACGTAGGACCATTTCCTATTATCGAGAGGATCGGACCAGTGGCTTACAGACTTGGGTTGTCGGAGCACTTACACCGTATTCTTGATGTGTTTCACATATCGTCACTGAGGCGGTATCTTCTGGATGAGTTAGCCCACACTCACATCGCGATAGAGGAAATCTATTTGCAGCCCGACAGTTCTTATGAGGAGAGGCCAGTGGCTATCCTAGATCAGAGTGAGAGGAGATTGAGATCAAAGGTAGTTCCACTTGTGCGGATTGAGTGGCAGAATCACAATGTGGAGTAGTCCACTGGGGAGCGAGAGGCGAATATGCGTGAGAAGTATCCAGAGTTATTTGTACCAGGTATGCCTTACTTTTCGAATTTCGGGACAAAATTCCGTTATTAGGGCGGAGGTATGTAACACCTCGTATTTTGAGAACTTAAATAATTATGTGATTAATTATTATTGTGGGATTAATTAAATTAATATACGAGAATTAATTGGTGATTAATCCGAATTTGAAAATAAATATTAACTAGCGTGACAAGAGTTAATACTTATTAATGAGAATTATTGAATATTAGTGACTGAATAAGTAATATGTAATCAATGAATTTGAGAAATTGTCGAGAGTGAAATATACGGCAGTTTGGTATATTAAGTCGGGACACGCGTGTGAGTCGTGTCGAGATAAATTGAATGGAATATAAAGGTAAATTATTTTAAGTAACTCGTATGGTAATTTCGAGTGCGCCGTTGAGCCCGGGAGGGTCGAGATAGTCAGAAAACACTACCCGAATATTTTTTTAGACTTCAGGAGATTTGGGGCCAAACCGGCATCCCGTAGAGGTAATTTTGTAATTTTAATTTTTGGAGAAATTAAATGGACAAAAATTGGGAGTTTATTATATCACCCACAAGAGGTTCATTAGGGTTAATAAATACAAAAGTAAGGAACGTCCACAGAGTGTGGGAAGGAGAATAAATTCCAAGAAGGAATGCCCAATTATCACCACCTTGCACAACCACCACCACCATCGTGTAGATGAGAACAAGAGGAACACATCCATACCAACAACATCAAGAGATCAGACATTTAATTCGAGGCAAGTGTTTATTACTTTCTTTCCTTTAGCAATAACCATGTTCATGTTAGTATAGGTAAATTTGATAATGAATTACATTGAAATTTGGCAAAATTTGGAGAAGTAATTTATAATTATGGACAAATGGTTCAGTAGTTAATTCCGTCATGTATGCAATAGAATTTAATACGAAATTGGAGTAAAAATTGATGAACAAATATGGGTTAATTAAGTTCTTTAATGGAAAATTGTGAAACTAGGGTTCTTATGAGATAAGTTGGGGATTTCGTTTTTACCTTATGATTTATAATGATTGAATGATCCTAGGATGTTAGAAATTGTGTAAACATGTTGGGTTATTAATCAAAATATTTACATTGAAGATTAGGTATGAACTACGAGGTTTTGGGTGCAAAAAAAATGGTAAAAACGTAACTGTTGAAGAACAGGTCTAACATGACAGGATCGGTTCATTTTTCTTAAATAGGATCGGTTCGTTTTTTGATAGGATCAGTTCGCTTTTATTTTAATGGGATCGGTTCGTTTTCTGGAGGATCGGTTCGATTCGTTTTTCTGCAGACTTCTAGTGCTACTGCAGAACCTTTGAGAACCTTTCGAATCTTAAATTATGAGGTTAAGGAAGAATGATACCCTAGACCTGTAGAGTTTAGGGACATTATCTACTGTCTTACTATGTAAATGTAGTGCTACCCTTCGAGTGAGGAGAAATACTGGTGAGCGCTCAGTAATGAATCTAGCTACAAATTACTACTACGTAGATTATTGGGGATAAAATAAATATACTATACATAGTTATAAGAGAATAATACGTATATAAATATATGTTTGGGTTGGGTGAAAACCTATGAATTTTTAATAGGATGTGTGTATGCCTATTATATGATATTTTTGTTAAGTGCCCTAATGGGTGATAACCCGGGAGTGCAAGATTGTGTTGTTAAGTACACTAAAGGGTGATAACCCGGGGGTGCAAGAATATTTTATTGAGTGCACAAATGGGTGGTAACCCGGGGGTGGAGGGACATTTTTATAAGTGTACTAATGGGTGACAACCCAGGGGTGCATGATCATTTTATTTATAGCACTAATGGGGCTTAAACCGGGGGTGCGGGATTGAAATATATATGTATAGGGATGATATGACTATATATATATATATATATATATATATATATATATATATATATATATATATATATATATATGAGAAGTTCTACTAAGAGAAACTAGTAGTTACGGCAATGAGGACAATTGAAATAAACTTAATGAGATAAAGATTTAAATGCTCTAATAGTGAACATGAACGGTAGTAAAATGTGATGGACTACTTATTAGGTATTTTATGGGCGATACGATAATACTACTGTTGAATGTAGATAGTGTTACATTGACTTTGAACTAGTTAACCTGGGTAGAATTACTAGTACTAGATAGAAGATGCGATAGGAGTGCACAATAGAAGAGAGGTGAGAACTTCATGTGAGAGCACGAATCTAACATGCACATAATGCTTGCTTTAAAGTAGTTTTAAATACTTGCTAAAACATATTTTTACACATCGGGCTCTGACCCGTCTCTTGTATCTCTTTTCTCTCTTTCTATATATATATATGTATTATATCAGGTGCTCAGCCACTGGGACACCAGATTTAGAGACTTTGATTGCTTGGCGTGCTACGGCTGATGTGGAAGATGTAGGTCTTTGCATTAAACGCTCCTATCATTTCTATCAGTTATCTAGACTTTTCATTTAGGGCATGTGTCGCCCATTCCTTAGACATTTTATCATAAATTGTATTCAGTTTACTTTCTATTCATTTTAGTTGGATTTAGTTTTACTATAGATCCGTGGTTTAGAGTTTTGAACTGGAATGTTTTATCTAGTCGTATTTATTTCAGTACGTGATTGAGATTCATTATTTATTTTATTCAGTTGAATGCTGAATGGATTTTATTTAAATTCTTGGACTTTATAAATATGATTTTTGGTTACAATTTAAAAAGGAAGGTATTTTGGCACTAGCTTAATTTATATAAGGTGATTAATAAAGTTAATGTTTTCGATAGTGATGTTAAGAATGAACCAACCGAACATTCTGTTTTAAAATTTTATAAATGACTGATCACCCGATATTTAATCAGTCATTTATAAAATTTTAAAACAAAATATCCGGTTGGTTCATTCTTAGCATCACTGTCGAAAACATTGACTTTAACAATCACCTAATATAAATCAAGCTGTCAAAATACTTTTTCGTTTTAAATTGTAACCAAAAATCTTTTATTTAATAAGTCCAAGAATTTAAATATAAACCATTCACCATTCAACAAAGATAAATAATAAATATGAATCACGTACTGAAATAAGTACAACTGGATTTAAACATTCCAGTTCAAAACCTTAAGCCAAAGAACCACAGTAAACTAAATCCAACTATAAGGAATAAAAAGTTAACTAAATACAATCTCTGATAAAATTTCTAAGGAATGGGCGACACATGCCCTAAATTAAAAGTCTAGGTAAATAGAGAGGAAAGATAGGAGCGTCTAATGCAAAGACCTACTGCTTCCACAGCAGCTGCAGTACGCCAAGCAACCCAAGTCTCTAAATCTGGTGACCCTGTGGTTGAGCACCTGATATAAAACATACATATATATATATATATATAGCAAGAGAGAAAAGAGATGCAAGAGACTGATCATAGCCCGATATGAAAAAATATGTTTTGCAAGTATTTAAAACTGCTTTAAAGCAAGTATTATGTACATGTTAGATTCGTGCTATCACATGAAGACCTCACCTCTCTTCTATTGTGAACTCCTATCACAACTTTTATTTAGTACTAGTAACTCTACCCAAGCTATTTAGTTCAAGTCACTTAACACTCTCTACATCTAATAATAGTATTCTCGTATCGCACATACAATACTCCATAAGTAGCTATCACATATTACTACCTATCACGTTCACTATATGACTATTTAAGTCTTTATTTCTTTAAGATTAAATTATTTTGTCCTCATAGCCATAACTACTAGTTTCTTTTAGTGGAATATCTCATTATTATGCATATATATATATATATATATCAGTCATGCACCACCGGTTTAAATCCCATTAGTGCTATTAATAAGATAATCATGTACCCCCGAGTTATCACCCATTAGTACACTTAATACAATATCCTTGCACCCCCGGGTCATCACCCATTAATGTGAAAAATAAAAACATTACACCCCCGGGTTATCACCCTTTAGTGTATTAACCAACATCACCTTGCACCCCCAGGTTATCACCCATTAGTGCACTTAACAAAAATATCAAGTAATAGGCATACACACATCCTATTAAAATTTATAGGTATTCTCCCAACCTATTTGTATACTTACCATACGTATTTTATTCTCAGTATTACGTATTTGATAGTATTACTAAATTACCACAACTCTTTAGTAATTTTCGAAGTAACTCTTCTTTTCGAAATAATAAAAGTATAAAACTCACATACTTTCTCGTAGATCTGCCTCGTTTCATATATGTTAACTGGAAATTTCTCTTACTCGAATAAGCTAGAAAATTCCAAAACTGCCCCTAAGAAGTTTCCTAAAAATTCACCTTTTTTCGAACCAGATGGCAATGTCGTTTGAACGACTGCCACGTGTCTCTCGAGCGACTTCACGCGAGATGCCTATCTCTCTTGAACGACCTTCGTGCGAGACCAACTGTTTCATCTTCTTTCCCAGAATTTCAGCGTTTTCCCACCATTTTTAACCCTAAAACCTCTACTATTCATCCGAAAACACCCAAACAGCAAACCCAATTGATACTCTAACATATTCAGATGATTTCTAACAACCTAGAATCATAAAATCTTCACAATATATCAATTAAATACTGAATCCCCAAATTATTTAACAAGAACCTTAGTTCTTAAATTAAGAGCATTACTCCAAATTAAACCCAGATTTGTTCATGGAAAATTATCATCAATTCGTGAATGTAATCCTACCTACATGAAGGGATTTAACCTCTTGAAATCTTAGTCCCAATATACGAATCATAACATCAATTTTCATAAAAATTAACTTTCATAATTAATGGATTATCACCTACTCTAACATGAACACAATTATTACTAAAGTACGTAAGTAATAAACACTTGCCTCGAATTAATCATCTAATTTATTGATGTTGTTGGTATGGGTGTGTTCCTCTTGTTCCGATCTACACGATGGTGGTGATGGTTGTGCAAGATGGTGCTAATTACGCCTTCCCTCTTGGAATTTGTTTTTCCCTCATACCCTCTGTGGTCGTTCCTTACTTTTGTATCTCTCAAACCTAATGGACCTCTCGTGACTGAATAATAAACTCCCAATTTTTGTCCATTTAATTCCTCCAAGAATTAAAATTACTAAATTACCCCTACGGGTGCCAACTTGGCCTAAAAATCTCACGGAGTCTAAATAAAATACCCAGGTAGTTTTTTCTGACTATTTCGACCCTCCCAGACTCAGTGATGTACTCGAAATTACCATACGAGTTACTTTAAAATAATTTACTTTTATATTCTATTCAATTAGTCCTGACATGACTCACACGCGTGTCCCAACTTAAAATACCAAACCGTCATATATTTCACTGTCGACAATTTATCAGATTCCGTAATTCCATATTACTTATTCACTCAGTAATATTCAATAATTCTCATTATTAAGTATGAACCCTTGTCACGCTAGTTAATAATTATTTTAAATTCGGATTGATTACCAATTAATTCTCACATATTAATTTGATTAATCCCACGATTATAATTAATCAAATAATTATTTTTAGGTTCTAAAAAATACGGGGTGTTACATCTAGTTTGTAATTACATGAAAACTTATATAATACCCTTACACGACTTGGATATCCGAGATGTATCTTTCTTATAACCCATTTTCATAAAGGAACCCTAATATGGAAACGAGATAATCTTTTTATTAGACATTATGACGCTTCCATTCTGACGGTAAATAATAAGGCAAATAGTTTCCCTCATCCTTTTACGTAGAAAGAAATTTGAATAAACTATGAGAATGTTAACAACTCATTTTAATGACTTTGGCATATATTACTAAGTTGACTTAAGTTTTGCGTGTATTAATAGTTATTTCCTTTCATCAACCAGAGTTTTTCAGTATAATCCTTAGCCCCAGATTACCTGTTCCTTTTCTTATTAAGTTATTATGAATTATCATAAATAATTACCCCTTTATAGAAAAAAAAATCTATAGAAATGTACCCGAACCTTATGTTTTAAATCATACAGATCCCATGACCACATTCGACAAGTTATGTTCGACAGCATGTATTCCTATTACGTTTGAATAAACTTTAGAATAGCTGACTCTTTATTCGGTATAATTTAATTACTTGCAACGTATGTAAGATCTTTTAACAAATAATTGAATTAGTAACCCATCTAATTTTAGAATTCTTCCCTACGAATATTTAACAGGTATCTAAAAATGATTATTCAGCATCGTACCTTATGACCTTTTAGAATTCGAAAGCACAGAAGGATTAGGAATAAATATCAATAGAATCCTTTATCATAAAAAATTATTACACGTTTCGTTATCAGTGATTACTGTAACCTACCCAAATTAAGAGAATCATCGATTCAGACCCCTTTACATCTATTTACGTTTATCCTATTACTCGTGCTTCAGATATCTAGCTGACCTCGTTTAAGAGTACACTCTAACTTTTATAATTGTGTTACCTTTTTAATAAATATATGAGATCTTAATCTTTAAGTAGACAATAAGAAATTCCAATTAACTTCCGATCATTAAGTTTAAAATACATCTTCACTCGATAGATATCGAGTTGGAAGAAGAAATGTCTAATGGACTTTAGATAGGATATAATCCAAGCTAGACTATCATCCAGAAAGATAAACATGGTAACCGACACTTAATATCGTGACCTTACTAGGAAACTTAACAATCTGACCTTATAGAATATTGTTAATACCAAAGAACCATGTGAAATGTAATGAACCCCACACTTTTCCAAATTTCACCAATACATTTGCCTATCCGAACCTTAGGAAAAAAAACTTGAACCATAGTCTCTAATATAGTAGACCGACTTGCCAAACTTGCCTTTTTCTCCCAATAAAGACTATTAGGGTCCGTTTGATTCGCAAATTTTCCATGGCAAATGTCAAATCAGTGGGCAAATATGGCATTTGCCCACTTTTTGGTCTGTTTGATTCACAAATTTGCCTACAACCCATTTGCCAACGTACCACACTTCTAATGCATAAAAAGTAGGCAAATTTTGCTTTGCTATTTGGGAAAGAATTATTTGCCAAACAATTTGCCCCTTCTGACAAGTGCTTTTTTTTTTTATAAATTTCTATGCTAAAATATTTTAAAAATTATTTTACAAACTGTTTTATAAAACTGTTTTAAATAAAAAAATGTTTTATAAAAAATGTTTTTAAATTGTTTTAAAAACTGTTTAAAAAATGTTTTAAAACTGTTAAAAAACTGTTTTAAAAACAATTTAAAAATTGTTTAAAAAAAATATTTTTTCAAACTGTTTTATTAAAAAATGTTTCATAAAAACTGTTTTTGAAATGTTTAAAAAAAACTGTTTTAAAAACTATTTTAAAAACTGTTATAAAAAAAAATACATTTTTATAAAAAATGTTACAAAAATGTTTTTAAACTGTCAAAAAACTCTTTTAGAAAAATGTTTTATTAAAAACTTGTTTTAAAACTATTAAAAACACTATTTTAAAAGGTTTGAAAATTGTTTTGAATAATTTAAAAACTGTTTCGAATATTGTAAATGTAAGGACATTGTTGTCCATTAATATTGTATATGTCGTACGCCGTTACACCGTTGAGGAAGTTCAAGAATCATATGCTCATCAACGGATCCGAATATCAAAAGGAGAAACAGGAATCAAGGGAAACTGACCTTACCGGACCGATCCGGCCCAGATAAAAGAACCGATCCTGTTCATCCGGACCGATCCACCAAAAGGGACCGGACCGATCCGCCTGCTGTGTTGAGACCAGTACACCCCGGATCCATAACGAACCGATGACACCAAAATGCCGAACCGATCCGATGCCAACCGGATGGATCCGTCTTCAGAAAAAGAACCGATCCGAGTTCACCGGACCGATCCGCCTAAAGGACCAGACCGATCCGACGACGATAAACTCTGCCAGATCGTGGCCAGATTTTCTAGGGCAAAGAGTTCCTTATTTAATCCACGATCAGAGGTTGTTTTTAACAGAGACTTACACACGATTTTCTGAGTTCCATAACTCTTAAGTCTTCATGGTATTTGAGTCCATTGATTCATACCATTGATTCACACAAATTCCATACATTTGTGAGTCACTTTTGGTAACCCTAGAACACCATTGATATTGTTCAACCCTTTGTGAAGTGGACCGCTTCTTCCTCTTCATTGCAGCCCTACTGGAAAGGGTTTCTTCCAGCCGCGACTACCCGAGGGTAATTCTTAGTCAACCTGTATTTCATTGTAATCCGATTGTAAACCGTCTTTTACAAATTATAGTGTTATACAAATGGTTTTGCCCCTGTGGGGGATTTTTCCTTAACTTTGTGTGTTGAATAATTCTTGCATGATTTCATATTGTTTCAATCACACCTAGTTGCATGCTTAGGGTTAATTTGGGTTAAAAATGGTATTTATTATATTATTTCTTAATTGAACGCAAGCGCCAACTCTTTCAAATTGGTATCAGAGCAGGTTACGCCATTCTATCGCGTACTCCTTACTTCCGCAAAATTTTTCTAAAGATATCAATTTTTGAAATAAATTGATTTTTGAAAAGAGCGTGTTCATATGGAGAAGTCATATTATAAAATGCCTATTTTTGACGGGTCAAATTATGCTTATTGGAAAGCCCGTATGAGGTCGGCTTTAAAAGCCATTGATGAACGTGTCTGGATTTTGGTTGAACGAGGGTGGACTCCTCCCACCGTGACTGTTAATAATGTGACCAACTTGAAACCTGACACTACTTGGACTGATGAAGAATTTAAATGGTCATCTTTTAATTCTAAGGGTCTAAGTGCTATTTCTGGGTCTATCACACCTGATGAGTTCAAACGCATAATGACGTGCACCACGTCAAAAGAAGCATGGGATGTTTTGCAACTTACCCATGAAGGAACAAATGCCGTTAAAGAGTCAAAATTGCAAAATTTAACAACTCAATTTGAAACCATCACCATGCATGAAAATGAATGTTTTGATGAATTTTATGCTAGGCTTTCTGACATTGTTAATACTAGCTACAATCTTGGTGAAAATATTCCAAATGCTAGAGTTGTTAAAAAGATTCTTCGTTCTCTTCCTAAGCGTTTTATACCTAAAGTCACTGTGCTAAATTCCTTGGGTAATTTAAATACACTAAAATTGGAAGAACTGGTAGGAGATTTACAAACCTATGAAATAGACATGTTTCCTAAATCTGCCAAGCCAAAAGATAAGGGAATTGCCCTTAAAGCCCAAGAGAGAAAAAGTGAGGGGTCGGCAAGAAAGAAAGTCGAGTCATCTAGAAAGATAGAAAATTCTGATTCTGAATGTGATTTTGACTTAGATGATTTGGCATTATTTGCTAAAAACTTCAAGAAAATTCTGAAATTTAAAAAAGGTGGAAATTTCAAAGATAAAAAGAATTTTCAGAAAAATAAGTTTGAAAAGAAAGATTTCAAAGAACCCCCTAAAGACAGTGAGAGGTGTTTTGAGTGCGACGGTAAGGGACACAGAGCGTTTGAGTGTGCCACTCGTCTAAATAGGGAAAAGGGTAAAGCTGTCCTAAATGCTACCCTTAGTGACGACAGTGAGGTCGAGTCGGTGGACTCGGGAGATGAGTCACCGCATGAGCGTAACTTTACCGCGTTCATGGCTAGTCATGTGAGTACTCCTAGTGCATCTCACAACGATGAGGATGCTACTTCACAGGGACACCTCGACAGCGAGAGTGAAGAGAGTGAGGGAGAGGAGGAAGGTAGTGAGGACGAGAGTAACCTTCAACGCGCCTACGCCGAGTTATATAATGAGTCTTTTAAAACTAAAAAACGTAACAAGGCGTTAGTTCTTAGGATCACCGCGTTAGAAGAAGAGTTAGAAGAGACGAGAGAGAGAGAGTCCTCCACCTGCACCGCCATGAGAGAGAGAGAGTCTGCTTGGGTTAGTAAAGAGAATTTGCTTAGAGAGAGAGAGAGCAGTTTTGAGAAAGAGAAAGCAGACTTGACTAAACAAGTGGCTAGTCTTACTAGTGAGCTCCATTCCTGCATGGAGACTAGGAAGAAACTTGAAGCCCTTGTTGCTCAGCTCACTCATGACCTTGAGAGAGCTAGGAAAGTCAAGGTACAAATCGAGGACAGATCTGGGAAGATGGGAAAGATGCTCTTCGGTCCCGCTTTAGGTTTTGGTGACAGGCAAGGAATAGGTTTTGATGGTGCCTCCACGTCCCAAATTGCACCCGGACCAATTCCTGAGTTTACTACGACTCCTTATGGTCGTCATAAAAAACCAAGAAGGAGAGTTCGACCAAGAAAAGCAAACCAAGGTCCTCCTAATACTGTGCTCTTTTGCTCCCATTGCAAAAGAAATGGACACCTTAGGGATGATTACTATAAGTTGGGTCGGACAAGACGTACGTTTGCTCCACCACATCAGACTGGTGAGTTTGCCAGTCTGAGAGAGCGTGTTGAGTTTCTAGCCGCCACATCACAGAGTTTGATGGAGGAATTCCGACGGATGACCTTACCATTAATGAATACGCCCTGCATTCCGGCTAAAACCAACAACAACAAGGGAATACAAAATGGTACCTACACTTGGGTTCCTAAGAAAGAGAAAAAGGCCCTTGTTGTCCATGTCGCTCTCAAAGCACATAATACCTCACAGTGGTATTTTGATAGTGGATGCTCCAGACACATGACAGGTGATGTCTCATATTTTACCCATCTTGAGGATTATAATGATGGGAGAGTCACCTTTGGAGATGGTAGCAAATCTAGCATAGTTGGACGAGGTACAGTAGAGTTACCAGGATTTCCAAAGCTAGAGAACGTGTTGTACATCAAAGGTTTGAAAGCAAACCTTCTAAGCATCAGCCAGCTGTGCGACGATGACTTTGCAGTAAAGTTCGACCGGGAAGCTTGTAAGGTCTATAATCAAACCGGTAAACTTTTAGTGCAAGGGGTGAGGACAGAGGATAACTGCTATGGGACTGAGCCCACATCCTCACTAGTTTGCAACAGCGCCACGATCACTCCTATGGATCTGTGGCACCAACGTCTAGGTCATATGAACGTTAGAGACTTATCTCGTTTAGTCAAAAAGGACCTAGTACGTGGCTTACCGTCACTTGGAAAGCCAACTTCCACGATTTGTGGACCCCGTCAGTTGGGAAAGCAAATCCGTAGTCCACATAGGAAGTTGAATTCCATTACCACCTCCCGTGTTCTTGAGTTGATACATATGGATCTTATGGGTCCTACTCGCACGGAGAGTCTAGGTGGTAAGAGATACATTCTCGTGATGGTAGACAATTTCTCTAGATACTCTATTGTAAGTTTTTTAAGAGAGAAATCTGATGCTGTAGAATTTTTAACGACCAAGTGCCGTGTCCTGCAAAATCAACACGGGGTCACTATTAACAGAATACGTAGTGACAACGACACTGAATTTAAGGAAGCAAAGGTGGATTTGTACTGTGATAACCTTGGGATCAAACATGAGTTTTCTGCTGTGAGAACTCCTCAGCAAAATGGGATTGTTGAGAGGAAGAATAGAACCATCCAAGAGATGGCTAGATCTATGCTTCTAGGTCGTAAAGTTTCTAGGAGATTTTGGGCAGAGACAGTGTCTACTGCATGCCACACGGTGAATAGGGTTTATCTTCGTCCACACACACTTAAGACGCCTTATGAATTGTGGACTGGCAAGAAACCCAACTTGGCATATTTCCGTGTTTTCGGGAGTAAATGCTACATTCTACGGGACAGAGAGCAATTAGGAAAGTTTGACTCCCGGAGCGACGAGGGAATATTGCTAGGATATTCATCGAACAGTAGAGCGTACCGGGTTTTTAACCTGAAGAGCTCTAAGGTTATGGAATCAATAAACGTCACTGTACAAGATGACGAACCTCCGACGGTTATTAATCCCAAACTTCAGTGTGAGGATGAGGATTGTTCTGACAGTGATTTTCCTGTTCCTCTCCCACACTCTGTGGACCCTATTCCTGTGTTAGGGGACACACCTGCTTGGGTTCGCAAGAGTCATGATCCTACAGCCATTGTTGGCGATCACACTCTAGGGGTCAAGACTCGTGCTCAACTAGAGAACGTTGTTAGTCATCATTGCTACACGTCCAAAGTGGAGCCCAAGAACCACAAAGAAGCACTCAAAGATGAACACTGGATATCTGCTATGCAGGATGAGTTGCTTCAGTTTAAGAAGAACAATGTCTGGGAACTTGTCCCCCGACCTAGTGATACTAATGTTATTGGTACCCGGTGGATTTTCAACAATAAAATGGATGAAAATGGTACCATAACTAGAAACAAGGCTAGGTTGGTCGCTCAAGGCTACACACAGATAGAGGGTGTAGACTTTGGGGAGACATTTGCTCCTGTTGCGAGGCTTGAGTCCGTCCGTTTACTACTCGCCATCGCATGTCATCTGCACTTCAAGTTATATCAGATGGATGTCAAGAGTGCCTTTCTGAATGTCATTCTACAGGAGGAGGTTTATGTGGAACAACCAAAAGGGTTTGAAGACCCTAAGCACCTGGATCACGTCTATTATCTGAGGAAAGCCTTGTATGGTTTGAAGCAAGCACCCCGTGCTTGGTACGAGAGGCTTACTTCCTATCTCTTAGCTCGTGGCTTCAAGAGAGGGGGAGTTGATATGACGTTGTTCGTCAGGAGAGATGACAGTGCTATCTTGGTTGCCCAAGTCTATGTGGACGACATAGTCTTTAGATCCACATGCTCCCAGCATGCTCACCACTTTGAGGAGGAGATGAAAAGTGAGTTTGAGATGAGCATGGTAGGTGAGTTTACATTCTTCCTAGGTCTCCAGGTTCGTCAGCTAGAGGATGGGATGTTCATCTCCCAATCCAAGTATGCTTGAGACCTAGTGAAGAAATTTGGTTTAGACTCCGCTAAGCATGCACGTACACCTATGAGTACTTCTACCAAGCTTAGTAATGACACTTCAGGCAAGGACGTAGAGCAAACCTTGTATCGGAGTATGATAGGCAGTCTTCTCTACTTGACTGCTAGTCGTCCCGACATTACCTTTAGTGTTGGAGTCTGTGCGCGTTATCAGGCGTCTCCTAAAGAGTCACACTTACTCGCTCTAAAACGTATTATCAAATACGTGAGTGGGACTCTCTCATACGGTATTTGGTATTCCTTTGATACCGATGACCGTTTGTCTGCCTGTTCGGATGCCGATTGGGCCGGGGACGTAGATGGATGTAAGAGCACTTCGGGTGGGTGTTTCTACTTTGGTTCTGCTCTTGTCTCTTGGTTGAGCAAGAAGCAAAACTCCATCTCTTTGTCCACTGCGGAGGCTGAGTACATCGCCGCCGGGAGTTGTTGCACGCATCTCATGTGGATGAAGCAAATGTTGGAGGATTATGGGATTTCACAGGACACCATGTTCATTTCCTGTGATAACACGAGCGCGATACACATATCCCGCAATCCTGTCCAACATTCGCGCACAAAGCACATCAGGTTACGCGAGCACTTTATTCGTCAGTTAGTTGAGGAGAAGGTCGTAACCCTGAGTTTTGTTCCCACGGACCATCAGTTAGCCGATATTTTCACGAAACCTTTAGATGCCCTTAGATTTGAGAGTCTTAGGAAGTCTTTGGGGATTTGCACAGTTGACTGAGGGGTTGGTCCATGTCTAGCGTAGGTTGCATTGTCATTTTCATATCCTCTGATGCCTATTGTTAGATTGTACTATTAGTGTGTTTTACTTATTTTTGCTTTTCATTATTCTTTGAAAAATACAAAAAGATTTTCTTTTTAGAAAATTTTTTAGAAAAGCACAAAAAGATTTTATTTTGATAAAATTTTTGAAAAATCAAAAAGAGTTTTGTTTTTATGGATGAGCATTTATGATAGACAAGTCACAACTTCATTTCATATATCCATGTGACTGTTTGATAGAGATTTGAGAGGCTACATCATTTCATCCATGTGCTTAACATTGATTGGAGTCCTTGAGATGTAATTAGTGATATCTTCCTACATGTTTGACTCCTATATCCTTTACTGCACACATGCACGACTTTATTTGATTATTTCACTTGTCTATCTCATATTGGCTTGAGTGTTTCTATCTCAATTCTGTCTATACAATGAACAATATGCGATAAAACTTGACAAGATTGGATTGCATGTAAAAACCATTTTGGTGAGACTGTGTGTATATTTTCATAACGGGGAGGGGATGCAAAAGTTGATTCTTATCCTTTGCGCAAAAGCCACCGTTAAAAAGGACCTAAAAAATGGAGGAATTTTAATATCCGAGGTCCTAAGAGGCTAAAAGAGCCCGAAAAAATTGATAAGGCAATAAAAAGCAATACATGCAAAATATGGGCCACTTAGGTTTCACCATCAATTCTCCAAAGTTTGAGAATTTAGAATGCCTCTATTCAAAATAAATCTGAGGGAGTTTGGTTGGAGAATGAGAAAAACGGGTTTGCACTTCCTTGAAAGTCCTGAAAAAGCATGAAAAACATTTTGGACGCTATTGGTGTAGAAATCACTTTGAGCTTTGATTTGTAGATTTGATATAGTCAATATCTTATATTTCCACTCTTTTACACCAAAGGAAGCATTTGAGTTCATTCGTTAGGAATATCCAATATTCATCGTGCACATATGTCATGTTTGTATGCATTGATTCTCCTACCGAATTTTGATCACACCCATTCATTTACACCATCACCGACTTGGTTGTTTTATGTTCATTCATGGTGTGTTTTATACCTTGTGACACCCCGGTACTTGATTGCTTGATTTATGTCTCTCATTTGTCTATTTGGAGACATCATAAAAAGGGGGAGAATGAATTATCTTATTATGGGGGAGATTTGAAATTTTGAGTCTTGTTCATCAATTGGTATATATGTTTAGCTCATTTCAAACTCGATATGTCACTTGGTATTTTGCTTTGTCTCATGTGTGTAGGTACTTCTTTGATAATTGAATTGCACACCCTGATGAGAAAAGCGTTGAGATTCCTGAAGAATTGAAGATCAAACGATGCAGTCTTATTCACTTGTACTCTTTCAGTTTTGGGTTCATGGAAGGGTAGATTCGTATAGGAATGTTCATTTCTTTGATAATTCGGATGTTTGTTTTTATGTATGTACCGGCATAGACATAGGGGGAGATTTGCAAGGACATTGTTGTCCATTAATATTGTATATGTCGTACGCCATTACACCGTTGTGGAAGTTCAAGAATCATATGCTCATCAACGGATCCGAATATCAAAAGGAGAAACAGGAATCAAGGGAAACTGACCTTACCGGACCGATCCGGCCCAGATAAAAGAACCGATCCGGTTCATCCGGACCGATCCGCCTGCTGTGTTGAGACCAGTACACCCCAGATCCATAACGAATCGATGACACCAAAATGCCGAACCGATCCGATGCCAACCGGATGGATTCGTCTTTAGAAAAAGAACCGATCTGAGTTCACCGGACCGATCCGCCTAAAGGACCGAACCGATCCGACGAGGATAAACTCTGCCAGATCGTGGCCAGATTTTCTAGGGCAAAGAGTTCCTTATTTAATCCACGATCAGAGGTTGTTTTTAATAGAGACTTACACACGATTTTCTGAGTTCCATAACTCTTAAGTCTTCATGGTATTTGAGTCCATTGATTCATACCATTGATTCACACAAATTCCATACATTTGTGAGTCACTTTTGGTAACCCTAGAACACCATTGATGTTGTTCAACCCTTTGTGAAGTGGACCGCTTCTTCCTCTTCATTGCAGCCCTACTGGAAAGGGTTTCTTCCAGCCGCGACTACAGAATCCGATACCCGAGGGTAATTCTTAGTCAACCTGTATTTCATTGTAATCCGATTGTAAACCGTCTTTTACAAATTATAGTGATATACAAATGGTTTTGCCCCTGTGGGGGATTTTTCCTTAACTTTGTGTGTTGAATAATTCTTGCATGATTTCATATTGTTTCAATCACACCTAGTTGCATGCTTAGGGTTAATTTGGGTTAAAAATGGTATTTATTATATTATTTCTTAATTGAACGCAAGCGCCAACTCTTTCAGTAAAAATTATTTTAAAAAACTGTTTTATCAAAATTAAAAAAAAAACTGCTTTAGAAATGTTTTAAAAATTGTTTAAAAACTTTTTATAAAATATTTAAATAAACTAATTGGATTGACTTTAATTTTACCTAATTGTTGTTTGATAGCTCCGTGTGAAAAAACTAGGTAAAATTTTTCATGGCAAATTTTACCCATGAAAAATTTTGCCATCTTCACTTTTGCCCACTTTTGAATCAAACTGACCCTTAATTATTTTCAATTTTCCCGGTAGAGAAATATATAGTAATATGATAAACATGAACAAGTCTATAGTCATTAATTAGAAAAAACAGACCTACTTAAAAGGCTAGATAGCCTTGAATGTTGGAATAATAATGTGCTTTTTAAGATTATACCTACCACCTAAATAAATGCGCTTAGACGAAACCTCATCATGATTTAATAGTATTTTACCTTGATTATACGACTCAATGCTAGTAAGCCCAAATATTAGAGATTACGACTGCAGATACGTTAGTATATATAACATTTGAAAGCAATACACCCTTATAAATATATTCCCAATAGTAGTATATTTATACTAAACAATATAGATGTTAGTCACTTCATACCCATTGTTATATGAACTATGTTTAAAGAGATTGTTTTTATTCTCAATAGTACGCCTTGGATTATGTAAATCCCATTTATTTATGAGATTTAAAATTTTCCAAATTTATAGGATATATCTAGCGCAGCCCCAATATACCTCAAAAGAATCCTTTTGTCTAGTATGAGTACGAAAAATCTTTGGAGGATAATGCTACACTATTAGACATCATACATGAAGTAACTTTTAGAAATTCATGTAAACCCCAAAACTAGTTAATTCAATGGACCTACTTAAAATAACCAACCTTTATCAGACACTGCCTTATATCTCAATAAGTGGATTGAAATTCCTATAATAACACTGATTATTATATGAAAAAGATATTGGATTTAGTTATCATTATAAACATGTTATCACCAGACCTTGCTCACCTTCACTGTAATTAGTGAAGCTTGAAAGTTATTAGAAGTTTTAAGTTATGTTTAGCATAATTCTAAATTAACATTTCCCAACCTCAAAGGACGATTGCCCTTACCATCCATTACTCTTACAACATGATAACCTTGAAATTAATAAACCTTGAACCAAACATGACGAATTAGTCAAGAAAGTCTTTATTTAACCTTAAAGATCACTAGTTTTGATTATGAATATGAAGACAAGAACATTTCAATTACATATCAGCTATCGAAAGTTGGGTAAGTGACTATTATGAATACATATCCTTAACCTAAAATGCAAGAATTCTTTCGATTAAATATCAGAATCCTAATACCTTGATTTACAATTTAGTTAATATCAACTTTTGTAAAAGGTGCTACAGCGGAATAAATGAGACTTCTCAAATAAATCAATTGTAATTGTGTGCCAACCAAACCAGTTTCAATGAAACCCAAATTTTAATTCAGTCATAACACATGCATCGAAGTCATATGAATTCATAAAGCAATAAGCATGCAAAGGAAACCAAATTTCAGGAAAAATCCCCCACAAGGGCAAAACCTTTTTTTTTCTAGAACTTTGATAAGTTTATAAGACCATTGACTTGCATACAACCTGATAATCACTCACAAGTGTGATGCACAGTGTCTTCGTCAAACCTTCAAAGCATCGACTAGAAATCAACAATGGTTCACACAATCATAAATTTTATAGAGACTCCCTCCACAATAGCACGCAACTCTCGGTTGTAGAGATCTCCCCACAAAGGACGAACAACAGCAAAGTAATGTTCTTGGGTTCCACAAAAGTACTTGGGATTTTGTGGATTGTAAAACAAACGATTGAACTCTTAAAACGTTGGAGAATAAAAAAAAACCCTCAAAATCATATTTTGTTTAAAACCAGTGTTTCTCCACCTGAAATTCAGTAGCCTAACACCCTTTAAATATTAAAATTCAAGGTGGTGACGTGTCAAGGAAAAACCCCTTCTCGTTCGAACGACTGACGATGTCGTTCGAGCGACGCTCCATCCCGTTCGAACGAGATGTAACGTCGTTTGAACGACAGCCACTGATCCTCTTAAAAAGTCTTAAATATTTACATAACTTGGAATCCTCAAAAACCAAAATTGTTCACAGGATCATGAGATGTTTATCCAAAACTTTTATGATAATATTGTTTTTTTGAAAAATTAAAAACATTTCAAAAAAACATTTTAACATTTATAAAAATATCCCAACACTTCTAATGTGAAATATACATGAAACTTAAACACATTTTACCAAAGTCATCCTTATTGGGCCTGAATGTTGAATAAGCTTGATAATCGGATCTGTCTCGACGCTTGTATGATCTTGAACGTTCTTCAACGGTTTATCGGTATACGATATACTACATTGATAACGGACATTTAAAATATCATGTCCTTACAAATATCCTCCTATATCTATGCCGGTACAAAAATAAAATATCAGAATTATCAAATCAGAATGCCTATACAAATCTAATACCCTCCCATGAACCCAAAAGTGAAAAGGTACTAAAAATGCAAGTCTTTCAATTTTTCTTCAAAAGTCTTCAACATCAAATCGACTTTTTTCATCAGGGTGTGCAGTTCAGTAATCATCAATTCTTCGTACCTACACACATAAGAGAAAGCAAATACCTCCGTGACGCATCGAGTTTGAAGTGATATAAGAATAAATCAACCAATATAATCAAATCTCCCCCATAATGTAGAACTCCCCCATAATTCGTTCTTTCCCTTTTTATTTGACCGAAAGTGATAAGGAAAGAATAAACACAATAAAGCATGGAGTTGTCATGACAAGTAAGCACAAATATGGATCAAACTAAGTGTATGTAGAGGAAATACTCAAAAGATCCACAAACTATTTTTTATTTTTAAAATTTATCATACAAAAATGCAAAAACCATGTTACAAAAATCACACACCATGAATTTTTACGAAGATAACCAAATCGGGAATATGGAATGAATTTGTGTGAACAAATTCACTAGGTACTAAAACTCAATCAAGCATATGTGCACGATGCATACGTGTACTCCTATCGAATGAACATCAAAATCATCCTTAGGTGTACAATTGTTGAATTTAGATGATACCGACTAAATCAAATCAACAAATCAGAGCCTAAGTGATTTTCACACTAATAACGTCCAAAACTATATAGTGCCATTTCAAGAATGTTTCAAAGGACGTGTAAACCCATTGATTACTTTCCAACCAAACTCCTTCATATAAAATAAAGCAATTTTTATATCTAATGAGGTACTAAATTCTCAACTTAGAGAAAATCTATTGGCCCAAATTTTTGGCATATTTCATTTTTTTATTGCCATTCAATTTTTTCAGGGCTCTTTTCAAACCTCATTGGACCTCGAATAATTTTCAATTCCTCACTTTTTTAGGTCCTAAATATATTTATCAAGGGCAATGGTTTTTACATGCACTACTTCTATTATTCTCGGATTATTGCACTGGGGTCGTTTTAAGGACATGATTGAGATGAAAACACTCGACCAACATGTGATAAGATAAGCACAATACTCAAACAAATCCATGCAAGTGTACAATAAAGGAAATAATGCGTCAAACATGTAGGAAGTAACAACTGATTACATCTCAATGACTCCAAACATTGTAAAGCACAAGGATGACATGATATATTGTCTTAAAACACTATTATATTGTCACATGAATTAAATGGAATGAAATTGTGACTTGGTCATCCTAAATGTCCATTCGTATACAGTGTAAAACAAAATACAAAAATCTATTTGTCTTTTTCAAAAAAATTCAAAATCTAAATCTTTTTGGTTTTTTAAAATATATGGCAAATGAAAACAATAAATACAAACATGGTACATACTAGCAATAGGCATAATATCAGCATATAAATCATCCTATGCTAGCAAGCATAAATCACACAAATGAATCATCAACCAAAGCAGATGTCACGAATATCAAGAGTAGCTGCATATAAACTGTTCCAGAAGCAACTGGTAGTACCAATAATTTAACTAATGAACTCAGGGTACTACAATAAAAGAGAAAAGAAATTCTCCAGAGGTCACTCGAATGAGACTGTCTGTCGTTCGAATGACAAGGCATTTCGCGAGAAGTGTTTCGCGCGACATAAAATCTCGTTCGAACGAGATATCAATTTTTCACAGTTTGCCTAAAATGTCATGCAATGTACCCAGTGAATTTTTTTCCAGAAAAGGATTCCTGAAAGATGCCGACAGATTCAAAACAGTACCTATCATAAGAAAAAGAAATTTAAACTACAACAAAGTGAGTCATAACACTAGTACGAATATATCATGAGGCACAACTAACGTAGGACAAATATCAACATAATCAACTAAAAGATCTCACATGGGGTCAATCACGTGCAAGCAAACGAGAGTCATGAACAATTACACCATAGCTTCTAAATTCGATTTCCTAAACCAAATTGATGTGTAATGAGGTGTGTGGTTTTTAGGAATAGGTGTGACTCTTTCTTTAAACTTCATAGTTCCACTCAAAAGTTTGTAAAAGAAACGCCTAAGATGACCTTGCTTACCACAATGTGTGCAAGTGTAACCCGGGCGGTGAATGTTACTTAAAGGTGGCCCTCTCCTAAAATTTCTAGGTGGCTCTCTCCTAAAATTCCTAGGTGGCTCTCGCTTGACACCCCTCAGTGTCTCTCTCTTAATAATACTAGGTGCCTCTCTTCTAACACCCCTAGGAGGCTCTCTCACACGTGTGGGGGTGGCTTGGGGAATGGGTGAGACACTCTCATTGAAGCCTATACCACCCATATCCTTCTTAATTTGGACAGTCCGTAAAAATTTATCTAATTTTTCTGACCGAGACTCCAAATCAAATTTTACTTTACTTGATTTTTTCAAACTCTTCTCAAGCTCTCCTATCCTTAACTCGAGTAAGCGTCTAGAATACTTAAACTCTAAAAGTTCCTTTTTCATAGCCTCCATCACCCTTCGAAAACTATCTCTCACTCCCTCGACATATCCTAGCTTCTCTTTAAAAATTTCCTCTCGTGCCCTAAGTTCTTCAACTAAAACATCATTATCATTTTTAAGGCACGTTCTTGCAATTGGTCTTTTAATTTCAAATTTTCTTTATTTATTTTCAAAGCTTCAGCATAAAGTTCATTGAAAGCTATTTGCAAGTTGCGCTCATCTACACTTCCATCCCCACTCTCATCCCCCTCACTATCATCACTAATTACACGGGTAGGAAGCTCTCGCCTAAAAGCATAAAAAACTTCTTTTTTCCAAATCACTATCACTAAGGGTAGAAATATGAGATGACGGTTTATTCAACTTCTTCCTTAAATTTGTTGGACACTCATCTATCATGTGACCAACGCCCTCACAACCTGAACACCTCTCAGAATCATTTTTAACGGAAGATTTAAACCAAAGGCTCATGTGAATTTTCCAATTAGACTTTTCAAAAAATTGACATCGAAAATCATCAAAACCATCAAAAGTCATTTTTTAAGAAAAACAGGATCAAACACAATAACTTAGTGCAACAGACTTTTACACAAAAGTACGTGTAAAAATCAAGATCGCGCGATAAATTAGCGTAACCCGCTTTGATACCAATTTATAAAAGGCGTTATAGCGGAATAAATGCGACTTTTCAAATAAATCAAATTTAATTGTGTGCCAACAAAATCAGTTTTAATGAAACCCAAGTTTTAATTCAGTCCTAACACATGCATCTAAGTGATATGAAATCATAAAGTAATAACCATGCAAAGGAAACCAAATTTTAGGAAAAAATCCCCATAGGGGAAAAACCTTTTATTTCTAGAACTTTGGCAAGTTTACAAGATCATTGACTTACATACAACCTCATAATCACCCACAAGTGTAACGCACGGTGTCTTTGTTAAACCTGCAAAGCATCGACTAGAAATCAGCAACGGTTCACACGCAGCTATACCACAAGAACATGCAGTCCAAACACGCAGTCTTCAGTAAATAATCAACACGCAAACGATCCTCAATGACACAAGAGACTCCCTCCACAATAGTACGTAGCTCTCGACTGTGGAGATCTCCCCACAAAGGATGAACAATAACAAAGTAATGTTCTTGGGTTCTACAAAACAACTCATACAAAAGTACTTGGGATTTTGTGAATTGTAAAACAAGAGATTGAACTCTTACAATATTAGAGAATAAATCAAAACACTCAAAATCGTATTCTGTTTAAAATCAGTGTTTCTCCACCCGAAATTCAGTAGCCTGACACCCTTTCAATATTAAAATTCATGGTTGTGACGTGTCAAGGCAAAACACCTTCTCGTTCGAACGACTGACGACGTCATTCGAGCAACACTCCATCTCGTTCAAACCAGATGTGACGATGTTTGAACGACAGTCATTGATCCTCTTAAAAAAGTTTTAAATATTTAAATAACTTGGAATCCTCAAAATCCAAAACTGGTCACAGGATCAAGAGACGTTTATCCAAAACTTTTATGATAAAAATGTTCTTTTGAAAAATTAAAAACATTTCAAAGAAACATTTTAACATTTATAAAAATATCCCAACACTTTTAATGTGAAATTTATATGAAACTTAAACACATTTTACCGAATTCATCCTTTTTGGGTTTGAATGTTGAAGAAGCTTGATAATCGAATCCGTCTTGATGCTTGTATGATCTTGAACGTTCTTCGACGGTGTATCGGTATACGACATACTAAATTGATAACGAACATTTAAAAAATCATGTCCTTATAACTTTGTGTTGATCAACTTTGGAAAGCTAACCTTTAAACCCTCGAGTGTAAAACTGTTCAATCTCAATCTATATTTCTAAATACGTATCATGAGAATAGCTAGACAATATTATTATTACGAGATCCATGATTCAATATATAGTATCCTCTTACCTGTAAACCATTTCTATAGTATGATGAAATTCATTGTCTGAAACGAACCTCAAACCATGAAACCATGTACGAACCATGTTACCAAAGCCCCTTTTTAGATACATGATACCTGCAAAAGCTTGTAAAAATGCCTATTAATTATATGAAAACCATTTTCGGATACTGTTATCTCCGGTTAACTGGATTGATTGTCTCCAATTTTATTGAATGGAGGTTATTGTATATAATTACTATTTCCCTAAAGCCTATAAACAGATTGTATGGGATATTTATTTAGAAAACATCCGCAACCTTTAACCTGATTTAGTCCCTGACACTTCTACTTGTTTAGCCGTATTGTCATATAATTGTGCTTATTTCACTTCAACTATTGAGTCAAATTTCTTATTATGTCATTGTCCCTTATATGAGTATGTTATATCACTAGTCACGAAAAGATCGACCTTGGTCAATAATGAACAATCCTTCAACATATGCTACATACCTTAGACACTATATGCACTATGAGATTTTGAATCTTCGAGATATCGAAATTTCAAGGACGATTTTTTTAAGGTGTGTAGAATGTAACATCTTAATTATTATTTTAAATTAAAATGAATTATTTTTGTGTCAAAATAACCTTTTACGAGCTATTTATAATTTTCGCGACACTTGTGACCCATACGTATTGTCCGTGACATGAAAATAGGGTTGGCACGTTTATTCTCTCACTCAAAATAGATTATTTTCATATAAAATAGACAGTAGAGCAAGTTTAAAACATATTATTTTTAATTATTATTTAAATTATAGTGTGTATAAATTAGCGTTATCCAAAAGTGATGTCAATGCGAAAAAAATAAAAAGTATCCTACGCACTCCACTACTAATTTATAGTTGAATGAAGTTTTAAAAATTATAAAAATTAATTCCCGCTAAAAATTATACGCTAGTGCCAGATGCACCCAATTGCGTAATTATCCTATGCTGACTTTACCTAGTTTAAACAGTATAAATAAGTCACTAACCCCTTTGTTCTTTTTCATTAACCACGATTTCTCTCTCTCTGAAGAGAGAAAATCAAACCTCACACCCTCTGCCCCTAAAATCGAGCACCCTATCTCTCCCTCTTCCCCGAGCCTTCCACCGTCGGCCTCCCCTTCCCTGACCACGCCGTCGACAGCTCTGCTCCTCCTTCTTCTTCTTCATCTTATTTCATTTTTTTAATTATTATTCTGCCATGGATTTAAACATTGAAAGTTATGTATGTAGATGTATGTACATGGACGTGTGTGTGTGTGTGTGTGTGTGAGAGAGAGAGAGAGAGAGAGGTCTGAAGCTCCGACCACTACCCATTTCCATGGTAGTGGCCGGAAGCCAAAAAACCCATCTTTGAGATTTGTTTTTTGCGTTTTTCTAATAAATTTCATATGAATATGTGTATGTGAATATGTGTTCGGTTTGGAGCGACCGTACCCATTTCCATGGTGGTGGCCTGCCGACGACCAGAAAACCCATATTGGGTTTGGTATACCTGCTACAATTCGTTTTTTTTATTTTCCTTTTATTTTTTAATATATGTATTTATATATGTTTATACATTAAAAAAAGGCTCAAGTGGGTATTGTTGGATTGTTAAAATTATCCACGAACCCGATTACATATAGAAATGCCGTAAAAGTGAACTCTCGAACATGTACGAGTAATCGTGCATTTTTTTTATATAAATATTTGGATCTGTTGTCAATTTTTTTTTATATATAACCTGTCCCTTTTCTTCTAGAAACAAATTTAAAGTTACAACACTCGAGGTTATGTTATTTTTATAACTCGAGACTATATTACGAGTCATATTTATTAAAAATATGACTATGCATGTGTTAGACAATTTATTATGTTGTGTTGGCTAATTTTGAAAGTGGCATGACCACTTGTTTATAGTCCAAATAAGGAAGGGGGTTTTCAACTTTATTTTAATTTTATTTGTGTCATGGAAATTAATTTTGTACTCACCGTAATGGTATTGACACTCAGCTAATATAAATATGACTGACACGAAATAGCAAACAGTAACACGTATCGGATTATAACTAATATTTTAATCAATTCAATTACATAATTAATTTTTGGCTAATTGCGTAAATTACTATTTTTAGAATTATCTATCGGGACAATACTCGGAAACAAATTTTTATGTTCGTTAAAAATTATAGATTTTTTAAAATAGTCAAATCGTATATTCGACTCGTTTAATATTTTAATCATTGCCTATTCAAATAACCCAAATCCTTTTATTCCCTATAAAGAATATTTTTATTCAAATATAGAGTTGCCATATAAACATATTTTCTAAATTCCAAATATTACTTATTTCATCCACGAACTAAAGAGCGTAATTTAGAATTATATACAAAATTCATATATTTATCATAGCATAAACTTTATTTGTATTTTCTGAACGACGTCAGACATCCTAAGCCAGAACCATTTTCCCTAAACACTGATATAACCACTTTCATCTACGAGAACTGGAACAAAACAAAGATAGATCCATGAATACTAATGAAAAGCTTGTAAACACCAGTAGGTGGTTCTATTTCACTATTATACCTTGAACTTATGTCTTTGACATTAGTGCTTGTTATATCACTATGTGATAGCCTTGAACTCATATTATCATTTATGAACTCTTTTGATAGTTCAACTATACCGTAATTATTGATTCAATTTGTTATCCGATTAAACTCAAGCCAGCCCCAATACTGCCCACCTATTTAATTATTCGGATTGCAGTAGACCACTGAATCATGTTGAACAAACTATTTAAATTGTTTTACCAGATTTAAGTATACCCTGCATATTATTAAACTTTTGTTTCAATTATTTAAATTACAGTATAGCCTACAATTTTAGAACTATTATCAATGAAACCTTTAGTAACATACCGTATAATCCAATGATTAGACCCGATAAACCCTCGGTAAATCTAATTGGCCTGAAGGACTCAGATGTTGAATGCCTTGTTGTTATATTTACTCTACGTATGAGTGCCTCTCTAGCTAAGTGTGCCGAGTTATTTGGTTATTCCCCAATTATTGGGATTACCTGTTCAAGTGCATTTTATGTCTTGAACGATATTATCATGGTATGTCTATGCATTTGCAGACCCTATAGATGATAATTTATGGGTTATCATATTATAGTCTGAACCTTATTTATAACTTGATTAAAACCATATCCAGTTATAATCACCATACGGTTCTTTCATAAATCGCAGACTTCAGTATATCCCTGTTTAGTTCTGCTGATATTTCTTGTTGCTGTTGATTGCCATACACTATTTTATATTTTGAGCATTTCAAACCCATATATCCTATTTAAACAGATTTCCATATTTATATCGTTATAGAATTAGAATTATCTACTAGGCAAAGTTTTGCTTATTCCTTCTTTTTCAGTTAGTTTACACAATAACACAGGTACCAATAGGCCATGATGAATAGAGACAAATAAAGGTCATATTAGAAGAAAGGGAGCCTAGTAAGCACGAGAAATACTTTTGTATTATTCATTGATTTCAGTTGTAACACATTTGAGAATCAATAAATCCCTCGATTATTTCTGTATTCAGATTTGTTTATAATTGAGCAATTATCAGGTTAACCCTCACCCTCGGTAAAATCGGGATGTGACAGCTTGCCTTTGGGTTGGTCTTAAACTGGGCAAAAGCATATTTAACTGTTTTTCTAAATACATCCACCCCCAATAAGAATACCCTATCGCTATAAAATTTTGAATAATTTTAGTTAAGAGTCACCAATTCTTTCATTTGATCCAATCTAAATGTATTATTTTAATCAACAATTCATTTTTTCGGAAATAAAATACTACTTAAAAAAATTATCCTCGTCCCACCTCCTTTGTCCTCAAACTTTGTCTTCTTTTAGCGCTCGAATCATTAAATTGATATATAATTCAAGGTATTCTCATTTTCCTATGTCTTCCCTGACTTTCTATAAATTTGTCTTCGGATATATATAGATATATTTAATAATGTTAATTGTATTAAAAGTAATGATTCTAAAGTCATAGTCAAGGATGATAAGATTATGAAAAGATGAAAAAACTACTTCGAAAAGTTATTGAATTAAGATAATGGGAGTAAATTAGATATAGAGGAACTTAGGGAGACTCGAGAAATTATATTTTTAGGTAAAATTAGGACACAAATGTTAGGATTGCTCTAAAAAGATGACAACGAGGAGGGCTTTAGGACTTGATGGTATCCCTATTGAGATTTGGAAGTGTTTAGGGGAGGAATGAGTGTCTTGGATTGCAAGATTATTTAATAGAATTATAATGACTAATAGGATGCTTGATAAATATAGAACGAGTGTATTAGTACCTATTTATAAAAATAAAGGGGACATACAAAGTTATTCAACTTATCGTGGTATTAAGTTAATGAATCACACAATGAAACTTTGTGATAAAGTGATTGAATATTGACCGAGAGTGAAAGTAACAGTATTTGAAAATAAATTTGGCTCTATGCCTGAGAGGTCCACAATATAAGCAATTTATTTATTGAGGAGATTAATGGAGAGCTGTAGGAAGAAATAAAAGGACATTCATATGATTTTTATAGATTTGGAGAAGGCATATGATAGGATACCAAGAGATATAATATAATAGATTCTACATAAAAAGGAGTGACTTGTAGATATATTGATGTGATCAAGGACATGTATGATGGGGTCATGACTATAGTAAGAATATCAGTTGGAGAAAGTAGTGAATTCTCCATTAGTGTAGGTTTGCACCAAGGTTCAACACTAAATCCTTATCTATTTACTTTTATTATGGATGATTTCATTTGATAAATACAAGATGAGATGTCGTGGTGTATACTATTTGGAGATAATATTATTTTAGTACATGAGACTAAAATGAGGATTATGTAACACCCTGTATTTTGGAATAATTATTTCTAGTATTTTAAATCACATATGTGTCGTAATTTAATTAAAATAAGAAATGTTGCGTATTTTATAAATATTAATTTGGATAATAAGATTAATATTTGTGTGGTAAATTTATTAAATATGATTATAGTAAATAAAATTTGATCAATTGTTAGTACGTCGTAGTGGATAATAACGATGAGAATCTGACGGTATCAAAATCGGGGCTTGCGACTAGACTATTTTAAGATTGAGATAGGAAATTAATGTATAGTGACTGGGATGGTGATTTCGAGTGCATGATTGATCTCGAATAGATCGAAATAGTCAGAATTAAGTACTCATGGGCAGTAATTAAGTTCCGGTGGCTTTTTAGACTAGTTCGGACTCACGTAGGGGTATTTGTGTAATTTTAAAATAGTATAAGAACCTAATTTCGGGATTTGACATATAAAATAAAAGGGTTAGTGTGGGGAGACAGCCGCTTCATTATTTTAAAACCCTAAGAGAGAAGGAAGAGAGGAAAGAGAACAGAAATCAAGAGAGAGACCTAAAGGAGGCCAAATTATGAGGAGATTCGAGGACTCCTAGTGTTAATCCATCACAAACGAGGACGGTTCAGACCCTACGAAAAATTTGGTAGGGTATAAATCGTGAATATATATAGTGTAATATTCATATCAAAATTGGTAGAGAATGATACAATTTTGGGCTGGGATTTGTATGAAAAAATGATTTTTAAAAGATGAATAAAATGGTGTTCTTATAATCACGTGAAAGGAAAAATCATGGATGAAACTTGTTATTGATTAGATAAAACCATGAATAAATGTTGTATATATCGATTTAAATGGAAAGACACTATCTTTAATTGAAAAGATGAAGCCTTGGTTGGGAATTCAGGATTTTCATTAGAAATTGTGGTATAGTTGATGTTGGACAAAGAATGATGAAAATTCCACGATTTAATTTAGTTTTTAATGATTGGAGACAATAAAATATATGTATTCATGTTAATAATTTATGGGGTGACATTATATAACTTTGAAATGAAGTTTGGATGTATTTTGGGGTAGAAATTTGGAGAAACTGGTGTTAAAATAATAGCAGGCCCGTGTTGCAGAATTCCAGGGGGAACCGGTTTGCCCCCTGGCTGAACCAGTTTAGTTCCCTAGCTTAGCCTGGTCGTGGATTTGTAAATCTTTTCGATACAAATGCGTGGCTGCCAGTTTTATATTTTTCTGATTTTTTTATATTAGTTATGAATTTTATACGGAAGGGTGTACGAGACCAAAATCTTTAGTTGGTAATCTAGGGATGGATTTTATCTTAGGCATGGTAATGTTTTGGATGATTACAAAATTTTGTGGATATATTCCCTTAGTTAATATGAATTCATAGTTGATGATATTGAGGTTAAGATAATGATTTTTAATACTTCTGGAGATTATGTTCAATAAGGGAAATTTCGGGTGGAAGAGAGTTAGCTCGATATACTTGCACGTGGGGTATTTATGGAATAATAATACTTAGGGCGTAGGAGATTGAACGAATAGAGTGATTTCCAATTTATGAATTTAGGACTAATTGGGAGAGTCCGAAAGAATTCAGTAATGAGAAAACATGTTATATTGATTAATTAAGAGAAGAATTTAGTCAAATAAGAGTCAGGATTATACTCGGGTTATTAGACTAGTGTTTCACGTGAAAGGAACAAATTAGTCGGTTGATGTGATTATATATATATATATATATATATATATATATATATATATATATATATATATATATATATATATATATATATATATATATATATATATAAACACTTAAATATGGGCAGTATATATTGTGGCCATCCCCGATCCTGGCGGTGGGAGAGGATCCCTTTGGTCCCGCACGTCCCTCTCGGGAGCGCTTCGGCCGACGTTGTTGATGAGGTGAAAAATGTACAGAGATGGAGTCGCTAGTCTATTTTACTCAAAACAGACAAAAGAAAATGGAGCCATCCCGAAGGACAACATCCAAAGATATAATGATACATACGAAACCAAAATGATTTGAAAAGCGTATGGAGACTAAGTTACGAAACGGGAAGGTGTTAGGTACCCATTAGGCCCTTACGGTCTCTCATGGGTTGTTGATATTTTCCTTTATTTCCCCATGATATGTGTGCATGTTTATACGTAGTGGAGATAGGAATCATCGACTTGTATCATGAAAGAGATAAAGCGAGTCATCCGTAGGAATTTTCCTAAAAATAATATTAGAAAATAGGATTTACTCGATTATCCTCGCGTTGATCGTTGTAACGGAACGATAATGCACATGGAATAATACGCCACTAAGAAAAAATATATGTATATGTAAATATATAGAATTTAAGAGAATTAAGTTTAAAGAAAATAGAGAAAATAAAAAATAAGAGAAAAGTAGGGATAGGACCCGAGTCACGTGTTTTACCCCGAGACGCCTACGTAGCCTATAGAGGCATGAAAGTCCACGTAGTTCGCATACAAAATGAGGGGTGGGATTTATCCCATAGATCCAATCGGGGACTTCTCTTATATGTGTGTGTGTGTAAAAAAAGTGTTTTAGTTGTGAGAAAAGTGTGAGAATTCCCGTTTGGAATTTATGAGCAAATCCTCTTTTTCTTATTTTTTTGGGTTTTATTTATATGAAAAATAAGAGATGTGCAATAATACTAATTAGAAAGTATATTAAGATATGTGAAATGAGAGAATAAAAGTGCTAAGTAATAAAATAAGTTAATGCGAATTTAGGGGAATTTAAAGAGAGAGTTGAGAAAGTTGGACCTTCTTGAAGATCTTGAGCTTGATCTTGGATGTTGGAGAGCAGCCCTTGTACTTGGGTGATGACGGAGGATACTTAATTCACCAAATTTGAGGAAATATGTGATGAAAGGTGAAGGTTGGAAAGGGATTTGGAAGTGGAAATCACGCTGACTTTGAGAGGGGTTTTCTGAGCTTGCTGAGAGTAATGGATCTCTGATCTTCCTTTTTTCTGGAATGAGGTTAGGCCCTCCTTTTTAGGCCCGGATCATTGTCGATCGGCATAGCCCTGGTCCTGCTAATTGGCAGGTGTGTTTAGGTACACTGCCGATAGGTAGGGTTTGGAACCTGCCGTTTGGCAGTCTCTTTCAGGTTCCTTTGGAAAATCGATCGTAGAGCGCAAACCATTGATCCGAATTGTGTATGGGGTGAACCGTTCCAAAGGTACTTTAGATACCTTCAAAATTTCTTTGGACTGCTCCCGAGTCCGGTAGTTGACTTTGGGTCAAATGTGGCTCGAAAGCGTTCGTCGGTCCTTTGAACGGGGAATTATCGAAAGCAAACGGATTGTTCGTCTGCATGGTAAGTCAGAATCGTGCATGGGGTGGACCGTTGGAAAGGTGAGGAGATTTAATTTGACATTCTAAAGAGTTTGACTTGGTTTGGGGAGTTGAATTTGGTCAACCGAGGCCTGAAAGCGTTCGGTGACCTTTCGGAGTAAAACGGATCGTTCGTCCGTATCATAAGTCAGAATCGCGCACGGGGTGGACCATTGGAAAGGAGTTTCAGAGACCTTTAAAAATTCATTCAGTCTCGATCGAGTTGAAGAGTTGACTTTGGTCAAACAGAGCCTGGGAGCATTCGATGACGTCTTAATCAAGTTTTGGGGGAAAACGGGTCGTTCGTCCGCACCGTAAGTCAAAATTATGCATGGGATGGATCGTTAGAAAGGGGATTCAGAGCCTTTCGAAGATTAATTCAGTCTCATTCGGACTGAAGAGTTTGACTTTCGGTCAAACGGAGCCTGGGAGTGTCCAATGGCCTTTAGGTCAGTATCCGGGGTATGACTTGGGTTTACAATGATGAAGGGAGGTGTTAGGGACCTAAGGAGAGGTTAGAGGGTATTATAATGGGGTGTCTACAGAGCCCCTCGACGGGTGTGTTTGGAATAAATGATAGTCATCGAATAGATACCACGTGATGCCTTTGAAAGAGGATAACTGGAGGGTCGAGGTCGATTCTGAGGACCTAAGGATGAGGATGGCCGATTCTGCGGGTCAAAGTCAATTCTAAGGGCTTGAAGATGAGAGCGACCAATTATGAGGGTCGAAGCTAATTTTGAGGGCTTGGAGATGAGAGTGAGAGATTCTGTGAGTCGAAGCCAATTCTGAGGGGTTGGAGATGAGGGTGATCGATTCTGCAGGTCAAAGCCAATTATGAGGGATTGGAGATGAGGGTGATCGATTCTACAGGTCGAAGCCAATTCTAAGGGCTTGGAGATGAGGGTAACTAATTCTACGGGTCGAAGCCAATTCTGAGGGTTTGGAGATAAGGGTGACCGATTCTGCGGGTCGAAGCTAATTCTGAGGTCTTAGAGATAAGGGTGATCGATTATACTTGTTTAAGCCAATTCTGAGGGCTTGGATATGAGGGTGATCGATTCTGTAGGTCGAAGCCAATTCCGAGGGCTTGGAGATGAGGGTGACCGATTGTGTGGGTCGAAGCCAATTCTGAGGGCTTAGAGATGAGGGTGACCGATTCTGCGGGTCGAAGACAATTCTGAGGGCTTAAAGGGGCATGCTGGGGATGGTTTTAAAGGAAAGATTTAGGTCAATTCCGAGGGCTTAGGTTGTGATGACCGAATCTGCGGGTCGAAGCCAATTCTATGAGCTTAAGTCGGGGATGACCAATTCTACGGGTCGAAGCCAATTCTGCGGGCTTAAGGTGAGATGAACAATTCTGTGGGTCAAAGCTAATTCTATGGGCTTAAGGTGAGATGACCAATTCTGCGGGTCGAAGCCAATTCTGCGGGCTTAAGGTGAGATAACCAATTCTGCGGTCGAAGCCAATTCTGCGGGCTTAAGTTGGGGATGACCAATTTGTGACACCCCGCCTAATTAAACCTTGGGTGATCAAGCCTTATTTTAATATAAACAGGTTTCTTAAATGGTTCATTCTTAGCATCACTGTCGAACGCCTTTTTAAAATTACTAACCACCTAAATGTAATTAAAACGGTGCCAAATTTTACCTTTCTTAAAACAATAAATAATCCAAACCACACATAACCAAAACTAGATATGAATGCTCAGTACATAAAAATCTGAAAGCAAATAAAGTCTTGCCGTAAACCACGACCCAAAGACAACTACAAATCCATAACTAGAATAACTGTAATAGTAAAGGTGGAATGACATGTTCCAACTAGAAATAATAAAACTGAGATCCTGCACTAGAAATGAAAAAGAGGAAGCGTCTAAACAATCCCTGCAACCTCCACACTGGCTGCAGCTCCCAAATCTCTGACATGAAATCAAGCTGGGTGTCCTTGTGGCTGGGCACCTAAAAGGTTTTTAAAAATTTACATATCAAGAGTTAGTACTCAAAACATTTGAAAATATTTTGCAAGCGGTTATCACAATTAAGTTATTGATTACACACATTAAGGTTTCGCACTCTCCCTTGGACCTCCTCACCTCTCTTACATAGTATATAACTATCGAGGAAACTTGGTCTATCTAGTTATACTGTCCATAACTGTAGTTAACTCAATAACTGCTCATTACCTTATTCTTGTAATAATTACATTATGCTATAAATTATTACTGAGACGTTTACTTATCATTTCATTGTCTACTATTCTCAATTTGTAGATTTAGCACATAAAACATTTTATCACACAACAATGTATATAATATTAGTTACCACTAATATATCCTTTTATTACACACAAAGGACCCTTGGCTCGGAATAATTCATCGACTCCAAGTGAAAGTTGGTTCGGAATGGTTCATCGACCCCAACTATCTATAAATAAAAATATAGGCACATATTCTGGTTCGGGACTCTTTCATCGCGGCACCAGTTCAAAGTTTGGTTCGGCATTAAACATCGACCCCAAGTTTATAATAGTCTTATGTTAGTTCGGAATGACACATCGACCCTAACATAATTAATTTAGGTAATATTCTCTTAACCCAAAACTATTCATATAAATTTAGTAGGTACGCACCCGACCTAGTAAATCATACCCGTACGTAATATATTTTTCTTATATTCTCCGTACTTATTAATTACAACATATCTCACTATTGTATTTATTCGAGTATTCGCGTAACTCTAAGGGTCCTAGTTACCCCTCCCTTAATTCAGTAGTTAAGTTAACTTTAACCTACTGGTATTTTCTTTTCGAAATTAAGTCTCACTCTTTCCGTAATTAAATTAACCATTTTAACTCACGGCTAAGTCAATCGTTCTACCGTCATTCCATTTCTCCAACATTCCTACTCAATCATTAGTGGAGGAACCTAATGGTACACCTACTGGTAATTTCCAAGTCCCCTCAGAGGAAAAATATCAATTCTAAGGTTCCCATTAAGTAACGGCAATTAAAGAAATTTCTACACAACTTTCTATAGTTCAGACAGGGTCGATCGATCGAAGTAAGATGGTTGATCGATCGACTGCTTCGATCGATCGATACTCCAGGGTCGATCGATCGATCAAGCAGTGACAGACCCAGTTCATCTTTTTCCTACGGGTTTCACCATTTTTACATATCTAACTTTCATGATAAGCCATCAAATTCACAACCAACAATTTCTAATCATTCCTACATGTTCTGGGATGATTACTAACGATTTAAAACAACAAAATCATTATAAATCTTGGCTAAATTCACTGAAATTATCCATAATATTCAAGAACCCTAAAACTGCATTCTTTATATTTTTCATCAAAATACCAGATTTTCATACGAATTTCTCATCAGATTTTCTATGATATAAACCTACTTGGTAATTCAAAAACGTCCTACGTGCAAATCCTAATCAATCATGGATTATTATCAACTGTTTATTCCCAAGAATATCATAAAAATCATGTTCTTCCTCAAGCTTAAACATGGGTATTATAACCTAATTATTCTGCAAATAACCACTTGCCTTAAGATTTGTAGGGTCTGATTTCGTGGTTGTTGATGATGATTGATGATATTGCTGTCTCAATCCTTCTCCCCAATAATCTTTGTGGTGATATCTTCCTAAGATGATCCCTCCTTCCTTCTTGCCTAAGGAATTTGCCTCTCTCTCTCTCTCTCTCTAATGGCTATGGTGTAACTCTAACTGTCTAACCCTAGCCACCACTCTTATAATAAGATATAGGGTTACAAAAATTCGTAGGTCTTCTTTCCCATAATTGTAAAGAGACCAAAATGCCCCCGAATGGTCCCGGTTTAGCCCGAAAATGACCCGGCACTCAACTAGTACCCCCGGGTACACTATTTTGACTAATTCGACCCTTTCGGAATCAACCGTAGACTCTAAATTATCATTTGAGTCTCGTAAATATTTTTCTACTCTCATTCTTAATTTTGTCAAGTTATATCCGGTACGTCCATATAGTCACTAGACCGTACATAACAGCATTGAAAATTTCTACTCACCTTAGTAAATTTTCTATAACACATATTCTTCTTTATTAATATAATATCTATTTAAATTACTCTACTTACGTAATTTAAATCAAACATATTAAATCACATTAAATTACTCTACTCACGTAATTTAATTAAAGCGTATTTAATCCCATTAAATTACTCTACTTACGTAATTTAGAATTAAGCAGAATTACGAGGTGTTACATACTTCCCCCCTTACAAAAGGAATTTCGTCCTCGAAATTAGGAAAAAATACCTGCTATGAATAATTCTGGATATTGTTCTCGCATATCCTCTTCCCGTTCCCAAGTGGACTCATCCATATTGTGGTGTCCCCACTATACTCGTACTAAGGGGACCACCTTGGATCTTAGTTTGCGCTCACTATAATCCAGGATCGCCACGGGTCTTTCTTCATACGAGATACCTGGCTGCAAATTGATCTCCTCTAGTGGAATGTGCCAGAAGGCTCTCTCGCTCCTCTTGTATTTCTTCAGCGATGCTACATGGAACACATCGTGTATTCGCTGAAGATGCTCAGGAAGTCCCAATCTGTAAGCTACCGGTCCCACTCTCTCAATGATAGGAAACGGCCCCATATATCTTGGTGCTAACTTCCCCTTTTTGCCAAACCTCATAACCCCTTTCATAGGAGATACTCGAATTAACACCTGGTCTCCCACATCTAATTCCACATGCCTTCTGCCGGCGTCAGCATAACTCTTCTGCCTATCCTGGGCTATTCGAATACGTCTTCGAATCAACTCTATTTTGGAGGAAGTCTCCTGTATCATCTCTGGCCCTAAAAGTCTGTTATCCCCCACCTCTAACCAACAAGCGGGTGAACGACAAGGCCTCCCGTAAAGCGCCTCGAATGGAGCCACGCCAATAGTGAATTGGTAAGAGTTATTATACGCAAACTCCACCAAAGGAAGATATGGCTCCCAATTTCCCCCAAAATCTAGAATACACATTCTCAGCATGTCCTCTAGCATCTGGTTTACTCTTTCCGTCTGGCCGCCCGTCTGTGGGTGATATGCCGTACTCAACCGTAAGTTGGTGCCCATGGCCTCCTGAAAACTCTGCCAAAAGTGCGACACAAATATCTTATCTCGGTCCGACACGATATTAATAGGAACTCCGTGCAGCTTAACAATCTCTGAAATAAAAAGCTGCGCGTATCGTATCGTATCGTAATCCGTACGAACCGGTAAGAAATGTGCGACCTTATTCAAACGATCCACTATCACCCATATGGAATCGTGGCCCTTCTGCGAGGTTGGTAACCCGGTAATAAAATCCATTGAGATACTCTCCCACTTCCACACGGGAATCTCTAGTGGTTGTAGCATTCCTGAAGGCCTATGATGGTCAACTTTTATGAGTTGGCATGTAACACACTTTGAGACAAATTCTGCAATATCTCGTTTCATACCTGACCACCAATATACTCATCGCATATCCTGGTACATCTTGTCCCCACCTGGATGTACTGAGAATTTTGACCCGTGCGACTCTGTCATAACGGCATGCCTCAAATCATCGTCTTCGGGTACTATCAGTCTACCATTGAAGCGTAGTCCACCCTCTGAACTGATGGAGTAGAACTCGGCCCCCTTGGCCAGTAACTGCCGTAATTTATCCTGACAAAATGGGTCTTCTGCTTGTGCCCTCACTATCCGCATAACGTTCTCGGAAGTGATAGCTAGAACTGCCATACATGCTCTTGCCATATCATCCTCGTGTCGGAGCTCACTCCACTTTGCCTTCCAGACTTCTGCTAACTCTCCGATAGGTCTTCTGCTTAACGCGTCTGCCACCACGTTAGCCTTACCAGGATGGTACTGTATATCAAATTGGTAGTCCTTCACGAATTCAAGCCACCTTCTCTGCCTCATGTTCAGGTCCTTCTGAGTGAACAGATAGTGCAATGACTTATGATCCATGAATAGCGTAAACTGCTCGCCCAGAAGATAGTGTCTCCAAATCCTCAAAGCAAAAAACAACCGCTGCCAACTCGAGGTCGTGGGTGGGGTAGTTCTTCTCATGTGGCTTAAGCTTTCGTGACGCATAAGCTATAGCCTTCTCCTCCTGTTGTAACACACCCCAAGTCCTTGTAAGGACGCATTAGTATAGACTCGGTATTCCACTCCGCTCTTAGGCAAGGTAAGAACGGGGGCTGATGTCAACTTGTCTTTCAATTCGTCAAATGCTAACTGGCAACTATCACTCCATACAAAGGGAATTCCCTTCTGAGTCAGATTCGTCAATGGTCCGGCAATTTTTGAGAATCCCTTGATGAAGCGACGATAATAACCAGCCAAACCCAAGAAACTGCGGATTTCTGTCGGTGTCGTGGGCTGTCCCCACTCCCTCACCGCCGATACCTTACTCGGGTCAACAACAATGCCCCTGCTAGATATGACATGGCCTAGGAACTGCACCTCCCGAAGCCAAAATCCACACTTCTCAAATTTGGCGTATAACTGATGGTTCCGTAATGTCTGTAGGACCAATCGTAAGTGTTCTGCGTGCTCCTCCTCCGTAAGGGAGTAAATCAGAATGTCGTCTATGAATACAATCACAAACTGATCCAAAAACTCCCTGAATACCCTGTTCATGAGATCCATGAATACCGCTGGTGCATTAGTTAGCCCAAAAGGCATCACTCTGAACTCATATGATCCGTACCACGACAGGAAAGCGATCTTAGGTACATCCTCTTCACGAATGCGCAATTGGTGGTAACCCGATCTCAAATCGATCTTTGAGAAGTATGCAGCCCCTCTCAATTGATCAAACACGTCGTCAATCCTCGGTAATGGATACTTATTACGTATCGTTACTTTGTTCAACTCTCTGTAATCTACGCACAGACGAAGTGAACCATCCATTTTCTTCACAAACAGTACTGGCGCACCCCATGGCGATGTACTCCGTCGAATAAAACCCTGTCCTAACAGTTGCTGGATTTGCTCTCTCAGTTCCCGCATCTCTGAAGGAGCCATGCGATATGGTGCTCTGGCAATCGGTCTCGTCCCCGGTGTGAGATCAATTACGAACTCTATCTCTCTGCTAGGTGGTAACCCTGGTATCTCCTGAAAGACATCCTCAAAGTCCCTCACAACTGGGATTGAGTCCAGAGAAACGACCACCCCATGTGAGGTCTCCTCCTCAATATAATATAAGTGAGTTCGCGATCCTCCCTCGGGAAGTGGCATTGCCACAAGGAACATCTCCTGCCCCGGGATAGAGAACACGATGGTCCTCTCATAACAATCTACCATTGCCCTATTATGTGCCAACCAATCCATGCCTAGGATGACGTCATATCCCTCCATATCCAGCACTAGAAGGTCCGCCGCTAGACTCAATCTCCCGACCATAATGACCACACCCTTACAAATCGAGTGTATGAGGGACCCACTACCCATCGGTGACTCCACACACATAAGATGAGTGTCTGCTGACGCTAATAGGCCGGCTGCCCGTGCAAATCTAGTGGAAATAAATGAATGCGTTGCCCCAGTGTCAAACAAAACATTCCCCTCAAGCCCATGAATAGGAAACATACCCGCAACTGCCGGCGGTGCTGGCGGTGCCGGCTGAAATGGAATGTCACGGATGTTGAACACACGTCCGTACTGCATCTGCCCTGGCTGTGGGGCCTGTACTGCTGCTGGAGCTAACGGTGCCTGCTGCTCCTGCTGGGCACCCTACTGTCGTGCCCGGTCTTGCTGTGGAAAATTTCTGCTCTTGTGACCCTGCTGACCACAAGTGAAGCACTGCCCCTGGAACTGTCTTTGACCTTGGCCCTGTTGGCCCTGACGTTTTCCCTGTCGCCCTTGGCCTTGTTGTCCCCCATTTTGATTACCCTGGCCCTGTCGACCCTGAGGGACTGGTTGCTGAGGACCCTGCTGGCCCTATCGGTCGAAGCGATACTTCCCGTGCTTAAACTTCTTGGCAGGGTTCCCCTGCCTGGAATCCTGTCCCAACTGACCCGCTGCCTGCTGCTGTGTTGCACTGCTGCCACTACCTCCATCCACCTTGCCCGGTTGGCTAGGCTCACCCCTCTTACTTCCCTTAGTATGAAAACGGTGATCCTGACAGTGTAGTAGAGCGGCATTAACGACATCTGTGTAGGTTACCAATGCCGGATTACCAATTAAGTGCTGTCTGATTCTCCAGGTTAGGCCTTCCATAAATTTGGACTTCTTCCTCTCCTCATTGCTCACCTCGTTTGGCACAAAATTGGCCAAGCGGGTAAACTCCTCCTCGTAGTCAGCAACTGAGCGATCACCCTGAACCACTTCGCTGAATTTCTTTCTCATCTCTGACTCTACTGCTGGAGGGAAATACTTGCGGTCAAACCGCACCCAAAACTCAGAAATAGACAAAGTATCTCTCTCCTCGGTGGTGGTAACTGACTCCCACCACTGTAGGGCCGCTCCTGACAGACGGAAAGTGGCTAGCATCTGTTCCTGCACTCCGGTGCACTCTAGCATGCGCAAGTGGCACTGGATATTCTTCTTCCAGTTGCACGCTTCCACTATATCAGTACTACCCTGAAACTCGGGTGGGTGCCCCTTCTGAAATGTCTCCCTGACTCGTTGCCAAGTTGATGGTCCCGCCGGAACTTGCACTGCCGGTGCCACAGGGGGAGGTACTTGGGGCTGTGGAAAGTGGGTTGCCATTGCCCTCATTGCTGTCTCAACTGCTTGAGCCACTATCACTGCAACCTGAGTAGTGGAGATTAGCTCAGGTGGGGGTGGTGGTATCGGTACCTGTGGCTCCTGATGAGCCTCCCTCACCTCCTCTCTGGCTTCAGCCCTCTCTGCTCTCAGTCTCCTTGGCGGCATCTGAAATAAGATTAAAATTGTATAAGTACACAGTTTATATAAAATTTAAGAGCAGAAGAACGATAACGCAATAGTTGGAAATTTATCAACAATCCTAATAGTAGGGCTCTAATACAAACAAACGTAACGCTGAATCATAGTAAGCCGTACAGATCCTATGGACACTAGAACCTGATGCTCTGATACCATTTTTGACACCCCGCCTAATTAAACCTTGGGTGATCAAGCCTTATTTTAATATAAACAGGTTTCTTAACTGGTTCATTCTTAGCATCACTGTCGAACGCCTTTTTAAAATTACTAACCACCTAAATGTAATTAAAACGGTGCCAAATTTTACCTTTCTTAAAACAATAAATAATCCAAACCACACATAAATAAAGTCTTGCCGTAAACCACGGCCCAAAGACAACTACAAATCCATAACTAGAATAACTGTAATAGTAAAGGTGGAACGACATGTTCCAACTAGAAATAATAAAACTGAGATCCTGCACGAGAAATGAAAAAGAGGAAGCGTCTAAACAATCCCTGCAACCTCCACACTGGCTGCAGCTCCCAAATCTCTGACATGAAATCAAGCTGGGTGTCCTTGTGGCTGGGCACCTAAAAGGTTTTTAAAAATTTACATAGCAAGAGTTAGTACTCAAAACATTTGAAAATATTTTGCAAGCGGTTATCAAAATTAAGTTATTGATTACACACATTAAGGTTTCGCACTCTCCCTTGGACCTCCTCACCTCTCTTACATAGTATATAACTATCGAGGAAACTTGGTCTATCTAGTTATACTGTCCATAACTGTAGTTAACTCAATAACTGGTCATTACCTTATTCTTGTAATAATTACATCATGCTATAAATTATTACTGAGACGTTTACTTATCATTTCATTGTCTACTATTCTCAATTTGTAGATTTAGCACATAAAACATTTTATCACACAACAATGTATATAATATTAGTTACCACTAATATATCCTTTTATTACACACAAAGGACCCTTGGCTCGGAATAATTCATCGACTCCAAGTGAAAGTTGGTTCGGAATGGTTCATCGACCCCAACTATCTATAAATAAAAATATAGACACATATTCTGGTTCGGGACTCTTTCATCGCGGCACCAGTTCAAAGTTTGGTTCGGCATTAAACATCGACCCCAAGTTTATAATAGTCTTATGTTAGTTCGGAATGACACATCGACCCTAACATAAGTAATTTAGGTAATATTCTCTTAACCCAAAACTATTCATATAAATTTAGTAGGTACGCACCCGACCTAGTAAATCATACCCGTACGTAATATATTTTTCTTATATTCTCCGTACTTATTAATTACAACATATCTCACTATTGTATTTATTCGAGTATTCGCGTAACTCTAAGGGTCCTAGTTACCCCTCCCTTAATTCAGTAGTTAAGTTAACTTTAACCTACTGGTATTTTCTTTCCGGAATTAAGTCTCACTCTTTCCGTAATTAAATTAACCATTTTAACTCACGGCTAAGTCAATCGTTCTACCGTCATTCCATTTCTCCAACATTCCTACTCAATCATTAGTGGAGGAACCTAATGGTACACCTACTGGTAATTTCCAAGTCCCCTCATAGGAAAAATATCAATTCTAAGGTTCCCATTAAGTAACGGCAATTAAAGAAATTTCTACACAACTTTCTATAGTTCAGACAGGGTCGATCGATCGAAGTAAGATGGTCGATCGATCGACTGCTTCGATCGATCGATACTCCAGGGTCGATCGATCGATCAAGCAGTGACAGACCCAGTTCATCTTCTTCCTACGGGTTTCACCATTTTTACATCTCTAACTTTCATGATAAGCCATCAAATTCACAACCAACAATTTCTAATCATTCCTACATGTTCTGGGATGATTACTAACGATTTAAAACAACAAAATCATTATAAATCTTGGCTAAATTCACTGAAATTATCCATAATATTCAAGAACCCTAAAACTGCATTCTTTATATTTTTCATCAAAATACCAGATTTTCATACGAATTTCTCATCAGATTTTCTATCATATAAACCTACTTGGTAATTCAAAAACGTCCTACATGCAAATCCTAATCAATCATGGATTATTATCAACTGTTTATTCCCAAGAATATCATAAAAATCATGTTCTTCCTCAAGCTTAAACATGGGTATTATAACCTAATTATTCTGCAAATAACCACTTGCCTTAAGATTTGTAGGGTCTGATTTCGTGGTTGTTGATGATGATTGGTGATATTGCTGTCTCAATCCTTCTCCCCAACAATCTTTGTGGTGAAATCTTCCTAAGATGATCCCTCCTTCCTTCTTGCCTAAGGAATTTGCCTCTCTCTCTCTCTCTAATGGCTATGGTGTAACTCTAACTGTCTAACCCTAGCCACCACTCTTATAATCAGATATAGGGTTACAAAAATTCGTAGGTCTTCTTTCCCATAATTGTAAAGAGACCAAAATGCCCCCGAATGGTCCCGGTTTAGCCCGAAAATGACCCGGCACTCAACTAGTACCCCCGGGTACACTATTTTGACTAATTCGACCCTTTCGGAATCAACCGTAGACTCTAAATTATCATTTGAGTCTCGTAAATATTTTTCTACTCTCATTCTTAATTTTGTCGAGTTATATCCGGTACGTCCATATAGTCACTAGACCGTACATAACAGCATTGAAAATTTCTACTCACCTTAGTAAATTTTCTATAACACATATTCTTCTTTATTAATATAATATCTATTTAAATTACTCTACTTACGTAATTTAAATCAAACATATTAAATCACATTAAATTACTCTACTCATGTAATTTAATTAAAGCGTATTTAATCCCATTAAATTACTCTACTTACGTAATTTAGAATTAAGCAGAATTACGGGGTGTTACACAATTCTACGGGTCGAAGCCAATTATGAGGGATTAAGGTGAGATGACCAATTCTGCGTGTCAAAGCCAATTCTACGGGCTTAAGGTAAGATGACCAATTTTGTGGGTCGAAGCCAATTTTGCGGGCTTAAGGTGAGATGACCAATTCTACGGGCTAAAGTTTGAGATGAACAATTCTGTGGGTCGAAGCCAATTCTGCGGGCTTAAATTGAAGTGACCAATTCTGCGGACTTAAGTTTGAGATGTTCTTGGGGAACTCTTCTGGGGAAATTACCTCGTGATTTTGATATGAGCTGGGGAGCTGATTGCTGGGAAAATCCTTGTGTGTCTTCTGGAGACTTTACCGGGGGAACAACCAATTTGATGCTGGGGAAGTGATTAGGTGGTCCAGGGTTTGGATGAATTTCTCATGGAAAATTGAGACCTTTGGGGAATAGGAGATGATCCTGAAGTTTTGGATATTTTGGAGGTCCTCTGGGCACGTTGCCGGGGAGAGATTTTCTTGGCTTTTGAGAGTTCCGCTGGAAAAATAGGGATTATGCTTGGGGGAGTGCGAAATTTTCTTGGTGAAAATGTTCTAAATCCTTTCCAGTATTTTTAGGAATTTTCTGAGGATTTTTCAGGGGTTTCTTGTATTTTTTGGGAATTTTTGTACGGAAATTTAAGGGGGCTACCGGTCAGCATGGTATGGAGGGTGCCATTCGGTAGTGGCACGAACTTTTGGACTGCCTTAAGAAGGTAAAAGGTCAGTGCCGATCGGTAGGTGGGGGTGCACTGACGATCGGCATGACCCTTGGCATCCTATAAAAAGGGGGCGAATTCCCCTCATTTTTCATAACTTCTTGCCTTCTCTCTTTCTGCAATTTTCTTCTGCGAATCATTCTAGCATTCCTTAATCTGAAAAATGGCCGCTTTTGTGAGCACTGCAGTACACCGGGAATGGTTGGCTGTTGATGACTGGGCAAACATGGAGTGGAGGGCCAGGGCGCCTCTTACTTTGCGTAGCGAGAAATCTTTTGACGCATTCGAGCCAGTTGCGGATGAGCGGACCTTACTGCGGTGAACCCTGGGGGTTATGTAAGTAAAATGACTTTTGGGATTCTTTTTTTTTTGGTGATTTTACTCTTTTCTTGGATTCTGACAAGGTTTTTCTCTTTTGGCAGTCTGATGTTTTTTTGTCGAATATGCGCGCCCGCGGGACGACAGGGCTTAAGGATGTCTGGGAGAATCTTCCACATGTAGTGCATTGGATGGGATCCTCAGCGGGCTTTGGGAGGTTAGCGTCTGTGCTAGATGAGATGCCTCGTTCGACGACAGTCTTATGCGCTCTGGGGGAGAGGTGGTGGGACACTACCCACACCTTTCATTTTGGTTTTGGGGAGATGACTGTGACTCCCATAGATGTGCAGCAGCTGCTAGTGATGAATTGTGATGGAGAGCAGATAGAGGTGAATTTCTCTTTGCGGGTGTGGCCAGAGGCAGTGCGTGCGGCGCTTGGTGATGTGGGGAGGATAGTGTCTTAGGACTCCATCCATCTGTCACTACTGAAGGATGTTTTATTGTGTAGATCGATGTGGAGGAAGGGCTGCAGGTGAGGCAGATGGACCGGTTGTTTATTTTGCTGGTGTTGGGGGGATTTCTGGAGGCGTCGAGATGTGACGTTGTCCACTTATGGTTTTTACCATATCTGAGGATGTTTTCGAACATCCCCCTATATGACTGGGGGAGCCTGACTTTGGATACCCTTTATTTTTCCTTGGATGCATTCAGCCGGTGGTACCGACGGTCTTTCACTGGAGCCATGCATCTTCTTGAGGTATTCTTTAATTTGTGCCTTTTTCGTTCATGCATTCGCATTTTCCTTATGCACCTATTTTGATTGCGAATTCGTGTCTTTGGTAGACGTGGTTCTATGAGGTGATTGGGTGTAATACCCAACTGATTGCTTTGAAGGATGAGACCGTTGGGGATTTTTACTGGTTGCATCGATGACGCAAGGCCAATCGGCAGTCGAGGAGGTCTCTGCCTCTAGATGCGGTGCGTCAGGTCTTGAATGGCCTGACTAGTGATAGGGTAAGACTTTTTTTCTTCTTCAGTATAAGACCTTTGTGTGCTCTGATTCTACGTTTCCTTATATTTTTCTTGGAATTTTTCAGGTGACCTTTTACCCTTGGGGGACGACCGTTCAGGACACGGGGTTTACTGGAGTAAATGCGCAGGTGAGGCGTTTGCTGGCGCATGAGTTTGGCCACTCTTGGTATCTCGGGGAGAGGGTGGTCCGACAGATTACCGAGGGGGAGGTGGTGGTGCCACCTGCGAGGCCCCCTTTGTCTATGAGGCGGGAGAGACTGCTGCCAGAGGATGTGAGGATTGCAGCGATGATTGGCGAGTCCTACTCGTTGTACACCGATAAGGTTGTGCCATATGATTATTTGGACTTTATGATGAGCTGGCTAATGGAGCCCATCATATATGATGCACTGCCCTTCCCTCCCGCGGGTTCGAGTCGGCCAGTGGGGTCCTCCCACAGCGGTGGTGGTCCTTCGACATCTGTAGCGGCGACGACTTTGAAAGTTCCCTTTGTGCGACTGCATATTCCTTCATACATTATCCGGCGGGCTGATGGCGGGATGGTGCCTATGCTGCATCGTCCTCTTGCGATGGACCCGGAGGAGTTGGGCTTGACAGATGAGGTTCTTCGACCCGAGGTATATCTTTTTTGTTCTTCTCCTTTGGTTTCTTTTGATCTTTTCTGTTTGATACTGATTTTACCTTTTCTTGCAACACGTCCGGGTGTCCACCATTTGGCTGAGGGATATTAGGGACTGTATATCTTTGGCAATTGCCCATATTCGGGATGAAATTCCTATTCCTTCTTGCTTGGTTCCGTCTGCCTCATCCGGGGAGGAGTCTGGTTCAGGTAGCGGCGATGCGTCATCTCGCCGTCGGGGAAAGAGAGCGCGTCGCAGGGGTGGAAGCTCTTAGGAGAGAGAGGTGAAGATTAAGTGTGAGAGAGAGAGGGAGAATGTGGGTTCGGGCTGAGTCCTGTTTATTTTTTTTCTTTATTTTCCTGTAAAAATGATGTAATACATAAATATATCTATGCAATGCGATGAAGTTTTTTGATTATCTTCTGTTAATGATGAATGAATGCATGCGCATGCGCTTTTTACTTTGCTGTTGAGACCGTAAAATATTTTTGAAAGTTTGAAAGAAAGTTTTATTCATAATGAGGATTTATATAAAGATAAAAAGGGGGATTTAGAAATTCTGTTGAGAGTATCAATTTATTTTGAGTTTTTTGAATTTTGACAAAAGAGGAAAAAGTAAAATTTTCCAAAAGTAGGGGGTTGCCGATTGGAAAGCACCTTGTCTTGCCTATCGGCAGGTCAGTCTGGTCCCATCAATTCAAAGCTTTGATTGGTACCCTTTTTAGCCTTTGGTACCTTATGGGGTAGGATTTCCTCCGATTTCTATAGGGGTTATGTCCTTTGTGGGGATTTTCAAGTATAAAAAAGGGGTAAGAGTGGAGTGTTTTCCTCACACCTTCACATTCCTACTTTCTTATTTTGTGAGATGGATCTCCCTGGTAGTGTTGAGTTTGCCAACTACCTCGAGACTTTGGAGGCTATGTGCTCATATAATGTCGACTATAATGCTTACAACATGCGTCGAGTTTCTTTATGGCCTAATCGGCTCATAAAGTGGAACATGCTGATGGCGGTGGTATAATTATGGTACCCCGAAGACCATGTATTTCGCTTTGGCTTGGAAGAAGTTTGTCCAATTTATGATGAATTTTCTGCCATGTTGGGGATAAATCCCAACGTTGTCGCGAGTCTGCCTGAGTTTTCCCATTCTCCCCGGGAGTTATTGGCTGGACTTCTTCCTGTGTCACCCTCTGTGGGTAGATCCTTGGTTACTGGAGGAACTATTTCTCTTCCAACGGTGCTGCGATCCGTTCATTTGCAGGAGGTTGGTGATGTTAAATATGCCGGAGTTGTCATTCTAGGATTGGTTTCAAAATTGTTACTAGTGATTTGGGAGCTGCCAGTGGACCCACAACTTGCATCTATTGCTTCATGGATGTCCTACCGTCACAGGGCAGTGATACTGACGGAGATTTTGAATAGCTCAGATGCCTGGCGTGAAGGTTAATCTGATTTTTTGAGGGGTATCCCTGTGATGCTGTTCATGTGGTTGTCTGAAAGATTCCGCCCGGTGACTCCTCCAGAATACCCTTTGTCGGCTGTATCTAACTTCTTTTCGCGCTATTTCATTATTGTTGGCTGGATATTGAGAGCTGGGAGAACTGGTTCGTGGAGCACGGGGATCTAAATCTGTACTGGTCAGTACCTTGGTGGGGACAACTGCTGCCTATTATGGACTTGGGAGAATACCAGTATGTTCGGCTGGTTGGTCTTAGACAGACTTCTTTCTATTTCCCTTGGCGGCTTCTGTGCCAATTTGGCTGGGAACAGGTTGTGCCACCTCGAACACTAGACTTATTTCCGGTAGAAGATTTGACAGAGCGTCTGCACATGCAGCTTGGCTCTTTGTGGGAGAGTCGACGTTCGTCGTCCCGTCCCTCTCAGTATACTGGGAGAGTTTGGCACATCCCTGGGGATTATATGAAGTGGTTATAGAGAAGAGTGGTCAGCAAGATGTTGGAAGTGGAGACTGGACAAAGGTGGCTTACCTCATCCGACACCATGGAGGGAGGTGTGGTAGTCTTTCTGAGGCTGGTTTGAGCTTATCGGTCCATGGAGCGTCTGCAGGACTCTATTCAGGCAGGGGAAGCTTGGGGACCCCAGGACGTAGATGATGATGATGAAGAGGGATCCTCTGGTAGTTGTGGGTAGGAATCTTGGAAAGTTTATTTTGTACCGAGAAATAAGTTTATTTTTTTATTTGTCTTTTTAGGAAGGTAGGGGGGAAGGGAGTCATTTGTTCCTTTATGTAATTGCACTGTAATTTCTAGGGAGGAAGGGAGTCATCTGTTCCTTTATGAAATAAATAAGTTTTTGATCATCCAATTGTGCCTTTTGACGACATTTGCATTTTGAATTATTTATACCGATCGCTAAGGCATGTATAATCCTTTTTTTTCAAATATATGTTAGAATGGAGAGTCGTTATCAAAGATAAGAAAATCATAGTTTTTTGTGAAAAAGAAAGGGTTGTGCTCATGTAAGATGTATGAGCTGCCTACATACCTCTGGGGGTTTTGAATTTTTTGAATTTTGTTAGGAATGATTTTTGCTAAGGATTAGGCCCACGTAGTTTTGGGTAGAGGGAAATGAAGATTTCTTTTCCTTTTTTTTAGAATAGAAGGGAGATGAGAAGAGTCGTAACGTGCCATGATTTCGAACTAGGGGTAAAATTTCTTGAGACTGTCCAGGTTGACTGAATGAGCCATCTCTTCTCCATCTAAGTCAGTGAGCATGGCAGCACCGCCGGACAAGATCTTCTTCATAATGTATGGGCTGCTCTGATTGGGCTTGAATTTCCTTCTGGGGTCCCAAATGGGCTCTGCTATTTCTTTGAGGGCTAAATCCCCTTCTCGGACACCGCAATCCTTGACTCTCTTATTGAATGAACACGTTATTCGGTGATGGTACCCTTGTATGTAATACAATGCCTTTAGTCTCTTTTCGTCCAGGAGTGACAACTCATCGAGGCGACTTTGATGCCAGTCTTCCTCACTAACCTTGCTTTCAATCATGATGCGTAACGAGGATATTTCTAGCTCCACGGGTAGGACTGCTTCCATGCCATGGACTCAAGAGTAAGGGGTCGACCCGGTAGAGGTTAGGATTGAGGTTCGGTAGCCTCAGAGGGCGTATAGGATTCGAGCGTCCCAATCTCGACAACTTTCGATCATCTTGCTGATGATGGCTTTGAGGTTCTTATTGGCGGCTTCGACTGCACCGTTGGTCTGAGGTCAGTAGGAGAAGATTTGTGTTTCTGGATCCCATACTCGTTGACCACTTATATGACTTTTGCCTCAAAATGCAGCCCGTTATCTGACAATAGCTCGTGCAGGACCCCATATCGACAGATGCTGTTTTTCTTGATGAATTTAGCCATTTTCTTGGCATTCAGAGTGCATATGACGCAACTTCGACCCATTTGGTGAAGTAATCAATGGAAATCAGGATGAACTCATGTCTATTAGAGGCCGTGGGTGTAACCTTTCCTATAATTTCGATGCCCCGGGTGGAGAACGGCCGGGGAGAAGTCATGTTATATAATTCACGCACAGGTAGGTTTGAAGGTTGGAGAACTGTTGGCATTTGAGGCATCTCCGAATATAGGCGGTGCAATCCTGGATCATGGTAGTCCAATAGTAGCCTTATCGTATGATCTTCTTAGCAAGCATGTGACCGTTCATGTGGGGTTCGCATTCCCCGCTGTGGATTCTTTACATCACCTCTTCAATGTCATCCCCTGTGATACTGTGTAGATGGGTTCCATCAAAGTTTCTCTTAAATAGTGCTTTATGACAGATGATGCACTGGGTAGCCAGTCTTCGGAGGGTTGCCCGGTCTTTCTTATTATAACCCTCGGAATACCTACCATGCTTGAGGAGGTGCCAAATATCATAATACCAATAACTCGCTAGCTCGAGATCTTCTTTGGTGATGAGCTCAATGTGGTAGCTGTGGGTTGGTTTGTCTTGCTTTTGGACCAGGAAGGGGGCCATTGTTATTCCTTCGGCATGTCGACCATAGAGGACAAGGTAGCAAGGGCATCGGCTAGGTTATTTTTTGCTCGAGGTAGGTAATGGAAGGTGATGTCTTGGAATTGGGAAGCTAGTTATTTTAAGTGGGCGTGGAATGGTTGGAGTTTCTCGTCCTTGACTTTCCATTTTTAGAGCACCTGACTAATGATGAGGGCAGAGTCCCCGTTGACATCTAGGCATTTAATTCCTTTTTTGAGAGCGACTTTGAGGCCTACTGTACACGCCTCATATTCAGTCATGTTGTTGGTGCAGGGGAAATCCAACTTGATGACGATGGGAGTGTAGGAGTCATCTGGGGTGATCAAAAGTATCCCAATGCCATATCCTTTTTTATTGGCAGCGCTGTCGAAGAACATTTGCCATCGGAGTTCATCTTGAGCAGCATAGAAGATGTTTTCATCTGGGAATTCAGAGATCTAGATATCAGTTTCTTCCATGGGGTAATTAGAGATAGCTCTTCCTTTCATGGCTTTCTGTGTGACGTACACGATATCAAACTCAGATAAGAGCATCAACCATTGGGCCATTCGGCTGGATAAGGCGGGTTTCTCAATAAGTTACTTGATGAGGTCCATTCGGGATATAAGCTTAATGGGGAAGGCGAGCATGTAGTGTCGCAACTTTTGGGTGACCTAAACAAGCCCAACGCATGCTTTTTCTAAAGTAGTGTAGTTGACTTCGTACTCAGCCAATTTGCGACTAGTGTAATAGATGATCTAGCTGCAGTGTCATCTGCAGTGTCAGTTATGGTTAGGTATAGGAGCAAGGGGAAACCAGGCTGTGGTGGCATGAGTACCGGAGGTTGAGTCACGTATTATTTGATTCGGTAGAAGGCTTCTTGGCAAGCCTCGTTCCAAACTTTGGTTGAATCATTTCAGAGGAGTTTGAAAATAGGTTCGGAAATGGAGGTTAGCTGGCTGATGAACCGGATGGTGTATTGCAATTTTCCAAGGAAGCCTCGGACTTATTTCTCCATTCGGGGAGGAGGCATCTCAAGTATGGATTTTAGCTTGACAGGATCTGCTTCTATCCCTTTCTCACTTACCATGAATCCCAAGAGTTTTCCCTTTGTAACGTCGAAGACACATTTCTGTGGATTGAGTCTCAAAATGATATCGTCGCAATCATTCGAATAACTTTCAGAGAGTGGGAACATGACCTTCTCTAGTTTTGGATTTGATAATCATATCGTCCACATAAACCTTAACTTCTTTGTGAATCAGATCGTGCAGGATGGTTGTGACAGCCCTCTGGTTGGTAGCCCCAGCATTCTTGAGACCAAATGGCATAATAGTGTAGCAAAAGGTTCCCCATAGGGTGATGAACGCGATTTTTTCTTGAAGATCTGGGTGCATTTTGATTTGGTTATATCCGATAAACCCGTCGATGAATGACTTGAGAGCATGACTGGTTGTGTTGTCTACGATCATGTCGATATTGGGTAGCGGGTAATCATCCTTTGGAGAGTCTTTATTCAAGTCCCGTTAGTCTATGCACATCCAAACTTTCCCTCCTGATTTCGGCATAGGCACTATGTTGGCTAACTATATGGGATATTCAATCACACGAATGAAACCCACGTTCAGATGTTTAACCACCTCTTCTTTGACTTTGAGCGATCATTCAGTGCAGAGCTTTCTTAGCTTTTGTTTAACTGGATTGTAATCTGGAAGAGTGGGGATCTCATGCTGAGCTATTTCAGGATCAATGTCGGGCATATAGTCATAGGACCATGCGAAAACATCCATGAATTCCTTTAATAATTCTTCGAGTTGTGCGCTCTCATGCTCGATAAGGGTACACCCTATCCTCATCTCGCGCAGTTGGTTACTAGAACCGAGGCTAATAATAACAGTCTCTTCTTTATTAACTTGAACGCGGTTATGTTGTTTGTTATTAACCTTATTTAAATCAGTTAAGAATTGTTCATTTGTAAAATCATCATCATCAAAAGTTTGATTAGAATCTAAATAATTAATGTAAGGCACAGCAAGATAATCAAAATCTTTATTTATTTCATTGATAGGAAAAACAGCATTGAGAACCTCATCAAAGGAGGTCTCGATTACATTTGAGCAAGGATAGACAACACAAGAAGAAATGGGGCAAGCATTGGGGTTAGGTGGGATTTCAACAGGTAGAACTGGCACAGCATGCCAGTTGAGTAGAGGTGTATCATCATCTTTAATCATGTGGGATGGATCCAGTGATGTAATGCTTGAATGAACCATGCAGAGTGCCAGCCCCAGTGTCTGCAAGTTGAACGAGTCCTCTGAGTCACTTTCCTCAGTCTCTTCGGTATCTTTGATGAACTATTGTACATGCTATTGGGAACTTTCTACCCATGGGTAGCTATCTTGGAAAAATATCTTTATTTCTTGTTTTATCTTCTTATCTGTATAGTCATACCATGATTTCGAAAAGCCGCAAACGGGGAAGTCCTCACCCTCCTTGATGAATCTTCCATTCAAGGCGTCACCTAAAATAGTTTGGATGCAGTCTAGTCTTCTCTTTGGTCGATACTGGCGGATCATTCTGAGCTCTTGTTCTGATGGTTGATACCCCAAACCACAAGGAGGGAAAGCTTTCTCCAGTTCAATGGGCTCAAGTATCCCTTGTTGTCTTTATCCTAGCCCCAGCCCGGGCATGAAGTGCATGTTTCTGAACATTTGAATCACAATGATGTTGCCTTGAGTGTCATATTCTGGACAAACCCTTTCTTTGAAATCTTCCCCTGTCGGGAGTAGGAGTGGTTCAACTCAAAATCCTGATAGGAGCATATCATTTGACCCTTGCTGTATCTCAAGGATCGGACTGCTAGTACTTGTACCCTCATCATTATTGTCGTCGCCCAAAATGGTGATGACTCATCCATCATCGAAGAACTTCAATTTCTGATGGAGTGAGGAAGACACACCCTTGATATTATGGAGCCAGGGTCGTCTGAGCAATAGGTTAAAATAAGTTGGGGTGTCAATAACTTGAAATTCAACGACAGGGTTTATAGGGCCATCCCCTATTACAAGTTTTATGTATCCCATTAATTCTTGACGAGTATTATCGTAGGCATGTACAACAGCGGAGGTTGGAGTGAGGTCACTTTCCTTCAGTCCTAAGCATTTAAAGGTTCTTAATGGGCAGACATTCAAGGCGGATCCATTATCGACAAGAGAGAGTGGTATAATTTTCCCCATAACTTCGACGGAGATGTTGAGTGCGTGATTGTGGTTTGGCCCAATTATGGGGATTAATTCTTCGGAGAAGGACAACATTCAGGTAGAGGTAAAGGATCCGACTAAATTTACTACTTCTTTCGGTGTGGTAGAAGGAGGAACTGTGGGTCCAATGAGAAACTTGATCAAAGCATTTCTGTATAGCTGGGAAGACATGAAAAGCCCCCATAGAGTGATGTTAGCTTAAGTTTTCTTCAGTTGATCGAGGATCTTGCTCTCCTCGAGGGTCATTTCTGGCATAAGATGATTTTCAATGGTCTTCCCTTATGTCATTGGTTGGTAGTGAGCTTGGGGTCTGGTAATGCCTCCCCGATCTGGTCATGTGGTTTACTGAAGAAGGGAAGAATATGAACCCCATTTCTTCGTCAATCTCGGGTTGTTCTTCCACTTTGTTTATTTCTCCGAGGATATCCTCAAATGATATCATCCCACACATGTTGGCTACCGGGCCATTTTTCTCAAAAGCTTATTCTTCATTCGAATCTTTAAATTCTTCCCCCCATCCGGTGGCAAAATTTTTATCTTTCTACGTAAAATCAATGCATTCCACGACTTCAATGGCTTCTTCATACAAGTCTTCCCATTCTGTGGGGATATGTAAGGGTTAAGGGTCCAAGCGCCCTTGTAATTTTAGAGTATTAAGTAACTCGATCATACTGCAAATTCGTTGGTTTGCCTAAATAATTCTGCCATAATCTGGATGACATCATTTTAGCAGACTTCATCGGTTGGTACCACCCAAGTGTCTGAGTCTCGGGCCCATTTTTGTGCTTCCAAAATAACGTTCTGAACCTCTGGTAATCAATGATCATCTGTGAGGGTAATTTCAGCCCAAACTCTAGGAGTTGGTTTAACACTTCTGATAATTTCATACCTCAATTTTCAGAACAGGTACGGACAGTGATGCATGCTCTGGTAAGGAGTGACAATGCCTGATCAGTGAGGCTAATAGGGTGTAGGAGGAAATATGGGCAAGTTTGGAGAGGTTTGGAAGAGTGTATGGGTGTGATTTGAGTTGAGGGATTAAATTCTAGGTTCATTTCTAGGAAGATAACATTGGTATGATTTGGGAGTGGGTTGTGAGTAGTGTTTGACTTAGGATTGGCTGGTGGGGCAATGGGAACCCGGTCAATTAGACCTTGGATTATGTTTCGAAGGTGAAAGCATTGGTCGGTGGTATGACTAGTGGTTTGGTGAAAGGCGTAATGGGAATCTGCTTTGAAGTTTCTTGGAAGTGGACTGGGCAATGGACGGGGATCCAAGGGCTTGATGAGGTTTCAGCTTAACAGGGCTTGATAAACTTTAGAGAGGGGAGCATGGATCTCGGTGTATTCCTTTTGGACTAGGACATGGAGGCTTTCTAGTGCCCACAAAGTGGTCGGTTGAGAGATGTTGTTGATGGTTGAGACTACAACATTGGCAGGTTTGTCATATTTTCTAGGGGTGAACTGTTCAGACACCTTCTTTGATTCAACCTCTGTTTTAGCAAGACCTTCCTCGATTTTTACCCCTGCTTCTCTGAGATCTCGGAAGTGGGGATAGTATTGTCCTCCCATGGTTGCTCAGACATGGGGAAAAAAGTTTTTCTTCACTATGTTGACTTGTTCTTCCTCAGATGGCCGATTGATCATAGTGGCTGCCTTTTCCCTCTATCGGGCTATGAAGTTACTGACTGATTCCCTAAAGTTCTGTTTGAGGAGCTCTAAATCATGGCGTGTGACCTCAAGCTCTTTGTTATAACTGTACTGCGACATGAATTCTCGAGCTACATCCTCCCAGCTACGGTTCTGAACTCCTCGAGAGACAGAAACTATCGAAGAGCGTTATCCTTCAAAGTTTGCTAAAATAATTGGGCATTCACTTCTTCAGAAGCTCCTTGGAGAGTCATAGCACGGTGATAACTGCGAAGATGGACAACTGGTGGTCCACTTCCTTCGAATTTCTCGATATTCGACATCTGGAACTTCTCCGATAACTTTGCCTTAGGATAAGGAGACATGTGGGTGTAGTCCATGTAATTTGCAGAGATTCGGACTTGGTCAAACTTCTTAGTTAGCATCTTGAGATATTCTTTGACCTTGTTCAATTCTTCCTCTTTCGGATCAACGATCACAGGAAAGTTAGCCCCAGGCTGGGCAAGGTTTGGCATAGAAAGCTGGGCAGGTGGCGGCCCATTAAAATGAGGGGCACGTGGAGCGTGGTGATACTCTTTGAGAACCAAGATTGGCTCGGGTGGACCTATAACATGAGGAAATAAGGCATCGGGATCATGAGGAACAGGAACCTGGTTTCGTTGCATCTCTTGGACCTCAGTCTGAAGGTTGTCAATCTTGGACGCGAGCTGAGCTAAAACTGCCGTCAGATCTGGCTGCGCAACTAGTACTTGATTTGTGTTTTCCATGGAAATTGAATGGATACAGGACTCGGAAGAGGTGGCAGGGGAACGATCGGAACTTCGGGGTAATTTGACTGAAGATCGAAGCCAACAAGGAGCCAGGCCAAGGACGTGCGATCGACCTGAGAAGGCATAAAATGGGATTTATTTTGACAAGAAAAGGAGGAAAATATTTTTGATATTGTTATTTTCTTTTTGAGATTGGAAGACAAAATATTTTTGGATTTTTGTTAAAGAAAGGAGAAATATTTTTGGATTTTTGATAAAGAAGGGAGAAATGTTTTTGGAAGATGGGCCTCAGCATGATTATTATTATTATTATTATGTTCTCACTTGTATTAAATTCTCCTAAATGCAAAATGAAATGCCGGACAGGACCCGAGCCTGAAAAAGTTGGGTTTATAACATATGCAAAGCTATGGGTGGACTTGTAACCAGGCTCACAGGTAGGGTCCCATTTTAAAAATGCGCAAAAATTTAGGCGACAGGCCGACCCGAAATTTCGGCACAGTTTCGGGTCAAAACTGGCAATCTAATATGTGTGTCCTAGGCTTGACACCTATATGCGGGTATGCAGTTGGTTGGGTGAATCGAAAAGGGTTCCCCCCTTCGACATAGCTTCCACAATATACGTTTTGATTTTTGAGGGCAATCGATACGTGTGGACAGGCCATTTTGATATACCCGAGTGTACGTGAATTGTCTCACTATACACCTAGTAGGGACGGTACGTGTGAGAGCGAATTCGATATACTCGGTGTACGTGAATGAGCTCCCTGAGATATACCTCCCGTCATGACTTTGGTCAAGCGGTACGATGCGGGGGAAACATTTGATATACGTTGAAGGTACTTGGCCAATGGAAGGTGAGAGTCATATCGCTTAGTCTAAGTGCGCCCTGCCGGACCAGCGCCCATTACGAAGTGACCCTTCAGTTACTGGAAAAAATTTGGTCAATCACAATGATCTTCGGTGATATTGTGTGAATCATGCTTGATTCTCTTATTAGTATCTTATTATGAGAGTATCTTTCTTGATCATGCCCAACAGGGAGCAAAGTATGAGTACCAATGGTATACCAAGTATGGGTGATGCGTGCAACATGGGGATATATGTGATCCTAGTGCACGTGGTGTGAAGTGTACACAGAGAATTTTCTACAAGTGTGTGAATAGAAGCATAAGCATGAGGTACACATGAATAGTAAAGGGGAACATGCAAATAGGGGGATATATAAGAAAATAAAACACTCATGTAAATAGAGTCTAGCCCTCAAAATGAAAGTCCCCAGGGGAGTCGCAACTGTGGCCATTCCCGATCCTCGCGGTGGGAGAGGATCCCTTTGGTCCTGTGCGTCCCTCTCGAGAGCGCTTCGGCCGGCGTCGTTGATGAGGTGAAAAATATAGAGAGATGGAGTCTCTAGTCTATTTTACTCAAAACAGACAAAAGAAAAGGGAGCCATCCCGAAGGACAGCATCCAAAGACATACTGATACATACGAAACCAAAATGATTCGAAAAGGGTCCGGAGGCTAAGTTACAAAATGTGAAGGTGTTAGGCACCCATTCCTCCCTTACGGTCTCTCATGGATTGTTGCTATTTTCCTTTATCTCCCCGTGATATGTGTGCATGTGTTTACGTAATGGAGATAGAAATCATCGACTTGTATCATGGAAGAGATAAAGCGAGTCATCCGTAGGAATGTTCTTAAAAATAATATTAGAAAATAGGATTTACAAGATTATCCTCGCGTTGGTCGTTATAACGGAACTATAATGCTCATGGAATAATACGCCACTAAGAACAAATATATGTATATGTAAATATATAGAATTTAAGAGAATTGAGTTTAAAGAATATAGATAATATAGAAAATGAGAGAAAAGTAGGAATAGGACTCGAGTCACGGGTTTTACCCCGAGACGCCTACGTAGCCTATAGAGGCATCAAAGTCCAAGTAGTTTGCATGCAAAATGAGGGGTGGGATTTATCCCATAGATCCAACCGGGGACTTCTCTTATATGTGTGTGTGTGTGTAAAAACAGGTGTTTTAGTTGTGAGAACAGTGTGAGAATTCCCATTTGGAATTTCTAAGCAAATCCTCCTTTTTTGGGGGGTTTTATTTATATGAAAATAAGAGATGTGAAATAATACTAAATAAAAAGTATATTAAGATATGTGAGATGAGAGAATAAAAGTGCTACGTAATAAAACAAGTTAAAGCGAATTTTGGGGAATTTAAAGAGAGAGTTGAGAAAGTTGGACCTTCTTAAAGATCTTGAGCTTGATCTTGGATGTTGGAGAGAAACCCTTGTACTTAGGTGATGATGGAGGATACTTAATTCAAAAAATTTGAGGAAAGAGGTGATGAAAGGTAAAGGTTGGAAAAGGATTTGGATGTGGAAATCACGCTGACTTTGAGAGGGATTTTCTGAGCTTGCTGAGAGTATTGGATCTCTTATCTTCCTTTTTCTGGAATGAGGTTAGGACCTCCTTTTTATAGGCCCGGGGCATTGTCGATCGGCATATCCCTGGTCCTTCCATTCAGAAGGTGTGTTTAGATACACTGCCGATAGGCAGGATTTGGAACCTGTCGTTTGGCAGTCTCTTTCAGGTTCCTTCGAAAAAATCGGTTATAGAGCACAAACCGTTGTTTCGAATCGCGCACGGGGTAAACCATTGGAAAGGTAATTTAGATACCTTCGAAAGTCCTTTGGACTGCTCCCGGGTCCAGGAGTTGACTTTGGGTCAAATGTGGCTTGGAAGAATTCGTTAGTCATTTGGATGGGGAATTGTCAGACACAAACGGATCGTTCGTCCACATGGTAAGTCAGAATTGCACACGGGGCAGACTGTTGGAAAGGTGAGGAGATGTACTTCGACATTCCAAAGAGTTTGACTTGATTTGGGGAGTTGACTTTGGTCAATCGGGGCCTAGAAGCGTTCGGTGACCTTTCGGAGTAAAACGGATCGTTCGTCCGTATCGTAAGTCAGAATTAAGCACAGGGAGGACCGTTGGAAAGGGGTTTCAGTGCCCTTCGAAGATTCATTCAGTCTCAGTCGATCTGAAGAGTTAACTTTGGTCAAATGGAGCCTGGGAGCATCCGATGACCTCCTGGTCAAGTTTCGGGGGAAAACGGGTCGTTCGTCCGCACCGTAAGTCAAAATTGCGCATGGGACAGACCGTTGGAAAGGGGATTAAGTGCCCTTTAAAGATTCATTCAGTCTCGTTTGGGATGAAGAGTTTGACTTTTGGTCAAACGGAGCCTGGGAGTGCCCAATGGCCTTTAGGTCAGTACTCGGGGTATGACTTGGGTTTGCAATGATGAAGGGAGGTGCTAGGGACCTAAGGAGAGGTTAGAGGGTATTAGAATGGGGTGTTTACATATATATATATATATATATATCTGTGTATTATGATATATATGTGTATGATATTATATAGAACATACCCTTCTAGTGCTATCAGTGGAGGTTGCACAATGTGGGTGATCTACTCACTGTCGAAAGACTATGACCACCACCATTACGTTTGCGATTTTACCAAGTCAGTATGAGAGTCCAACCTCCGATAACTAGGTTGAGGTGAGCATGCCCTGGATAATGATAGCATTATAGAGACCTGCATTTAATGAGTTATTACTCGGGGGATGGCAACATCTAATAAGTTATTACTTGGGGGATAACGACATCTAATGAGTTATTACTCGGGGTGATGGAAACTATACGCAACATATTTATTTGTTGTAGAGTATCATTGCACATATAAAAGTGTAGTTAATTATAGACATGATTGATACATTAAGTGCGAATGTTTATAAACAACTGGAGTAAAGTTATAAGAATAATAAATGATGAAATAATTACATATATAAAGATGAGAATAATTATGTACGGGTGTGGACAAATATATGTGCCTGTGGAAATAAATAAGTGGAGTAAAGTTATGTTTTAATTGTGATAATTTCACGAGATATTAATTAAGCAGTTGTGAAAGCTAATTATTGAACCAAGGGTAGATATTATACTAGGACTAGGGTAGTATAGTATTGATGTTAGTGTCAAGGCTAGTTAGGCGGGGTACCGTAACTAGGCGGGTTAAAATGCATACAGTAGGTGCGCATGTTAGATGAGGGGTGAAAGGTGACTCACGACAGTGCGCTACCGATATATATATATATATATATATATATATATAAATTGATTATATATTTTCATTTATGCATTTTATACACTAGATAAATATTTTTCAAAGGTTTTGGGATCTGGCCAATATCAAATCTGTTTCAAAATTTTTAGGTGTCCAGCCACAGGGACGCCAAGGATGATTCATCTTCCAGAGATTATGTGGCTACAGCTTATCTGGACGCTCAAAAGATTTCCTAGTAGTCGATTCTATTATTGTTATTCTAGATTAGGTCTTTTATTCTAGTATTGGTTGGGCGTGTTGCCCCTTTTTTATTCAGGTTTATGTATTTCAGATTATTTTAGTCAGATGGATTAAATGTATTGGATTTTTACCTAATGGTTTATTCGAGGACTTTATTTATTTATGTCTGCTTCAGATTTTACTTTGTGAATTCATTTATATTGGTTACTGTGTATGGGATTACTGTGGATTGATTAATATTTTTGTATGTTAATGAAAGATAAAATGTGGCATCGGCTTATTTAATTAATAGGTGGTTAGTAATTTAAAATGTTTTCGATGGTGATGATAAGAATGAACCATATGAGATTATTGTTTTATTTTAGTAGAGGATTGATCACCCATTATTAAAATAGGTGGGGTGTCATGGATGCTATCAGAGTGTCGGGTTCTAGAGTCCTTAGGATCTATGTAGACTTAATACGTTTTCAACGTTGCTTTTCTTTGTTATAGATCCCTATGCGTAGGACTGTCGATTCATATTGTGACTTACATTCTCCAACTATTGAGTATAGTTTACGGAATCATATATGTGTTCGGTTGGGCTTTGTATACCAAATAAAATAGGACCACCAACAAGGGACGTTAGGAGGACTGCAGTAGGTGAGGCTCATCCATAGCCACATAGTGTTCTGGGAATGGTGACAATCACCACTATTATTATTCAGGCATTTTACGCTGTAATAATCGCTAGGGTGCAATAGTTTCCCCAAATACCGCCATAGCAGACAGTGGCGCAAATTCAGACTCACCCAGTGCAGTCGGTAAGAAAGAGAGTCGGAAGGGCCTTTCAGAAGGGCCATTCGCAAGAATTCGAGGAAAGTGTGGAAATTAAATTGGTAAATAGAAGGAGACTATCTAAAGGTAATTGTGCATGGTGGAGTACGCTGACACTCAGGATTAAATTTTGGGCAATTTTTTTTAACTTATAGGAGTAGTGTTATATTGATAGGGGTGCGGTTAAATGAAAAATACTTTCATCAGCTGTTTGAACATAGATACGAAGGAAATTTTAGTACTTATTACAAGAGGGACAATGGTCGAACAAGAAGGAGAATTTTCCTGTTTAACGAACTTTGTACTCGACGAGGTTGATACAGAGAATAAAAAATGGGTCTTTAAGTTAATGATGGACTCATGAGTAGAATATGCCAACCTTGAGGGGGAAATTCGCTTGGACGACTTACGGTGATGTCGTCAATATCGTACTTTTGTAAGGGCAAATCAATGCTTGCTTGTGAAGGGAGTTAAAATATTGGGGAGTCAATTAGCAGGGCAAGAATGAACGTAATCACTACTAAGGCGGAACCACGTGGGAGAATAACTAAGAGAATGACCCATTTAAGAGATTCAGATCAAGGGAATTCCGACTGAGTGAATTGGGATTTTGGCAGGGCTAGAGACAAGGAGATTTTTCTGACCATTGTTTCACTTGTGGGGAGATAGTCCATAAGAAGAGGGATTGACCAAAGTGAGGCTGGGAGAAACTACAAGATGGTATCCTAGAGGTACAACCGTAACAACAATTCTCGAGTCAGTTCTGATGCGAGAATCACGTTCAGGAACCCGTGAACCAGGCAAAGCAGTTAGAAATTAAAGGTAAAATCTTTATTTTATCCTTATAATTATAGGGCATGTTTCGAGTGATATGGGTGCATCATAATATATGATTACTGTTACTAAAATTCACGGGTGAGTCGATTTTAATGGTTGCATTGGAAATATCTTTTATTATTAGGCATATATTTACAGTTGGGTAGCGGGGCTCTTTGGTGTCTCCCGCAGAGGAACGGGTAGGGACACTAAGAGGATGTTTATATTGTGTGTTTGTATTGCTCCTTTTGAGAGTTATGAGGGTATAACATATTATTATCCTGGGTATTGACTGGTTGGCGAAGGTTTGAATGTTAGTGGACTGTTATAGTAAGATTATCATATTTACTGTCCCAGGGTAGGATGTATTGTTTTGCAAGGTATCACCTGAAAGAGAGTCGAGCATGTATAAATATTATATATTGTAAAAGAGATTTCAAAAAGTATAGTTGTCTCGTTAGTTTCAATCCTAATGTGGGGACTTTACTGATGTGATTCAGGGAATATAGGGGTTACTATCGTAGAAAAGAGGTTTTAACTCATTATTGATTTAGCAAGGAGGACCTAGTGATAGTGAAAGCGTCGTATAATATAGCTCGTTGAGTGACGTGGGAGTGGATGATTAGAATTATATGTTTGGGAACAGGACTTTGGTTGTCCTGTTTATATGCTTTGGGTTTACGGATCTCGATAATTGATAATGCTAGGCAGTAATGTGACAAGGGGTTCCTTATTTGGATTCCATTTGCGAGACATATCATGCATAAACCTCAGTGAACGTCGAAAGTTAGGAGACATATGGTCAGTAGGGCATGGAACTAATACTATGGTTATTGCACATTTACATGGATAGTATTTTGAGCTAATAAATCTATTGATTTAAGGCTAGTGATGCCAGGTAGTGCTGTGTGGGGAGCAATGGGTAACATTTATACAACTAGTGGATAGTTGGGATAACATCGAGGATATTAAATTGCGATTGATAGGGTAATTGAGTATACCCTTAATGTATAGTCACGACGAGTATATGGGGCTTAGTTGGATATAAATATGTTACATATCGTATAATTGTGCATAGATGCACGAGATATATGATGTTTGAATTTTCAGTATCGTTCGCATATAGAGAGACTTGAAAAGTGTGTAGTTTTGGAGTGACGCATGGGTCACGGTTTTAGTATACCTCGAGAAAGGTAGTAAGATGTACCACATAACTTGGGAATTTGATTGTGTGGGTCGATGTAGAGTGAGACGTGGTGAAATTGTCCCCAGGTGCACCACTCATTAGAGGAAAAAGGTTATAACTAGGTGATAAAATGGCGTTTTGCAATACTTGGTAATTCCAGTGAAGGAATAGTTAAACAAATTGATGAAGTTCATTGTAGGGCCACCAACATCGCGAGAGGATTAAAATTTGATTTGAGTTGTTAGAATTTACTGACCAAGATGGAGCAAATATTATTAATTTGGCGAGTTCCACTATCGGGCAGTGTGCCTAACATTTCACAAAAGAAAGGGGATGAGCTGAAAATCTTTCACTAAGTCTTTAACTAAAAGTTAAATATTAAGTAAACTCCGAAATAAACTCGTTTGATGAAACTCCTTTTTAAAACACTACACAATATGTGTAAAAACGTATTTGAGTTGTGTTGATGCAAAAAACTGGACCGAATCCCATTTTTATGATCACAGATAAATAGATAAAAGCAATCCAATCAAGCACATGAGAGACAAATATTTTTAAAGTGGTTCGGCTATAAGGAAAAGCCTACGTCCACTGTTATTTTATTCCCAGGGGTTTACAATAGCACAATGTGGTGTAGAGAGAGAAAAAGGTGTAGATCTTGTGTATGGTGTCTCTCATCCTTGTCGGATCTCCTTGGTTCTCTTGGATCTCCCTCCTTTTGGCTAAGGGAATACATGTATTTATAGTGATGGGAGATAAAGAGATTCATTGTATGTAGACATTTATACATTATGTCTACATTCAACGAATCTAATTGTTGAATTGCTTGGTATGCTATGTGTTGTCATCTACAATATAAATGTACATTAAGGCTCATTAAATGTGCTGCCATCTTCATTAATGCACATTAAATGCATAGTTATCCTTTTGATCTTCCTGGTTGATATGCCGACCAACTCTCCTCGGGTGCCGACTAATTCTCCTCGGGTGCCGAATATTGCCACGTAGGATGACATGTGTCATTTTCTGATTGGTCCTCGTAGATGGAGAATTTTTGCATTAACAGAAGCCCCCAATGCTCTATGCTTGATGGTTTACTTGAAAGGATGGAGTATTTATTCTGCAGTGCTGCTCGGTGCTCGTGAAATTCTTGATCTACCTTCTTGATTTGTTCAACATAAAATGCATTATCTCCTAGATGACACATGATGCAGGCTGATCGGTGGTTGCTAATCTTTCTTTTGAGGAACTCCGTGTGCTATGTATCACCCCTGGGAATTTGGATGCAGCCATGCCATAGTATGCAGCTTGTCATAATCTTCAAGTATGTTGATTGGTTTGCTAGCCGACCAACTGCCTCCTGTGCCGAGCAACTGAATGATAACTTTACATGCTTGATTTTTCTGATTTATGATCCTCTGAATAATTAGTCGAGTAACATACTAGCTTTTGAACCCAACTTTTCAATCTGATTAGTACCAAGCTAGTGGTGGACTTCGAAACATTTTCATACAACTTCTTCTTCATTATTGGTCGAGACAGTAGTAGCAAAGATCTCAGTGCTGTAGATGCTGATTTTGACTTCTACCTCTGCTCGGGGACGAGCAAGAGGTTCTCTGGGATGAGCAAGAGCTGCTCGGGTAACTGTCTAAGAACAAAGAACTCAATCTGCTTTGGAGAATCAAGCCTTCCAACTAATGGCAAAGAACCAGGCCTTGGCTGAGATGTCCGAGAAGATCATGAGTCTTGAAGAGCAACTTCCTGCTCAGGGATGAGAAAAAGCTTCTCGAGGACGAGCAAGAGCTGCTCGGACAGACCATCTGTGATGAGCATCAGAATGCTGAAAGATTTTAACTTCATAAACTCCCCTTATGCTTTGGATGATCCTCCTGCTGGCGAGAAACCTGTTTCAAAAGAAGTGGGAAAGAAACCAATAGAGTAGGAATCTCAATGTAATAGTTATTATTCATTTTCATTCTCAATGTATTTTGTTTTTGAAATTATGATTTCATGGTATTTGATAAAATGTATGACTGATATTTCAATATGTTCTTGTTTGCAGTTGACAGCAAGAGAAAAACTCCAAAAGAGTCAGAAGTCAATAGAAAGCAGTTGAAACATATCTGGAGTTTGCATCAGAGGGTTGCAGACGAGCACATCAGGTCTGCTTCATATTTTTTGCAGTACAGGAGCTACACATCATCCTTTACTGCTCGTCCCGTGGTCAGCATCAGTGACCCATTGCCAGCTTCCGAGGAATCTTCACCAGAATCCCATATTCCTCTAAGTCAGAAGATGGGCAAGAGAAGAGTTCCTGCTATCTTCGAGGAGACTTCCTCTGCCGGGGATGGAAAGAGGAACAAGGCTGAAGTCCCAAAGGGGACCAAGAAAATTGATGCTGTTCCTTCTGTTGCTGTTCAGAAGGCTGCCGAGAAGCCTCCAATGGCTCCGAGCAAGAAAAGTACTTCTGTGGAAATGATCACTATTTCCCCCACCAAGGGTTCTTTGGCTGAAACTGCTGAAGTTCCACTGAGGAGATTGAAGAAATCCTCCTCGGTTAGTTTTTCTGAAGCCATTCCCCAGCTCCAAACTAGTGGAGCTGGTGTTCCAACCATCATTCCCCCGAGCTCTGCAATGAGCTCGGTAAAAACTTAATTTATTCCTGAAGTTCAAGGCATCGAGGAAAACATGCCTAGGGATATGCTGACATCCCTAGCTACTCGTCACATTGCTTCAGTAAGTTTCTTTTTATCTTGAATTTTCCCTTCTATCAATATATGTATCTCGGCACTAACTCGTCACTACATTCTTTTTTCAGCTGGTGAGTTATTTTAACACCATTGTGAAGAAAGATGAAGCGCTCAAGGCTTCAAGCTCCTTGTCTGGAGTAGAGGATGCATTCCAGGGTTTGGCCCAATCTCTGAAGGAATACCGTCAGAAGTACGACAAGGATAAAGGTGTTTGGGAGAAGAAATTGGCTGCATCTGAAGCAGAAAAAGTGCAGTTGGGAAACAAGGTGAAGGACTTGGAGAAGGAGAACAAGAAATACTCCGAGAAGCTCACTACTTTCGGGGAGCTTGAAAATAAGCTGAAATCAGCTGAGGAAGAGCTGACACTTCTGCGCGAAGCAAATCGTCAGAAGGAGGAGTTGGAGGCCATGCTGAAAGCCTCCGAGGACCTTCTATCCGAGAAGCTCTCCTCGGAGAAGATGAAGAGAAAAACAGCTGTGAAGAAATCCTTTCGGACTGGTTGGGATAAAGGATGGGATAGGGGGTAGCAGCAATGATGACCCAGGTGAATTATGGAAGTTTGAAATTCTTCCATGATGGTTGGGTTGCTGCCTTGCAGGAATTAAAGGTGAGGGAGGACTCCGAGCTATTTCAACAACATCTCCCTGGTCCTCCTCCAGTTATTGAAGATGAAGATGAAGACGAAGCTGCATCTGAAGAATCTTCAATGATTGTGGGTGATCAAATCCTTGCTCCTCAACCCAACCAGACGTCTGCTGATGAGATTTCATCTTTGCCTGCTCCTCTTGAACAAATCCCAAATCCAACTGATCAAATCAGTGTTCCCACCGAGCAACCAAGCTCCTCGTCCCAGCCTCCCAAGAAAGTCTTGGGAGACAAGGAAAATGTGTGAAGTTGTTCGGTACTATCTTTCTGTTTTTCTCCTTACTTGTACTTTGTATCTCAGATCTTTGTAACTTTTGCCTTATGATCTAATAAAATTTTAGTTCTTTCTTTCCATATGATTGTCTCTTCTTTATCTGCACTCTGTCTTGATCTTCTTTTTCTTTCTCTGTTAGTTTCTGGCCAGGATGGATCTTTTGTCTGCTAACGACACAAAGTTGATGCAGCAATGCCATGAGTATTATAAAGCTGGTCACACAGACCTCAGTACATCCGAAATTGTCGATATCCTTGGTCATGGTGCTTCAGAGCAAGCAATCGAAGCTTATCGGTACCTGAAGGACTTACTTGATAGAGCAGTGGCCAATAATGTGGCCTACTATGATATGATCGAAGAGCTTCAATATACTCTAGAAGATCTTAAGGATCAGTACAGGGAGTCAAATGCTTTGTTACATGAGGGGTATGAAAAGAAATATCAACATCTTTCTGCCGAGAAGGGCTATGACAAACTCATTGCTGGGTATGATGTCAGGGAGAGGACCCTAAAAGGTGAAGTTGAGGCCTTCAGACAGATCGCCGAGCTGCTGGAATAAGAGAACAACAATTTGCAGACAGAGTTGGCACAGTATAAGTCTGCAGCTTCATCTTCTACTGCCTTGGTACCAGTCTCCGACGAAGGGTTCTCATTCTTAGAGGTTGAGAATGCCAAATTAAGGCAAGAATTGGATACTTTAAGAAGGTATGGTATTTCTGCTACTGCTCGGGGACGAGGAAGAGGTTCTCGTGGGCGAGGAAGAGCTGCCCAGGATGTTAACGAGGAACGAAGCACTCCAGCTGCTCGGGGTCGATCAAGAACTCCTCATAGTATTGAAGAAGCTCGTACACTGTCAATATTGGAAACTCAAGCGTACCAGTTGAACGCAAAAGATCGGGCTTTGTCTGAAATGTCCAAGAAAATCCTGACTTTGGAAGATCAACTTACTTCGACGAAATCTGCTTTGAATAATAAGGATGTTTTTTCCAGGAACCTTCATGAGCAGTTAGAAAGATTAACTTTCCGATTCCATAAACAACCTCGCGAATTCTGGAATGCAGGCTATAATGAGGCCCTTTATCACTTGGATGCTCGCATTGAAAATGCCAATAATGAAGGTTATAAACAGGGATGGTTGAACGCCCTGGGTGTGCTGAAGCTCGAACAGGGGCACTACCTGTGGGATTATCATACTCCGGGGCTACTAGACTTGCCTGTACCACCCTATAAATTGGATATGGAATGGATCCCAGCTTGTGCCATTCCTCGGAGCTTAATTTCAAAATATCTTGGTGACTATAATCTTCATTCTCAAATTGAAGTATCTCGTCCCGAGCATCTCTTGGATACTCCTTCAGTAATAAATGTCAGAATGTTGAAGGACTTGAATTTTATCAATTCTCCTCAGACATTAAATGATCCTCCTGCTGACGAGGAACCTGTATCGAAGGCTGAGGGGAAAAAACCAATAGAATAGGATTTTCAATGTAATAGTTAGCACACATATGTAACTTGTAATTTATTTTGAATTTTAATGAAAGGCTTTCATTTTTTGTTTGCAAATCTGTATTGCTATTGTTTTGTACTTGTCTAACACTTTTATATTTGTGATTGCATAACAATTCTTTGTGGTTCATCGACCAATCTAGTAATAAAAAATTACAAGTATAAAAAATATTGCTCGATCACTTAATAACAAAGTAATGAGTATAAAAAATGTTAAAATTTCTTACAACCAACTAAGGTTGTTTAAATTGAGCTCGTCGACCAATTATAGTTAATGGGTTTTTATCCCCGACCAGCTATACTTGGTAAATTTTATCTTTTTCAATAAATGTGCCCGACCAACCAAGGTCAAAGATTTTTCCTCGTCGACCAACTACAGTTAGTGGGTTTTTATCCCCGACCAACTATACTTGGTTCAGTTTGGAATATTTGTTCTTCGATGAACTTTTATGTAATAACTTACTTCCCGACCAACATAAGTTGGCATTTGAGAGCATATTTTGTTTTCAAGTCAACCGAGATTGGCATTTTTAAGAATGTTGTTCTTGCCCTTTTACCAACCGGGGTTGGTCATGGGTTTGAACTATCATGCCCACTAACTCTTTTACCAACCGAAGTTGATCACATTAGTGTTCGCCTCCTAATCAAAGGAGTATAGTTTGTTCTCGCTATTTTACCAGCCAAAGTTGATCACGCTCGAACTATTAGTGTCCACTAGTTATTTTACCAACCGGAGTTGGTCACGCTAGTGTATGCCTCCTAGCCAAAGGAGTATAGTTTGTTCTCGCCCTTTTACCAACCGGAGTTGGTCGTGGGTCTGAACTATCGTGTTCTCGCTATTTTACCAACCGAAGTTGATCACGCTCGAACTATCTACTTGTTATTTTACCAACCGGAGTTGGTCACGCTAGTGTATGCCTCCTAACCAAAGGAGTATAGTTTGTTCTCGCCCTTTTACCAACCGGAGTTGGTCGTGGGTTTGAACTATCGTCTTCTTTTTGCCATCGAGCAGCGTAGTGTACAACACTAGTATTCACTGAAAAACTTTCAAACAAAGGAGATAAAAATGGTGAAACATCATCATTTTATTCATATTGATGGATCTGCTGTACATTTTACATCACTGATAATACTTGCGAAGGTGTTCAGCATTCCAAGCATTCTTGAATTCCTCTCCTTCTAGAGTTGCTATTCGGTAAGTTCCTGGTCGAACAACTTCTGTAACTCGGTAAGGTCCATGCCAATTTGCTTCCAATTTATTGTGCTTCTGAATGACCTTCTTTAGCACGTAATCTCCTTCCTTTAAATCGCATTTCTTCACCCTCTTGTTGTAGAACAAAGCTGTTCGTTGTTGATATGCAGCATTCCTAATGGCTTCTTCTTCTCTAACCTCCTTGAGCATATCCAAATCCAGTCTTCTCATCAAGTCACTGACTGGTGAATTGAAATTCATCACTCTATGTGTCGAAAGACCCAACTCGGCAGGTATTACAGCCTCACTTCCAAACGCCAGCATATATGGTGATTCTCCAGTTGCTGCTCGGGGAGTTATTCGGTAAGCCCATAATACTGATTGTAGCTCATTAATCCAGTTAGCTTTAGCCTCATTTAACCTCTTCTTCAAACCATTTAATAATGTTTTGTTCGTCACTTCAGTCTGTCCATTGCTTTGAGGATGGCCTGGTGCTGAATGAACCTTCAAAATGTTTGACTGATGACAGTAGGCGGCAAACTCCTCGTTATCGAATTGTGTTCCATGGTCTGTAATGAAGGCATGAGGGAGACCATATCGGCAGATGATGTTCTTCCAAACGAATTGGTACACCTTCTTATACGTCATATCAATCAGAGGCTCAGCTTCTACCCATTTAGTAAAATAATCCACTGCGATGACGAGGTACTTGAATCGTCCTCGGGTCGTTGGCAGTGGTCCAACCAGATCAATTCCCCACATGGCAAATGGCCAAGGGGAAGTTATGGGTGTCAATAATGCTTGTGGAGTTCGTCGGATGGAGGAAAAACGTTGGCACTTGTCACACTTCTTGGCATAGGCTATACAATCAGCTCTCATCGTTGGCCAGTAGTATCCTTGCGTCATCACCCTTTGCAAAAGTGTTCGACCCGCTACATGGGCTCCACAAGACCCTTCATGGATCTCTTCAATCAATTCTTTCACCTCGGAGGGATGTACACATCTTTGCAAACCTGCCATAATTCCTCGTCTATATAAAACACCATTAATTTGTACATACCGAGCAGCTTTAAACTTCAATTTCTTGGCAGCGATCTTGCCCTCCGGTAATTCTCCTTTCTCGACATATGCCCTGATGGGATCCATCCAAGATGGTCCTAAATCAAGGGTAATAATATTCATCGTCAGGTCTTTATCGATGCTCCGACTTTTTAATACTTCAATTGGTATCGTTCTTCGCATCTCGGTACGAGTAGCTGATGCTAATCGGGCCAGTGCGTCTGCTTGTGCATTCTCCATTCTTGGTATTCTGATCAACTGAATGGCATCAAATTCTGCCAACAACTCCATTACCTTTGCATGATGCTTGACCATTATTTCTCCTTTAACTGCATACGTTCCCATTATCTGATTCACAATTAATTGAGAATCACTAAATACCATCACTTGTTGTGCTTCCATAATCTTTGCTAAATTAAGACTTGCTATTAAGGCTTCATACTCAGCCTCATTATTGGAAGCTTTGAATTGGAATCGTAAGGCATATTCCACGTCAATCTCGTCTGGGGTGTTCAAAACGATCCCGGCTCCACAACCTGTTGTGCAAGATGACCCATCTACATACAATCTCCACGTAGGTAACTCGTCTTTAAAATTCTTATCTGACAGCGTTCCTCGGTGAAATATTTGCTGTTTTGTTTCATCCTCCCCTGGTATTTTTCGCTCCTCGTCGACCATCTCTTCTCGCCCTTTTACCAACCGTAGTTGGTCTGGGTTTGAATTTGATGATCTTTCTACATCCACAAGCCCTTTTACCAACTAGAGTTGGTCTGGACTTATGTATGTTGATCCTGTAACATCCACAGGTTGGTCAGCGAGCAACTTTTGTTCCTCGGGGGTATCAGGATATGTAAACTCTGCTATAAAGTCTGCTACAGCTTGCCCTTTTAAGGATGATCTGGGTTGATACACAATGTCATATTCACTGAGCTCTATTGCCCAGTACATCAGTCTTCCTGATTTTTCTGGCTTATGAAGAGCTTGTCTTAATGTCATATCGGTATACACGATGATGGTATGGGCCTGGAAATATGGCCTCATTCTTCTACTAGCTTCAATTAATGCTAATGCCAATTTTTCCAACTTTGGGTACCTGATCTCTGCACCTCGAAAAGCCTTACTTGTGTAATAAATTGGCTTTTGGACTCTATTCTCCAATCTGATCAATGCCGAGCTGACCGCATTTTCTGATACTATCAGGTATAAGTACAACTTTTCTCCCATCACTGATCTGGACAGCAATGGAGGTGTTCCCAGATATTTCTTCAAGTCTTGAAAGGCTTTTTCACATTCATCATTCCACTCGAAAGTTTTTCGGAGTGTTTTGAAGAATGGCAGGCACTTATCAGTTGCTCGAGATACAAATCTATTGAGCGCTGCAACTCGTCCTGTAAGACTCTGCACTTCTTTCTTCGTCGTTGGAGATCGCAACCCTAAAAGATCTTTGATCTTTGCTGGATTTGCCTCAATGCCTCGCTGGTTGACGATGTACTCGAGGAACATTCCTTCTCGTACTCCAAAGGTGCACTTTGTCGGATTGAGCTTCATCTGGTATTTATCCAGTTGATCAAAGATCTGACCTAAGTCAACTAGATGATCAGCCGCTTTCTTGCTCTTTGTCAGCATATCGTCAACATAGACCTCCATATTGCAACTGATTTGTTCGGCAAAAACCTTGTTCATCAGCCGCTGGTATGTCGCTCCTGCATTTTTCAAACCAAAAGGCATAACATTATAACAATAAGTTCCCCTAGGGGTAGTAAAAGAAGTGCTTTCCCTGTCTTCAGGTTTCATTTTGATCTGGTTGTATCCAGAGTAAGCATCCATGAAACTGAGTAGCTCGTGCCTCGAGGTAGCATCCACCAGTTGGTCAATTCTGGGCAATGGGAAGTGATCCTTTGGGCAAGCCTTGTTGAGATCAGTGAAATCAACACACATTCTCCATTTATTGTTTTTCTTCTTTACCATCACCACATTTGCCAATCAGTCCGGATACTTCACATCTTCAATGAATTGAGCTTTCTGGAGCTTGTCGACCTCCTCTTGAATAGCTTGATTCTTCTCGGGGCTAAATACCCTTCTTCTCTTCATTACAGGCTTGATCTCCTTATTCACATTGAGCTCATGACATAAGAAGTTTGGATCTATTCCTGGCATGTCTTCGTGACTCCACGTAAAATTTTTCTTTCTGTTTCTCAAGAAAGTTATCAATTCCTGTTTTATTGAAGCATCCAACGATGAACCTATCTGGGTTACTCGTTCAGGGTGCTCGTCGTCCAGAATAACATTTTCTGTAGATTCTACCACCTGTCCTTTTACAAGTTGGGATTCATCTCTGGGATCGAGAGTTTCAATCTCTGTATCTTCTTCCACCTGGTAGGTAGTAGTCTTTTTCCTTGATTCTTCAAGTTCCTCTTACTCGGCAGATGAATAATAGCATTCTCGAGCTACTTTTTGATCACCTTTCACCACTCCCACTTCGAAATTTGTTGGGAATTTTAAACATTGATGTACTGTATATGGGACTGCTTCGAACTTCTTCAAACCAACTTTTCCCATGATGATGTTGTAGGCTGACTGCACATTCTTATCCATTACAAAGAAGCGTATTCTTTCTGTTCGACAAGCAGTCCAAGTTCCAATGAATATATCCAACTTGATCGTCCCAAGTGGAAAAACTTTCTCGCCAGTAAAACCCAAAAGAGGTCTGTGATAAGGCTCCAATTGAGATAACTTCAAATTTAAACTGTCAAAGCATGAATAGTACATGATGTCTGCCGAACTGCCATTGTCTACCAGCACCCTTGAAATCACTACTTCTTTCATCCTCATTTTGATCACCAAAGGGTCGTCGTGAGGGTAAAGAACACCTGCCAGGTCATTTTTTTAAAAGCCAATAACCAACTTCTCTTTGTTTACCTTCCTCGGACAATCCTCCTCGGCCAAATTTATTCGCTGAATGTACGAGCAAGCTTGTGCCTCTCCGAGGTAAGCTTTTATTTCTGCAGTAAGATCTTCTCCTCCTGCATCTCCTCCTGTAATAACATTACAATCAAATGACCCAAAATGTATGGAAAATACCTCTCGTTCCGTCTGCCTTGGTTTCTAGGGAAGATCGGGGTCATCCTCGGCATCATCTTCGTGGTTTCTCTTCTTTTTCTCCTCTGCTCGACGAGGAGATCTAGACCTCTCTCTATTTCAATCATTATTTCTTCTTTCACCTCCCCGATCAACATATTTTGCTAGCTTTCCTCTTCGGATGAGTGTTTCAATCTCGTTCTGAAGAGCTATGCAATTTTTAGTCATATGGCCATGATCTTTGTGGAACTCGCAATATTTGTCCCTGTTCCTTGCATCAGGATCTGACCTCAGTTTCTTTGGCCACTTTACTTCCTCGCTATTCTTGATTTCTTCCAAGACATGATTAATACCCATTTTCAAGGGAGTGTAATTATCGAATTTCTTCAGGACTTCCCATGATGACTTATTATTTCTGGAACGCTTGTCGCCACCATTGCCCTTATGCTCTTTATTTTTAGACTTGTCGACGTCCACCTTGGTGTCTTTATCTATATTCTTCTTTGCAGCCATAGCTTCCTCGGCATTCATGATTTTGGCCGCTTTTGCCATCAATTCTGACATAGTTTTAGGTGGATCTTTCGCCAAGGTGTAATACAACTTATTAGGCAACAACCCACTCATCAAGACGGTGATTGCTGTCTTCTCCTCGTAATCTATAACTTCCAGCTTCTCGTTATTGAAACGGGTTATGTAATCTTTAGTACTCTCACCAGATTTTTGTCTAACACTTAGCAAGTGTGCTACTCGTTTTACTGGCTTTGCTCCAAAATAGAAATTGCCGATGAACAACTCAGCCAACTGAAAGAAAGTTGAAATCTTACCCTGAGGAAGATTGTTGTACCATATCTGGGCAGCTCCAGTAAGAGTTCCTGAGAACTCTCTGCATCTCATCTCGTCGGTAACAACATAGATATCGGCGGCAGCTTGATATTGCTCTATATGAAGGACAGGATCTGTCTTTCCATCATATTTAGGGTTCACTACTGGTGCTTTAAACTTTGACGGTGTAGGAAAATTCACAATGGCCTAGACAAAAGGTGTCCCTTGAACAAAAGTTCGTTGTAGGGGATTCTTCGCCCTAGTCATTTCTCCCAATTTATCCTCCAATCGCTGAAGGGACCCTTTTCACGCTTCATTTCCTTCCTCGGGCGTATTGGTTTGAGCAATAGATCGTTTTGAAGTAGCCTCTTGAGATTTATCTTGACGAGCAACTGGTCGTGATTATGCTGATCCTTCTCTGAGATCAGATGGTTGTCGAAAACTCCTCGATATGGTCTTAGGTGGACTCCTATTCCTCTTAGGGCCTAATCGACTGAAAGGAGACACCCTACTCAGTCTTTCTAAGGCACTGGGTCTTTCTGGAGAGAGAGTGATACGTTGATCAGTATCTGTAGCCCTTATTGACGAAGTTTGCCCAGGTTGATAAGAGAAATCATCAGACTCCTCATTACGATATGACTCAGTACGTCTGGATCGTGAAGAAAGTAAATAAGTTTGCCTCTGACCACTTCGGTGTCCTGAACGTGCAGGTGCACCGCCACGAAGGGTTTGTATAAGTTGCCTCATTGTGTCTTGCATGGCGGTTTGTCCTTGAGCCAGATTCGTCATAATTCCGGCCAGATCTGGAGGTGCAGAGGGATTTGGAGGATTTCCAGCATTTCCAGCGTTTTGATTGCTAGATTCTGGATTATCCGCCATTGATGATGAATGATTTTTGGTGAAAAACGATAATAACAATCGGTTCCCACAAACGGCGCCAATCTGTTGATGTAAAAAATTAGATAGCTCTAATTATTCAATCACAGATAAATAAAATGAGACAAAGATTTTAAAGTGGTTCAGCCTTATAAGAATGGCCTACGTCCACTGTTATGTTATTGCTGAGTGTTTTGGGGAATTCTCGAATACAAGCTATATCAAGAAATTCCGGTCCCTTTGAATGAGGGTGATACAAGGTATTTATAGCCCTTAGGCTGTACATGAAAGGGTGTTACATTAAATGATACACATATGAAAGGGTAATTCATTTAATGTTCTTCAAACGTGCGCGTCAAGATGATAAGCATTCAATGAATAGTTGAACTGTTGATTATCTGGCAATTAATGCTGTGGTCGAGGTGCAACTCGAACCGCCTTAGTTGCTCGTCGTCCAAAAGTTCCTCGTAGCATTGGAGTTCCTCGGAGGATAAGAGTTCCTCGGAGGGTTGGTGTTCCTCGGAGTGAGTATGTTGGTCGGGGAAACAATCTTCCTCGTTGCTATTGTGCCACGTAGATCGACACGTGTCTTCTTATTATTCGTCCACATCAGCATACTAATTTTGGTGTCAACAAGTTGGATGTTAGATTTGGTAGATAAATTACCTTATGTTTTTAAAATAAAAACCTATATTAATTCTTTGAATATAAACCACACCATATAAGCAATAAGAATAAGAATAGTAAGTTTAACACGGTATTTTATAACGTGGTAAAATCTCAAAATCAGGGAAAACATCCACGATTTCCTCTATGGACTAAAACAAAAAATCCACTATAAACAAGTATACAAGATTTACAAGAACTTAAACATTCACACAAGATACTAAACTAAAGAATAAAATATACCTACTGAGCGAAAATCTCCTCCATGGTAATTATGTTTTGGCTTTGATCACCCGGCAGTTACTTTACGTTAATCCTTACTCCTTGCTTTGATGGACTCAGTCAACACAAAATCTCTCTAATGAACAACATTTTTACTAGGTGTTCATGTGAGAGTGTTTCTAACCGTGAAGTGGAATAACACATGCAATATGATACTCACGTCTCTCAATAGAATTATACGGATAGATCCTAATGAATTGCAAAAGTCTATATGAAATGCATAGATTCAGTTTTCTTAAAAATCACACTTTTGTTGCAAAAGGAATATTTTAGATTCAAAGAGAATCTTTTAAAAAAATAAATCAAAAGTTTCAAACACTTTATTTATGTACAAACTAATTTCACAAACTATGAAACTAAGTTTTTTGAAACAGAACTTCAGATCTAAAATATGAACAGTTTTGAAAATCTCTTTTTTTAAGAAAATTGAAAATGAGAATTGAATCTTAAAAGAATATACAACTAAAGAACCAGCTCCAATCAACAGAAGGTAAAAGAAACCCTAAAAAATACGTGAAATGTATCTATGAGTATCTCTCATAGTTTCTAAGAAGAAAAGTGAGATTTACAGTGAGACTGGGTTCCTAAGCGAGATTAAGTATGAAGAGTTTCTTCAGACTTTGCAAATACCCAAACTCTCAAGAAAAACCTAAAGATCCAGCACTCAATCGAATATTTTCTGGTTTGAAATAACTGGGAATATGTTTGGTTTAGTGTTTGGGAGAAAACGTATAGATTTGTAATCATTGATCCCTAGTTTTCTCTCTCTCTGCCTAACCTTTATCTTTTCTCTCTTTACTCTCTCTTCCTTTTTTTTCGCTAAAAATGACGAACTCTCAAAAGTTCTCTAATGTTACATGAGGGAGTCTTATTATACCTAGGTTAGAACATTCTGGATGATTAAAGTGTTTTGGACCGCTGAGATTAACACGTTGTTTTGAATTCTAATTTAACAGTTATTAAAGGATCGCACAACAACTTACTCTCATTAGTCAATACAAACCTCATAAGGATTAGCTCAAAAAACGTGCAGTTCGTAGATTAATTTGGATCTAATGGTTATAAAATGATCGTTAAACTGTGACAGGCAACAAACACAGAAGGAACCAACCAGAAGCCAACACCTGGTGCAATGTAATCCGTTATAAAATGCGTGTTTTTAAGTTCTAAACAATACAAGTTTCTACCCCAAAAGTCTCGATCAATTTTATATTCTACCCTAAGAAGTTTTTAAGGAATAAAAGTATTTCAATTTTAGCCCACAAAATTTAAAACCATTATTTTAAATGTTTACAAAAATCATTCCAAATGTTTTAAAAATTCCTAAAAATATTTAAACACATGTACACACACTCACACTAAAGTATGCATGAATTGTGTCCCATTAGTATGTTCAGTGCAATATATAACTTCCCTTTTACGTAGTGAGGATGTATTGGACATGATCAATGTTTCAAACCATGGAGAAGATTGCTCAAGAGAAATCTAACCTATTTTTTCACCATAACCAAACTAGTTAGAACTCCTATATGATACAAACTCAAGTAAGTCAACCATATAGCGTGTTCTCAATATCCCACTTTTGATATTGGAGACAAAATTCCCTTGAGTAACTTGTACTCGTGGGTAAAAAAAAAAAACCTAAATTTCATATACAAAAGAGTTATTTACCCTTTCCCATCCTAAAATCTAAAAGAAGATGAAAAAAATACATAACTAAACTATCATACAGACCATTACCCTAAAGACGAAAAGTTGTACAACGATTTTGTAATGCCTGAAATATAAACACTCAATGGACATATTAGATGAGTCAAGATGAGTTAAGATATAAAATCTAAAGCCAGTTACTCAAGTTATTCTCCCAAATTTTTTCTCAAATTTACAACAGGGTAAAAGATATATATATATATTATACATGCAATTATTTTTAGGTCTAAAACACCTAAACGAGCCCATAAAGCCTCCCGTACTGCCTCCTAATTATTTTTATTCTACAAGTATATTTACAATTGAGTCACGCATTATATATTAATTATTCACTACATATGAAATTATTAGGAGAGGCCTTAAGGAATTAAACTTGAATGATACTAATGCACATAATATAATAGATTATAATGGAAAAGGAGAATCCATGTGGCCGACTCCATATGATGGGATTAAGGAAAGGATGATGACATGAAATTGTTTTCTATTGAAATTATTCAACATATAAAATCAATCTCATGTGATTATGAAATAATAACAAATTACTTATTCACAACTAATTAATTAAATTCACCAATTTAATTTAATTCCTACGAATTTTATTTTATTATGAAAATGGTTTTATTTCATTCCAGAAAAAAATACGGGGTATTACAATCAAATTTTATCTTTTTAACCTAAAACATGCATCTAGGTGATAAACAGATAAAATAAAGAAATCAAACACAATACACCGATGTACGAGGAAAACCACAAAAGAAAAAACTTAGGACAACCTAGTCAAATAATTCACTATAATGCAGAATTATAAAAGTTGATGGTAGAATTACTCAATGACTCGATCCCACAAGACTTGACACACTTTAATCTTCGACCGCTGATCCACAGTGCAACGCAGGAATCTACCTATGTAAGCTTCCATAATGCAGGAGTCTACATACTTCTTGGTATCCACCGATGAGGCTTAACAACCATCTATTGATAGGAACATGGAATCCATTTCCTCTTCACTACAACACCACAAACACAGAGTCTAGTGTGTATAAACAGCGAGTACGTAGTCCACCATACGAAACACATTATCTTCAGATGTAGAGAATCAAACCTTAGTGACCAAACTAAAGATCTCAAACCGTGTGTATATGAATAACTTGGAACTTTAAGCTCAAGTGGTAAAACAAGGGTTTTGGAACTTTGGTAAATAGGAAGGAAAATATTTTTTGCAAAATGTTCTTGAAAAATCCGAGCCCAACATGCCTTAAATAGTAAAAATACGAATTTTCAGGAGACAAACTCGTTCGAACAAAAACATCAGGTCATTTGAACGAGATTAGTTTTTTCCTTTTAACAAAATTCCATTTCATTCAAACGAAACTATTTTCTCATTCAAACACCTTCGAACGATCTTCTAACAATATATGTAATCATTAGCAGATGAATCTCGTTCTATGGTCGTTAGATGGTCGTTCTAACGAGATCTTAATGTCATTCTAACGAGATTAGACGTCCTGCGAACAAAAATTCCATTTCGTTCTAACGAAGTTAATTATTTTTTAAAAAAATATTTTAAAATTATTCCAAATGATTTTTATGTTTAAAAACAAGCACCCTCAAAATATCCAAGGACTCGTATTCAATATGCATTCAAACTTATGAGATCCTCGGTAGATGTGAAAATAAACTTTGTACTAAACTCGACACGATGTATCTAATCTTTGAAGCTTGGCCGCCATGTCTTTATCAAACATGTCATTAGATTATGGGATCAACAACACAAAGTCTATCCTATGACTCATTTGTTTTGTTCGAAATAATGCCAATTACATACAAACTGACTTGATTGGAAATTTATCCTTACTATGACCCAGCCACACGAGTTCACTATGACATGGGTACGTTTATAAGAACAACTTAGACTTACTCACATACTCGACTCCTTCAAACTACGCCTCCTTATTCTTTAAAACCTTTTTCGTGACCACTGTTAGATGCCTTCCAACTTCCATAAAATGCACACACTTCCCACGTCTCGGTATCCCACTGATCTTACTTGTCTCGTGATAAGTCCAACCACTACACAACACAAAACATGGTCTCCACCTCTTTAAACACTCACAGTATGAAGAGCAAACATCTATGATGCAACACATAAGATATCTTAAATAGACATGTAGATATAGGATTTTTGTATCTCTAACTTGGTTGTAAATTAAGGTTTGAAGGCTTTTGTATTTTGATAGGAAAGTAATTTTCTCTAAAATTCTCAAGTAAAAATATGATAGGCATGCTTATTTATAGAAAACATGAATTTCGAGGTGGCAGAATCTCATTCAAATGAAAACTACAGGTTCATCTAAATGAAGTGCACAATCTTATTTGAACGAACATAAACTCATTCAAACGATAGTGCCTTTTTTTAAACCACTTTCGAACGACCGTTTAACAATATTTCCCTAAAAAGATGATAAATCTTGTTGCAAGTCTGTTTGAATCTCGTGTTCGAACTGCCTAAAAAATTCGTTCAAGCGATTTAAACAAAAAAAAATCTTTTAAATTTTTTTTACGAAAAGGCCTCAAAGAATATTTTGAAAACATAATAAACATGTATTCATACCTCATCAAGATCCCTCGGATGTTGAAGAAGAAACTTGGCATGAAACACGATATGTACTCGATGTTGCTTTAGCTTGGTCGCTAAGGTCTTCAATCACACATCATTGGCTTGAAGGACAAACAACTAAAATCCTAACAACCTATGACTCAAATAAGTTTTATCCAAACACGAAATAAAGATAATACATACAAATTGACTCGATTAAAAAATTTGTCCTTACAATATGATTAGATTCTACCATCTTTAAAGCAGTCGTTAAAACGCTCATTTTTGAATCACTTCAATAATTCTATGAATTTATGATTAGATTATACCATCTTTAAAGTAGTCATTAAACCGCACGATTCTGAATCTATTCATCAAATCCAATGACTAAGTTTGTAATCACAGCAGTCTACATTTGAACATTATTCAATAGATTATCCAATTTATTGTGGATATAAATTATTAAGACAACATGTGTGTATTTACACATCCATGACAATTAAATGAAGAAATCAATTGTGCATACTCATGCATCAATGACAATTAAATGTAGATTTTTTCCAAAATAAATTGAAGTAGACCAACATTTAACTTATTGCCTTCTTGATATCACTCTTATTAAAGATTCGTAATTTCTTCATGATTAATGATCACTAAAATATTAATAAAAATTACAGAAATGTCAAATTTAGTGTACCATTAAAGAAGAAACATTAATGCTGAGCGTCTTGCACCGAAAGTGATATATGCGTCCAATGTATATTCAAAAAGTTTCGAGTCAGTAATTGTTAAATTAATTCTACCCGCTTCAAAGTTGAAAAGGTGCATTGTAAATAATTTAGGAACAATCACCAAACAAACGTTTCACTATTATGAAAAAATGGCTATTGGTAGATGTAATAAGCCATTCATTTAGGGAAACGCTAAGCGTAACAAATATTTACAATAAATTTTGTGTGTCAAATGTATTAAAGTGTTGTACTTTTAGTGTATGTACAATGTTTTAATGCACTTGGTACACAAACTTAGTGTAAAAACTTAGTACATATATCACTACTCCTCAATTAATTATTAGGTATTCACATTCTATTTCAATTCCCAGATATTCATAAAATACCCCTCCGGACCATTCTAGTTACTCAACTAAACATAAAAATCCAAGAGGTCTGTGTAATACCCCGTATTTCTGTTTATTTATGATTTAATTGATTGGATAATTAAATACAAAATATGTTATATTTAAATTACAAGAATAGAGTAATTTAATGGGCTTTAATATTTAAATTACGTGAGTGAAGTAATTTAATAAGACGAAATTATAATTATAATTATAATTATTGATTGATTGTATAATAATCGTGATATTTCTATATTAACAAAGGGATAGAGACTGATTAATGTGTGATTTAATTTAACTATGAGTGAATAGTAAATATACGTCATAGCGAGTGATATGGGCGTATTTTATGTTATCTCATCGAGAATCGCACGTCAGACTATGTTAAGGTGAGAAAACGAGAAAAAAATATTTTAAGGGGCTCGGATGATAATTTAGAGGTCATAGATGAGCCCGAAAGGGGCGAATTAGTCAAAATAGTATACCCGTAGATGTCAATTGAGTCACGAGTCAATTTTGGGCCAAACTGGCACCTTATGGGGGTAATTTGGTCATTCTAAAAATAGAGGTTAAAGGAACTACGAAAATTAGAGTCCTATATCTGATAATTAGAATTGGGTATTAGGGTTCATAACTCAAAAAGCTTAGCGAAGTCATTAAAGGGTAAAGAGAGACCGTTCCCAAGAGCTAAATAAGGGTTTGCGAAGGATTGTAAGGTGTTCTTGCATCCCAAGCACATTGGGAGTGAAGATTTAAAGGGAAGCACATCAAATCATCATCTTCATCACGAAATCAGACCACCTCTGTATAAGGTAAGCGGTTTATGGCAAAATTAAATTGATGTTATAATACCCCTGCGTAGGATCTTTATGAATAGTTGCTCATATGAATATTCTAGGTGAAAATGAATGATTTAAATACATGTTGTGTAGGAAATCGCTTGTAGATTGTATGAACAACTATAGAGGAATATAAATCAGTGTTTTCATGATCATTTTTACGAAATATAATCTGGATTAATGAGGATAATTTATGAAGAACATGCATATCTAGGGTTTTTGATGATATTTAGATTTGAGTGGTTCTTGAATGAATTTCATAAAGATTTGATGATGTATTTACGTTGGAAATAGTCTCTATACATGTAGTGGATGTTTGTTCATGTTGGTAGAGATTTTCATAAGGTTTAATGAGGTTTTGAAAGATCTAACTTGGTGAAAACCGTAACTGGACATAGCTAATATCTGGGCGATTGATCGATTGACCTATGAATGTCGATCGATTGACCAAAACCCTTCGATCGATCGACTAAAGTTGAATTGAGGCTCTTTTGTATATTGATGGTTATTCGATTCCTAACGATATAGGGGAACCTTAGGGATGATATTATACCTAATTAGGGACTTAGGAAAGACTGGTAGGTATATTGTTAAGTCCGATAGAGTACTTTAGAGTGAGACTTAAAGTATGGACCAATGAGGATAAATCGAGTGGGATGCGTATCGAGAAATGCGTGGCATGAGTTATGGAGGGAGAGTAAACATTTAATCCATGATGCATACCAGTAAAGTAAGTTAGGCTTAGCTACCAAAATTAAAAAGGGGTTAACTAGGTCCCTTAAAGTTTGGTGAATACTCGAGGAAATGCGATAAAAAGAGAAATAAAAAATACAAGGTACGGTGAGTATTTGAGAGAAATATACTACGTACTAATGTAAAATTTTAGGTCATGTGTATACCTATGAATTTTGTACTTAGGTTGGGTGAATACCTACACTATCTATATGATATTGGAATCGAGGATTAGACGGGACCAATATTTTACAATTTCATTTACATTTGAAGTCGAGGATTAGACCGGGCCAATGTAAATGGTAGGAGAATTGGAGTCGATGATTAGACCGGGCCAATACTCCTTATAGCATATATTGTGTGTGAAATATATACTATATAAATAATCTACTTGGGTAGAATGGTAGATGATGATATGATGTGCATACATCTAAAAAATAAACAATTTAGGATAATCGGAGTCGATGATTAGACTGGGATAATTATCCTTATAGTCTATATTGTGTGTGAAATATATACTATATGAATAATCTACTAGGATAGAGTAGTAGATAATTAGATGACGGGAATACATCTAAAATAGTAATCTAAGTGGAGAAAGCTTAATTGAAAAAACATAATATTAGATAGTGATCATCTAATGAATAAGATTAAGTGGTCAGAGTTAACATTCAAATCAGAAACTAACATATGTGAAATGTTACTTGGGAATTTATTAACAAAATGAGAAGTGTTAATGAAACTTAGTACTGTATGGGAGGTACGGGAACTTAGACGCGTGGATAAGATCAGACGAGTACTATAATCTAAATACCTTGGGTATTTGTAGCTAAATAGGCTAAGTATGGAACGTTAGAAGTGCACTATAGATGAGAGATGAGGAAACTCAAGGGAATGTGCGTGAACCTAACATGTGTAATTGATAACTGATCTTTACTGCAATAAGTTACTTGCTAAATATTTTCAAAACGTTTTGAGTACTAACTCTTGCTATGTAAAATATTTTTAAAACCTCTTAGGTGTCCAGCCACAGGGACGCCAAGCGTGAATTCATTCTAAGGATTTCGGAGCTGCAGCACAGGTGGATGTTGCTGGACATTGATTAGACGCTTCTTTTATCATTTCTGATCTAGTGTAGGATTTCAGTTTCATTATGGACATGCTGTCCCACTATACTTTCTTTAGTTAGGATTTTGATATTTGTTGGTTTTTGGCCGATGGTTTATTCGGCAAAACTTGTTTACCTTAGTTTATATTTTCAGACTTCTATGTTGCTATTTATTTCATACATTGTTCCGTATGTTGTTGTATGTTTAATGAAAGTTAAAATTTAGCACTAGTCTAATTTCACCTAGGTGGTTAGTAATTAAAAAGTTTTTGACAATGATGCTAAGAATGAACCAACTGAGAAGCCTATTTTAATTTGATTTAGGACTGATCATCCGGGATTTAATTAGGCGGGGTTTCACAGTCCGAGGTTCCCAGATAGTAATTCATTATTTCAACTATTTTATTTTTTTGAAAAATTTATAAGAAAATTTATCTGCAAAAATAAAATACTCATTATCAAGCGTCAATTGTGAAGATGGTGGTCTTAAGGTCAATGTTAAGTAAATAGATTCCATGCATATGCATGGTGTATCGTTCAAGTAGATAACAAGGGGTCTTTCAAGTTCTAAAGATGAACCCATAGATGGCCACAAATCCCCAAAACTCTCACTGTGGATAATGGACATTCACCAATCCAAATTAGAAACAATAAGGACATTGAATGCGGCTAATTATTTAAAAATCCAAATTCGTAAGTTCGGTTTTGAACTCTGAATATGCATTACTATTAAATTACTTTTAATATCTTGTTGATCACACAAAAATACAAAAACTAATTATGTGTTAATCTTTCTTAAGATTGTTAAATATATTATATGTATTTTGGGGGAATCGAATATAAAATATATTCACATGAATAAATATTCATACAAAAATAAAAATTACTTTTAATATGAGATGTCAAGTCTTGCGTTTCACACAATTTTCTTAAGACAAATTTTTCCCATTTTCGGTGTCCAAGGTTTGATGAATATTTGTCTCCCAAGATAGAATGATGTATTCATATTTATAGAATCGATACTTAAATCTATAAAGATCTGATGAATCCAAATTCTATGTTGAATTATCTCATGAATTGACTTAAGAAGAGAATTCAAATTGACAAAGATTTGACTTTCAAAACTAAAAGATTGTTGAGAATGAAGGAGGGGTGTTCAATTTATAAAAAAATAGACACCATTTTGGGGTAGACACACTCTTTCATGAATAGTTATGTCTTTTCTGAATGGTCACAAACTTTAATGAACGAGCTCATCTTTTCATGAAGCTTCGTGTCTATCAAAAATAAATTTAAATATAATTTTCACTCAAATAAAATTATTATTATATTATAATAAAATAATTTCCAGCAACCAACACTGGAAATATCTTTGTTAGAAATGTATACTAACAAAGTAAATGTAATATAAAAGGTTAAATTGCTCGAAATAAAGAGATGACGAGTATATACAAACAAAAAGTATTTTTCATTATGTTGTGTGACACACTATGTGTCATGTTTACACTGATTAGTGATTTCAATGATAATCAAGAGAGAAAGATGCGCTAATTATGTGAACAAAACCGATTTTACTCGATAAGTACTTTCATAGTAAGGTTGTTTGTTTCCACTCATTGGAGATTCTATAGATATAACAAGGTGTTGGCATGGCCAACGGTGACACGACACATTAGTGTGTCGTGCAAACTGAATCATAATCTTGAGTAGGCATAGAGTTACTCCAAAATGTTTAAAGAAAAGAATGATTTCAAACAATGGTCTATCTTCGTAATATTGTTTTTAATACAGAAGCTTTGATAGTGTTAATAGAAAGAAAACATGGTGATAAATCCTTAGACTCTTTAGATATTAATGATAAGGAACAAGAAAAAAATAATTTTTTCAATAAGTCCATGTGTGTTACAATTATTAATATAGATACATGAATATAAATACAGTTACACTTAGTAATGTAAATACAGTTACAATTGCAATTGTATATACATTAATAAGTATAATTGTATTTACATTAATAAGTGTAATTGTATTGCTTGCATTTATTATTAATTAATTAAAAAATTTAGTAGTTCAAAATATTAGTAAAATTACTGCTTGAACTAATTATATTGAAACAAATTTTTAAGAAATTTATTAGCTGACAATGCTAAAGAGAATTGATAAACTTCTTCACAACATAACAGTTGAGTTAGGAACTTGTGAGCACGTTAGGACGTGCATGTAAGTAATCTCCTCGAAGAGGATAAAAAAGTCCAACTTATTATATGGCATAGCACCCACTTTTATTTAGGTTAACGATTAACAAATTATCAGTGTCAAAAGACCAATATTCCCATCAAATCACAGCCAACCAAAAATGAAATTTAATATCACAAAGACTAATTTCTGGGGGAGCATAGTTTATTGCAAAGTTGTATAACATATAAGTCGTCAGATTCTTTGATCAAAATATAGGTGTGACACCCCGCCTAATAAGATACCGGGCGATCACTCCTATATCAAATTTTAATAGGAGTCTCATATGGAACATTCTTAGCATCACTGTCGAAAATCCATTTAATTACTAATAACCTATTAGGCCGGTGTCAAAATTTTACTTAACTACTCTTTTTAACAACTACAATTTAAAAACATCCACACAAATTTTGCGAAAATAAAACCGAAATGAAATAAAATAACCGAACACCCGGTCAAAATATACAACCATATCGAATGCTGTACTCAAAGAATAAATAAATGCAATTGGACCATTGGCCCGAATGTGTATACAGTACCTCCTATCTAGATTACAAGGATAGAAGCGTCCACTGAGAACCTGCACGCATCCACAGCTACTGCAGCTGACGTTTGACTCGAAAGAAATGTCATCCAGGCGTCCCTATGTCTGGACACCTATATAATATATATATATATATATATATATATATATAGCAAGAAAGGGAAAAGTAGATAAACGGGTCAGAGCCCGAGTTTTGAAAATATTTAGCAAGTGCATAAATGCCTTATTTTTAGAAAAAGGTTTTATCTCATATTTAAATTTGGTATCGCACTCCCATGAGATACCCCTCACCTCTCCACTAACAGTGCACTCCTAGCGCATCCCTCTAAACATCCTAGTCAAGCTACCCTGCTAAACTAGTCTATCACCCAACCACTATCAACCCTAGATAGTCCAAGAAATGTACTAAGGGCTAAACTTCTCCCCAGTCTCAACACTAAGCCATGTTCATGCGTGGGGTGTCTCGCAAAGCGAAATCCAAACAAGGAACCCCCCCGATACACTACTACGCGGCAAGGTCGATCGTCGAGATCCGTCAGTCCCTCAGTACGGAATATATATAAATTTATATAAACTATAAGAATTACTAATATTAGAGCACTAAGGATTAAAATTCTCCCCAGTCTCAACACAATGCCATATTCGTGCGTGGGGTGTCTCGCAAAGAGAAATCCAAATAAGGAACCCCCCGATACACTACTATGCGACAAGGTCGATCGTCGGGATCCATTAGACCCTGGACACTCGATTTATCCATATATATACATATTACCATATACATCCAGATCTATCTCTTGGAATGAGAATTCATTTATTTTATTTCCATTTATCTCAAAACTTTTCCATTTCCCTTCTCATATTCAGGAAATGTATGTAAAAGCCAATTCATTATCATGAATTGCTTTAACAAATCACATAACTTTTTAAAAGCCAGTTTTATTATCATAAAAATGCTTTTCCGTTTTAAAACATCCCATTTCCCTTCTCATATCCAGGATATGTATTTAAAAGCCATTTTTATTCTTATAAAAATGTTTTTACCATATCATATGCTTCCACTTCCCTTCTTCCATCCGGGAAGTGTTACCGAAGCCAAAACATTTATCCCATTTCCCTTCTTTCATCCTGGAAATGTATTTAAGGCCAATTTATTAACATAAATTGCTTTAACATATAACGCGTTCTAAGACCGCCCGTCCGGGTTTCCCCATAAATAGCTATCATCTTTCAGGGCCTATCATCAAGACAACATGGGATCCTACAATGCAAGACGTTGGGAAGCTGCCATATGCCTGCGGGATGGTCAAGACCAGACCTGGAATCTCCTAACCAGCGCAGAAATATACAATAAACACTCATATGGCCTATAGGACTATATCCACCCTGCATTCATTAGCCAAGGGGCTTCACCATACGTACGCAACTTCCCTTATGATAGCGATTTAGAGAGGTGTGTATCCATATTTTATTATTTATGAAAATCATTTGTCTTTCCTTTTTGAAAACATTTATATTTACATTTTCAAAAGTCATTTATATTACATCATACATATACTTTAATCACATAGTGTACATATATATATATATATATATATATATATGGCCATAATTGCCAATCTCATCTAGCGATGATCCATAATCCCAAAGATTCCCTCGAGGAATCATAATCATGCTTTCATATTAGCATGATACTAAACCCAAAGTATTTCCTTACTTTGATTCTAATAAATACCTTATTCTCATTTAAGGACTTATACATAAACCCGAATGTCTCTTGTCCCAAAACATTAATTAACTCCATACCCCGGATCACACTCTAAATTAATCCGAGGTTTTCTTATCCTCCTCAAATCATCATCTAGGAGTCCTAATATTCCATTTAGAAACTCCTATAATAGTATCTCAAAACCATACATTAAGTCTCCCTAAACTTAAAAGGAGAAAACCTCAAAAGTCTGCCAGTACCGAATCGTTTCGAAATGGTTCTACTTTCAAACTGTCTCTTACCAAATCGATTCGGCTGGTCCGAATCGATTCGGCTTGTCCGAAAATCCCAAATCTTCCTTGGTTTTATATATATATCCCAAAAACCCCAAACTTAATTCAATCTCCATTTAAATTATAACTTGGATTTATTTCAATGAACCCAAGGTTTTCATATCTCCTCAAGTCCTTTAGAGGTCCTAACCCTATTTTTGGGAACCCCTAATATTTAACTCCAAATAATTCTAGTGTTAGTTTATGATTAACTATTTCGATCTCGGACAACTTTCCGTAGAAAAATCATTATAAATCCAAAAAAAAATCAGAAAAATTCGCGGTTGCCGCCCACGTGACCGCGTCGAAGAGATCTACAAATTTCATTTTTTGACCACGTAGGTCCTACTATTTATCGTCTTCTCTGAGACGGTTTCGGCCATTAAAGCTTCTCCCAATCTTTTATCGCCTCACCCAACGTCCTACAACCTCAACCAACTACAAATACACATATATTAAGGGTTCTAAACATCCTAGAACCCTAATCCATCAATTAATTTAGGTTAAAACCTAAGTTTCTCCAATTAACAAATTTTAGGGGTTTATTCGTTTTAACTCCCGAAAACCAGTTTTATTCACGAATACCCAACCCAAAATCTTTAGGGTTTGTTTATACCAGACTACGATATGAGATTTATGCTCAAAAGTAAATAAATCTAGTAAACACTTGCCTCGTGGATATAATCCGATGACTTCGAGCCGAATCCCACGGAGTTTGGCTGGAATCTCCCCGTTCTCCTCTTTTTCTCTCCTCCTCTCTCTTTTCTTTCTCTTTTCTTTCTTTCTTTCTCTTTTCTTCCCTCTCTCCCTCTTTATATAGAGAGAAAAGGGTTTAACCCCCTAAAAACAAAAAACGACTCGTTAACTCAATTACGAGCCTATTTAACTCAAAAATTCCCCGAAACTCAATTTCGACAATTGGACACTCTTTTCCGACTATCTCGGACATTCCGAGACTCACGATGCAGTCAAAATTTCCATCCGAGGTACTTGATCGCAAATCACTATTCTAACCCATATAACTTAATGCGGGGTTTCCAATTAAAATTTACCTCTTTTGTCGCTTTACTCCACGACGACATATAATTAAAATACTTCGACCTATTTAGTCCCAAGAATAATCACAACACCCATCGAAAATCATTAAATCCTCGAGAATTCCCAAAATCACTATTTCGAGAAAGTCCTTAAATCTCCAATTTATATCCAATTATGGATTTTAATTATCTCCAAAAAGGACGGGTTGTTACATACTCCCCCCCTTACAACGGAATTTCGTCCTCAAAATTCGGATACAACCTACACCACCAATTCCAGAATCGCTCCAAATCCTAATATCTCAAAGGGGAGCGATACTAATCCAACGGTTCCCAACCAAATACCATACGGTTACCACAGTCGTAAAGTGACTCCAATACCGTCACATCGCACCCAATATTTCTAGTGCCTAACGGAATAAACTTCAAATTTATATACTACACCCATTCTATTTCAGGCGGTATATAAACTAACCCACTAAGCTGCCCATACACCTTTCTAACATGTGCACATCTGCACATCTATCGTGAACGCCTGACACGTAACACTCTCTCCCAATAAGGGTCTCCTTTTCTCGGTGTAATACTCACCTCTGGGTCCTCCCAACCCACGAAATTCAATTCTCCTAACCTCGACGCCACTAATTCTACTAAACTTACGTCCTAATAATACTAAAGTCTATGCGATGTCCTACCTACGTGAGATGAGTCTAATCCTAAATATATCCCTAGTGCCCAAGGCCTCTCCCAACTCCCGACATTTGCTTGGTTTCATGCGTGAGACGTCTCGCCAAGGCAAAATCCAAACAAGGAACCCTCCCGTTACACTACTCCCTCGCGTTATCGGCCGTAGAGATATAGCGACCTAAGGCACACTAGAGGGACTTCCTAGATCCTACCACGCTAACCTACGAACTCATTTCTACTATTCTATCCTTCCGCCCATACGAAAGGAAACCTAACTAATCGAAGTTCTCAATCTCTGTGAAGCACTACGAACATCATACCCAAAACATATTTCCTCAAAATTTTCCTTTTCATTAAGGCCTGACTATAATCCTCAAATCAATTTCTCTAAGTCCAACTCCATCCACCCACTTGTGGCGAGAGGCCACTTTAGTGCTTTTCCATAGCATAATATTTCCATAAACATACCATCATCACATGGCTCATAGTCTATAGTGGTTCATCCACACTATAAGACTTTCAACAAAACCCACATCCTTGCATCCTATAACATCTCTCCACTCCCGACGCTGTTAAGATTCATGTGTGGAGCGTCTCGCAAAGCGAAATCAAAACAAGGAACCCCTCCACACACTCCTACTTAACTTTGTCGGTCATGGAGGTCCGTTATTTCAAACATGCAACCGGGATACCCTGTCCCCTATCTCAACAAAAAGGTGGCCTGAACTCTTATCTCTAACTAAGAGTCACACCACCCGGCGATCGCACTACTTTTAAGTCCTTGCGCAATCAATAATGAGCTTTATCTTATAGCTCAACCATAATCTTATGGCCTTAAATCATATCTATAAGGTCGCCATCTACCCAAATCACGATAATGAAACCTATGCTCATCGAAGTTCCATCTACCCATAATAATAAAGGCGAACTCAACCTGTATCCAGGTAAGACACCGCAACAACAGCCCGTTCCACCCTGGAACTGCGGACACGATAGTCTTGCCATCATTAGCCTGCTATCGCTTCGATAATACCATAATATCTTATACTCACCATATCACCATACTCGTATAAGCATATAAAATGAGTATCACTAACCATATATATATATATATATATATATATATATCAACACCCGCCTCCATGGCGAATGAAGGAAAATAAAACTCCGCTACCGCGGACCACACATATGCATACATGATATAATGTTATCGATACCGCCACAAAGCTCAAATTACACACATGAGTCTAGGGCTAACGAACACCGTGACTTTATCTAGCCACACCACTTATACCTCTTCCTTGAGGTAAAAATCATAACAATAACTTCGCCCTGTTCCTTACTATCATCTTACTAGTCCTCTTAACTTCTTCGTTAAAAGGAAACTCCACTACGAGCTTCAACCTTAAAGCTACAACAAAGCCCCACCTCCTGCCGCCATCCAAGCCCCGCATACTATTCTCAAACGAGCGCGTAAAAGATTACTATAATATTATAATATGGCAGGAGAACGAAATCTCACTAGAGAAATCAACAATCCTAATCCTGAGGCTCTATAACAAATCGAGAGCAACGCTGAAAACGTAGTACGTTCGCATAGATTCCTAAGAACACTAGAACCTGATGCTCTGATACCATTTGTGACACCCCGCCTAATAAGATACCGGGCGATCACTCCTATATTGAATTTTAACAGGAGTCTTATATGGATCATTCTTAGCATCACTGTCGAAAATCCATTTAATTACTAATAACCTATTAGGCCGGTGTCAAAATTTTACTTAAATACTCTTTTTAACAACTACAATTTAAAAACATCCACACAAATTTTGCGGAAATGAAACTTAAATAAAATAAAATAACCGAACACTCGGTCAAAATATACAACCATATCGAATGCTGTACTCAAAGAATAAATAAATGAAATTGGACCATTGGCCCGAATGTGTATACAGTACCTCCTATTTAGATTACAAGGATAGAAGAGTCTCCTGAGAACCTACACGCATTCATAGCTGATGCAGCTGACGTCTAACTCGAAAGAAATGTCATCCAGGCGTCCCTGTGTCTGGACACCTATATAATATATATATATATATATATATATATATATATATATATATATATATATATATATATATATATATATATATATATATATATAGCAAGAAAGGGAAAAGTAGATAAACGGGTCAGAGCCCGAGTTTTGAAAATATTTAGCAAGTGCATAAATGCCTTATTTTTAGAAAAAGGTTTTATCTCATATTTAAATTTGGTATCGCACTCCCATGAGATACCCCTCACCTCTCCACTAATAGTGCTGTAAGGACATTTTTGTCCATGAGCAATTTATATGTCGTACGCTGTTACACCGTTGAAGAAAATCAAGATCATACACTCATCAACGGATCCAAATATCAAAAGCAGAAGAGGAATCAAAGGCTGACAATCGGACCGGTCCGCCTGAATAAAAGAACCGATCCGGTCAACCGGACCAATCCGGTCACAAACGGACCGATCCGTTATGCTGAAGGCCAGTATACCCCGGATCGATGGCAAACCGATGAAGCTGATGAAGAACCGATCCGATGCCAACCGGACCGATCCGCCTTCAATAAAAGAACCGATCCGATGTCAACCGGACCGATCCGCCTCAGACCCGAACCGGTCCGCCAAGGATAACTTCAATCAGATTGTGTTCAGATCATGTTTCGAATTTTATGTCTCAAGTTCTCTTATTTAATCCCACTACGGGAAGTGGTTTTCTAAGACTTATTCACACGATTTCCAGAGTAAAGAAAACCCTAAGTCTTCACCTATTGAGTTCCAATACTCTAGGTTTTTGATTCACATAAATTCCATACCTTCGTGAATCACCTTTTGGCAACCCAAGAACGCACTTTTGCTGTTCAACCCTTGTGGAGGAGACCGTTCTTCTTCTCCATTGCAACCCTACTAGACAGGGATAGTTCCAGCCACTGACTACAGAATCCGATACCTGAGGGTAATTCTTAGTCACTTGTATTTTCATTGTAATCCGATTGTAAGCCGTTTTCTTACAAATTATAGTGAAAATAAATGGTTTTGCCCCTTTGGGGGATTTTTCCTCAATTATGTGTGTTTGAATACCTCTTGCATGATTTTATATTATTTCTATCACACCTAGTTGCATGTTTAGGGTTTGTTTGGGTTAAAAGGTATTTAATATATAATTTGATCATTTGAACGCGAGCACACACGTCCTCAAATTGGTATCAGAGCAGGTTACGCTAATCTATCGCGTATTCCTATTTTTCGCAAAATTTTTCTAAGATATCAATTTTCTGAAAAAAAAATTGATTTTTGAAAAAGTGCGTGTTCAAATGGAGAAGTTATATTATAAAATGCCTATTTTTGACGGGACAAATTATGCTTATTGGAAAGCCCATATGAGGTCGGCTTTAAAAGCCATTGATGAACGTGTCTGGATTTTAGTTGAAAGAGGGTGGAATCCTCCCACCGTGACTGTTGATAATGTGACCAACTTGAAACCTGACACTTCTTGGACTGATGAAGAATTTAAATGGTCATCTTTTAATTCTAAAGGTCTAAGTGCTATCTCTGGGTCTGTCACACCTGATACGTTCAAGCGCATAATGACGTGCACCACGTCAAAAGAGGCATGGGATGTTTTACAACTCACCCATGAAGGAACTAATGCTGTGAAAGAATCTAAGTTGCAAAATTTGACAACTCAATTTGAAACCATCACCATGCATGAATCTGAATGCTTTGATGAATTTTATGCTAGACTTTCTGACATTGTGAATACTAGCTTTAATCTTGGTGAACAGATTCCTAATGCTAGAGTTGTTAAAAAGATTCTTCGTTCTTTGCCTAAGCGTTTATCCCTAAAGTCACTATGCTAAATTCTATGGGTAATTTAAATACGCTAAAATTGGAAGAACTTGTAGGAGATTTGCAAACTTATGAAATTGATATGTTCCCTAAAACTGCTAAATCTAAAGATAAGGGAATTGCACTTAAAGCCCAAGAGAGAAAGAGGGTAGAGTCATCTAGAAAGAGAGAGACTGACACGTCAGATTCTGAGTGTGATTTTGACCTAGATGATTTGGCTCTTTTTGCAAAAAATTTCAAAAGAATTCTCAAATTTAAGAAAAATGGCAATTTTAAAGATAAAAAGAAATTTGAGAAAATAAGTTTGAAAAGAAAAATGAAAAAGACTCCAAAAACCCTCCTCTGAAAGAAAGTGAGAGATGTTTTGAGTGCGATGGTAGGGGTCATAGATCCTTTGAGTGTGCCAATCGTCTGAATAGAGAGAAAGGGAAAGTTGTCCTTAATGCTACCCTTAGCGACGACAGTGAGGTCGAGACGGTGGATTCAGGTGATGAGTCACCGCATGAGTGTAACTTCACCGCATTCATGGCCAGTCAAGTAAACACTCCTAGTTCTCCTCACGACGATGAGGATGATGCTTCACAGGGACACCTCGACAGTGAGATTGATGTGAGTGAGGGGGAGGATGACACAAATGAGAGAGAGAGTGATATTCAACGCGCCTACGCTGAGTTATATTCCGAGTCTTTTAAAAATAAAAAGCGTAACAAAGCGTTAGTTCTTAAGATCACCTGCTTAGAGGAAGATTTAAGGAAAGCGAGAGAAAGAGAGTTCTCCACCTGCACCACCCTGAGAGAGAGAGAATCTACCTGTGTCGAGAATGAGAGTTTGTTTAGAGAGAGAGAGAGTGTTTTAGAGAAAGAGAGAGGGGACTTGACTAAACAAGTGGCTAGTCTTACGAGTCAGCTCCATTCCTCCGTGGAGACTGGGAAGAAACTTGAAGCCCTTGTTGCCCAGCTGTCTCATGATCTTGAGAAAGCACGGGAAGTCAAGGTACAAATCGAGGATAGATCTGGGAAGATGGGAAAGATGCTCCTCGGCCCCGCCTTAGGTTTTGGTGATCGGCAAGGAATTGGTTATGATGGTGCCTCCATGTCCCAAATTGCACCTGGACCAGTTCCTGAGTTTACTACGACTCCTTATGGCCATCGTAAAAAATCTCGAAGGAGAGTTCGACGAAGAAAAGAAAACCAAGGTTCGCCTTTGACTATCATCTTTTGTACTTATTGCAAAAGAAAAGGCCATCTTAGGGAATCTTGCTATAGCATGGGTTGGACACGACGTACTACTGCCCCACCACGTCATACTGATGAGTTTTCTAGTCTGAGAGAGCGAGTTGAGTTCTTAGCTGCCACGACTCAGAGTTTAATGGAAGAATTCCGACGGATGTCTTTGCCGTTAGTGAATGCTTCTCACATTCCAGCTAAAACCAACAACAACAAAGGCAAACAAAAGGTCATCTCGACTTGGGTACCTAAGAAAGATAAAAAGGCTTTTGTTGTTCATGTTGCTCTCAAAGCACATAATATCTCACAGTGGTATTTTGATAGTGGGTGCTCCAGACATATGACAGGTGATGCCTCATTTTTTACGACTCTTGAGGATTGTCAGGATGACAGAGTCACCTTTGGAGATGGGAGCAAGTCTAGAGTTATAGGACGTGGTACTATCGAGTTACCTGGATTTCCTAAGCTAGAAAATGTTTTGTACGTCAAAGGTTTGAAAGCAAACCTTCTCAGCATTAGCCAGCTGTGCGACGCTGACTTTGCAGTAAAGTTTGACCGGGACGCGTGTAAAGTCTATAATCAAGCCGGAACTATTAGTGCAAGGGGTGAGGACCGAGGATAATTGCTATGGGACTGAGCCCACATCCTCACTTGTCTGCAACAGCGCCACGATCACTCCTATGGATCTGTGGCACCAACGTCTAGGTCACGTGAACGTTAGAGATCTCAATCGCTTAGCTAAAAAGGACCTAGTACATGGCTTACCATCTCTTGGAAAGTCAACTTCGACCGTTTGTGGACCCTGTCAGTTGGGAAAACAAATTCGTAGTCCTCATAGGAAGTTGCATTCCATTACCACCTCTCGTGTTCTTGAGTTGATTCACATGGATCTTATGGGTCCCACTCGTACTGAGAGTCTAGGTGGTAAGAGGTACATTCTCGTGATGGTAGATGATTTCTCCAGGTACTCCATTGTAGGTTTTTTGAGAGAGAAATTCGATGCTGTAGATTTTTTAATGACTAAGTGCCGTGTCCTGCAAAATCAACACGGTGTCACTATTAACAGGATGCGTAGTGACAATGGAACTGAATTTACAGAAGCAAAGGTAGACCTTTACTGTGATAGCCTTGGGATCAAACATGAGTTTTCTGCTGTGAGAACTCCTCAGCAAAATGGTATTGTTGAGAGAAAGAATAGAACGATCCAAGAGATGGCTAGATCTATGCTTCTAGGTCGTAAAATTTCTAGGAGATTTTGGGCAGAGGCAGTGTCTACTGCATGCCACACGGTGAATAGGGTGTATTTGCGTCCACACACACTTCAGACTCCTTATGAGTTGTGGACTGGCAAGAAGCCCAACCTGGCATATTTCCGTGTTTTTGGGAGTAAATGCTACATCCTACAGGATAGACAACAATTAGGAAAGTTCGACTCCCGGAGCGACGAGGGAATATTTCTAGGATATTCATCGACTAGCAGAGCGTACCGGGTTTTTAACCTGAAGAGCTCTAAGGTTATGGAATCAATAAACGTCACCGTGCAAGATGACGAACCTTTAACGGTTATTGATCCTAACCTTCAGTGTGAGGATGAGGATTGTTCTGACAGTGATTTACCTGTTCCTCTCTCACACTCTGTGGACCCTACTCTTGTGTTAGGGGACACACCTGCTTGGGTTCGCAAGAGTCATGACCCGTCTGCCATTGTTGGTGATCCCACTCTAGGGGTCAAGACTCGTGCTCAGCTAGAGAATGTTGTTAGCCATCTTTGCTACACGTCCAAAGTCGAGCCCAAGAACCATACAGAAGCACTCAAGGATGAACACTGGATATCTTCTATGCAGGATGAGTTGCTTCAGTTTAAAAAGAATGATGTCTGGGAACTTGTCCCCTGACCTAGTGAGACTAATGTGATAGGTACCCGGTGGATTTTTAAGAATAAAATGGATGAAAATGGTACCATAATCAGAAATAAGGCTAGGTTGGTCGCTCAAGGCTACACACAGATTGAGGGTGTAGACTTTGGGGAGACATTTGCTCCTGTTGCGAGGCTTGAGTCCGTCCGTATTCTGCTCTCCATCACATGTCATCTGCGCTTTAAAGTATATCAGATGGATGTCAAGAGTGACTTTCTGAATGGCATTCTACAGGAGGAAGTTTATGTGGAACAACCAAAAGGGTTTGAAGACCCTCAGCACCCGGAGCACGTCTACTATTTGAGAAAAGCCTTGTATGGTTTGAAGTAAGCACCCCGTGCTTGGTACGAGAGGCTTACTTCCTATCTCTTAGCTCGTGGCTTCAAGAGAGGGGGAGTAGATATGACGTTGTTCGTCAGGAGAGATGACGGTGCTATTTTGGTTGCCCAGGTCTATGTGGACGACATAGTCTTTGGATCCACATGCTCCCAGCATGCTCACCACTTTGAGGAGGAGATGAAAAGTGAGTTTGAGATGAGCATGGTTGGTGAGCTTACATTCTTCCTTGGTCTCCAGGTTCGTCAGCTAGAGGATGGGATGTTCATCTCCCAATCCAAGTATGCTAGAGACCTAGTGAAGAAATTTGGTTTAGACTCCGCTAAGCATGCACGTACACCTATGAGTACCACTACCAAGCTTAGTAAGGACACTACAGGCAAGGACGTAGAGCAAACCTTGTATCGGAGTATGATAGGTAGTCTTCTCTATTTGACTGCCAGTCGTCCCGACATAGCCTTTAGTGTTGGAGTCTGTGCGCGATATCAGGCATCTCCGAAAGAGTCACATTTACTTGCTCTAAAACGTATCATTAAATATGTGAGTGGGACTCTCTCATACCGTATTTGGTATTCCTTTGATACCGATGACCGTTTGTCCGCCTATTCAGATGCCGATTGGGCCGGGGATGTAGATGGTTGTAGGAGCACTTCTGGTGGGTGTTTCTATTTTGGTTCTGCTCTTGTCTCCTGGCTGAGCAAGAAACAAAATTCCATCTCTTTGTCCACTGCGGAGGCTGAGTACATAGCCGCAGGGAGTTGTTGCACACAACTCTTGTGGATGAAGCAAATGTTGGAGGATTATGGGATATCACAGGACACCATGATCATTTCCTGTGATAAGACGAGCGCGATACACATATCCCGCAATCCAGTTCAGCATTCGCGCACCAAGCACATCAGGATACGTGAGCACTTTATACGTCAACTTGTTGAGGAGAAAGTCGTATCCCTGAGTTTTGTTCCTACTGACCGTCAGTTAGCCGATATTTTCACGAAACCTTTAGATGCCCTTAGATTTGAGAGTCTTAGGAAGTCTTTGGGGATTTGCACAGTTGACTGAAGGGTTGGTCTATGTCTAAAATAGGATGCTTCTTCTTGTTCATATCATATGCTTCCTATTGCTAGTCTGTTTATATGTACCATTGCTTAGTTGTACAGCTTGTATTTATTCTTTTTGCTGTTTATATTTCTTTTAAAAAAAAATACAAAAAGATTTTCCTTTAAGAAAATTTTTAGAAAAGCACAAAAAGATTTTTTTTTGATAAAATTTTTGAAAAAGACCAAAAATATTTTTATTTTTATGCTTCTTTTGTGGATGAGCATTTAAGATAGCCAAGTCACAACTTCATTCCATATCTCCATGTGACTGTTTGATAGAGTTTTGAGAGGCTACATCATTTCATCCATGTGCTTTACATTGTATGGAGTCTTTGAGATGTAATTCGTGATATCTTCCTACATGTTTGACTCCTATATCCTTTATTGCACACATGCACGGCCATATTTGATTATTGCACTTGTCTATCTCATATTGGCTTAAGTGTTTCCATCTCAATTCTGTCTATACAATGTACAATATGCGATAAAACTTGACAAGATTGGAATGCATGTAAAAACCGTTTTTGGTGAGACTGTGTGTTTTTATATAACGGGGAGGGGCTGCGAAAGGTAATCATCTATCCTTTGCGCAAAAGCCACCGTTAAAAAGGACCTAAAAATGGAGGAATTTTAATATCCGAGGTCCAAAGAGGTTAAAAGAGTCCGAAAAAATTTAAAGACAATAAAAAACACTTCATGCCAAATATGGGCCACTTAGGTTTCACCATCAATTCTCCAAAGTTTGAGAATTTAGAATGCCTCTATTCAAAATAATATCTGAGGGAGTTTGGTTGGAGAATATAAACGGGTTTGCACTTCCTTGAACGTCCTGAAAAAGCATAAAATCATTTTGGACGTCATTGGTGTGAAAATCATTTTTGAGCTTTGATTTGTTGATTTGATTGAGTCAATATCTTATATTGTCATTCTTTTACACCAAAGGAAGCATTTGGGTTCATTCGCTAGGAATATCCAATATTCATCGTGCACATATGTCATGTTTGTATGCTTTGATTTTCCTATCGAAATTGATCACACCTCTTCATTTCCGCTATCATCGTCTTGGTTGCTTTGTGTTCATTCATGGAGTGATTTTATACCTGTGACATCCCGCACTTGCCTGTTTGATTTGTTTCTCTCATTTGTCTATTTGGGGACATCATAAAAAGGGGGAGAATGAATTATCTTTTTATGGGGGAGATTTGAAAGTTTGAGTTTGCTCATAAATTGGTATACATGGTTATTTCATTTCAAACTCGATATGTCACTTGGTATTTTGCTTTGTCTCATGTGTGTAGGTACTACATGGATTATCATGGATTGCACACCCTGATGAGAAAATGTTGAGATTCCTGCAGAATTGAAGAGCAAACGCTGTAGTCTTATTCAATTGTATCTTTCCAGTTTTGGGTTCATGGAAGGGTAGATTTGTATAGGCATTTTCATTTCTTTGATAATTTGGATGTTTATTTTTATGTATGTACCGGCATAGACATAGGGGGAGATTTGTAAGGACATTTTTGTCCATGAGCAATTTATATGTCGTACGCCGTTACACCGTTGAAGAAAATCAAGATCATACACTCATCAACGGATCCGAATATCAAAAGCAGAAGAGGAATCAAAGGCTGACAACCGGACCGGTCCGCCTGAATAAAAGAACTGATCCAGTCAACTGGACTGATCCGGTCATAAACGGACCGATCCGTTATGCTGAAGGCCAATATACCCCGGATCGATGGCAAACCGATGAAGCTGATAGAAGAACCGATCCGATGCCAACCGGATCGATCCGCCTTCAATAAAAGAACATATCCGATGTCAACCGGACCGATCCGCCTCAGACCTGGACCGGTTCGCCAAGGATAACTTCAATCAGATCGTGTTCAGATCATGTTTCGAATTTTATGTCTCACGTTCTCTTATTTAATCCCACTACGGGAAGTGGTTTTCTAAGACTTATTCACACGATTTCCAGAGTAAAGAAAGCCCTAAGTCTTCACCTATTGAGTTCCAATACTCTAGGTTTTTGATTCACACAAATTCCATACCTTCGTGAATCACCTTTTGGCAACCCAAGAACGCACTTTTGCTGTTCAACCCTTGTGGAGGAGACCGTTCTTCTTCTCCATTGCAACCCTACTGGACAGGGATAGTTCCAGCCGCCGACTACAGAATCCGATACCTGAGGGTAATTCTTAGTCACTTGTATTTTCATTGTAATCAAATTGTAAGCCGTTTTCTTACAAATTATAGTGAAAATAAATGGTTTTGCCCCTTTGGGCGATTTTTCCTCAATTATGTGTGTTTGAATACCTCTTGCATGATTTCAAATTGTTTCTATCACACCTAGTTGCATGTTTAGGGTTTGTTTGGGTTAAAAGATGTTTAATATATAATTTGATCATTTGAACGCGAGCACACACGTTCTCAAGTTCACTCCTAGCGCATCCCTCTAAACATCCTAGTCAAGCTACCCTGCTAAACTAGTTTATCACCCAACCACTATCAACCCTAGATAGTCCAAGAAATGTACTAAGGGCTAAACCTCTCCCCAGTCTCAACACTAAGCCATGTTCGTGCGTGGGGTGTCTCGCAAAGCGAAATCCAAACAAGGAACCCCCCCGATACACTACGACGCGGCAAGGTCGATCGTCGAGATCCGTCAGTCCCTCAGTACAGAATATATATAAATTTATATATACCATAAGAATTACTAATATTAGAGCACTAAGGATTAAACTTCTCCCCAGTCTCAACACAATGCCATATTCGTGCATGGGGTGTCTCGCAAAGCGAAATCCAAACAAGGAACCCCCCCGATACACTGCTATGCGACAAGGTTGATCGTCGGGATTCCTTAGACCCTCGGCACTCGATTTATCCATATATATACATATTACCATATACATCCGGATCTATCTCCCGGAATGAGAATTCATTTATTACATTTCCATTTCTCTCAAAACTTTTCCATTTCCCTTCTCATATCCAAGAAATGTATGTAAAAGACAATTCATTATCATGAATTGCTTTGACAAATCACATAACTTTTTAAAAGACAGTTTTATTATTATAAAAATGCTTTTCCGTTTTAAAACATCCCATTTCCCTTCTCATATCCAGGAAACGTATTTAAAAGCCATTTTTATTATCATAAAAATGCTTTTACCATATCATATGCTTCCACTTCCCTTCTTCCATCGGGGAAGTGTTACCGAAGCCTAAACATTTATCCCATTTCCCTTCTTCCATCCAGGAAATGTATTTAAGGCCAATTTATTATCATAAATTGCTTTAACATATAACGCGTTCTAAGACCGCCCGTCCGGATTTCCCCATAAATGGCTATCATCTTTCAGGGCCTATCATCAAGACAACATGGGATCCTACAACGCAAGACGTTGGGAAGCGGCCATATGCCTGCGGGATGGTCAAGACCACACCTGTAATCTCCTAACCAGCGCAGAAATATACAATAAACGCTCATATGGCCTATAGGACTATATCCACCCTGCATTCATTAGCCAAGGGGCTTCACCATACGTATGCAACTTCCCTTATGATAGCGATTTAGAGAGGTGTGTATCCATATTTTATTATTTATGAAAATCATTTGTCTTTCCTTTTTGAAAACATTTATATTTACATTTTCAAAAGTCATTTATATTACATCATACATATACTTTAATCACATAGTATATATATATATATATACCATATATTCATCCTCGAATATATATATATGGCCATAATTGCCAATCTCATGTAGCAATAATCCATAATCCCAAAGTTTCCCTCGAGGAATCTTAATCATGCTTTCATATTAGCATGATACTAAACCCAAAGTATTTCCTTATTTTGATTCTAATAAATACCTTATTCTCATTTAAGGACTTATACATAAACCCAAATGTCTCTTGTCTTAAAACATTAATTAACTCCATACCCCGGATCACACTCTAAATTAATCTGAGGTTTTCTTATCCTCCTCAAATCATCATCTAGGAGTCCTAATATTCCATTTAGAAACTTCTATAATAGTCTCCAAAACCGTACATTAAGTCTCCCTAAACTTAAAAGGAGAAAACCTCAAAAGTCTGCCAGTACCGAATCGATTAGGCCTGTCCGAATCGATTCGGCCTAACCGAATCGATTCGAAATGGTTCTACTTTCAAACTGTCTCTTACCGAATCGATTCAGCTGGTCCGAATCGATTCGGCTTGTTTAAAAATCCTAAATCTGCCTAGGTTTTATATATATCCCCAAAACCCCAAACTCAATTCAATCTCCATTTAAATTATAAATCAGATTTATTTCAACGAACCCAAGGTTTTCATATCTCCTCAAGTCCTTTAGAGGTCCTAAACCTCTTTTTGGGAACCCCTAATATTTAACTCCAAATAATTCTAGTGTTAGTTTATGATTAACTATTTTGATCACGAACAGCTTTCCGTAGAAAAATCACTATAAATCCAAAAACAAATTAAAAAAATACGCGGCGAAGAGATCTATAAATTTCATTTTTTGACCAAGATCCGAATCGATTCTCCCTGGCTGAATCGATTCGTTTAACACGCAGGTCCTTCTATTCATCGTCTTCTCCGAGACAGTTTCGGCCATTAAAGCTTCTCCCAAGCTTTTGCCGCCTCACCCAACGTCCTACAACCTCAACCAACTACAAATACACATATATTAAGGGTTATAAACATCCTAGAACCCTAAGCCACTAATTAATTTAGGTTAAAACCTAAGTTTCTCCAATTAACAAATTTTAGGGGTTTATTCGTTTTAACTCCCGAAAACCCGTTTTATTCACGAATACCCAACCCAAAATCTATAGGGTTTTTTTATACCAAACTACGATATGAGATTTATGCTCAAAAGTAAATAAATCAAGTAAACACTTGCATCGTGGTTATAATCCGACGATCTCGAGCCGAATCCCGCGGAGTTTGGCCGGAATCTCCCCGTTCTCCTCTTTTTCTCTCCTCCTCTCTCTCCTCTCTCTCTTTTCTTTCTTTCTTTCTCTTTTCTTCCCTCTCTCCCTCTTTACATGGAGAGAAAAGGGTTTAACCCCCTAAAACCCAAAAACGACTCGTTTACTCAATTACGAGCCTATTTAACTCCAAAATTCCCCAAAACTCAATTTCGACAATCGGACACTCTTTTTCGACTATCTCGGACATTCCGAGACTCACGGTGCAGTCAAAATTTCCATGTGAGGTACTTGATCGCAAATCACTATTCTAACCCATATAACTTAATGCGATTTTTCCAATTAAAATCTTACCTCTTTTGTCGCTTTACTCCACGGTGACATATAATTAAAATACTTCGACCTATTTAATCCCAAGAATAATCACAACACCCATCGAAAATCATTACATCCTCGAGAATCCCCAAAATCACTATTTCGAGAAATTCCTTAAATCTCCAATTTATATCCAATTATGGATTTTAATTGTCTCCAAAAAGGACGGATTGTTACAATCGGATCTTGATCAAAATATAGGATCTTGTGTCTTGAAACTTGTTTTTTTGTGTGTGAAAGAAGAGTCATCAAACTCATTTGTCATGAAAGGGTATAAAAATGTCAATTTACCTTCTAAGACTTTTGTAGTCTCTACTGTATACATTGAGTATACTATTTTCAAATGTTACAAAGCAGTTGACTCCCATACAGTTAAGACAAGTATACACACACACACACACACACACACACACACACACACACATATATATATATATAAAGAGAGAGAGAGAGAGGCTCTCCTACATCATGCCTAGATCTATGCCCTAAGAAACTTTTTTCCCAAATTTTTATTTTTCTACTGAAATTAACCTTTCAATAAGCACGCGTTCAAAAAATTAGGTCAAAGTATATTTTCTAGCTATTTTTAATAAATTCACAAAATTCTGTTGGTGCAGGCCCTTATAAATAAGAAATTTTTTAAGAGTTTTTTTTGTTGAATTTTTAAAAAATGCCTAGAAATTGTATTTGACCTAATTTTTTGAACATGTGTTGAGCGAAAGATTAACTCCATGGGTAGAATAAAAAAATTGAAACAAAAAATAATTTAGGGCCTAAAACTAGGTGTGATGTATGGGTGATGTAGGAAGCTTGATGTATAGGAGCCTTGCTCTCTCTCTCTCTCTCTCTCTCTCTCTCTCTCTCTCTCTCTTTTCAAAAGTGAACATAAAAGATGAACATGGAAAAAAAAACTAACAACCCATTAATTTTAATTCTTATGTTGTAATTGGTCCGCACCAGCAGCAATGGACACGCATGTGACACACAGAAGCATGTTTTTTAATATACAACCCTGCCTTCCTATCCCTTGCCCCAGATAAAGGCAGGGGTTTGGGTATGGCTACACTGAGTTCGTCGGACAGGTTTGGAGGTTATGGAGTTGTGTTTTGTTGGATGGGGTGGCTGGATTTTTGGATTTGGGTTGGGTGTGTTCGGGTATGGAGGTCAGATTATGGTAGGACTGCGATGGGTTTTGAGGTGCTGGGACAGATTTGGTTATTTGGGGTTTTCATGGTCGGAGATATGGTTGTCGCCGAAAGCTATGGAGATGGTTGCTGAAATCGGGTTGGGGAAATGAGTCAGGCTGGTCGGGTGAGAGATAAGGCTGGTGGAGGTCCGTAAAATGGTAGGTTGGTGCCCGGGTCTGAAGGGTTGGCATTTAAGCCATGGCTGGTTATTTACTGTAGCAGGTAGCATGACAGCTGATAGCTTGGAGTTTGATGTCAGTTGGGGTTAGGTGAAGAGAGAGAGGTGGTGGGGGTGGGCTGGGGTGGGGTGGGGTTGCCAAAAAATATTCAATCGACACACGTGTTCATTTCTGCTGATGCAGACCAATTACAACGTATGAATTTAATTTAATGGGTTGTTAGTTGTTTTTTGTTAAGGTTCATTAAAATGGTCATTTTTATGTTCACTTCTGAACCTCTCTCTCTCTCTCTCTCTCTCTCTATATATATATATATATATATATATATATATATATATATATAAGTGTGTGTGTGTGTGCGCGCGCACACACACACTCACACTTTAGCCTAATTTATGTGATGATTTCATTTATATTGGCATGAAAATATCTACTTTAGACTAATTTATTTTAACTATAATACTACAAAGGGATGGGGTGCAACCACACTGCTAGTGAAACTTGAACGGAAGATTTCAAGGTCGGGTATTGTTATTAGACCCATATTAATATGATATCAATTTTCCCAATATTTTCATTCAAGATTTTAAGTTTTCGATTGTTAGAAAACACTTACCACACAAAACCATTAGGTATTGTGTATTTTTTAGTAAATTTTGCTTGATGTAATTTCATTTTTCATTAGTTTTCTACTCATTTTTTACATTTTAAATTCAATAAATAAATTAATACATATAGTATATATATTATACGCCATACACATAAATTATCAAATAATATATGATACCGAATTTGTCACATAAATATTTTAAAAAATCGTAGAACAAACAAAACAAATGAATATGCATGTATTCTTAACTTGAAAAACTAATATGCATTTAAAAATAAAAAATAAAGTTATTCACTTTTAATATTAACTTTTGAGACATGTGAATCTAAAAGTATAATTTAAATTTAAAATCAAAATATAAATTATGTATTTTTTGCCTATTTAATTATTTTGGATGATAGTTTTAATATTTATTTCTTAGGATAGTTTTGGTAAAATGGTTTTTAAATGTTTAATAGAAAACCAGCCACAAAATTTTGGGTAATTTCAGTTTCATGTAACAAAAAATAGTAAATAAAAAATAGAATTTATTGGACGAAACAGTATGGTAGGTAGGCCTGTAAATTGAGCCGGGAAAGCCTGAAGCCCGACCGTTTGACCCGCTATTTTTGGGCCGAGTTTTATTTGAGTTTGAGCCGAGCTGAACCTGAGCTAAAATTTCAAGTCCGAATGAATTTCGGGCCGAGCTTGAGCTGAACTTTGCCAAGCCCAAATTGGTCCGGAAGCCCAAACTTTGAATATATAAATAAATAAATAAATAAATAAATTATTTTGTAAAATATAACATATTTATGTTAACTAAGTTTATATGTATGAAAAATAATTAGTCTTTTTAAGTTTTCATTCTTACTTCCCTTGTTTTAGTTTAATACATTTAATAATTATGTACTTTATTTTATGAAATATCAATTTGATTTTGGTGTGTAGATTTCTCCATGATGGAAATACGAGGAAAAAAAAATACTAATTCAAATTTTTTTTAACAAAAAAATTGAAATTAGTCCTGCCCAAAATCGGACATGAGCCGAGTTTGGGCTTAGGTAGAAAAGTTTAGTTTGGACCGAGCTCAAGCTTGAACTTGGGTAAGGTAATTCGGACTGAGCCTGAGCAACCTCAAGCCCAACTCACCCAACTCGATTTACAGCCCTAAGGGCAGGGTAAAAGACTGTACAATAACCAACTCTATAGAGAGTTTATGTGTTTTAGAGAATTAGGTTTAAGGGCCTATAACATTATATCATTTTTTCTTTTGTGAAAATAGTCCCTCTCTTTTGTTCTTAATAATTTTTTTTTACATAACAATTATATCCTTTATTTTTCATTATAAATAATATCCCAATTTTTGTCTTTAAAATGAGGAGATTTATTGATTATATTTTGCCCCTCCAAATATGACCCCATTTCACCCTGCTTTCATTTTTTACACTTCACCCACTTAGCTAAATAATCCAGGCTAAGTAACTTCCAAACCCTAATGATGTTAAGTTTTTTTTATTAGAAAATTAGTCATGTGCGTGACACATAATTGTATTTTGGTCCAATTAAAGGAAAATTTAAAATTTCTAGAATTTTTAAATTACTGAATAATTATAAAATTAAAAATTATAGAAAAATATTTTCAAATTTGACAATAGCAGAAAAATATTTAAAAATCTTAAAAATTGGAGTAAAATTATTTTTAAATATAGAAATTACAGGATTTTTTTTAAAAATATTGGAAATTGTAAGAAAAATATTATTAAAAGCTCAAAATGACCAAATTGTACGAGATATTTTTGAAAAGTCTGGAAATTTAAAAATTGCAACATCAACAATAAGAAAGTGAAAAAATTAAAAATGTAGAAAATGTTTTAAAATTCCAATCAAATCAATAAAAATCCTCAACTTAATTTGTAATAACGGATCCTCTACAATAAAAAATCCTCAATTAAGTTTGTAAAAAATCAACCTCAACAAAAAAAAAATCTAATATTTTTTACAAAACTTCAACCTTAACCACACAAAATTAAAAAAAATAGATACAAGAAGAAAAAATAAAGAAAAAAAATACTTTAACGTTAACAAAAAAATGGAAATTTTATAAACTTAATAAAAAATAGTTTTTGCATCATAAAATAGAAAAATTGAGAATAGAAAAATAAAAGTAGCACCAAAGATCATTTATGTCGCTAGGTAAAATGATCTTGGTGGGTAAATAATAAAACCAAAAACACATCAAACCTTAGAAGACTGGGATCCTATGTAGTTGGGGAATAACTCTAGTGGATAGAGTTATATAAATCACAACCCTAAATTGAAAGATGAATGGTTGTAATTAAACCACACAAACTAATTCTTTTATTTAAAAAAAAATCAACATCTAAATTTATTTTTTCTTATTATTTGATATAATATTGACCATTCATTTGCAAATATATTGTTAGGACGATTAATTTAACCTCTACAGTTATACCATAACTCTTTAGGAACCGAATCCAAAATTTCAATTATATAATGATAGTGTGGTAATGGTTGCCCACTCTTATATCCTCGAAAGATGTGGAAAATAAATTAAAAACATTACAGCGTTGATATGAGACTAGGGGAGATTATAGCCTTGAAATTTTAAACAAGTTGCATTTGGGGATCTTAGACTTCTCTTTGTATAAACGCTAATTATTTCCCCCACCAATGTACCAAGATCTTCGCCACTGTTTCATCGTTCATTACAGGCTGACTAATTTCATAATATATATATATATATATATATATATATATATATATATATATAGAGAGAGAGAGAGAGAGAGAGATTCACATGAGCTCAAGAGAGACAACGAGAGTGGTAGAGGGAGGAGAGGAAGGGCAATTCTATTCTCAATCACATTTTAACTCAATACATCCCACATTCTATGTACAACCCAACCCAAATTTTAAATATCATATTTGGGCCAAGTACTTCCCAAATAACATTAGTTTTCCATATATACCATCAATGAACAGTTGGATAGAACCAAAAAATAAATTCCTAAATGAACCGTTATCATTAATCCAACCAAATTAACCTTCATCACTCTCTCCAAAATACAAACCCTTTTTTGAAACCCTGTAACTTCCCCAACCCCACCTCCTCCTCTCTCTCTCTCACACAACCCCCATTTTCTCACAGAAAAACACAATACGCTGAAGATGGGTCTTGCTTGTTAATTTATATCATTTTCAGCATCAAACCATATAAAATATTTATTTGCAATCTACATTCGAATTAAAACTAAATTTAAATTAATGAACAAGAAAATGATAAGTCCAACATCCACATAATATAAATGAAAACCCAATATAAGCATAAGTGTCTCAAATTGATTGAAATAAAAAAGACTTCGGCCTTATATCCATACAATAATTCCAAAAGTAATAATACTGAAATAGAGAAGCAACCTCAAACTCCGATAAGCAATGTGAGACTGCAAGACTGATCTCTCGTTAGTCTTGTTATCCATGTAGAGGAGCACCTGAGGGAGAAAATATTTATAATTTGGGTCAACACCCATTTAAAGTGAAATAATACAGTTAATCCAAGGAAAGCATCCCCCATCGGTACTCACATACGTTAAGTATCTCACCCCTCACCTAAGTGTAATACTACACATATAACCACCCAAGTCCCAAAGGTAATAACTGATAATTGTGCCAATTAAATATAAAATGCATCTAGCATAATTCACGTATTTAAATGTAATTATCTACATCCATTTTAACACTTACCAAAATACCCCAGCCATACTACTCGCAAAAGTGACATAAACATATATCATGTATACTATATAGTATTAGGTCTGTCATTTTTTGTCTACATCTTTAAACTAATGAATTAATCTCATTTAGTTTATATATATATATATATATATACTAGTGTATGCCCGTGCCTGAAGGCACTACAAAAATTTCCAAAATACGTAATTACAAAACAGAAACCATTTCATTCCCCAACAAAACAAAATTCTAACAAATTGGTGTAACCAAAATTGTTTACACCAATTAAACCAAAGCACATGTTGTTGGCACTATAACTAATAATAACCAAAATCTATGACAACAATACTCGTTTATATTAAAATTCCAATAAAATTGCAGTCAATAAATATACGATATTTAAGTCAAAAAATTTATTTCACTACAAAATTCATGTAAACAACTTAAAAAATTTGTGCAGAATTTCTTTGTTTAATATTCAACGGTACTAACAATACTAATTATCAATGCCGGACCTCGTCTAAACCACATCATGAGTAAACAACAAACTATTATTGATAAAAGAATCTCAAAAGTATTAAAAAGAAAATATCACTATCCTGTTTGATTACTAATAAATACCACCAATATATCCATGTCTTCAACAGTAAAATAACTTGATCTACTTTAAAATATTAAGTATTTGAATTTCACATAAATATCTGTACCCTATTAAATATATGTTGCAACTCTGTTCCAACTATTTTTGGCTTCTTAATATTTACCATTAGGACACATATTATAAGGATTTATTTAAAAATGCTCTAATATTTTGTATTTTTCTTGCACTAATATATTTAAATGAATATTTTATATTTATTTTAAAGTTTCTATAGGCATAGATTTTAGTTTTTTACACTGATATATATTTTAAAACTTTAAAATAAAATGGAAAAAGATAACATATAATCTTAGAACACATGTTTTGAATCTCAAAATAATCAATATTAAAAATTCCCATAAATATTTGCTAAAATTTTATTCCTACTATTTTTTTAAATTTTGATGCGTGCTTTTAAATCAACATGTTATCAGCACTCAAATAAAATCTACGGCTTATACCTTATATTTCTTGTGTCTTGTGTAAAAATAATGTCCAATCACTCCTTGTCCTTTAATTTCTTAGTCAACAACTTGAATTTGTTATATCAACTTTTGTCAATATCGTGGGACCCGCATATCTTAAACAAAATAATATTTCCAGTTCCATACAATTTTAGAGACTAAAAGCCCCAAAAGATTTGTTTACACTGCCTGGGATATGAAATAGCAAGTAACAGTCAATGAGATTGCATAGTAATAGTCAATGATGAGTTCAACACCAGTTTCTTTTTTTTTCTCACTTCAACAGATTTTGACACATGCATATAATTCTTCTTTTTTTATGTCTTTTGCCCAGTAAAACTTCAACTTAGAGCAACAGAGTTTTATAACAGTAAATTTTGTTTATAAAAAAATCAATGTTTGTATAAAAACAACAAAAAATAGTTTTAAAAAAAAGGTTTTATATATCAGATAATAATAATAATAATAATAACAATGTGATATATTCAATGAGCCAAATCCTTTTTAAAAGCATGAGAAAGTTATTTTAATTTCTTAAAATCTAACAAAATAATTTTTTACAAAAGAAAAACGCAGCAATATCAGTAGGAAAAAATAATTAGCCAAACACGAAAATTAAAAAAAAATAGAAAATACTAAAACAAATGAAAAAATTAATGTCCATGTAAATGCAAAATTGAAACTGGAAAAAAATGAGAAGTATTATAAACTCACTGTAAACATAAGGACTCATAAACATAAACAAAATAAGCATACATGTTCTTCAAGTAAAAATAATGAATCTCTTTCTCTCTCTCTTGAAGTTGCACATAAGATGTGACCACCCAAATATCTAATCTCTAAACATGTAACCAAATCTCTATTTCTAATTAACAGTTTATAAGAGTGAACAATGATGGAAATAAAATCCAGCTTGACATGTACTTTGAGATAAGAACATAAAAATAGAGGTAGATTCCAAACGCCATTAGCCCTACCAAAGTTAAGCCCTGCATAAACCCCACAAAAGAACTCATAGTACGAACACAGTTTATTAAAAGCAACCAAACCTGCCAAAGTCATGTGTATCCAACATCCGTGTGATAACAACTGTGTCTCAAATTTTTAGAAAATATGAGGGTGAGACGCAATAGTTGGAACAGGGGCGGGGCGAAGTGTCAAAAAGACCCAATAATATTTCAAATTTTAAATAAGATAATTGACATGGAAGAAGCAACCAAAACCTATCTACTTGAACTAAATAGACTTCTGCAACTTCAGCTTCTTCTGTCATGATGCAATCAGTATGAGCACTACCAATAAATCAAGAGAGCGGTGATTCAATATATGTTCACATAATAATAAAACATGCTCACACTGACATATATTTCAAGTTTCAACACCTAAACATATTGTAGCAATTTTTTTTACCAACTATCATTATCATCAAACCGTCAAGAATGCATATCATCAAATCGTCAAGAACGCATATCTGTTTAGTTACCTTTTTTACCAAATACTCAAATACTCAAATTTACCTTTATCGTAGCATGAGAGAGAGATGGGGATGGGTTTTCAAAGTTGTGAGAATCATTTTATGGAATGGACAGTCAAGAATGCATATCGATCTTAAAAAACATAATTTTGGTTTTAAAGCAAAAAACAGATCGATAAAATAAACTTCAAATCAAAATAAAACCTCAACTGAAATCATTTTTGAACCAAACATTAGAGAACCCAGTTGATTCAACCGAAATAGTTTTTGAACCGAAACCGAAATCATTTTTGAAGCAGCATAGGTAAACTGGAAGTAGAGGTTTCCTCATTTTTGAATCGAAACCGAAATCGTTTTTGAGTCTAAACCAAACATCATATCTTTTTTAACCTAGTTGATTCACGAACCCAGTTGATTCAAAACTAAACACAAACAATGATTTCATTTTTACCCAAATCTTTCACCCAAAAAAATTACGATGTAGCATAGGTAAAACTGTAGATAGAGAGAGAGAGACAGAGGATACCTAACGGCTGGATGCAGAGGTTGCTACAGCGTCGAGAGAAGAGAGTGAAATGAGAGTTTGAGAATGAGAAAGAAGTGTGGAGATTTTTGAGTTCGGTCACAGAGGGGATGTATTGAGCCATGTGCTCTGATAAGGTGTATTTTTTTTACCAAATAATCTTCTCAAGTTCAAAAGCACTTACAACCGTTAGACGCAAAAACCCCACATTCAATCTCAACCGTCCATTATGTTATCAACTTATGGAACAGTGAAAATACCATTCCTCCTTAGTATATATATATATATATATATATATATATAAAATATGAGAGGAAGGTGTTTTAATGTTCCAAAATATTAACGGTTGAGATCAAATTTTTTGGAGCGATCTAAGTGTCTCAGATTGTACCATGTCACCATTTATGCATTGTGACATGGCAAATAAGAGACAAACCCTTAACCTTCAACCCACAACCCCGTCTTCCTCTCATTCTCTTTCAACACAATCCGTCACCCAAAAAACCCTACCCGTCCACCCTCTCACAACTGCAGCCGCTCCTACCCACTGCCTCCCCCCTCTCCCCCTCCCCCCGCTGCCTCCTCCCTCCCTAACCTTAAACGCCTCCACTCCCTCGTTACTCTCCCCCGTTTCCCCCTTACTTCCCCCTCCCCTGCTACCCTAACTTATCTCCCTCCCATCTTCCCACGTTTCCACCTTCCCTTCTCTCGCTCGAAGGCACCCCTCCTTCCCCTGCAGTTTTCCACGCCGTCAGCTATCGCTCCGACGCTACCACACTGCCACCATATCTAGATTTTGGTAACTTAGATCTGTTAAAAATATTCACTTATTTTGTTAAATCTTCGCCAAATCTTAATTGAATATCCACTTATTTTGGTTTTGGGGATTTTTAACATAAGATTGATTCGAGTTTGGGTAAGATTGATTTGGATTTTTGTGCTTATTTGTTGTTTGTGTTATGTTTTTCGGGTTAGTTAGATGTTGTGATTTCTTGGTATTATTTTTCATAACACGGATTCAGGTATTGGTATGGATTTGTAGATGCTTTATATTTTTTCGATTTTGAATGTTAGTTCTCAGATCTAATTTATGTAATGGTTGAACAAATTTTGGATTTCGGTTCCCAGATCTAATTTATTGGAAATTGGCAAGGGTTTTTAAAATAACTTTGTCAATGGAATACTTTTGGGAAATGATTACATCCCAACATTTTTTTAGGGTAATAGATATATAAACCATTTGATTTATAAACTTTAAGTTGATAATGAATGAAATTTGGATGTTATTCTTTGATTATGTGCATGATTTGACAGGTCAAAGAAGCGATAATATATGGAATTGATGGTTTTATCATCTGGATAGGTTTGTGTTAAATAAATAGGTGGTTGCGTTTTGTATGATTTTAGTTGTATATTGGATTTGCATAAAATACATGTATCTGGTGTTGATTGTTATCTATAGGGAGATTGGTACCAGATTTATCGTGGTTCGATTTTGGGCGAGTGTTTTAAACTGAAGAACTTTAACAACTTTGGTAATACAATTTTGTTCCTTTTATTTATATCTGAGATTGGTTTAATTTTTATCACAGTTATGTGTTTTTTTGCAGATGTAATGTTTTTCCTACACATTTAATGTTTTGGGTGCGGATCTAATGTTTTGGGTAATACAAAATCAATTTATGGTTTCATTTTGGGTAAGTGTTTTTTGGGAAGATCTAATGTTTTTTGAAATCTTATGAGGAACCAAAAAAATTTGAATTTTAATTTGATCATTTTATTGTTATATTTGTAGGTTAATTGGTTTGGTCCTGCTGAAAATATCCATGATTTAAAATCTTGGAGACGTGGGTTTAGAGGTAATTGAGTGTACGCATTGATACTCTCTCTCTCTCTCTCTCTCTCTCTCTCTCTCTTCATATAGTATTTTTAGCTTGAACAACTAGCATTTATCATGTTCAACGGGGCATACAAGAAACTTTAGCTACATGTTGAAATTTTGTTAATAATCAGCTATAGGGCATACAAGAAACTTTGACTACATGTTGAAATTTTATTCATTTGAAATCAGATTCAGATGAAATTTTGTTGGTACTATTATTATAACTGTTAGCTTCAACATCTAGCATTTATTATGTTCATTTCAAGTACATTGAATATTGAAATGGGGACCGGGGGGTATTTAAATGGTGTGTGTGTGTGTGTATTTAATGGTTTTATTGATTGTTTTATAGCTTGCGGTTTGTTCTGGTGGTTGTGGTAGTCGCCGGTGGGATTTCAGTGGTGTGCACTCAGATAGAGGTATTTACTTTGCTCTCTCTCTCTCTCTCTCACACACACACACACACACACACCCCTTGCATCCCTGTACTGTTTCCCTCTATACTACTTTTATGTTTTTGTATTTATTCAATAATTTGATACCTATTAAAGTCTAATTGTTATACATGGCTTTCATATTTCAACCAAAATTATTGGATTTGATCACTTCTTTGTGATCGAAAACCAATTCGGCTATGTACCGTTGCTCTCTATATGTGGGTTATTTAGAGTGGGGGATGTGTAGACTGGGTTACTGACTTAACTATAATGAAGAAGGTTTGGGTGGGTGGTGGGATTATGCTGTTGATATATAGTTCGGAGCTTAGTTTATGTAACTCTTTGCTATAAGTTGTTTTTCTTAATAATATTTTGTATTTTTATTTGTTTGCACACACGATTATTGCTCTCGAATTATTTTGATGTTGATTAGTTATGATTTTTCTATTTTAATGCATAAACACCCTTTAGCTTTCACATTAGATCTGAGGTGACAAATGATTTCAATTTCTTAATTTATCATATTGTTCTTAACATCAATATTATTCACGAATTACAGATTGTTGCACTTAACCTGATATCAAGGCTGAATAATTTCCATTACAACTTAGATGATTCTAGCATTAAAGGCGACTTCATTATCCATGGACATATTTTATTCTTATTGTGTTTGATGTAATAATTGTTATCTAAGCATGGAATGAAGCACCAGATAATGTTTACATCATCGTATCGTGTATGTGTGTGTGTGTGTGTGTGTGGAAATAATTGATTATGAGTTGGAGAAAGACACTGTTCTTGGAACCTTACTTAACAAATTGGTGCTCTTTATTACAGGTCTCAGCAGTACACGTATAGAACCAAGACAATTTCATAATTCTTGAGGCTGAAAACTGGTGTTGTCATTCTCAAGAACTTCTTTAAGGTTGGTGACTCTCTCTATCTGTGTATGTGCCCATTTATTTATGAACTTGAATAAAAGGAGCACTAAGAGTTATCCATAAGCATAAGAGAAATAATGTTATGTTTTTTTAGGGTGGGGAATTACGATTCAATAACTTTTTAGTGTAATTCATAATGACGAGTTTTGACTGCATATTTTTGTGCCAGGTAAATATGTCCATATAGCATTCCACATGAAAATACTCTGATATTGGATAATGAAAAAAATAGGATCTGAAGAGTCTTATCCTTCGCTACGCCTAGCCAAACAAATAGATATGCCAGGTAGGAACGGTTATAGTAGGATTAAATACTGTTTTTTTATAAAAAAAACTGTTATACAACCAAAAAACTGTCATACAACAAAAAAACAGTTATTTTATAAAAAAAATAATTAATATATATATCAACAATTAGTAGAAAAAAATGTAATATAGAACTGCTGAAAAAACAATAAAATCTGCTATTTTTTTAGATGTTTAAACTGTAAAATACAATTTTAAATCGTGTTGTTTTTATTAGGGTGGAAAAAATGATTTCATGTCATGTGCCGCGTCCCTTTTTAATTGAGTTATGTTCGCCTTTGGTTAAAAAAATGATGGGTCGTGTCGCTTTTTTCTGTTCATTCTTCATGTTAGATTAAAAAAGATTTTGGGTTGAGTTTTGATAAATATGTGTTTGTGTTAAGTAAAAGGAATAAGATGAAGTGTTGCAGAATTTTGTTGGAGTGTGAATATTTGACTAGCTATTTTAATTGACCAACTATATTTTTTATTTTGCATCAGGTCACAGTTTAAACTACGGAGAATTATTATATTGGAATATGCGGGACGACTCAGTTCATATATATGTAATTATTTTTACGAAGTTTGTTTCATTAAAATATTTGTTAGATTTTACTTTTGAGACATTGAGTATTATTGGATTGGTTATTATCCCTTAAGAGGGTGGATAGTCCAATAAACAAAGGGGACTTTCCCCAATTTTTTAAAAATGGACACTTTGTTTATATGAGGGACAATGTGAATTCCGTGGATGAATATTTTGTATTTCATGTTATATGTGAATTTATTTGATGAATTTAGACTATTTGTATGCTGTTGGACAATTTGTTATTTGTTAAGCAGGGTGGATAGTTTTATAAACAAAGGAGATTATGGCCAAAATTTGTAAAAATTACACTTTATTTTATTAGGGGCAATATTTTTGCCGTTTTACAATTACATACTTTGAAAAATTTTCGTCGTTTTGCGATTACGTACTTTAAAAATTTTTGTCGTGCTTTCAGGCACGGGCATTTCGCTAGTATATATATATATATATGCGACACTTAAAGGCATCTACCAATAGTGTTTCGGTCGTTCCCTATCTGTAAGTCCGAAGGAGTCCCTTATCCAAATCGGACATTACAAACCACACATAAGTGGGACGATTCCAACGCAGTACACCATTGTACGGCTCATAGGTAACAGTGATAATGGAACTCAGTATCTACACCTACCTCTCATAAGTGGCATTGTTACATAGTTGCTAAAACAATGACATACACAATTCCTACCCTACTTGTGCTGACATGTGCTACGATCCATCAACACAATGAATTTGAGGGTTTAAGGCTTGAGAAGCAAAGAAATATGAAAGAAAATAATGAAGATATTTATATTGCGAACATTTGAAATATAGAAATATGCGATGAATAGCACATGCTAGTTGTACTTAGTAACTTAAGTGGGTTGTATGTTGCCCAAAATTTTATTCAAAGGTATTTAGACTTTTTATTTTATGGGCTGTTTGGTATTTATTTATTTATTTATTAAACCCTTGGTTGCAATGATCAGAACATATATGGATAGAACCTATAATGGGGTCTTAAAAAATAAGTAATTGCTGCCGGGCCATTATCCTTTTTTAGGTTCATTAGGATTTTATTGGTTGGAACTTCCGGTTATCTTGGTAGAAATTGAGAGAGGTAAGTTAACAAGAGAAATCAACCCTTATTAACCGCCACAATCCTATTAAGCAACTCATAAAATCACTAATTCTATTAAATTATAGCACTAATGACCACAATAGTGTTCAATTACTCGCTTTCTAAATATATTCAAGTTATTTTAAAATCTTTCTTTTATGAATTAAACCCACTCAATCTAGTTATTGCATGCAATTACAAATAATAATAAATAAGTCTTTCATCCGGACAATAATTTTCTACTAGAAAGGAAAAATGAAATTTAGACACCAATCAATACACAAAACATGTGAACAAATTTAGGTAATGTAGTTACAATTTTTTAAAATTTAAGAAAATCTAATAGTTTCACTCTTAATAAGGAAAAAACTTGAAACTCCGTGTGTATGAAAAGGAAAACTTTATTCAACCCATCACTTTGAATCAAATACAAATCAAATGTTTACGTGATAATCACGAATTGTTTGAGACCTCAATGTTTCTTCACTTTTGGTGCAGTCAAAATCAATCCAAAATTATCACATACATATTTTGTTTTAATTTAATTCAAATTTTGGGGGGTTGTGTAGAATCGCATACATAAAAAAGAAACACATAACCAAACATAATGAACTTCGAAAACATAGTGGGCAATATTAGTATAAAAAAATTTAGAGACTAACTTTATTATAAAATTATTACAAGTATTATTTCTATACTAATAATGTTAACAAGCAGGTGTGGCAACAGGCCGAAGAGAGGCAGGCTCGGGTTGGCCCTGCACCATATATTAAGAGGTATAATGTCGGGCCTGAAAATGTCTGCTCAAGCCCATATACGCATAAAATCATAACACTCTCGTCAACCAATATATTTATATTACATATATTAAAACAAATATTTTTATAAAAAAATGTTTTTAAATATATATATTGTGCATGTGTATATACATAAAAGTAATAAAAATGATATTAAAACAATTTGCAAGGAAAAAATCAGGTATATTTAAAGCATTTAAATAATTAAAGACTATATATATATATATATATATATAGTACTTCTCTTAAGCGGACCAATCCGCATTTTAAGAGTTCAGACCGAACATGTGTCACCTGACGGTGAGCGCAGAAAAGTGAGGGAGAGTGCCTATAATTTTGTCGATAATTTTTAGGCTCACCGCGAAGTGACACATCTTCGGTCGGCACTCTTAAAATGTGGACTGGTCCGTACAAGAGCAAAACTATATATATATTGTGACAACCCGCTTAATTAAATCCCGGGTGATCAGTCATAAATCAAATTAAAACATGTTTCTCAGTTGGTTCATTCTTAGCATCACTGTCAAAAACTTTTTAATTACTAATCACCTAGGTAAAATTAGACTAGTGCCAATTTTTAACTTTCATTAAACATACAATAACATGCGGAACAAAGTATAAATCAAAGACCAACATAAAAGTCTGAATATATCAACCAAGGTAAACAAGTTTTGCTGAATATACCATCAGCCCAAAACCAACAAATATCAAAATCCCAACTAAAGAAAGTACGGTGGGACAACATGTCCATACTGAAACTGAAATCCTACACTAGATCAGAAATGACAAAAGAAGCGTCTAATCAATGCCTTGTAACATCCACCTGTGCTACAGCTCCGAAATCCCTGGAATGAATTCACGCTTGGCGACCCTATGGCTGGACACCTAAAAGGTTTTTAAAAATATTTTACGTAGCAAGAGTTAGTACATCAAACGTTTTGAAAATATTTAGCAAGTAAATTTATTGCAGTAAAGATAAGTTATTGATTACACATGTTAGGCTTATGCACATTCACTTGAGTCTCCTCACCTCTCATCTATAGTGCACGCCTAATGTTCCATACTTAGTCTAGTTAGATATAACTACCCAAAATATTTAGACTATAGTACTTGTTTGAACTCATCTACACATCTAAGTTCCCGTACCTCCCATACAGTACTAAGTTTCTTTAACACTTCTCATTCTGTTAATAAATTTCCACGTAACATTTCACATATGTTAGTGTCTGATTTGGAAGTTAAGTCTGACCACTTAATCTTATTCATTTGATGTTCACTATCTAGTATTATATTTTTCCAATTAAGCTTTCTCCACTTAAGTTACTATTTAGATGTATTCACGTCATCTAATTATATACTACTTCATCCTAGTAGATTATTCATATAATATATATTTTACACACAATATAGACTACAAGGATAATTGCCCTGGTTTAATCATCGACTCCAATTATCCCAAATTATATATCTTGTAGATGTATGCACATCATATAATCATCTACCATTCTACCCAAGTAGATTATTTATATAGTATATATTTCACACACAATATATACCATAAGGAGAATTGGCCCGATCTAATCCTCGACTCCAATTCTCCTATCATTTATATTGGCCCGGTCTAATCCTCGACTCCAAATGTAAATGAAATAATACAATATTGGCCAAGTCTAATCCTCGACTCCAATATCGTATAGGCACTATAAGTATTCACCCAACCTAACTACAAAATTTATATCTATTCACACAAACTAAAGATTTACATTAGTACGTAGTATATATTTCTCTCTAATACTCACCGTACCGTGCATTTTTTGATTTCTCTCTTTATTGCATTTTCTCGAGTATTCACCCAATTCTAAGGGACCTAGTTAAACCTTTCTTAATTTCAGTAGCTAAGCCTAACTTACTCTACTATTATGTATCCTGGATTGATGTTACTTTCTCTCCATAATTCATACCACGCATTTCCCGATACACATCCCAATCGATTTATCCTCGTCGGTCCCTACTTTAAGTCTCACTCTAAAGGACCCTATCGGACTTAACAATATACATACTGATCTTTTTTAAGTCCCTAAATAGGTATAATATCATCCCTAAGGTTTCCCTCGATCATTAGGAATCAAATACCCATCAACACACAAAAGAGTCTCAATTTAGCTTTAGTCGATCGTCGAAAGTTTTGGTCGATCGATCGACCAGATACCAGCCATGCCCAATTTCGGTTTTCTCTAAACTTGTCCCTTCTAAACTTCTTAAAACCTTATGAAACATTCTCCCATAACTACTAAACATTATTATCATGTACAGGGGCTAATCCTAACGTAAATATTTCATCAAATCCATACAAAATCCTCCCAAGAATCATCAAAATTCAGTTTCCATTAAACCCTAGATAATGGTGTTCTTCATATTGATTTTAACATAACCCAGAATTAAAATCCGTAGTGACAATCCAATTTCGTTTGATTTTTAATCCTATACAATTGTTAATAACAACTACATGCAATCCTAATCACACATGTATCAAAATCAATCTTTTTCTCCAAGAGATTAAATAGAGTTTTTATAAATCATGTAACCCTACACATGGGTATTATAACTTTGAATTTGATTGCAATAAACCACTTGCCTTATACAGACGTGATCTGATTTCGTGATGAAGATGATGATTTGATGTGCTTCTCTTCAAATCCCCCACTCCTTAAATGTTTAGGGTGCAAAAATCCTCCTTGAGCTTTTGGGAAAGGTTCTTCTCTTCTCTTTAATGGTCTCTCTAAGATTTTTGAGTTATAAACCCTAATCCCCAATTCTAATTATCAGATATAGGACTCTAATTTTCGTAGGTCCTTTAACCTCTATTTTTAAAATGATCAAAGTACCACCCGTAAGGTGCCGGTTTGGTCCAAAGTTAACCCATGACTCAATTGACATCCCCGAGTATACTATTTTGACTAATTCACCCCTTCCGGACTCATCCGTGACCTCTAAATTATCATTCGAGTCACCCAAAATATATTTCTCGTTTCCCACCTCGACATAGTCTAACATGCGACTCTCGGTGTGATAACATCCGCTCACATTACTCGCTACGACGTATAATCTTAATTATCAATTATTTACTGTTCACACTTAGTAAATATCATATCAGACATATTAATCAGTCTCTATCTCTCGATTAATATAGAAATAATCACAATTATTATGTTACACTTAATAATCATAATTATTATTAAATCATATTAAATTACTCTACTCACTTAATTTAAATTAAAACGTATTTTCTATTTAATTACCCAATTAATTAAATTCTAAATACACGAAAATACGGGGTATTACATATATACCCCTCCTGTAACGACTCTTTATGGTGCAGATTTCGATACATACCATTTTTTTAAAATAGTAAAAAAATGAATTTTTTGATGAAACTTCATGGATATGATCTCTACTGTGAGAAGATCCTCTCCAATTTTTTCATAAAAAAATTCAATAAAAATCCCGTTGAGATGAGGTGATATGTAAAAAAAAGGTATAAATATGCATTTCGACTGTTGAAATGTTGGCGAGCATCTCACCCACTTTTTGATTGAATTTTTTTATGAAACCTCATGGATATGATCTCGATAGTGAGAAGATCATATCCATGAAGTTTCATAAAAAAATTCAATTAATAAAGTGGCTGGCGCCGACCCAATATTTCAACGGTTGAAAATGAACATTTATACCCTTTTTTTCATATCACCTCATCTCAACGATTTTTTTTATTGAATTTTTTGATGAAAAAATTTGGAGATGATCTTTTAACCATCGACATCATATCCATGAATTTTCATAAAAAAATTCATTTATTTACTATTTTAAAAAATGGTATGTACCGGGAGCTGCACCATAAGGAGTCATCACAGAAGACTTTCTATATATATATATATAAGGGTCGGGCCTAATCGGGCTTTTGAAAGTTTAGCTCGTCCAAAAAATTTATCCGGCCTCGAAAAATTTGCCAAGCCGGGTATATAGACCTGCTTTACTTGATTAAGCCCTATAAAATGGAGCGGACCTTTTGGGATGGGCGCGACACGAGCCTATATTCGTCTCTTTTAACAAGTAACTTATTCTACAATACACACATGTTTACAAAAGATTACTATATTTATTAAATATTAAAAAATATTTTTACAAAAAAAATATATGGCATATAATATACATTCTTATGTCACTTTGCATGCATGAATCAAACACTAAATTTCTATTCTTCATAAAAATTCATTGGTTATTCAAAGAGTACAAAAGAATTTAAAAGTTTTATGAAAATCACTTTTTCAGTAATCCTAATTTATTCAAAATATTACCAAGTATTAAATTGGCTCTTAGCATAAATTGTTCTATCCAAATAAAAATGGTGAGAAAAACCTTTATTTTTATCCCAACATAATTCATTTTAACCTGAACTAGGGATGGTCCTAAAATTGAGAGTACCCTGTGAGAAAATTAATTTAGGACCCTTCTAAAAAAATATTGTACAAAAATATTAAATACCTAAAATTGGCCCATAAAAAAAAAATTTACTACTTTTAGGGGCCCATTTTAATTGGGTGAAATTTTTGGATAGTTTAATCATTCTTTGTACATATTATTTTTGGGTAGTTAAAAAATGAGCGTCTAAAAAATTAAACTTATTTAAAAAATTGACATTTTTAATATATATAAAATATTTTTGAACCCCTATAATATATATATATATACATATGTATACTTTAAAATAAATCCTATGCCATTCTCCACTTGGCACATTGTCAAGGCCGGCCATAACCTGAACGTTATCGGTCAGCGGTCAGGGAGATATCGATTTCTCTGGGATTTAATTTCATAGACCAGGTCTCTTGACGTCAAACGTATGTTAAAATTTTAAAATATATGTCAAACCTTGCTGTTTGAAGAAGTATGTAAAGATAACAAATATTAAAACTAAAAATAAAAAGCTATTTGAAGAAGTCACATATTATATATGTCGGCAAGCTTTCCACATCGTGCAGCTATGACAGCCGGCTTCCTCATTCATTCACAAATGAGCAATGCCTTTTTTTTCTCCGTTTTGGAAAATGAAGGGTATTAGCAGAATTGGTCAATGCAACGACTCAATTAAGAGTTTGGGACATCACAGTTTATCGATTAATATAAATTGCATTTAACTCTCTCTTTGACCTTGTCCTTTAAATTATTTTATCAGTTATTTTTATGCGAAAAAAAGTTTGATGTCTTTGATGTTTTGAATTGTGATTGATCAATATTATTGGTCGACACTCACATCACTAATGAAAATAGATCTGTACCAACGATATTGACCAATTAGAATTCAAGACATCAAAAAGTTTAATGTTTCAGAGACATCAAATTTCTCCCTCTTATGCTAATGATCATCTTTACTTATTTAAATTTTTTTAACAAAAAATCACACTCATGTTCTTGTTACATGGTAGTTAAATTTTCTTCGTTGATTAAAATACTTTTTTAATACTTATCTTTCAATTACTTCAAGTTTAATAGTTACGGTTTAAAAGTCAAACTTTTTGTAAAAAAATAATTTGACTTTATCATTCTAAAAAGTTTTTTTGTAATTTAATACATTATAAGTTTTCGATTTTAGATTTTAAAATGAACTAATTAATTTATTAAACTTTAGGACATTTTTCGTCACTAAATGTAAAAATTTCGCGATTAAAAGTGATCTTTGGTGAGATTTAGTGATGAAAAATATACTAAAGTCTAATAAACTGATTAATTTATATTAAAATCTAAAATAAAAAATTAGTAATGAATTAAAGTAAAAAAAACCTTCTAAACATAATGAATACATTTATATACAAGACACAAATTTGGATCACTATTCTCTTATGTGTATTGTTTAGGTGGGTAACTTCGTAATCTCCCGTAGTTTTATATACTATTTAAGAAAGGTGACTATTAATTTGGGACACACTAATAAGGTATGAATATCCACCTCTAATAGAAGTGAGCATGATTTGAATCCATTTAAAGACAATTTTACTCTTCTATACAATGCGTTTAAATTTGGGAAAATTATTCGTTGTTGTGTAATGCATCTTTTTTTGTTTTTAAAGAAAAAACTAAGAATATTTGTGTTAGTTCAAGAACTTAATATATTAGCGTGTGATCCAATTTTTTGTCTTTTAATTACCTTTTGAAGATCTCTTACTCAACCATATATATAACGATAGAAGAGTGTTATAGTATTAAAATACTATTAAATAGATAACTAGACACGTATAATAATATAACAAAGTTATATAATGTCGGAGAATATAATATGATGGTTTAGTAAAATATCGGGGGTGAATTATGAGGGGTGTGATAGTAAGGCCGTAGTGCTACTCAAGAACATTGGTAGGCATGAGTGAGGGTTTAAAAAGGAGAAGGAGGGGGAAGACTACTGTGTATCATGATCTTTTTAATGAAGATTAGATGGATTTTGTGTAATGTGAGGAGTTTGAACGATCCCGAGAAATGTGGGTTAGTAAATGGGGATATTACTAGGTGGAAACGTAATATCCTTTGCATGCAAGAGACTAAGTTGAATCTTATGGATGGTGGAATAGCTAATTCTATTTGGGGAAGGCGGTGGGTTAAATGGAGTCGTCTGGACACAGTGGGAACTTCAGAAGGAGTGATCATTATGCGGGATTCTACAATGGTGGAGTTATTGGACAGCATGATCCGTTCATGTACTTCATCTTATTAGTTTAGGAATGTCGGAGACGGGTTCATCTGGTGCTTCTCAGGGTTATACGGACTAGTGGAAAACCCGAGTATATGAGAATTGTGGGAGGAGCTAGCTGGAGCCAAGAGAGTTTAGGGGTCCCTTGGTCTTTAAGGAGGATTTTAATGAGGTGAGATTCGCCTATGAAAGGAGTGAAGGTGGGAGAATCAATAAATTCATGAGGGAGTTCTCAAATTTTATTATTGAGTTGGACCTGATGGAACTTCCATTATAGGGGGCTTGTATACTTGGTAATAAGAGAGACATTCCTTCCTTCTCTCGCCTAGATCACTCTCTCATTTCTCAGGGGTGTGAAGAGCATTTCCCAGGGGCCACCCAATCTTGTTTACCAAGGGTTACATCAGACCATAACTTGATTATGCTACAGTGTAGGGGATGGGATATGGATAGAACTCCTTTCAGATTCGAAAATATGTGACTCAAGGAGGTGGAACTCATGGAGAGTTTTAAGGAGTGGCGGTCGAGTGATGTAGTGGAAGGTAATGCTAGTTACAAGTTATATACTAAATTAGGGTTGCTCAAAGATGATATTAAACTTTGGAATAGAGAGGTGTTCGAAAATATGAGGGAGACCGCTGATAGGTTTCTGTAGGAGGTGAGGCGCTTAAATGAGAAGGAAAGCAGAAAGGGGCTTGCAGGGGAGGAAAAGAATGTGAGGGAGGATAGGAAGGGAGAAATTAGGAGAAGGCTTATCCAGGAAGATATCAGTTGGAGGCAGAAGTTCCGAGCGTTCTGGTTAGGGGGGGGGGGGTAAGATTATTAAGTTCTTTAATAAAGTGGCGAATTTGCATCGTCGCTTTAAACATATCGGGAGAATCTCAGTGAATGAAATAAAATTTGAAGATTCTACCGAGGTCAGGGGGCTATTGCCCAATTTTATGAGGATTTGTTCAGGGAAGAGGAAGAGTGTCACCCCTCTCTTGACGAGGCCGAGCTGGGGAGCATCTCGGGGGCCAAGGTTGAGATGTTACAGGGGAAGTTCATAGAAGATAAAGTCTTACAGGTCTTAAATTCCATGTGTGGAGATGAGGTCCCTGACCCGAATGGTTTCACATTAGTTTTCTTTCAACATTATTGGTTAGTAGTGAGAGGTGAAGTGATGGCATTCTTTAGTGAGTTTCATAACAAAGGTTATTTTTTTAGGAGTACGAATATGTCATTCATTACTTCGATCTCCAAGAAGGGGGGTCGATCGATGTTCGAGATTTCAGACCTGTTAGCCCCATCGGGAGTGCTTATAAGTTTTTATCAAAGGTTTTATCAGTTAAACTCATGAAGGTTACCGATCCTATGATTTTAATCCCAAGATGCCTTCATTGGAGGACATCAAATTCCCGACGTTGTGCTGATGTCTAATGAGTGGTGGAAGATAGACTTAGGAGTGGGGAAACGAGTATTGCTTACAAATTAGATATTGAGAAGGGGTATAATCATGTGGATTGGAATTTTATATTTTACTTACTAAGAAGGATGGGGCTCAGAGAGAGATAGTATTGTTGGATCAAAATATCCATTTCTACTATCAGGTTCTTAGTTCTGATTAATGGGGTCCCCGAGGGCTTCTTCCCCAACTCCAGGAAACTACGGCAGGGTGGCATGCTGTCTCCTTTCTTTGTTCATAATGGTGATGGAGGATTTCAGTCGGATGATGAGTCAAGTAATTGATGCAGGGTGGATCAGCTGTTTCGGGATACGAAGATCTAGCTTGAATCCGATTAGGATTCACAACTTCTTTTTGCCGATGACACAGTTGTCTTCTACAAGACCACAGTTAGGCAAGTGCGGGCGTTAAGGCTTCTTATGATTTGTTAGGAAATTTCGGGGATCCGTGTTAATACGGGGAAGTGTGAGATGATTTAGATTGGGGGAATGCCAGTGTGGAGGGTTTAGCCAAGACGTTTGGTTGTAAAATTGGCGCTTTCCTTTACATTTACATATAAGGTGATGGAAAAGGACCAACCTTTTATTTACTACTTTGATTTTTTTTATGTTTCATTTATAAAAAAATTATATATATTTATGCAAAGTTTAAACTTTGCATGTAAGGTGATGTAAATGGATAAGGCTTTTAATTACTATAATTTATTTATTAACATTTTCTTGTGTACAAAAGGTGTACCCGACCTTCTTATTGAGACAATATAACGTGATAGTACCAAATTAGTATTTTGTTTACCCATCTCTTCAGTGGGTTAATAAAGTACTAATGAGGGGTATATCGTGTGTACTTTAGTGTGTGGCGTGGATTTCTGTGTGGATAAAGGTTTTACTTAAGACATTTTTTTGTACATCAAAATTAATTTTCGAGGACTCAAATCAGTTTTACAATAACTTTTAAAAATGGGTAATCTAAAAAATGTTGGACCTTTGACCTAATTTCCATCGAAAATTATCTATCTTTTTTATGTACACAGTTTCTTTAAATAGGTAGAAAAACTGACCAATTAACCTCCCGATTAAGTTAGGGATCAATCGTATAGTAAATCCCAAATAACTGCACAATTAATCTCATTCATTTTACCATCCCCCACACCGATATTTTTGTTGGCACGTGGTTTCATTTTTGGAATATTTGGATTTTCCTTAGAGGTTTTAGGGAATTGTAGGACGTTTCACACACATTCTAAATGTTGGGAAAAACATCTTGGGATTCACATTTAAAACATAGATAAATTTCAACCTTAAATATTTTTTATCAACCATGCATTGAAAAGAAATCAAGAACTAGGTTTAAAGATAAACCTAGGATTTCAAGAGTACAATACCATAGCGAATCATATTGTGATTCGTATGAGGGGACAAAAGTTGAAGATGATGAAATCCTTTATGCCCTCTAAGGTGTCCAAAAACCTTGTTTAACCTTATATAAGGCTTATATCTTCTAGTGTATAATCGCATAACTATTTTAAAATATTGATTAAAATTATGGGTTCAATAATTTTATCATCCTCAAAACTTAGAACAAGGTACAATTATATTTTTAGTCCTTAAAACTTATTCAAGTTAAATTTTAAGACTAAAACGGTGAGAAAAAGGTTTAGTTTGTTTTTGAAATCTTACATTCGTGAAATTAAAAAAATTAATTTCTACTTAAAACACCAGAATTAATTCGATTAAATTTTAAAGTGGCATCCTTCAACTGTCAATTTTTAAAAATTAATCTCGTCGGACGTCTTAGTTCCCTTATGAGGTGAGATTTATCTTTGGGAGCTTAAATCACCCCACCTTAAACCGAGAAGATTTTCATCTTTCATTATGCTATCCGGACAGTTTAGAAATCTTATGTCCAACATAATGAATAGTCGAAGACTTTTGATCCCACTTCTAATGACAATGACTCTGTTGGAGAGGATATCAAAATTTGTATCTAAATGTATACCATCGGTTCATTCCTTGAAATAGAACCCTCTTATCATGGAATTTTCCACTGGGGGGGGGGGGGGGGGGGGGGGGATTAAACTCACTCACATTTCAATTCTCAAAATTATCATTTTAGAATTTTAATGAATCCTTGATGCTGTAATTAATTTCATCCCTTGGGGAAGGGGGCAAACTTGCTGACATGAGGAATTAATCACATCTGATTCATAAAAATACTAATGGAGATAGTGAGGTTTATGTTGAAACCCCTTTCCCACTTAGTATTTTAAAACACACTTGAGGGTTGAAAAAACTATTCATTCAATTCTAAAAGAGAGAATTTAAATCCTTTTTATTTTCTAATTTACTTGTAAAAATTCAATTATCTGATCTCATAATTTAATTTTCCAAAAAAATAAAATTATTATAAATTAAAATAAAATTTGGAGATTAAAAATTAATTTATACCATTAAATTAATTAGCGTGATTTAATTGAATTTAGAAAAAAATAATAAAAATGAATTTTCTAGAAAAATGGTGATCCAGGTCAGTCTCAAAATTAAATCCATGTTGTTCATAAAATGTGTGTTCCTAATTAATCTAATTAGCACGCCAAATTATGCAACCTAATAATAAAGAGATATTTATGCAAATATAAAACAAATGTAAATATAAATAAAAGGATAAAATTGCCCCTGTTTCATAATGGCCTAATCTTCTTTTTGAAGTCGGACTCTTCAATCCCAATAATCCTTATTTTATAAGACTTTCTTTTGACATAGAGTCCAACATGAAGTGGACTTCATCACAAACATTAGTTTTTATTGATATTTCTTTTTGGAAAAACTCATTTCCATATTTTGGGAATTATCGAAACGAAGAACTGGATTACAAAATATCAAACAACATCAAAATTCTTCGAAAAGCGAATCTACATACGTGGAGGTCGATCGATCGAGGGGGGTCGATTGAACGTGTTGGGAACAGACTTGTCCCAACTATGCAAAACTCATGCAAAATTATGCATAAATGGGTCAAAACTTCACCAAACTCCATGAAACTTTGTCCAACACCCAAACCCATATAAATACATGATTATAATAGTAAAGAACCATTAAAACCCTTTTCTAACTCCTCCAAATACATCGATAAAATAATAATTATGAAAACCTAATTATTATAACCCATATTGATTCTAAGAGCGAAAAATAACTATGGATAAATCACCGTAAGATCAAATCACATAAAAAATATTCGTGACCATGATGGAATGGATATAAACATATAATCTCTTCAAAACCATGTTAGTACGAGTGCATACACAAAGATACACTATCCCATAACATGCAAGAACTAGGGTTTATATGTGGATAATATCGACCTTTTCAATACATGATCAATCTTAACCAAGGCTCTAATACCAATTGTTGGAAAAAATAACTTGGGATTGACATTTAAAATGAAAAAAAATTCAGCCCTAAGGATCTTTGATTAATCATGCATTGAAAAAAATCAAGTATTACATTTAAAGATTACACCTAGGGTTTCAAGAATACAATACCATAGCGAATAATGTTCTGATTCGTATGAGGGGACAAAGGTTGAAGATAATGAAATCCTTGCTTCCCTCCATGGTCTCGAACAACCTTGTTTAAAATTTTGTGTAGGAACCTTTTTAGATAGCAACCTTTCCTTATGAGTGAGATATAGTGGTCTATCTATAGACCTCCACACAAAATATTAATTGTATTTTCTCTCACCCCTATCAAATTCTAATGATGAATCATTCACTTTAAAACCCCTTCTCATACCTTTATGTATAAGTACAAAAGGTGGGCTTTAGCCAAAGTGGATTTCTTGAGAGTCTAGGCCTAACTATTTGGGTATGTGGACTTTATTAGGGACCCAAAATAAATAATTAAATTCGTTGAAATAAATACTCGAAAATACTTATTACAACTACCATAATCTATTTCATATATATATTTAATCATAATTAATTCAACTAAATAATTATGATTGCACTCCAATTTAATTATCTCGAAAATCACTCGGATATAATGATGTTATATTTGCAATGTTTATTACGGTACATAATATGATTCCCCGCATTAAGTGTTTGATGCCCCGCTTGGTAAAATCAATTTACTATTAATCGATTTTAACCAACATCTAATCAATTCCTTGATTCTCAAACTTAACTTAAATTCTACTCAACGAGGATTTCAAAATAATCCATCGGCTGGGTTTTACTTGGTGAAAATAATACATATAAGTCTATCAAGGGGGTATCGCAATCCATGTTATCACTGGATACAGATTCCTTCGATTTATAATCTAAGACCTCATCATAAAAGTGTCACCCAATATGCGGGGATCATTTGACCCGATAAAATCAAATCACACCCATAGCAATCAAACAAACATTTTCATAAGCATCCCTATCCTCATAATTCTCGAGATTAAAAATCTATGAACCCTTTTCAAATGATGTGATATTGCCCGAGTTTAATCAAGACAACAATTAGACTCAAATCTTAAGGTGACTCTTTTCAATACATTCCTGGGATGCACCGATTACATTCCTCTGTTAAACTATCAAATAGTTTCTCAAAACATCATACAGGTTCCCAAAATTTGAGATAAACTACTAGGCTTGCATAAAAATCGTTTTGATTCGATGTTAATTCCCTATTTAGGTTGTGAACATTTCAACAATTCTAGAACCAAAATCTCAATTTCCTAATGATCAACTCGAAGCCGAGTCACTGAAATTCCTACTGAGCTATATTAACCAACATGTCTACAATATATTTAAACAAAATATAAGGCATTCTTGCAACCACAATCCTTATTTCAAAATGAAATGAAACACCTTTGTTAAAAAGTAAATATCGTACATGGTTTTAAGAATAAAAACCCAAAACTAAATGTATTAAGGGACGCGCACCTACAATTTTAAGGTATTTACATAGCCAAAAGGAAGAGTGTGCGCTCACGGATACTAGGCATCAAAATGAACATTTTCTTCATTATTATTATGTTCCTTAATGAACATTTGGATATGGGTTGACCAAAATATTGAAGGGTAATGAGAACTTGGGGGGCAAGGATAAGGATTGTTGACTTCCTGCTTAAAAAGGATTTACCGACCGGTTAATTCCCGAATTAATCATACCATCAATTAACCTTTTACCAAACCACTATTCCTTTTATACTTCGATTTGTCTAGCTATTTTAAAGGCTTCTCGTTATGAATTTTTGAAAGATGATTTTTCCTCTCTTTTTGTTTAATTTCTTTATGACTTGACATTGTTGGGGTTTGATTCTTAAAAACATGTATGAAATTAATTTTTTAATAGAGGTGTGTCAGTTGATTTTTAAATAAGAATCATGTTTGTCAAAATGCATTATATTTTTCTTAAATATATTGTATATATGTTCATATATTAAACTTAGTAGGAATTTAGGTCAGTTGGATATGGATTGATCACAAAAGACGGGGATTCTAGTTCTAGCTTAATTGAACAGTTCATAGCCCGGATGGGGAGTTAACATCACATTGGTAAAGTTACGACCACGGTCTTAGTAATTTAACTTAACTATTAAAACCTTTCTGATGGTTCTGGAACTTGTCTAATAAATAAAAAAGAATTGTATCGATACATCATGAATGCATTGAACGAGACAAAGTTGAGATTAAAGTGTAGGGGCTGACTACATTGCTTAAATTTTAATAGATTATGTAAGAGGGTAGTTTAGATAAGATGGAGGCATAACCCCTTTTGAGTACGGTAATGATAAGTTAATTAGCCAAAAACCTTGGATTAATTATAGGACATGCACACACAAACTCAATGAAGATGAACTCAGTTTAAACTCCCAAATCTCTCGTGTATAACTCAGAAGGTAGTAGTGAACTTAGAAGTAACTTAGCTAGAGGGAGAGAGAAGTAAGCACCCTGGATACACCTTGACAGACAACTAAACACACCAATCATCCTCAAGAATCTCTATCAAATATTAAAAGCTTCGTAATAAATGACAATGGTGGGTGAGTAAAACTCTCTGGTTTGTAATAACTCTCTCTAATGTCTATTATCTTTAGCAATAACTTTTGAACTCTCAGGAAGATCTCTCTTCCTCAAAAGTGGTTGGGGTCCTCAAATATCCCCCTCCCCCCACCCCCGAGGCAACTCAGTCATCAATGCTTGTGAAAGACATCACTCGTACTTTATGTCACAACATTAAATACCTGATCCACTAGTTGTCTCCACGTCATAAACATTAAATGCCAAGACATGCCTTTTGCCTAACCACTGTGTGTCAGGGGGCTGTTGTCACAGAGGTGGCTCACCAACTATCTGACAGCTCCAAATACCACGGTGGTTTACTCAAGTGCAAGTCTGACATTGCCTAGCTGGTTAGTGACATCAAATAAAGTAGATGTGACATTAAGTAGAGGGTTGTTTGGTTCTCAACTCAATGCCCGATGGAACTCCAAGCTGCTCCATCCGAGTGTTCCACGGTCAGGGTTCTTCGGTGTTTTACCAAATGTATCTAAGATGGTCAGGACAAGCCCCAACGGTGCCTCACTTCTTAATCCTCCAAACCAAGTTCCTCTAAAGTTCCCACAACGAGGTCATTCAATTGAGCATGAAAGCTCTCCTAGGCCCTGCCAAGCCTGGTCTCTCGTGAGTACCGTTTGACCTCACACTAAAACTCATTATTATTCTAGTTACATCATTACAACCGTTATAGCTTACAGTCAATATAAACAAAGATACAATATGACTCACATAACAAGCCTAGGTATGAGTTGCCATGCTAAGCTACCTCGCTGAGTTACCACACTAAGCTGCCTCGGCTTCTTAATCCCGAACACTATTTCTAATGGGGGGATTAACCATAATCTTAGGATTACCTTCAAGCCCCCTCTACATTTTCCCTTTCGTGGAGAGATTTGTTGTTGGACCAAGAAATGTCTGCATGAAAACTTCTCAATCCGATGAACCTTCTCTGTGTGTAAAAATTATGGCCTCCTTTCCTTCGTTAGAACCACAGTGTTATAATCTCCAGGAAAGAGTAACATTCTCTTCGATGTTCCTGAGATGAAGCGCCACGACTTATTGGGGCTTTGACGAAGGGACATCGCCACTTTTTCCTTATACTGAGCTTCAACCGTTCTAGCTTTTTATTATTTGAAATTCTCCCTAAAGGCTTGTTAACCTTCTCAAATACTCGTTTTGATTCTTAGTAAGTGAAATTCTCCCTTGTAATGCTTATCTATTTTCAAAAAAGAAGAAATTCTCCCCGATGCAGCTGAGTCACGATTTAAACAACGTTTGGACTTGTGGCGAGGGGACATCGTAGCTTTTTTTGAACCATTGGGATATCTTTTCCATTGGGAGTTATTGGATATGTCTGACAAAAATTCTGGCACCAAAACTCAAACTTGCTAAAGAAGGAAACTCCTTCTATTCCCAAGGCGTCACTTCATAAATGACGTGGCACTATTTTTTCAGCTGTCAAAACACTTCTCGAAGTGCCATGTGTTCATTTGAAATGATTATAGGCGGCCGTGCACGTGCGATGGAGGGAAACTCAAAAGTTAGGTTTAAAAGGCTTCAAACATCTCTTTTATTTCAAAACCCTTATCTTTCCTTCATCTTCTTCAAGATCTCATCTTCTTTAGAGAGAGAGAGAATTGTGCGCAAACCTTAATTGCTGTCCAATTCATTACTCAGTCTCTTCCCTTTCTCATCTTTTACGCCACCACCTGTGGTTGTGCTCCTCCCTCCTTGTTCGTAGCCCTTCTTACTCAGCTATACCATTCATCGCCACTCTATTATGACTTCTTCAAGTACTTCTAAGGTTGCCACCACCACCACTCAGCCAGGCTCCCTCTGCCACTTTTGGCGCTACTGTTGCCCCTAGCAGCGCTGCCCTAAATGCTACTCGTCAAGAGCAACTACGCTTCTATCGCCGGTCACCCATCTTTGACGAAGATGATAAATTTTCTGATGCATGCAAGACTTGCCATTTCTCATCCAAGTTCGACCCCTTAATGTTAGGTGATGAGGAAATGGATTCATCAAAGTGAGGCTATCTTCCACTAGAGGGGACTCTGCGTTTCATCTGGACTATGGTGACTTCCCCTATTCTCAGATTGACTTTGAAGCATCCGGGGGGTCTCCAGCCCATTTCAGTGTCTGGCATACACATATGTATAGTTATCATGCTACTAATCTTGCAAAGGTTGGGCTTCATCGAGCCTACTGGTTTGGGTAGTTCACCCTCTCTAAGCACAATGCGACGCTCCAAGTGCTAGTTTTCAGATAGAACATCATAACTCACATGTTCTTTGCTGCATGGGGAGAGTTCACTTTTACATTGGAGGACATTTGTGAGCTCCTGGGGTTTGAGCCATTGGGTGAGTTCACATATTACGATGAGGCCCTGGATGCCGAAGAGGCTGCTAATCGAGCTGAGCTAGATCGAATCTGCCATAATTTTTCTGGTTCCTCGAACAAAGCCACATTTACTCCTCTCATCAACTATTTTTTCAAAGCTCTGACCCCAAAGGATGTCAATGCTATAACGGGCCGAGGTAGAGGTACATCCCTGGAACTACCAGCGTACATACTTATGTTGCTTTCACGCTTCTTCCTGACTGGGAAACCCAACGATCAGCCCATGAGGGACCTTATAAATATTTCCATTCATTTGGCCAGGGGTTTCAACCTTCCTCTGGCCGCCATCGCCTTGGTGTCCCTCTACACCTGGTTGTATCGAACCCACATCGACATGGAACGATTACTGGACCGTTATAACTTGGCCAATTTTGCCAATATCGTCATTTTGATAGGCTTTCTTTACACCCATTTTCCTCCCATCATCGCCAAGTCTATTCCTCTGCTTGTGGGCGGTATCAAGCCCCCACGCCTCCTATGTTTTTACAAAAAATAAAGTCAAAAGGAGATAATGGAAGTTTTTGATGTTTTTGACTCCTTTGTGATGAGGCCATATAGTGAGTCTACATTTGCCCATAGTTAGGATTTCTTTCCTTCTACAGCCATAACGATCAAGTTCATCCCAGTTGTAGAAGATACCTCGTAAGCCGTGGTGTTTCTATTTACCCTCAGGTTTCTTCCTTCCTATACTGAATGGGGGTACACCTCAGAGCCCTACAATCCTGACAGATGAAACAGGAAGTTCGGGTTTGATCAGGGGGCCCCTCGACCTGTGTTTCAACACAACCGGCCAAGGGCCACTTTCGTTGAAGCTTGCACCTTCTATACTGCAGTTGCGGTGCTTGGTGTGACGTCCACCATTGATGGTCGTGTCACCCTTCCTAGTGCAACTAGGAAGGGAGATGTATCCACCTCCTTTGCCACCAAGTTCTATTTTGGGCAGTTGGAAATGATCCGTGAGTACATTCAGTTCCCCCTCAATATCCCCCAGTCCCTTCTTTCTCTTCTTCTGAACTGGGTCTTAAGGGGAACTTCGTGATTGGGATTGAGTTTCCCTTGAGTGAAACCATTAAAGAATCTCCTCAGGATCTACCCCCTCATTGCCCAATGATCCCAACTGCCTCCATAAAACCCAAGGCCATTGTAGCTCCCAAATAAACTTCCCCTTCGATCGAAGTTGCAACGGGAGAAGGGCCTTCTCAGCCACCTACTAAGAAGGCCAAGAAGTCCAAGTCCTCGAAGTGTAAGCCCCAAGTTCAATCATAAACTCCTTTGGAGGCATTTACTATTGCCTCCGTTCCCCCTCCTATGTCTCCATAGGTAGCTGAAGAGCTGAGGAGGCAAGTGCAAGCTGAGGTCGAAAGAATAAATGCTGAGTTTCAATGATGCGCTATCTTCGTTCCCCCTTTGGTTGCCTTCCCCACGATCGTGGTTGATTCAACTGAGCCAACGAAGAAGAGGAAGATAAGGTCGAGGGTACCTGAAGGTGCTGATGTAACGAGCAGAAGGAAGAAAACTCTGGGCACTAAGTCCCAGAAGAAACGAACAACCGAGATACATCCATCTTCTACTCCCTCTGTTATTTCCTCCTCGCCACCTTCACTAGTGGTTATATCTTCTTATTCTCCCTCTGAATCTGAGGTATGTGTGCATTCATTTTTTGTTCTTATTCCCCTGTTCTTAAGGCAAGTTGGATCTTCTTATTTCTTAATAATAATATGTTTTTTTGGTGTGTGCAGGGAGTTGAAGAAAGGACCGGTCCTCCCAGTCCCCCTGTAATACGTTTCATGGGGGGCATTGCGGTATCTCTTCAGTAGAAACTACCCTTCTCCGTTCCCCCTGATAAGTCTTACTTACTCTCGTCGTTCATCCTCCCAATGGGCTAGAGATGCTTCTACGGGGGCTATTACCGTTGAATCCACTGAGGCAATGATCCAAGCCCCAGCTTCTTCTGAATTAGAACCTCATCCCGAGGCTCTTCTGACCCTTGTTCCAGTTGCAGAAAGTTCCACCGAGGTAACATATTATCTATTACCTGTTAGGTATGGCAACATTTCTCTACTCCACCCCTTTTCTTTCTGTGTAATATGCTGAACCTTGACATGTTGGGGTGCCCCAGGTTGAGATGGCGTCTCTGGTAGCCAGCATCCTTCTTCCCCCTGTACTGACGAGACCTCTGACTACAATTCCCCTCTTTAGTGCCATAACGGGGGTAAGTAACGTTTATAAGTATTTCTCTATTTTTGAGTACTAATTTGTCATTTTAAACACTTAGCTTTGTTGCTGCAGCTTTCTCCAAATCTCTCTCCACCCTTTGCTCTTAGTGGCCTTTTCCTTTCCAAGTCCCAGGTTGATGCTATTGTCTCACGTAGTAATTCTTCAGTGCTTGCCCATGTCGGGGCATCACTTGAAGGTCCCTCGTGTTCTTTCGGTGAACCACCTTCATTGGCGTTGGTACGGTTTGTTGGCATGGGAAGTTTGCCTACCGTTGAAGCTACTAAGGCAATGAGTCCACCCCAAACGGTTTCTATCATTATGGACCCCGTGGTGACTCCCGTTCTTGCTCCTACTACTGCTGAGGTACTTCGCTAATTTCTTTGCATTTCTCAGCTTCTCAAACTTCACCTATGTAGGTGACTTAATCAATGAAAACACTTGTTAAGGTTTTTTTTTGCATAAACTCCACCTATATCAGTGACTTAACAACGAAAATGCTTGTTAACATTTTTTCAAAAACTCCACCTATATTGGTGACTTAACAACGAAAACACTTGTTAAGATTTTCCAAAAACTCCATCTATATCGGCGACTTAACAACGAAAACATTTGTTAAGATTTTTCAAAAACTCCACCTATATCGGTGACTTAACAACGAAAACAGTTGTTAATATTTTCCAAAAACTCCACCTGTATAGGTGACTTAACAACGAAAACACTTGTTAAGGTTTTCCAAAAACTCCACCTATATTGGTGACTTAACAACGAAAACACTTGTTAAGATTTCCAAAAACTCCACCTATATTTGTGACTTAACAACGAAAACACTTATTAAGATTTTTTCATGAACTCCATATTTCCTCTAACTGTTCTCAAGTTGCTCGAGAGGATTCTCCACCAGATCCTTCGCCCATTGCCTCGCCCCACCAAGAACTTGTCATTTTAGAAGATTCCAGCCACAATAATCACGATTCCACGATCGGTTCCGCTGCTGAGAGCGAATCTGGCTGTGAGCTTCCTCTGCCCGACCTAGATCCTCACGTATTCTGCCTGATAGTGCTTCGGCGTTCTCCTCAAATGCCTGCCAACCATCGTCTTCTCATTGAACATCTTATAAATTATCATCCCGAGACATTCACGGTGGATTTCCTTCATTCAAATATCTTCGTTATGAGTTATAGGCTTCAGGGTATGGCTACCGTCATTGTTAAAATTGCCAACACTCCGACCTCAAATGTTACCAGACCCCTCCTTAACTAATTTTTGGGTTATCTGAGGGAGTTGGGTAGCGACGGCTTCCGTTTTGGATGGCTTATCACGCATTTAAAGACCTTGAAGAGCCAACAACTGGACAACCATAGGGAACTCTTACGGAAACATCAGGAGGACCAACGGGTCGAGGAAGCTAAGTTGGCCGAGCTAGCACCTCTTCTTGGAGCTATTAATAAGGAGGTGGAGGACATCTAAGAAGGTCTACGTCTGGCGAAGCTGAAATGATAGAATATCCTGATCGAGCGCACATAAGCGCAAACAAGGTTGGAGGTCTCTATCAATGCCCAACGGTCTTTCCAAGCAGCTTCTTTGGGCCTCCCTGGAGATTTTTTCTCTGCTCCAGATCTGTAGTTCCTCTTAGTCCAATGAACTTGTATATATATATTTTTCTTTTCTTCTCATGTAATTCTTGGGCAATAGCTCCCAATTTTGTAATGCCCCAAAGTTTATGAATGGAAAAAGATATTTATTTGCTCATGCCATTTCTTTGGGTTACAACTGTTTACATAGATTGTGCAGTGTGAAGTTTTGTAATTCTTTCATCTTTACTTGAGTTATATATATATATATATATATATATATATATATATATATATATATATATATATATATATATATATAAAAGAACTTGCATACTCGTAAAAAAGAACGTGTATTCATAACAATATCCAGGTACATCAGTGGTCCAAATATAACTACCTACACATGATAGACTTTCAACCATTTATTGTTGATCTTGAATGGTTTATCTTCTTCCATCCTAGAAATTAAGAAATAACCTGAGTTATGAGCTTCTTTTACAATTAAAGGTCCTTCCCAATTTGCTTCAAACTTGGCTAGAGGAAGCCCCCTGATGTGTTTCACTGTTGCTTTTAAAATGATATCTCCTTCCATGAACTTCCTTGGTCTTACTAAGTTATCATATGCCCTAGAGAGCTGTTTCGTATCCATTTGAAAGTGTTGCATCGCATGATCTTTTTGTCCATCCAACGCTTCTAACTACACATGTCTATTCCGAGGGAGCATGCTACTTCGCAAAGCATATCGAGCAAAGGGAACTTCTAACTCCACTAGGAGAATCACCTCGGCCTCATAAATAAGAGAGAATGGGCTATACCCTATGGGTTTCCTCTTAGTTGTTCGATAGGCCCATAGTACGGCTGGTATCTTGTCATCCCACAATACTGGGAAATCCTCCATTATTTTATCCAAGATATTAACCAAAGTTTTGTTAGTTGCTTCGGCCTGACCGTTTCCCTTTGGATATGCCACTGTTGAAGTATGATAGACAATGGAGTACTTATCTGTGAGCATCGTTACTTCTGAATTAACAAAAGGGGTTCCATTATCTGAAAGGATAACCTTTGGGATCCCAAAATGGAAAATGATGTATTCTCTGATGAAGTTGCTCACCACCCCCGCTGTTTGCCTTCTCAGTGATATCGCTTCAACCCATTTTATGAAACACTCCGTTGCTACTAGTATTCATATCTTTCCCCTCGAAGAAGGATGTATTGCCCCCACCAGGTCGAACGCCCAAGTGTGAAAAGGATAAGGTGTTGCCAGGGAGTGTAGGTCCACTGATGGGGCATGGATCATATTTCAATGAAGTTGGCAAGCCTTGCACCTTTGAACGAACTCAGCAGAATCTTTCTCCATCGTTGGCCAATAGTATCCCAAAGTCATCAACTGGTCATATAACTTAGCCCCTCTTATATGAGCTGGATCATATGCCTGTTTGAGGACCTCGGCTACTTCTTCCTTCGTGACGTAATGCAATGGCCTGTTAAAGTATCCCCTTCGATAAAGTTGTCCCTCTTGAACATGAAATCTTAGGGCCCTTCGCTGAAGACCCGTCACATCAATTTTATCTGTCGGGATAACTGCATCTTTAATGAAGTCAATATAGGGCTGTCTCCAGTCAGCCTGAGCCTCCATGAAATGACATTTGACTGCCTCAAAAAATAACTGGCATTTATCAGACTTCTGTTGTAGCTCTGCCACGTCCTATTTCATTCTTGGCCAAAAATACCCCTCCCTTTGCATTCTTCGGTAGAGGGGTATTTCAGTTATTTTACAGTGCTCTTCTTGTGTTTTCTTTAATCTTCGCTCTGCTTCTTCTGGGCCGATGCACCTCGACAGCCATCCTCCTATATTTCTAAAGTAAAGGTTCCCTGATTCGTGAAGTATTGGGCTAATTCTCTCAGCCCCATCGCTCCTTCCTCAGATTCTAATTGCCTTTTGATCTCTCCCCTTCAGTCTGCATCCTTTTCCATTGGTAGAATTGACTGTACAATCGAAGGATCTATTCTTCATTGGATCACGATGATAGTTGTACCATTCCTCATGACCATCTGTTGAGCGATGGTGGCATATGCGTCTGGGTGATGATTCATCGTTCTAGGTTATCTCTTGATCTTGATCTAATGGAACTGACAGAGGAGCCTCTGAATGATTATCATGTATGGTGCTAGGCTCATGTATTTCAATGCGTACTCTCCATTCACTTGCTGAACCACCAAGTTTGAATCCCCTTTGATGCAAAGTGAACAAATCCCCCTTTGAAGAGCCTCTAGTAATCCCAATACCAATGCTTCATATTCTGCCTCGTTGTTAGAATAAGGGAAATCTAACTTGTGGGAAAAGCAAATCTCCTCAACTCCATTTAAAAGAATAACCCCTGATCCTCCTTTCCTTTCTACCGAGGATCCATCGAACTGCATTGTCCATTCCTCATCCATTGCGTATAAGTGATTAGCCTGTAAATCATGTCCTAGAATACTTTCTTCGGGTGGCCAAAATGTTCCTGAGGGGAAAATAGCCAACAGATCAACGTACGCCTGGATTTTAATTGCACGAGGAACCACACACTTCAAGTCATACTCGGATAGGATGAGGAACCACCTAGATGCTCTACTAATTAAAATCTTTCTTGCTAGCAAATACTTAATAGGATCACATCTAGTTACAATATGAATTATAAAAGACAACATATAATGTCTAAGTTTTTGCGCTATAAAGACTAAGGCTAAACAATGCCTTTCTAAGCTACTGTATCTGACTTCTGGTCCATGGATGATCATATTGAGGTAGTAGACTGGCCATTCTTGCCCTTCAACCTCTTATCCCAGCAAAGCTCCCACGGACCTGGTGGTCGATGTGAGGTACAGCTACAACGGTATTCCCTCCTTTGGGGGAACCATAGTCCGTGGTGAAACGAGCATCTTCTTCAGTCAGTTGAGAGACTCATCGTGACTTTCCTCCCACCTAAATTTTATGTTCTTTCACAATAGCTGCATCAACAGGTGTGTTATTTCGGCCAATCCAGGCACAAATATCCTAAGGTAGGAGACTTTACCGAGGAAAGTCTTCAGCTCCTTCTCCATTCTTGGGCATGGCATTTCCAAGATCGCCCGCTATTTGTCCTGGTCCATCTGTACCCCTTGTCGATTAACCACAAAGCCTAGGAATTTCCCACTAGTCACTCCAAAAACACACTCCAGTGGGTTCATCTTCAATTTATACTCCCTGCAACGGGAAAACACCTTCCTCAAATCACTCAGATGGGACTCCTCCTTCCTCGATTTTATGACCAAATCATCCACGTAGAATTCTATAAATTTATGAAAGAAGTCATGGAAAATAGCCATCATTATTCTCTGGTAAGTCGCCCCAGCATTTTTGAGACCAAACAGCATCACCTTGTATATGAAGTTGCCCAACGGGGTTCTGAACGTTATTTTATCTGCATCCATGGGGTCCATCTTGATATGGTTGTACCCTACATACCCATCCATGAAGCTATACATCTCATGACCAGTCATTGCATCTATCAGGCTATCAATAGAGGGCAGAGGGAACTCATCTTTGGGACAAGCTCTGTTCAAATCTCTGAAATCCACACAGATCCTTATTTAGTTTTTGTCTTTCTTTCCCACTAGGATAATGCTAGATAGCCAGAGTGGGTGTTGTATCGGTGTGATGAACCCTGCCGTTAGTAAGCGTTGAACCTCTTCCTTGATCTTCAAACCTAGCTCAGGCTTATACGTTCTCATCGCTGATTTAACTGGAATGGCTGAAGGCATTACGTTCAACTTGTGGTATCTCACTTCCTCATCCATCCCCTCCATCTCTGTGTATTTCCACACAAAAACATCTATAAATTCTTGAATCAACTCCACCAAGTCCTTTTGTTTCTCTTCACTAAGGTCTTTTGAGATGAAAATGGGTTTTGGGTCCACCTCTTCTCTCACCAGGTTTAACTGCTCCAGTTCTTGTGCCTGTGTGACACCCCGCCTAATTAAATACCGGGCGATCACTCCTTTATGAAATTAAATCAAGGTAAACAGTTGGTTCATTCTCAGCATCACTGTCGATAAAAATAATTTTTCCAATTTAACACCCTAAATAATTAAGCTAAGTGTCAAAACATTTTCCATACTGAACTTTCCAAATTTTAATTAAAGAAAAAGATTTATTTTAATTAAAACAACATTTCTACAATAAAGAATCACACCACAATAAACCAAATAACATAATACATTCTTAAATCGAATGTCAACAAATGGAACTAAAACCAAAAATCCATCCTGAATAAATCCCATAGAACAATACTGGAAATAAAAGAAATACAAAATCCCAACAACAAATGAAATGATGAAAAGGGCGACCCAATAAATGAGAATAATAGGAGTGGAGTCAATAACAGAAGCCGTCTACTCAAGTGACCTGCAACTCCCACCTAAGCTGCAGCTCGTTCTTCTCAAGGGATCCTAAGCAAGACGCCCCTGTGGCTGGGCACCTGAAAATATACATATATATATACAAGAGAGAGAGAGAGGAAAAGAAACGGGTCAGAGCCCGAAAGTGTGTTTGATTTTAAAATACGTTAAGCAAGTATTTAAATTGATACAGGCTAATGCAAATCATATTAGTTCGACACTCTCTTGAGAAATTCTCACCTCTCTTCTAATGTGCACGCCTATCGTACTAACCTTCCCAAATAATTTAGTTTATCTTAACTTACTCATAAGTTTTCAAAACCGAATGATGACAATGTTTTAAAAAGGTACTTTCAATTTGTAGCACTACTCTCGTTTTAGCTTCATGAAATTATAAAGTTTCCCAGTGTCTTCTCATACTTTCACAAAACAAGTATTTAATAATTTGAGTCAACAACCATGTTCTACTTATCAAATCACAGTAGACAGTTTAAAGTTTATAACCTCATATATATATTAACTACTCGTATAATATATATATATAACAGCACCCCAACTAAACTATGGTGCGGGCATACTCTGCTATCCAATCCCCGTATCGCTCACACAAAGGGAAATACAAGTTCGGAGTCACTCTCGAACTGTATTAACATATACAAAACAACGTTGAGGCGAAGCATAGATTCCAAGTCCATGAGGTCAGTACATACCCACACGTCTCTTAGGACCGTCCGACTATCAATCTGATAGCCCGTACCTAGGATCTCTAACTTCTAGGGTACGAATCAATATCCCCCATAAAGCAACACAGGATAAGATCGTCCCAGCGCGGTAACCTCAGGGATAGCAAGTAGCGCGGGTACGTTTTTCACATGTATATAATATATGTACACACAATCATATAAATATACCCATTTCATCATATTAATATAGGTTCCTCTCTTAACCCATAGTCACAACATTTATCCTTAATTTCCCATTATTATGATTACGTATAAGGTTTCGTCTCTAGCCTTAACTCGAAGGGTTTTCTCACTAGTTACGTGACACTCGTGGATTCTATCCATCCAAGTAGCAAAATCAGTAGGTAAACGTCTATTCACTATCGTAAGTATTTGACGTAATCTCTCACTTGAATTACGTAGTTTCCTCGTTCTATAAATAATTATCCCTAGGATACAATTATCGTCACATAATAAAGTTCTCAATACTTAATCATATGCCCTACTGGTCTCTCCTATATCCCAAAATATTTTATTCATAAAGCCCAAAAATGATTTCACGATGAATCATGTTCAATTAATTCAACAAAGGGAAATAAGAGTCTGTCAGGAGGGGTCGATCGATCGAGGTCTGGGGCTCGATCGATCGAACCTTCGATCGATCGAAGCTCTAGGCTCGATCGATCGATCAAGCAGGTCTGCGAAATCCTGCAGAAGTGCAGTTACGGGTTTTACCAAAATTCTTCACCCAAATCAATATTTTCCAACACTAATCGTCCCAAAACTCCTACTACAAACATAATCACATATTTCCAGATGTTTTTAACGTTAAGCATGCGTATATCCATCATTAAACATGATTAAACAACCCAAAATCTCATTTAAACATCAAGAACCCTAATGTTTTCTTAACTTTTGTTCTAATCAGTTTTCTCCAGAATTTACTTCTAACATAACATCAAAAATTCGTGGGTTAATCATCTACTTCACATACTATTTCCAGAATATGGTTATAATGTTTTCTACATGCAAATTCCTATCAAAATTTGGGGTTTTCTTCCATTGATTACACTCCTAATCATTCCTACACTAATATGAATATTGCACCAACGAAAATACGCAAGTTAAACACTTGCCTGGGATTTCAGAGGTCTGGTTTCCTGCTGATATTGGTGTGGTTGCGTTCTCCTCCTCGCGATCTACGCGTTGGTGGTGACGGTGGTGCAAATGGTGGTGTTTTGGCCTTGAATCACCTTGAGAGCTCTCTCCTCTCTACTCCAATGGCCGTTCTAGGGTTCTGAATGTTCTAACCCTAAAAGGCTCACTTAAATGGCTGCTAAGGATGGCTGAAATTCGTGGGTTTAATTACCTTATTTTGTAAAATGACCAAAATGCCCTCCCGGGTCACTAATTAAGTCTAAAAACACCCCGAGACCCGAACCAAACCCCCGGGTACACTTTTCTGACTACCTCAACCCTTCCGGACGCGTTGGCACACTCAAAACGACCATACGAACAACTTATAAAATATTCACTTTTATATCTCAAAAATTAGTCCCGACGCGACACGGGCGCAGTCCCGACTAAAATTCTCAAAATTGTTATTTCATTCACTCGTGACTTATAATATAACCCATATCATATATTACTATGCTCATTAGTAATATTCGACAATATTATATAATTACTAACTCTCGTCACGTTAATAATTATAACATAACTAATTTCCGGATTCTTATTAAATAATTCACTCTCATTAAATTTAATAAAACCCCCAAATTAATATAGCATAAAAATACGGAGTATTACATACTTCCCCCCTAATAACGGAATTTTGTCCCGAAATTCGGAAAATAAGGCATACCTGATGAGAACAAATCTGGATATCTCTCGCGCATATCTGCCTCACGCTCCCAAGTGGATTCCTCCACATTATGGTGTTCCCACTGGACCCGCACAAGTGAACTATCTTCGACCTCAATCTCCTCTCACTATAGTCTAGGATAGCCACCGGTCTCTCCTCGTAGGAGCTATCTGGCTGTAAGTCGATCTCCTCTATCGCGATGCGAGTATGGGCCATATCATCTCGAAGGATCGTCTCAACGACGAGATGTGAAATACATCGTGAATGCGATGTAAATGTTCCGGCAGTCCCAATCTGTATGCAACTGGCCCAATCCTCTCTATGATGGGAAATGGTCCCACGTACCTCGGAGCCAACTTTCCCTTCTTCCCGAACCTCATCACTCCTTTCATGGGAGACACACGCAGTAACACTTGGTCCCCCACATTAAACTCCCTGAAGAACCGTTTCGCATCGGCATAGCTCTTCTGTCTGTCCTGGGCTACTCGAATGCGACCCCTGATCATCTCAATTCTCGCGGAGGTCTCCTGAATCACCTCTGGTCCTAGCAACTTGTCATCCCCCACCTCAAGCCAACAAGTTGGGGAACGACAAGGCTTGCCATATAAAGCCTCAAATGGAGCCATACCAATCGTGAACTGATAAGAGTTATTATAAGCAAACTCTACCAGTGGAAGGTGTGGCTCCCAACCTCCTCCAAAATCGAGAACACACATGCGCAGCATATCTTCTAACATCTGATTAGTACGTTCTGTCTGCCCATCTGTCCGTGGGTGATAAGCTGAACTCAACCTCAACTCAGTACCCATAGCCTCCTGAAAGCTTTCCCAAAAACGCGACACGAGAATTTTGTCTCTATCGGACACAATATTCAGGGGCACCCCGTGTAATCTGACAATCTCAGCGATAAACAACTGAGCATACTGACCCGTGGTATAATCTGTCCGCACTGGTAGAAAATGAGCCACCTTGGTCAGACGGTCTACAATCACCCAGATAGAATCGTGGGCCCTCTGTGATGTAGGCAACCCTGTAATGAAGTCCATGGAAATACTCTCCCACTTCCACGCGGGTACTTCCAATGGCTGAAGCAATCCTGATGGTTTTTGGTGGTCCACCTTAACCAGCTGGCAGGTAGAACACTTGGCCATAAACTCAGCAATGTCCTTCTTCATCCCGCTCCACCAGTATTATCGCCTCATATCCTGGTACATCTTATCGCCTCTCGGATGCACTGCAAATCGGGACCCATGAGAATGAGTCATCACTTCATGACGTAACTCTGCTCCTTCTGGAACCACTAATCTCCCATTAAACCACAAACCTCCATCATAACTAACAGAATAGGACTCAGCACACTCGGCTAGAAGTCGCACAATCTGCTCCTGGCAAAATGGATCTGTGGTCTGTGCCTGTATCACCCTTGTAACAATCTCGGGTGTGACTGACATCACGGATATGAAAGAACGTGCTACGGCGTCTTGGTGACCCAGCTCTTTCCACTTTGCTTTCCAGATGTCTGCTACATCTTCTACCGGTCTACGGCTCAACGCATCAGCAACTACGCTGGCCTTCCCCGGATGATACTGTATATCAAACTGGTAGTCTTTCACAAACTCTAACCACCTGCGCTGACGCATATTCAGCTCTCGCTGAGTGAACAGGTACTCCAGTGACTTATGGTCTGTGAACAAACGGAATTTGTCTCCCAATAGATAGTGTCTCCATATCCTCAATGCAAATACAACCGCTGCTAACTCCAGGTCGTAGGTGGGGTAATTCTTCTCATGTGGCTTAAGATTGCGGGAAGCAAAAGCTATAGCCTTCTCCTCCTGCTGGAGTACTCCTCCAAGTCCCCGTAAAGACGCATCAGTGTAAACCAGGTACTCCACACCCGGTTTCGGTAAGGCAAGGACTGGTGCTGAAGTAAGCTTGTCTTTTAGCTCGTCGAAAGCTAATTGACAAGCATCATCCCAAACATACGGTATCCCTTTGCTAGTGAAATTCGTCAACGGACCCGCTATCTTGGAGAATCCCCGAATGAATCTCCTGAAGTATCCGGCTAACCCCAAGAAACTACGTACCTCTATCGGTGTCGTGGGCTGTCCCCACTCCCTCACTGCTGATACCTTACTCGGGTCAACTGCTATCCCTTGCTCAGAAACAACATGGCCCAAGAACTGTACCTCTCGCAACCAGAATCCACACTTCTCGTACTTAGCATACAACTGATGCTCTCGCAGAGTCTGAAGAACCTGCCTCAAGTGCTCGGCATGCTCCTCCTCGGAATGGGAATATATCAGGATGTCATCTATGAAAACAATGATAAACTGATCCAAGAACTCTCTGAACACTCGATTCATTAAGTCCATGAATACGGCTGGAGCATTAATGAGGCCAAACGGCATCACTCTGAACTCGTAAGACCCATATCTCGTCAAGAATGCAGTCTTTAAAACATCCTGCTCCCTAATACGTAGCTGATGGTACCCCGACCTCAGATCTATCTTCGAAAAGAAATTCGCTCCCCTCAACTGGTCGAACAGATCATCGATTCGAGGCAACGGATACTTATTCCGTATCGTGACCTTGTTCAATTCCCGGTAGTCCACACACAACCTCAGTGAACCATCTCTCTTCTTCACAAACAAAACTGGAGCGCCCCAAGGTGAGGTACTTCTGCGAATGAAGCCCTGACCTAACAGCTGCTCGATCTAATCTCGTAGCTCTCGCATCTCTGCCGGAGCCATACGGTATGGTGCGTGTGCTATAGGTCTCGTATCTGGCAATAAGTCTATAACAAAGTCTATCTCTCGACTGGGGGTAGGCCTGGTATTTCCTGAAACACATCAGAATATTCCCTAACAACTGGGATCGAATCCAAAGGGATCACAACCTCCTTAGAGGTACCCTCCTCTATGAAATATAAATGAGCGGTCGAACCTCCCTCTGGGCGAGGCATCGCCACTACAAACATCTCTTACCCCGGAATGGAAAAAACAATGCTCCCACCGAAGCAATCAATCATGGCTCTATAAGATGCGAGCCAATCCATACCAATAATCACATCATGCTCGTGCATGTCTAAGACTAGCATGTCTGCAGGTAATACCAAGCTACCAATCTCTACTCATACTCCCCGGCATATAAAGAATATAAGTGACCCACTCCCCAGTGGTGAGTCGACACACGTCACTGTGCTCTCTGCTGTGGCTAACAACCCTAAGGCCTTCGCAAAATGCGTAGCTATGAAACAATGCGTGGCCCCCGTATCAAATAAAACCCGACCCATAGTACCATGGATAGGAAACGTACCCTCAATCGCGGGTGGTGCCTGTGGAGCTGCTGCCTGGTGGACGTTATAGACACGTCCATACTGTAACTGCCCCTGCTGCACTGGAGCTGCTGGGATGGCTGGCAGGGCTGGCGCTTGGGCTGGAGCTTGAAGGGTAGGTGGAAAAAGTGGCCTTTGTGGCTCATTACGGGCTCCCTGCTGCTGTGGGGCCCTATCACCTTCTGGGCAATCCTGACGCTTATGGTCGTGCTTGTCGCACACAAAACACCGGCCTCTGAAATTACCTCCCCTCTGTCCCTGCTGACCACGGCCCTGCTGGCCGTTACCTCCACGCCATTGGCCCTGTTGGCCCGGATGTGCACGCTGTTGGCCCTGCTGCTGACCCTGCTGTCGGTGCTGACCCTGCTGATTAGGCTGGCCCTGCCTATAACCCCCATTTCCCTGCCTGGGATCACCCGAACGGAATCTCTTAGCAGGGTCCCCCTGATGGGAACTCTGCTCGTGCTGACGAGTCTGTCCATGAGATGGTGCCCCACCGGCACCGTTACCTCCGGTCCTGCCCTGCTGGATGGACTCTCCTGCTCTCTTGCTTCCTTGAAGATGGAAGCGGTGATCCTGGCAATGTAGTAACGCTGCATTGAGTACATCGGTGAACGTACTCAGGGATAAGTTCCCAATAAGGTGCTGACGGATCCTCCAAGCTAACCCGTCGACAAACAACAAAATCTTCTTGCTCTCAGTAGGTGCCTCATCTGGCACAATGGTGAGAAGTCTCGTGAAATCCTCCTCATACTCTGCTACAGTAAGATTATCTTGCTTCAGATTTAGTAGTTTTCGCCTCATCTCAGTCTGCACTGCAGGTGGAAAGTACTTGCGGTCAAACCGCTCCCAGAACATCTGAATAGGGATTGTGTCCCTCTCCTCCAAAGTAGTAGTGGACTCCCACCACTACAACGCGGCTCCCACCAGCTTAAAGGAAGCCAATAACTGCTTTTGTACCTCGGTGCACTCATACATGCGAAGATTCCGCTGGATGTCTTTCTTCCATTAGCTAACCGTGACAATATCGGAGCTACCCAAAAACTCAGGGGGATGTGCTTTCTGAAAAGCATCCCGAACCCTCTCCCATGCAGATGGAAGCTGTGCTGGTACTGGCGCCACTGCCTGAACCTGGGGTGGAGCCTGCTGAATCACCACTATCGCGGCATTCACCGCCTGAGCAACTATGGCGGCTACTTCATTAGCATTCATTGTGCCTGGTGCCGGAGCTGCTGGCTGCTCAGCCTGGGCACGCCTATCTCTCGGAGCACGTCTCGGAGGCATCTGAAACGTGAACAAAATTTATCAGTCTACAGTTATCATCGAATCTCAAATGGCTGAAGACTTAAACGTAAAAGCAGGAATACAACAATCCTAAAAATAGGGCTCTATAGCAAAAACGTTGAGCTGAAGCGAAATAAGCCGTACAGATCCTAAGGACACTAGAACCTGATGCTCTGACACCACCTGTGACACCCCGCCTAATTAAATACCGGGCGATCACTCCTTTATTAAATTAAATCAAGGTAAACAGTTGGTTCATTCTCAGCATCACTGTCGATAAAAATAATTTTTCCAATTTAACACCCTAAATAATTAAGCTAAGTGTCAAAACATTTTCCATACAGAACTTTCCAAATTTTAATTAAAGAAAAAGATTTATTTTAAATAAAACAACATTTCTACAATAAAGAATCACACCACAATAAACCAAATAACATAATACATTCGTAAATCGAATGTCAACAAATGGAACTAAAACCACAAATCCATCCTGAATAAATCCCATAGAACAATACTGGAAATAAAAGAAATACAAAATCCCAACAACAAATGAAATGATGAAAAGGGCGACACGTGCCCAATAAATGAGAATAATAGGAGTGGAGTCAATAACAGAAGCCGTCTACTCAAGTGACCTGCAACTCCCACCTAAGCTGCAACTCGTTCTTCTCAAGGGATCCTAAGCAAGACGCCCCTATGGCTGGGCACCTGAAAATATACATATATATATACAAGAGAGAGAGAGAGGAAAAGAAACGGGTCAGAGCCCGAAAGTGTGTTTGATTTTAAAATACGTTAAGCAAGTATTTAAATTGATACAGGCCAATGAAAATCATATTAGTTCGACACTCTCTTGAGAAATTATCACCTCTCTTCTAATGTGCACGCCTATCGTACTAACCTTCCCAAATAATTTAGTTTATCTTAACTTACTCATAAGTTTTCAAAATCGAATGATGACAATGTTTAAAAAAGGTATTTTCAATTTGTAGCACTACTCTCGTTTTAGCTTCATTAAATTATAAAGTTTCCCAGTGTCTTCTCATACTTTCACAAAACAAGTATTTAATAATTTGAGTCAACAACCATGTTCTACTTATCAAATCACAGTAGACAGTTTAAAGTTTATAACCTCATATATATATTAACTACTCGTATAATATATATATATAACAGCACCCCAACTAAACTATGGTGCGGGCATACTCTGCTATCCAATCCCCGTATCGCTCACACAAAGGGAAATACAAGTTCGGAATCACTCTCGAACTGTATTAACATATACAAAACAACGTTGAGGCGAAGCATAGATTCCAAGTCCATGAGGTCAGTACATACCCACACGTCTCTTAGGACCGTCCGACTATCAATCTGATAGCCCGTACCTAGGATCTCTAACTTCTAGGGTACGAATCAATATCCCCCATAAAGCAACACAGGATAAGATCGTCCCAGCGCGGTAACCTCAGGGATAGCAAGTAGCGCGGGTACGTTTTTCACATGTATATAATATATGTACACACAATCATATAAATATACCCATTTCATCATATTAATATAGGTTCCTCTCTTAACCCATAGTCACAACATTTATCCTTAATTTCCCATTATTATGATTACGTATAAGGTTTCGTCTCTAGCCTTAACTCGAAGGGTTTTCTCACTAGTTACGTGACACTCGTGGATTCTATCCATCCAAGTAGCAAAATCAGTAGGTAAACGTCTATTCACTATCGTAAGTATTTGACGTAATCTCTCACTTGAATTACGTAGTTTCCTCGTTCTATAAATAATTGTCCCTAGGATACAATTATCGTCACATAATAAAGTTCTCAATACTTAATCATATGCCCTACTGGTCTCTCCTATATCCCAAAATATTTTATTCATAAAGCCCAAAAATGATTTCACGATGAATCATGTTCAATTAATTCAACAAGGGGAAATAAGAGTCTGTCAGGAGGGGTCGATCGATCGAGGTCTGGGGCTCGATCGATCGAACCTTCGATCGATCGAAGCTCTAGGCTCGATCGATCGATCAAGCAGGTCTGCGAAATCCTGCAGAAGTGCAGTTACGGGTTTTACCAAAATTCTTCACCCAAATCAATATTTTCCAACACTAATCGTCCCAAAACTCCTACTACAAACATAATCACATATTTCCAGATGTTTTTAACGTTAAGCATGCGTATATCCATCATTAAACATGATTAAACAACCCAAAATCTCATTTAAACATCAAGAACCCTAATGTTTTCTTAACTTTTGTTCTAATCAGTTTTCTCCAGAATTTACTTCTAACATAACATCAAAAATTCGTGGGTTAATCATCTACTTCACATACTATTTCCAGAATATGGTTATAATGTTTTCTACATGCAAATTCCTATCAAAATTTGGGGTTTTCTTCCATTGATTACACTCCTAATCATTCCTACACTAATATGAATATTGCACCAACGAAAATACGCAAGTTAAACACTTGCCTGGGATTTCAGAGGTCTGGTTTCCTGCTGATATTGGTGTGGTTGCGTTCTCCTCCTCGCGATCTACGCGTTGGTGGTGACGGTGGTGCAAATGGTGGTGTTCTGGCCTTGAATCACCTTGAGAGCTCTCTCCTCTCTACTCCAATGGCCGTTCTAGGGTTCTGAATGTTCTAACCCTAAAAGGCTCACTTAAATGGCTGCTAAGGATGGCTGAAATTCGTGGGTTTAATTACCCTATTTTGTAAAATGACCAAAATGCCCTCCCGGGTCACTAATTAAGTCTAAAAACACCCCGAGACCCGAACCAAACCCCCGGGTACACTTTTCTGACTATCTGAACCCTTCCGGACGCGTTGGCACACTCAAAACGACCATACGAACAACTTATAAAATATTCACTTTTATATCTCAATAATTAGTCCCGACGCGACACGGGCGCGTCCCGACTAAAATTCTCAAAATTGTTATTTCATTCACTCGTGACTTATAATATAACCCATATCATATATTACTATGCTCATTAGTAATATTCGACAATATTATATAATTACTAACTCTCGTCACGTTAATAATTATAACATAACTAATTTCCGGATTCTTATTAAATAATTCACTCTCATTAAATTTAATAAAACCCCCAAATTAATATAGCATAAAAATACGGGGTATTACAGCCTGCAGTTTCGATCGATCCGTTATGTAATCTGGTTCCTCAGCGACTTCCTCCACAAGTTCTTGTATGCTGGAGTTATCTATCACCATACATTATCCCCGTTGATCTACCAGAAAGCATTCATATATCAGGTCAACCTCATTTTCAGTTTCTTCGGCCGCCCGCTCACACCATTATAATCGCTATACCACTTTTCTTTCCTCGGTAACGACCTTCTTGCAATATTTACTGGTAGTGGTGACTGCCTTTCGCTTCTTCTCTCTAGAAGCCTCGGCCACTCTTTCTCCTGAGAACCGACTCAGTACGCTTTATCGTTGAACCTCATGCTCCATCGGATCCACTCTGGGCCTCATCCTATCTTTGAGCTGCTTCGAGATATTTTGGGGCTGAGGGACCACCATGTGCTGCTTGCAACCTATTCACCCTACTCGTTCAAAGGTCCCATACTTTCTATGATCGAGGGAACCTATTCTCCCTCCATTCTTCTCGTTAGGACCCGGACATCCTCTTCTAACTCAATGTAAAATTCTACGTCTACTAAGTGAGCTTCCTGGACAGTAAAGGGCCTCTTCGTAGCCCTAATGGTCACCTATGTCCCCTTGATGTTAGCCTTAGCGCTTTGGAGGTACGTAGAAGGAACTAGCCCTTGGTTGTGCATTCACACTCTTCCTATTAGCAGATGATAGGAAGTTGCACTCTCTATTACGTGGAACTTGATATGGGAACTCAGATTTCCCATCACAATCCCAACATTAACATACTCAATGGATTTTGAAGATTGGTTATCATACCCCGAAATCGCCAAGGGCATGGGGACCAACCTTTCTTATAGAATATTGGCTGCATGAAAAGAGTTAATTGACATGATATTTATGGAAGCTCCCCCATCCATAAGAGCCCTTGCAAATCTAACTCCGTTGACATTAGCCGTCACATACAATGGCCTGTTATGAGGGAACCTTACAGCCTTATCTACAATGTTGAAGGTTACTTATGAGAGAAATCTCCTAACCAACCTAGCCATGGGTCCCTTCCATCTCAGTGAAGGGACTGCATTCTTCCTCGTAATGTCAAGTATTGCCTGGGCTATCTCCAACCTACTCTCTTTCGGTATCCTCACCCGATCGAATAACCAGGTGAATTTTAAGGATTTCAAAACTTCATAGTATGCTAGGACTGGGTCTGCTTCCTAACCTTCAATATTGTATACGTCCTCCACATCTTTGGCACTTGACTCATCGTAGGCTAGTACTACATTATCTATTCCCTTTGTATAATCTTCGAGAGCTTCTTTATACTCTTCTTGCTTCATCGTTGACTCTCTTTATCCTCTCTCCGTCTCTTCATCATAGGCCACCATGAGATTGGCCCCATGTGCTCGCAGTGGGTTATTGTTGACATTTTATGGAGGGATTTGCAACATCCTTACCTTCACATACTTGTCGAAGATTCTCCTCAGTGTAAAATAACTCTCTGTTAGGTACTGGATCTTTCGATGGACCTAGAAATACTTGGGATCCACCCTCATTGTTGCATCGGGTTCCCCAATGAGAATGCCCTTTGGTTCATAGATCGTTCCTCCTTGGACCATAGCGTTGCAACAACTGACAACTTCCTCCACTGTACAAGGCAATGGTGGTGGGTCCTCCCTGTCTCTTCCAAACTTCCTCCTACTGTCCTTCTTCAGTGCCTTGCCCCCATCTCCTCCCTCGGTGTACCCTACCCGTGGGGGCTGAGACCTCCCACCCACAGGTTTCATCAACGGCTTAAACATCATTGGCGGCACCACCACCAGATTTGGTCCTACAACCAAGGAGATATTTCTTACCGCTTTTAAGAATGCCAAAAAAGTCCCCTCGCGCTTTTCATTAATGAGGTGACAAATGTACTCAGGAAGTAGTCCTTTCGCACAAATCTGTAATAACTTGGACTCTTTAGCCTCCTCCCTCACGTCGAGGGATCTTTCCCTGAACCTTCGGACATAGTCTACCACTTCTTCCCCGGGTCGTTGCTTCTCCCTCCCTAGTTGGGTCAAAGTAAACTCATCTTTCGCCAGAAAGAACTTCTGGACGAACAAAATATGCATCTCCTCCCACATAGAAACGCTTTTGGGATCCAAATAAGAATACCAGGTATATGCTTTATCGGTTAAGGATTGAGAGAACTCCCTTAACCTGAGCTTCTTATTATTACAATGCGCCCCTAAAAGTTCAACACAGTTCTTAATGTGCTCCTTCGAGTTCCCACCTTTCCCTGTGTATTTTTCAAAAATAGGACGAATATAGTCCGTTGGATAGGGCTCATCGTTGTATTCTTGGGGATAAGGTGTTCGAAAGTCATCATATATCAAAGTTACCTCTCCAGCAGATTACGAGGAGGCTTGAATGAACTTCAGCATCTCTTTTTGCATCTCCTTTCTCATTTCCTCCATGGGTGATGCTACTGGGGCAACAACCAACGGGACCATGGGTTGAGTGCCCGTTGTAGTTGGAGCAGTGGTCATAGTTGGGGCCGTAGATTCCCATGGTGTTCCCACTGCTGGGTTCACAACAGAGGGTATAGTTCTTGGGACCGTTCCCGTTACACCTGCACTTGGTGGGGCCGTTGGGGATACCCCTGGTGTTACGGAGGAATTGGCTTCAAATCCTCCCAACACCGTTGAAGCCACCAGAGTTTGCAAAAACTCATAAAACTTACTCATGAGGAGTGCCACGTGAGTGGATCCCAACCCTTCACTCGTGGAAGCTTGCTTCATCCCTGGAACGCCTGTCGTCGCCTGAACTAGAGGTACCTCTATTAGAGGAACCCCATCTCTTAGAGCCTCCATTTCTCTCGTAATTTGTTCTTCATTGTGTTGGATGTTGTAAGGACATTTTTCTCATGTCCAACATGTTACATTTGTGTATGTCGTACGCCGCTACATTTGGCATGTCACATCACGATCTCACATGACGGACTCAATCCGAATTTCGATAATCAAGCATTCAACATCTCCATCAAGTGTCCCACATCAGCCTCAGCGACTTCACATTCCACGATTTTAGGGATTTTATACAAGTGGTATGCAAGAGAAGTCAAAATAGTGAAAGAAGGCAAGATATGGAAGTTCAAGGGAATTTTGGTAATTTTACAGATACCTTCCGGAGGTCTGATAAAGTAGAAAGTTGTAGAGCTCGCCTCAATGAAGACACTAGAAGAAACGTCACCTCAATCAGTGCTACGGTGAAGAAGTTATGGCCCTTTGAAAATGGAGAAAATTCCGAGGAAAACTCTTGGAAAAATGTTAAGTGTTTAAAGCCCCACATTCCAGCGATGTTGTGTGAAACGAAACCAAATCGGTTCGGGGGGAGAACCGATTCGCGGTACACCCGAATCAGTTCGGGGTACCTGACGCTGGATAGAGTTCAAGATTTTTAAAACTCTTTATTGGTTTCCCTATAAAAGCCAACTTCGAGGAGTTATTTTTCAAGACTTGCAAAGACGTTTTTGAGAGTTCTATCACCTCAAGTCTTCATATTTTTGAGTCCCAAGACTCATGTTTTGATTCACACAACTTTGCCAAACCTTTGTGAATCCGTTTGTAACCCAAGAACACAACCTTGTGTTTGTTTAGCCTTTGTGGAGAAGCCATTTCTCTTCTTCATTTCTGCCCTCCTGGAAAGGGAAAGTTTCAGCCGACGACATAGGAACTGACACCTGCGGGTATTTCTGTGTCACACTGTATTTCTAACCCTTTCTTTGGAGGTTTGACGAAGACATCGTGCGTTACACTTGTGGGCAATTATCAGGTTGTATGTAAGTCAATGGTCTTGTAAATTCTTCAAAGTTCTAGAAATAAAAGGTTTTACCCGAAAGGGGTTTTTTCCTTAACTTTGTGTCACATGCTTCATATATTTATGGTTTGACACGCGCGCACACATAGATGCATGTTTAGGGGTTGATTTACTTTGCTTTATATAGACTCTAATTAAATAAGGTTTAATTGGAAACTTGCGAATTAATTTATTCAAGTATCACACCGTCATATTTTACAAATTGGTATCAGAGCGGGTTGCGCTAATTTATCCCGTGATCTTTGTTTTTCGCAAAAAATTTTGTGATATTGATTTTTTTTAAAATCAGTTTTGTGAAAAATCGTAATTTTTCCAATGAAACGCCCATTTAATGAGGATCCTATTTTTGAACAAGTTCACGACCATGCTGAAAATTTAAAAAGTTTGAATTTGAAACTTTGCAAAAGAATTAAAGTTTTGGAAAAAGAAAATTTTCTCTTTAAAAGTAAGATTGAATATTTGCAAGCGTTTCAAACTCAAAGTGATATTTGTCTTGAGCACTTTGGTAATTTTTGTATTGACTTTGGTTCTTTGAAAATTTCCAAAAAGAAGAGTGATGAGATAGTCCTTGTTTTAGAGAAGGAATTGGAGGACTTAAAGAATTCTAGGGTTCCCTTTTGTGCCATCGAGGATAAAAAATTAATCAATGATTTTACGGCACGTGAAAAGACTTTCAGGGATAAGTTTGTTTTAATTGAGGGGGAGCGTGATAAACTGTTAAGTTTAATTGAAAATTTGAAAAAGAAATCCCCATCTTTGGAAAGTCTAATTCTTTGCTTGAGTAAAAAATTTTGAAGTTAAAAAATGATTTGACAGACTCGAGTTGGTTTGATAGTGATGGTACTGGCTCATCTTGTTCTCGTGCTTCGAGTGTAAAAGCCAAAACCATATTTTGTTTTAGAGGGTCAATTAATCCCAAGGACGTTAAAAAAGATCACACTTTAGGTAACATTTCTCCCGTTTACACATGTTCATATTGTGGTAGGAAAGGTCACCTTAGGCGATTTTGTTTTGATCTTGGAAAATGTCCTAGGAAGTCTATGTCTAGTGTTCCCTTGGTCCCTAAATCCCCCACACGATGTTTCACATCTATTTGGGTTAGGAAATCACTTTTAAAGGCACTAGATTTTAGACAAGTTGATTGCCGTTTGCTTGCACATGATTATTCTCTTGCCATATCATATAGATGATTGTGTTTGCATGTTTGTCATACGCTAGTTGTGCTTTTTGATATATTTTTGCTAGCGTTGTGACATGTACTTTTTGTATAAATTTTTGCTTTTGAATATTTTTGAAAAATACAAAAAGATTTTATTTTGATAAAATTTTGAAAATCCAAAAATATTTTTGTATTTTGTTTGCACCGTTTATGGATGAACACTTAGGATGACTAAGTCACAACATCATTCCATTATTTTCATGTGACTATTTGATAGTGTTTTGAGACAATAGGTCAATTCATCCTTGTGCTTTATAATGTTTGGAGTTATTAAGATTTAATTAAGTGTTACTTCCTACATGTTTGACTCATAATTTCCTTTAGTGCACACATGCACGGATTTGTTTGATTATTATGCTTGTCTTATCAAATGTTGGTTGGGTGTTTTCACTTCAATCCTGTCCTTAAAACGAACTAAGCGCGATAATTTTTTATAAGAAAATTTTGCATATAAGAACCGTTTTGTGAGTTTGTGTGCTTTATTTGAAAACAGGGAAGGGCTGCGAAAGGTTCTTTTTGCCTTTGTGAATACTAAGCCACCGATAAATTGGACCTAAAAAATGGAGGAATTTTATTATTCTAGGTCCAAAGAGGTTTAAAAGAGCCCGAAAAAATTTAAAGGCAATAAAAAGAAATTCATGCCAAAAATGGGCCAATTAGGCTTTTGCACCAATTCTCCAATGTTCGAGAATTTAGATTACCTCTAAAAGAAAATATATATGAGGGAGTTTGGTTGGAGATTTTATAATTGGTTTGCACGTCCTTGAAAATCTTGAAAAAACGCTAAATTGTTTTGGACGTTATTAGTGTGGAAATCACTTTGACTTTGATTTGTTGATTTGCATAAGACGATGTCATCTAAATTCAACAATTTTCTCCCCTAAGGATACTTTTTATGTTCATTCGTTAGTGGTACACATATGCATCGTGTACATATGATTGATTGAGTTGATTTACCCATCAAATGTGTTCACACCCATTCATTCCACTTTCATGACTTGGTTGATTTTGTTTAATTCCATGGTGTGATTTTTGTATCATATTTTTCAAATTGGTATCTTATTTTTGTATGAAAAATTTTGAAAAATCAAAAATAGTTTGTGAAGATTTTTTGAGTATCTCTTTGAAAGAGCGCGTTTTCCATCTAATTGATGCTTTGTTTTGAATACCCTGACACCCGACTTTGCTTGTTTGATTTATTCTTCTCATTTGTCTATTTGGGGACATCCTAAAAAGAGGGAGAAAGAATTATCATTTTATGGGGGTGTTTGAATTTTGGGGGAGTTTTGAGATTTGACTTATGCTTTCATCATAAATTGGTATCTATGTTTTTCTCATTTCAAACTCGATACGTCACTTGGTATTTTTCTTTATCTCATGTATGTAGGTACTGAATTGATGATCAGATGTTACACACCCTGATGAGAAAAGATTTGAGATTTTGAAGATTCGAAGAACAAACGATGAAGACTTATTCATTTGTATCTTTCCAGTTTTGGGTTCATGGGAGGGTAAATTTATATAGGTAATTTTGTATTTGATAATTCGGGTATTTTTATGTAAGGACATTTTTCTCATAGACATAGGGGGTATTTGATAATTCGGGTATTTGATAATTCGGGTAATTTTGTATTTCATAATTCGGGCATAGACATAGGGGGAGATTTGTAAGGACATTTTTCTCATGTCCAACATGTTACATGTGTGTATGTCGTACGCCACTACATTTGGCACGTCACCTCACGATCTCACATGATGGCCTCAATTCAAATTTCGGGATTCCAACATTCAACATCTCCATTAAGTGTCCCACATCTGCCTCAACGACTTCACGTTCCATGATTTTAGGGATTTTATGCAAGTGGTACACAAGAGAAGTCAAAATAGTGAAAGAAGGCAAGATATGGAAGTTCAAGGGTATTTTGGTAATTTTACAAAAATTGTCTAGATGTCTAGTCAACTGGAAAGTTGTAGATCTCGACGCAACGAAGACACTGGAAGAAACAGCACCTCAATCAGAGCTACGGTGAAGAAGTTATGGCCCTTTGAAAATGGAGAAAATTCCAAGGAAAACTCTTGGAAAAATGCTAAGTGTTTAAAGCCCCACATTCCAGCGATTTTCTATGAAGCGAAAACCAAACCGTTTTGGGGGGCGAACCGGTTCGCGGTACACTCGAAACGGTTCGGGGTACCTGATGCTGGATAGAGTTCAAAATTTTTAAAACTCTTTATTGGTTTCCCTATAAAGGCCAACTTCGGGGGAGTTATTTTTCAAGACTTGCAAAGACGTTTTTGAGAGTTCTTTCACCTCAAGTCTTCATATTTTTGAGTTCTAAGACTCATGTTTTGATTCACACAACTTTTCCAAACCTTTGTGAATCCGTTTGTAACCCAAGAACACAACCTTGTGTTTGTTCAACCTTTGTGGAGAAGCCATTTCTCTTCTTCATTGTTGCCCTCCTAGAAAGGGAAAGTTCCAGTCGACGACATAGGAACTGACACCTGCGGGTATTTCTGTGTCACACTATATTTCTAGCCGTTGCTTTGGAGGTTTGATGAAGACACCGTGCGTTACACTTGTGGGTGATTATCAGGTTGTATGTAAGTCAATGGTCTTGTAAATTCTTCAAAGTTCTAGAAATAAAAGGTTTTACCCGAAAGGGGTTTTTCCCTTAACTTTGTGTCACATGCTTCACATATTTATGGTTTGACACGCACATACACATAGATGCATGTTTAGGGGTTGATTTACTTTGGTTTATATAGACTTTAATTAAATAAGGTCTAATTGGAAACTTGTGAATTAATTTAATCAATTATCACACACCGAACCTATTCGGGCTTTATAGATGTCATCAAAGTTGAGCCTTCGATTAACATTATCTTGCGCCATACTGTTTACTTAGAATAATTCCTCCCCAACGGAGTCGCCAAATGTAAGAGGGTAGTTTAGATAAGATGGAGGCGTAACCCCTTTTGAGTACGGTAATGATAAGTTAATTAGCCAAAAACCTTGGATTAATTATAGGACATGCACACACAAAATCAATAAGGATGAACTCAGTTTAAACTCCCAAATCTCTCGTGTATAACTCAGAAGGTAGTAGTGAACTTTGAAGTAACTTAGCTAGAGTGAGAGAGAAGTAAGCACCCTGGATTCACCTTGGCAGACAGCCAAACACACTAACCACCCTTAAGAAAAAACTATCAAATATTAAAAGCTTCGTAATAACTGACAATGGTGGGTGAGTAAAACTCTCTGGTTTGTAATAACTCACTCTAATGTATATTATCTCTAGCAATAGCTTCTGAACTATCAGGAAGATCTCTCTTCCTCAAAGGTGGTTGGGGTCCTTAAATAGCCCCCCCCCCCCACTTCCTAGTCAACTTGGTCATCAATGCCTGTGAAATACATCCCTCATACTTTATGTCACAACATTAAATACCCGATTCGTTAGTTGTCTCCACGTCATAAATATTAAATGCCAAGACATGCCTTTTGCCTAACCATTGTGTGTCATGGGGCTGTTGTCATAGAGGTGGCTCACCAACTATCTGACATTCCCAAATACCACGGTGGTTTACTCAAGTGCAAGTGTGACATTGCCTAGCTGGTTAGTGACATCAGATAAATTAGATGTGACATTAAGTAGAGTGTTGTTTGGTTCTCAACTCAACCCTCGATGGAACTCCATGCTGCTCCGCCCGAGGTTCCACGGTCAGGGTTCTTCGATGTTTTACCAGGTGTATCTAAGATGGTCAGGACAAGCCCCAACGGTGCCTCACTTCTCAATCCTCCAAACCAAGTCCCTCTAAAGTTCCCACGGCGAGGTAATTCGATAGAGCATGAAATCTCTCCCAGTCCCTGCCAAGCCTGGTCTCTCGCGAGTACCGTTTGACCTCACACTAAAACTCATTATTATTCTCGTTACATCATTACAACCATTATAGCTTACATTTAATATAAACAAAGATACAATATGACTAACACAACAAGCTAAGGTATGAGTTACCACGCTAAGCTGCCTCGCTGAGTTGCCATGCTAAGCTGCCTCGGCTTCTTAATCCCAAACACTATTGCTAATGGGGGAATTATCCATAATCTCAGGATTACCTTCAAATCCCCTCTATAGATTAAATTCAACTTATTGGGGTCTAAATGTTCATAAGTTGGACAATCTTGTGTGGATTTGCCTAAGATCATATTTCAAAGGAATTTGCGTCTGGGAGATATCTTGGATTGTAAAACTCCGTAGATAAACTTATAAGTTTCAATTCTCCTAATAAAATCAGTCGATGGATTTTATGATACAGTAGAGTATCAAATAAGTCTAGTTTGATATTAATGAATACATAAGACGTTGTCATAAATCAATTAACATCGAATTTAATTTCACAAAGTGGGTGTTGTATGTTTTATGCGGAGAATCATATTATGCGCTATATAACTTTGCAAACAATACTTCATTATTCGAGTAATTCTAAGATAATTAAATTGGAGTGAAACTGTAATTATTTAGTTTAATTATGTGATATGGTGTAAAATTCATAACTAGATTGATTCGGTTTAAATATAAATGATACGATAGTAAAAATAATGTGTATCATTCTAAGCATGAATGAAATAAAATAAAGTGATAAATACTGACAGTAATAAAAAAATGTAATGCAACACCAATGATACCAATCTCAAAACCATAATGAATAAAACTCCATCACTGGAATAAATAACTATCTCACAAAAATATTCACCTTTGAATATAATTAAAATGACTCCAACATAATGGATCATAATACAATAATCTGACTAACTCACAACTAAAAGGGTTATGCAAGTAATAAAAGGAAATATGATAAATAAAAATGAGCATGAAGGCTTGACGCCTACATCCTATAACTAAAAGCTGGAACTGGGAATGAATGCAAGAAAGATCAAGGCTATGGAGGTTGCTGCTTCCTATTACTTGAAAAATAGTTCTCAAAATAAGATTAAACCTATAAAGTCTATAGTGAGTAAGAATGTAACTAAGTTAGGGCCATCATAATAATAGTGCACCTTTCTCTCATATTTTAGTTGCTATTAAATTAACCCAACCCAAACAACCTAAATATAGCATGCAAGTCTAATCCAAACCCCAAGTGAATCCAGTGATACATAATTATAATTTTCTCAATTATTAATTATTACAAGGTTCTATAAACAATTATCTCGTATATACTTATCTTGCATAATCTCACTGAAGTAAATAGTGTCACATAAATCAAATATCCAAGTGAGTATGCCTCATTCATATACAAACATAAGGGCTAATTATAGTCCCACAAATAAAAATATGAAGGCCTATCCCTATTGCCTTCGGATTTACTTATGTGTACTAGATATAGTTATAGGTACTCCCATCCTTATAAATTCAAAGAAACAATCAGAGTGTGTGTGCTCTAAACCAATATGTAAGAAGAATACCCAATTAAAATTTCTTATAAGAAAGAGACAAGGTCTTCCTTTTATTTCTTGTTATGGGTAAAATCCAACACCATGACATATTATTTAACAAATAGATTTACACCAAATTTTATCTTCAATATTAGGTGATTTAATCTAAGTGAGAAAAAAATTAAACAATATAGCACAACACCAAGGCGTACGAGGAAAAACCCACAATAGAAAAAAATCTTGGCCTGAAAAATGATAAATGTACTATGGTAGAGTTTTACAAATATAAGACAAAGACTTAAACTCACACGATGCAATGAACTACTAGACACTCTTTCCCACCATATCCTCCATAAATAGAACCAACAGCTCGAGAACGCTACACAAATGTGATAGGTTTCAATCCACAACCAATGTCGTAAAGTACCCATGCTAACAAAATCTTGGTTTAGAGCTTGAAGTAAACCTTGTGTTACAGATCTAGGAACAACATTGAGAATCCATTAATATATTTTTACTTCATATGGTGTGAGATTCCAAAATCTTGATGAAAGTTTTAAAGTGTTTAGCTAATCGAAAATATACTCACAAGTATTTTTGAGATATAAAAAACATCAAAGTCTGTCAAGAAAAAATTGTCAAAAGTTTGTTCAAGTATTGAAAAGAAGTAATAAAATTTCAAATGAATTTAAATATAAATAATAGCAATAAATATCTCAAGAACACTTAAAGAGGCTTGAAGCAAAAATCGAGTGAATAGTGAATTTCGGTATATGTTTTTCTCTTTCAAAAACTCAAGCTTTCATAAAAACAACCTCTATTTTGTGTTAGAGAAGAAGACCGCATTAAGTAGCCAATAATGTCTAAATAAACTTGTGTATACAATGATTCAAAGGTTTGTAGGCTTCTTGCCCACACAAAATAATCAAAAGTAAATCTACACAATAGATATGGTTAAAAAGGTGATTTGCACAAAGTTCAAGGCAAAAAGTTCATGAAAAAGACATTAAATTTTCGTCAGATTTAACGCTGGTCATACCCGCGGCCTGAGAGACAATTTCATTGTAGTGAAAAAGTTCATCGCTGTGGCAAGACAGGTAGCCTATTGACTATATTTTTCACCGATTGAGTTTTTGCACATAACGCGAAGAACGAAGTACAACTTCACTGCAGCGACCCAAGACAAGTATTTAAAGATATTTTAAAATGTAATACAAGTATTTTAAATATACAATATTCCATTTTCAAAGTATATTTATATAAGAAACTATATGACATATATATACGACAAAACTCAAAGAATCTACTTAAATACACACACAGACACACTAGTTTAACACTTTTTCAAATTTAAGAAAATATAATTTGAGTTATATTAAACCATGGGTGTAATATGTAATCTAATTTCGTTTACCTTATCCTAAAGTAGCATTCTCAAGGATGTGGAAATGAATGATGTAGGGATGGAATTGATGAAGTCTGGTGAATAAGTGTTGACTTGATGGTTTTCGGAACGACCTCTTGGGCTAGAAATGCAAAGTGGGGTTTAGGTAACGGATTAAGATAACTTAATACTATGGGGAACTTTCAGTATTAGGCATATTCTTACAATCTCACCCTTTTTCTATTCCGTGAAAAAACACACAAAAATAAAGACTACAAATAAATGAATCAAATATATCACCTATTATACGACTCACCCGACCAAAGGCATAAAAATTTAAAAAGACATACTCGGAAGAATCAAAAGAAACTCCACAACCATTTGAAACTCTTGTACCTATTTCCTGTCAAACACTAGAAAATGTATCAAAATAGTAACGTATAATAAAATGATAGAGAAATATGTGTAATAAGATGAAAGAATTGATAAAATAATGTTAAAGCAATTCATTTAATTACTAAAAATAATATATACTAAGGTTTTTAAATATCTATATGAGACGTGATATATAAACGTCATTCCATAAGATTATACTTTCACTAATGTGAGGACAAATTTTCAATCGAGTCAATTTGTTCGTAATTGGCTTAATTATGGACAAAACATTTGAGTCCTAGGTTAGGCTTTGTATTGTCGATCTCATAAGCCTATGACATGCTTAATGAAGACATAAAGGCAAGGCTTCAAAGCGGATATACATCGTGATGTACTTTGCATGCCAATATTATCTTCCCATTTATCGGGGATCTCGTAAGGTATGGATGCATTTTGAATATGGTCCTTGGATATATTTTTTGGTGTTTATTTTCTAAACAAAATTTTTGGAACTGTTTTTAAAATATTTTTTTGGTGAAAAGTATTTTTTGTTTCTAAGTTCATTAGAACGAAGTTGTTAACTAGTTAGAATAAAATTGACATTTCGTTAAAATGAAGTTTGAACTTTGTTAGAACGAGGTTTGAAAGTCATTGTAATGTGCATCTAACGGACATCAAACGAGGGTTATCTATCAAAAAAGTGAACAACTCATTAGAAGCTCGTTAGAAATTTGTTAGGACGAAAAGGCTTCTCATTCAAACGAACTTAGTTCTCGTTTGAACAAAAATTCCATATTATTTCAACGAACAATGCAATCTCGTTAGAACTATTTCACCGCCTCAAAATTAATGCTTTCACTACTTACGACGAATTGCACTCAATTTTTTGAAGAACTTTTATTAATTCTTTACCTGCTTACAAAAGTTTCAAAACCCTAGTTTCAACCATTATGTTTAAAGATCCAAGTTGTGATATTCATATGCTTTGATACCTTTGTGATGGGCATTAAAGTTTATTTTCTCTTCATCTTGAGAGAAGAAGTTTCGTGTGGTGAACTCCATACTCGGTTTGTTGTGTCGGGGTGAAAACGTTGTGCTCCGTGTTTCGATTCCGTAGACGGTTGCTGAGCCTCATCGATGGATGCCAAGCTGTGTGTGGATTTATGCGTTGTGACAGCTTGCATGTGTGGATTCCTATATTTCACTATGGAGGAGAGGTTGAAGATAGAAGAGCGGCAAGTGTTTCGAGGAAGATGAGTCATTGAGTAAGTTTACTATCTAGTCTTTGTAAAACCTTATGATAGTGATCTATTTGGTTGGGTCATCCTAGGTTTTTTCCTTTGTGATTTTTCTCGTACATCAGAGCGTTATGGATGACTTATTTATTTTATCTCCTTATCACCTAAATGCATGATTTAGGTTAAAAAAAATTAGGTAAATTGTTTTTTCACAACAAAGGTTTAGAATTGGTGCACAAGTTTTTTGTTGGGTGAATTTGTTTAAATTTTTTATCTTTAAATTTAGAAAAAATCTAAAAATAGACTTTTTTATTTGTTTGGACCATCCCTGCCTAAGAACACACCCGTAGGGCCTTTTCAAATTGTATTTGAGTGGATTACACTAATATATGATGCATATCTTTATTTCATGTTGTTTAGGGTGGTCCTTTTATCCCTCTCCATCTCGTGTTTGTTTTTATTTGTTTTCTCTCGATGAGTCATCAGTGTGATGAGTTGTCCAAAGCGTTTAGCGATGGTGATGGCTTTGATATTCAAGATGAGTATAATAAGCTTTATAACCTTGATGAAACTTTATCTCTTTCGAATTTGAAGTTTGAAAAAAGAATTAAAATTCTTGAAAAAGAAAATTATCGTTTTAAAACTAATATTGAATTTTTGCATATTGTTTAAAATCACAGGAATATTATTTTTAAATAGCTTTTGGATATGAATCGTGTTTTTACAACTTTAGAAGTGTCTAAGAAAGAGAGTAAGGATAGGGTCCATTTTTTAAACAAAGAATTAGAGGACTTTAAAATTATTAGGGCTGGTTTACATGCTAGTGAGGACATTGATAAATTGATTAATGATTTGAAGGTATGTGAAAAGACTCTTAGGGATAAGTTCTCTTTCATTGAGGATGAGAGAGATAACCTTCTAGGAATGATTGAAAATTTGAAGAAGGAGTCCCTATCACTTTAAGAGTTTAATTTTTTGCTTGAGTTTAGGATTTTGAAGTTTAAAGATGATCTAAAAGACTCAAGTAGTGCTTGGAGTGTTGGTACTGGCTTCGATAATTCGAATTCTTTCGCTACTAGAGACAAGACCATCATTTGTTTTAGAGGGTCAATCACGTCCTAGGGTGTTAAAAAAAGGATAACCCAAAGGTTCTATTCCTTGTCGCGTCTATACGTGCACACACTGTAGTAGGAAAGCCCACTTTAGGCATTTTTATTATGATCATAGAAAAGACCTTAGGAAGTTGAAGCCTAGTGTCCCCATGGTTCCCAAAATCCCATGCGTTAAGCATTCATCTATTTGGGTTTAGAAATCGATTTTGGAGGTCTAAATATTTCTCTGGTTAACCCTCGCATGCTTGTATGCATGCTAATTGAATGTTGTTTGTGTCTTTTGTATTTTAATTTTTCATTTATTGAGTCATATTGGAAAATACAAAATAAATTTCTTTATCTTTTGAGTCTTTTTTAAATTGGTGTTTTTGAAAAAATGTTTAAAAACTCAAAAATATTTTTGATTTTTGTGTATTTTAGTTTTACACATTCAGTATGGCATATTGGTGTGTTTGAATCTAAGTCATTCCATTCTTTTCATGTGACTATGACATTTGGTTATGATTATTAATATTTAGATTGTTCTTAATCACGCTTGCATGGATTTGTTTTGACTTTGATTTTCTTTATGGATTTAACTTTGTATATGCATCCACACACAGATGCATGAGCTTTTTGAATGTTAACTTCACATGTTATATTTGAGCTTTGTGAGATATTCTCTCATCAATCTTTTTATCTACATATTTGTTATCTATGGGGGATTTGTGCATGTAAGAACCGTTACCCATGAGACTGTTCAACTTTTATTGAAAATATGAGGGTGCATGAGAAAGGGCTATGAGGGAGCAAATCTACTTTGTTGGAAAGCCATCATTAGCAAGAGCCTAATGAAAAGATTAAAGTGAATAAAAATAGAAAACTGCTAAGACCAACATGTTTAGTTTGTTTAATTTTCAAAAATAGTAACTTCAAAAGAATTGAGTGAAAAGAAATATGATAGTTGTTTATCTTTTGAGGGTGTTATAGTTGAATATCAACGGGTTTGCACAAAAAATCCTAGGGCTGCTTATTTTGTCATGACGCTACTGGTTTGTAGAATCATCTATATTTTAGGCTTGTCTGCATTGTGCTTGTTTATTAATGTAGTTCACTTTATCTTGTCACTTGAATCTATATCATATTTTGATAAAGTTTTACGATCAAATAGAACTCCTTGAACATATTTGAGTGTTTGGGTCATAATTCATTTGTATCTAGTTCACATCCATTCATTACATCCCATATGTTAGACACATCAATACTTAGCGAGTGTATATAGCTTATGTGTTTATGTAGAAGTTGTTGTGGTCGTGTATACCTATATATATGTGCCATTATTTCATTGATATATTTTTCATAAGTTATATATCAGTTTTGTTTTGAGTCTTTGTGATTTGCATTTAATCTGTATTACCATATACTTTATCATTGAATTTTATTTGGCACGTTACATGATCATATTGATATTTCTCATTTGGTGCATTGAAATTTACTAACTCAAATTGATAATTTCTAATTTGGTATCGTACTTCATTGCTTATTCATATTGGTATATTTTTTCATTGATATTGATATTAATAGATTATTGTTTGGATTCTTTGTGCTTGAGTTACCGAGTTGTGTTTGAACCACTTCAAACCGTTGCATGACACTATTATTTCCTCTCTATTTCTCTTGATATCATATGTTCACACATTTATCAGTAGATTTAGTTTATGAGGGAGAGTATTTTTATGCATTTTGGCTTTGGCTATTCATGAAAAAAAGGGAAAGAAATGATATCTTTCCTTTCATGATTGAGATATCTTTATCTTAGGGGGAGATGTCTTACTAAGGTTGAGATTGTTAGACATAGTTCGAATTTTATTTTTATGGGGATTTTATACTTGTTACATTCTCTTTGCATTTGAAAGTGTGTTTAAGTGTGTAGGTTTATAACATGTGGCAAAGTTTTAAAGCGAGCAAAGTTACTCAATATATATGTCTGTCAAGCGTCTGTACTCTTTATCCTCTCTCTTTTTTGGGGAGGGGGGAAGATTTGTTAGGAAAAATTTTCAATCGAGTCAGTTTATTTGTAATTGGATTGATTCCGGACAAAACATTTGAGTCATGGGTTAGGCTTTGCATTGTCGATCATGTAAGCATATCACATGCTTGATAAAGATGTAGCGGCAAAGTGTGACACCCCGCCTAATTAAATACCGGGTGATCATGTCTTTATTAAATTAAAGCATGATTTACAAAATGGTCCATTCTTAGCATCACTGTCGAAAACAAATTTAATTACTAATCACCTATCAGTTAATTAAGCCAGTGCTAAATTTTATTTTGCATTAAATACAACAATTAATAAGCGTAAACACATTAACTTCAACCATCCACAACATATAGAATACAAACCATAATAAGATATCATAAATAAATGCCATGCCGATATAATTGTCGACCATAAAAATCCAAAACCAACTAATAATCCAAAAATGAAAAATGAACAAATGTCTGAACTGAAACTGAATAAGTACTGAAGGACAACATGTCCATAATGAAATACTAAACTGAGATCCTACAGTAGATCGGAATGAATAATGGAAGTGTCTAAGAAAAGTCTTGCGAACATCCACCTGTGTCGCAGTTGCGTCTCCATAGAACAAAATATCAAGCCTGATGCCCCTGGGCTGGACACTTAAAAGGTTTTTAAAAATATTTTTATAGCAAGCAGTTAGAACTCAAAATATTTTGAAAATATTTAGCAAGAGTTTATAACAGGTCAAAAATCAGTTATTGATTACACATGTTAGGTTACCGTAGACTCTCTTGAGTTTTTCCTCACCTCTCAACTATTGTGCATGCCTAACGCTTATACTTAGCCCACCTAGTCATACTACCCAAGCTAACTAGACATAAGTATTTAACTGGACTATTGACACCTCTAAGTCCCCGTACTGCACATATAGTATGCTAGTTGGTTTAACATCCCTCATATGATATAATTATTATAATCAACATCTATCACATGCCATCGTTCTTTGAATTTTATTAAGTCTCTCTACTTAAATCGTTACTCGAATATATGTCATCCAATGGTCTACTATTACACGCAAGTAGGTTATTCGTATGGTATATATATTTCACACACAATAGATACTATAAGTGCATGGTTTGCTATAATGTCCCCGCATCACACATAAAGGACTATTAGTTCGGATTGCTCCCTCGAAATTGGTTCAAAATGTGTCATCGAACGTGGTTCGGAATGTCTAATCGAACATGGTTCGAAATCTCTCATCGAACTTATTAAATAAGTAAATAATAGTTATTCATTCCACCTATGATTAAATTTGTATGTATACACATAACCTAATTATTCATATTCGTACGTGGTAAATCTATCTCGAATACTCACTGTACATATTACTTTATGATTTACCTCACTATCATATTAATTTGAGTATTCACACAACTCTAAGGGTCCTAGTTACCCCTCCGTAAATTTTCAGTAGTTAAATCAATATTTACCCTACTAGTCTACTTATACATTCATTTGAAATTTTCGTAATTCGTTATTTCTCTCTCCGATACATATAATGACATTGTTTCATCCCACATTTTTCTTGTCTTAATACTCTCAATAAGACTAATCACTTCCCTAACCTAGGCCCACTGCAATATAATAAATCTTTTATTATATTCTAATAAAGTCCCAAGAGTTTTCCACGACAACTGTTTAGGAATGCTAGGCCAAAAAGGGGAATTTCATTTATTTTGGGAAACCGAATCGATTCGCCAGGAGACCGAATTGATTCACTTTTCGAATCGATTTGCCCCTGTGCCGAATCGATTCGAAATGGTACATATCGCCTCTTCTTCTACGTTAATGGGTTTTCCCTACTTTTCTTTATCAAACTTATATGATAATCCACCAAACTCACATCCGATTATCCCAAAGGAGTACTACATGTATTGGGATGATTTTCGACTTGATTAAATCATCAAAACATTAAAAATCCTAATCATACATGGATCGAACAACTTATTCATCCAAAAACCTAGGTTTTAATATCCTCCATTAATATCCAACATGAACCCAGATTAATTTCGTGAACATGAATGCATAATTTCTGTTTTATGGTCCTTTATAGATGTTAATTCGTACTATATGTAATTCCTACCCAAACATGCATTAAAATCTTTCTTTTCTTTCAAGAATCATTGATTTAATCCAATATATTGAAAACCCTACACATGGGCTAGTATATAAACACTTGCCTTAACAGATGGGGTCTGATAACGTGATGATGATGATGATTAATTTCTAATCTTCTCTTCAAATCCACCCTCCTTCAAATTCGAGTCACTAAAAATATATTTCCGATCTCGAACTCAATTTAGTCTACAAGTGACTCCCGGTTGAGATATAATCAAATACGCCCATATCACTCGCAATGACATAAGTCAATAATCATCATTATTTATTATTTACACTTAGTAAATTCATTTCATAATATTAATCAGCATTTATATCTCGATTAATATCTAATAGTCACATTTATTAATTAATCACATTAAATTGTTCCACTCACGTAATTTAAATCAAACATGTTTTTCCCAATTAATTCCCGATTAATTTTCAAATTAATTTAAATTTCAAATATGTAATAGTACGGGGTATTACATACTTCCCCCCTTATAAAGGAATTTCATCCCCGAAATTAGGACATATCTGTGGTAAAAAGCTCTGGATACTGCTCTCGCATGTCATCCTCCCGCTCCTAAGTTAACTCATCAACATTGTGGTGTCACCACTGAACTCGCACTAATGGCACCACCTTGGACCTCAGTTTATGCTTGCTATGATCCAAAATAGCTATGGGTATCTCCTCATACGAGACGTCTGGCTGCAAATCAATCTCCTCAAGAGGAACGTGCCACAAAGCCCTATCGCTCCTCCTCTACTTCTTCTGCAATGAAACATGGAATACGTCGTGTATTTGCTGAAGATGCTCCGGTAAACACAATATATAGGCCACAAATCCCACTCTCTCAATCACAGGAAATGGCCCCACGTACCTCAGTACTAACACCTGGTCACTAACCTCCAACTCGGCATATCTGTGGTCCGTATCGGCATAGATCTTTTGCCTATCCTGAGCTATTCGGATTTATCCCCGAATCATTTCAATGTTGGCAGAAGTCTAATGTATCATCTCGAGCCCCCATAACTTGTTGTCCCCTACCTTAGGCTAGTAGGCGGGCGAACGATAAGTTCTCCCATATAATGCCTCGAACGGTGCCATGCCAATAGTATATTGGTAGAAGTTATTATACGCAAACTCTACCAATGAAAGGTATCGCTCCCAACCTCCCACAAAATCTAGGATGCACATCCTCAACATGTCCTCTTACATCTAATTCACCCTCTCAGTTTGATCGCCTGTCTGTGGGTGATATGCCGTACTCAACCTCAAGTCTGTATCCATGGCCTCCTAAAAGCTCTGCTAGAATTGGGACGTGAAGACCTTGACTCTATCAGACACAATATTAATTGGTACCCTATGCAGCTTAATAATATGTGAAATGAAAAGTTGTGCATACTACATCGTCTCATTGTCAGTACTAACTGGTAAGAAATGGTTCACCTTGGTCAGCCAATACACTATCACCCAAATGACATCGTGACCTTGCTGCGACGTTGGCAACCCTGTAATAAAATACATTGAGATGCTTTCCCACTTCCACACTGGAATATCTAGTGGCTGTAACATCTTTGAAGGCCTCTTATGGTCAACTTTCACAAGATGACAAGTAGCACACTTCAAGACAAACTCTGCTATGTCTCTCTTCATCCTTGACCACCAGTATTGTCTCCTCATGTCCTGGTACATCTTATCCCCGTCGGGATGTACCGCAAACCTCGAACCATGGGACTCTGTCATAACTGCCTGTCTCAGATCCTCATCCTCTGGTACCACAAGCCTCTCATTAAAATGTAGACCTCCCTCTGAGCTAATCGAGTATGACTTCGCTCCCTCAGCTAATAACTGACTTACTTGGTCCTGACATAACTGATCCTCTTCCTGTGCTTTCACTACCCTCATCAAAATCTAGGGAGTGATAGTCAAAACTGTCGTACACACTCTGGAAATCACATCGCCATGCCTAAGTTCACTCCACTTTGCTTTTCAAACCTCTGTAAACTCCCCCGTAGGCCATTTGCTCAACGCGTCTACTATCACGTTAGCCTTACCAGGATGATACTGGATATCAAACTGATAGTCCTTCACAAATTCTATCCGCCGCCTTTGACATATATTCAAATCCTTTTATGTGAAGAGATACTGAAGTGACTTATGACCCGTGAATAATGTGAACTTCTCTCCCAGCAAATAGTGTCTCCATATCCTCAAAGAAAAAATGATCACTGCCAACTCAAGGTCTTGGGCTAGGTAATTCTTCTCATGGGGCTTAAGCTTTCGGGATACATAAGCTATAGCCTCTCCTCCTGCTGTAATACCCCCCAAGTCCCTGCAAAGATGCATCCGTGTAGACCCGATACTCCACCCCACTCCTAGGCAATGCCCGTATGGCGTTGACGTTAACTTATCCTTCAGCTCATCGAAGGCCAGCTGACAGTGATCACTCCATACAAATGGCACTCCATTATGAGTCAAATTCATCAAAGGACACACAATCTTCAAGAACCCCTTAATGAATCAGCAATAATACCCGCCGAACCCCAAGAAGTTGTGAATCTCTATCGGTGTCGTGGGTGATCCCCACTCCCTCACCGTCGATACCTTACTCGGATCCATTGCAATACCCCTATCCGATACGATGTGTTCGAGAAACTGTACCTCACATAGCCAAAACCCACACTTCCCAAATTTGACATACAACTAATGGTCCCAAAGTGTTTGCAAGACCCTACGCAGATGCTCCACGTGCTCCTCCTTAGTACAAGAGTAAACCAGAATGTCGTCTATGAAAACGATCATGAACGGGTCTAAAAACTCCTTGAAAACTCTGTTCACGAGGTCCATGAATACTGCTGGTGCATTGGTGAGCCCAAACGACATCACCCTAAACTCATATGACCCATACCGCTACAGGAAAATGGTATTGGGAACATCCTCCTCCCAAATACGTAGCTGGTGATAACCCGATCAAATCAATCTTTGAGAAGTAGGTAGCCCCTCTCAACTGATTAAATAGATCATCAATACTCAGTAATGGATACTTATTACATATCGTGACTTTGTTCAGCTCCTTATAATCCACACACAAGCGAAGAAAACCATCCTTCTTTTTTATAAACAATATCGGCACACCCCACGATGACCTGCTCCATCGAATGAAACCCTGACCCAAGAGCTGCTAAATCTTCTCCCTCAACTCTCGCATCTCTGAAGGGGATATACAGTACGATACTCTAGTAATCGGTCTCGTCTTCGGGGCTAAATCAATGAAAAATTCTATTTCCTGGCTCTATGGTATCCCAGGTATCTCTTAGAATACGTCCTCTAACTCCCTCACTACCAGAGTCGAGTCTAAAGGTACCACTATGTACTACGAGGCCTCCTCCTCAATTTAATATAAATGGGTACACAATCCTCCCTCGGGTAGAGGCATCACCACGAGGAACATCTCTTATCCCAAAATGGAGAACATAATGGTCATCTTATAGTAATTTACTGCCTCTCTGTAGCCGGCTAACCATTATATCCTTAAAATAACACCATACCCCTCCAGATCTATCACTATGAGGTCTGCTACTAGACTCAGTCTCCCAATCAAGATGTATATCCCTCTACACACCGAGTTAATGAGTGACCCACTACCCAATGGTGACTACACACACATAAGGTGAGTGCCGACAGTCTTTAAAAGACGGAAAACTCGTGCAAATATAGTGGCAATAAAAGAGTGTGATTCTCCCGTGTCAAAAAGTACCCTACCCTCAGACCCATGGATGGAAAATGTACCCTCGACTACTAGTGGCGCCTGAGGTGCTGAAGGTATAGGTACATCCCGAACGTTATACACACGCCCGTAGTGCATCTGACCCTGCTGCTGTTGTAGGGATGGTGCTGGTGCTGAAACTGGAGGCAAAGGAGCCTGCCTCCCCAGTTGGGCACCCTACTGCTGTGCCCCGCCCTGCTATCGACAATATCTCCTCTTATGACTTTACTGGCCACATATAAATAACTGCCCTGAAAAAGTCTCCTCTAGCACTATTGGCCCTGACATTGTCCCTGATAACTACGGCCCTGCTGGCCACCTCCGTTGTTCCCTTAGCCCCAATATCCCTGAGGAACCCGATGCAACTGATTAGGACCTTGCTGGTCCTACCCAAATCCCTGAACCTCTGGTCGCTGACCCCTATGTCTGAATCTCTTATTCTAATTCCCCTATCTGGAATCCTATCACTAGTATCTCAATGTCTACTGTTGTGGGGGTTCCCCACCGGTACTACTGCCCCCTGAACTACTAGGATGACTCGTCTCGCCTGCTCTCTTGCTCCCTCTTAAATGGAAGAGGTGGTCCTGACAGTGTAATAATGTAGCATTAATAACATTCGTATAAGTCGCTAATGCAGATTTGCCGATTAAATGCTGCCTGATCCTCCAGACTAAATTGTCTTTGAATCATGCCTTCTTTTGATCCTAGTTACTCACCTCGTCTGGCATAAATTTGTCAAGCTGGTGAACTCCGCCTCATATTCTGCTACCGAGCTATCTCCCTACATTACCTCCCTAAATTTCCTTCGCATCTCTGCCTCCACTGCTGGTGAGAAGTGTTTACGGTCAAATTACACCCAAAAATCTATCATAGTCATCTGGTCTCTTTCATCGATGGTGGTAACTGACTCCCACAGCTACAAAGTGGCTCCAGATAGCCTGAACATCACAAGCATCTGCTTCTGTGTCTCCATACAATCCACCATTCACAGGTGGCGCTGTATATTCTTTTTCCACTTGCAAGCCTCGACAACATCGGAACTGCCTTGAAACTCGGGCGGGTAACCCTTCTGCAAGGTCTCTCTAACTCTCTACCAAGTGAACGGCCCTGCTTGGGCCTGGATCTCTGGTGCCACTGGTGGCTGTGCCTGGGACTGAGGGAAATGGGCTGACATAGCTCTTATGACTGTGTAGACCGCCTGGGACACTATCAGTGCCACCTGTGGAGTCGAAATCATCTCAGGTGGTGGATGTGGTGGCGGCATCTGTGGCACCTGATGAGCCTCATTCATCTCATTCCTGGTTTCTGCCCTCTCAGCTCAATGTCTCCTCGGTGGCATCTGAAAATAGATCGAATTTGTATAAGTACATAGTTTATGAAAGAATCTAGTAGTAGAAGCACGATATCTCAAACACACAAGAATAAAACAACAGTCCTAATAATAGGGCTCTATATCAAAAGAACAAAATGTTGAAATTGTATTAATCCATACAGATCCTATTGGAAACTAGAACCTGATACTCTAATATCATATGTGACACCCCGCCTAATTAAATACTAGGTGATTAGGCCTTTATTAAATTAAAACAAGGTTTACAAAATGGTCCATTCTTAGCATCACTGCCGAAAACTAATTTAATTACTAATATCACCTATAAGTTAATTAAGTCGATGCCAAATTTTATCTTGCATTAAATACAATAATTAATATACGTAAACAAATTAACTTCAAGCATCCACAACATATAGAATCCAAACCATAATAAGACATCATAAATAAATGCCATACCGATATAATCGACGACCATAAAAATCTAAAACCAACTAATAATCCCAAAATGAAAAGTGAACAAATGTATGAACTGAAACTGAATAAGTACTGAAGGACAATATGTCCATAATGAAATACTAAACTGGGATCCTACACTAGATCATAATGAACAATGGAAGCGTCTAAGCAAAGACCTGCGAACATCCACCTGTGTCGCAACTGCATCTCCCTGGAATAGAATATCAAGGCTGGCGCCCCTGTGGCTGGACACCTAAAAGGTTTTTAAAAATATTTTTATATCAAGGAGTTAGAACTCAAAACATTTTGAAAATATTTATCAAGAGTTTATGACAACTCAGAAATCAATTATTGATTACACATGTTAGGTTAGTATACACTCTCTTGAGTTTTTCTCACCTCTCAACTATTGTGCACGCTTAACGCTTGTACTTAGACTACCTAGACATACTATCCAAGCTAACTAGACATAAGTATATAACTGGACTATTAACACCACTAAGTCCCCGTACCACCCATATAATATGCTAATTGGTTTAACATCCCTCGTATGTTATATTTATTTTAAGCAACATCTTTCACATGTCATCTTTTCTTTCAATTTAATTAAGTCTCTCTACTAATCTCATTACTCAGATATATTTCATCTAATGGTCTACTATTACACGCAAGTAGATTATTCGTATGGTATATATATTTCACACACAATATATACTATAAGTGCATACTTTGCTATAATGTCCCCGTATCACACATTAAGGACTATTAGTTCGGATTGCGCCCTCGAACTTGGTTCAGAATGTCTCATCGAACATGATTCGTAATGTCTCATCGAACGTGGTTCGGAATGTCTCATCTAACATGGTTCGGAATGTCTCATCGAACTTATCAAACATGTAAATAATAGGTATTCATTCCACCTTTAATTAATTCGTAGGTATACACACGACCTAATAATTCATATTCGTACATGGTAAATCTCTCTCGAATACTCACTATACATACTACTTTATGAATTACATCACTATTGTATTTATTTGAGTATTCACACAACTCTAAGGGTCTTAGTTACCCCTCCATAAATTTTCAGTAGATAATCAATATTTACCCTACTGGTTTACTTATCAATTCATTTGAACTTCCCTATAATTTGTTATCTTTCTCTCCGATATATAGCGACATTATTTCATCCCATATTTTTATTATCCTAGTCCTCTCAATAAGACTAATCACTACCCTAACCTAGGCCCACTGTAACATAATAAATTCCATATTGTATTATAATAAAGTCCCAAGAGTTTTCGATGACAATTGTTTACGAATGCTAGGCAAAGAAGGGGAATTTCATTTATTCTGGGAAATCGAATCAATTTTCTAGGAGGCCGAATCGATTCTCTTTTTGAATCGACCCGTCCCTATGCTGAATCAATTCGAAATGGTACAGATCGCCTCTTCTTCCACGTTTATGCATTTTCCCCTACTTTTCTTCATCAAACTTATATGATATTCCACCAAACTCTCATCCAATTGTTCCAAAGGTGTACTACATGTATTGGGATGATTTCTAACCGGATTAACTTATCAAAACATTAAAAATCCTAATCATACATGGATCTAGCAATTTATTCATCCCAAAACCTAGATTTTAATGTCCTCCATTAATATCCAACATGACCCCAGATTAATTTCGTGAACATGAATGCATAATTTCTGTTTTATTGTCCGTTATAGATGTTAATTCGTACTACATGTAATCCCTACCCAAACATGCATTAAAATCTTTCTTTTCTTTCAAGAATCATTGATTTAATCCAAACTATATTGAAAACCCAACACATGGGTATTATAACTTCATAAGGTCTTGTATATAAACACTTGCCTTAATAGATGGGTCTAATTTTATGATGATGACGATGGATTGCTAATCTTCTCTTCAAATCCACCCTCCTTAGATGATTAGGATGCAGGAACAAAGTTTAATTCTTTAAGAACACCCCCTTAAGCTTTGATAAAGGTTTCTCTCTTCTCTCTAATGGCCTCTCTTAAAATTTTTGTGTTATTAACCCTAATGCCAATCTCTAATCATCAGATATAGGACTCAAAATTTCGTAGGTCCCTTAACCTCTATTTTTCAAATAATTAAGATGCCCTCCATAGGTGCCAGTTTGGTCTAAAACTGACGCGGGACCCAAACTATACACCCGAGTATAATATTCCGACTATTTCGACCCTTTCGGAATCACTCGTGACCTCTAAAATATCATCCGAGTTACTAGAAATATATTTCCTATCTCTAACTCAATTTAATCTACACGTGACTCCCGGTTGAGATATAATCAAATACGCCAATATCACTCACTATGATGTAAGTCAATAATCATCAGTTATTTACTATTTACACGTAGTAAATTCATTCCATAATATTAATCAGTATCTATCTCTTGATTAATATATAATAGTCAGATTTATTAATTAATCACATTAAATTAATCCACTAACGTAATTTGATTTAAACGTATTTTTTTCAATTAATTCTCATTTAATTTTTGAATTAATTTATATTTCAAATATGTAAAAATTGGGCTATATTACACAAAGCTTCAAAGTGGATATACATCCTGTCGTGTTTTTTGTGCCAAGTTTATCTTCATGTTTATCGAGGATCTCGTAAGGTACGAATGCATTTTGAATATGGTTCATGGATATATTTTTGGGTGTTTGTTTTTTAAACAAAATTTTTGGAACTTTTTTTAAAATATTTTTTGGAGAAAAATATTTTTTTGCTTCTAAGTTTGTTTGAATGAAGTTGTTACATCATTAGAACGAAATTGACATTTCGTTGGAACGAAGTTTGAACCTCATTAGAACGAGCTTTGAAACTAGTTGGAATGTGCATCTAACGAAAATCAAATGAGGGCTCTCTGTCGAAAAGTGAACAACTCGTTAGAAGCTCGTTGGAAGTCTATTAGAACAAAAAAGGCTTCTCGTTCGAACAAACTTAGTTCTCAGTCGAACGAAAATTCCTTCTCATTCAAATGAACTATGCAATCTCATTCAAACGAGTTTCCCACCTCAAAATTCATGTTTTCATTATTTAAGGCGTGTTTGACTTAGTTTTTTTAAGAACTTTTAGCGAAAATAAATTCTTTTACCTATTTAAAAAATTTCCAAGACCCTTGTTTCTCTCATTGGGTTTAAAGATCCAAGTTTTCATATTCATATGCTTTGAGATATTTGTGTTGGGCACCGAAGTTTATTTTCTCTTCATCTTGAGAGAAGAAGGATTGTGCACTGGACTCCGTACTTGGTTTACTGTGCTGCGGTGAAGAATCGGTGTTCCATGTTTTGATTTTGTAAGTGGTTGCTTAGCCTCATCGGTGGATACCAAGGCGTGCGTGGATTAGTGCATTGTGGCAGATTACATGGATAGACTCCTAAATTGCACTATGGAAGAGAAGTGGAAGAGAGAAGAGCGTAAAGGTTTATGAAGTAGACGAGTCATTGAGTAAGTCTATTGTCTAGTCTTTGTAAAACCTTATCATAGTGATCGATTTGGTTGGGTCGTCCGAAGCTTTTCCCTATGTGGTTTTTCTTATACATCGATGTATTGTGGATGATTTATTTATTTTATCTGCTTATCACCTAGATGCACATTTTAGGTTAAAAAGATAGAATTGGGTAAATTGATTTTTTGTAACAAAGGTTTAAAATTGGTGCACATGTTTTTATTGGGTGAATTTGTTTATAATTTTGATCTTTAAAATTAAAAACAAAATTAAAAATAGACTTTTTGTTTGTTCGGACCATCCCCGCCTCATAGGGGCCTTTTCATGTAATTCATCTCCCCCTTTCTCAAACATCTATCCCTATAAGAAGAAAAATATCTCCTTTAAGAGGAAAGCTATCTCTCCCCCTTTTTGTCATGGAGTTGACAATGGAAAAGATAATAGAATTAAGAAGTGATCTAGAAAAAAATAATCCAAATGATTGAAACCAATATATCAAAGTATCTAATTGAGATAAAAGTTAAATTCGGATATGAACAAAAGGTATAAATATATAATGCAACAATTATTACTAGGAAAGGAAATGGCCAATATATATGTCACCTAAAATGCTAAAAATATTTTATCCCTAATTAACTCTCCATTACCTGATATAACATAGAGTATAACCTAAGAAAACACATTTTCTCTCCTTTTATCCTATAGCTTGCTTTCTTTTGTCATAAATAGATTCTCCCCTTAATCAAGTCTTTTCTTATCATAAGAAATTTCTCCCTATTATAGGAAAGATCAATAAAGACCTACGGAATGCAACTATATGATATAATTAGAGAAAATAAACTTAGAGTGTGAAAACATGATATATAATACAATAATCATATGGAGATGATAAAATACAGGATATGAATCACATGGTATATCATATTAAGGCACAAATGATCAATAATGATATAATAATCCAAATACAAAAACCATCATCAAGATTTTAGTAAGAATACACAAAATGTGCTAAATAATAAGTTAAGCACAACGAGCAAAGAGTATAGGATATTCAAGATACTAGTAGGAACCAATTTCTATGATCAGTCCTAAAACTCAAAAGATAAACAAAATTTTAGATACAAAATGATATATCATGTCAAAGAAATTATCTATAAAATATGTCTAAGAAATATCCAAAGGTGAAGCATGGGTAATACAATGACTAGCAACCACCAGGAAAATTGGATACACCCAAATAAGATATAACAATTTATCCTTGAATATAAATATGATCAAAACAAAGAATGATCAAAATAACATTTGGATGTTACATATTAAGACCAAATGTAAAAACTATGACATCAGCATATATGACAATTTTATATCAATATCAAAGTCAATATAATTACAATCTACAATAGATCTTGACTAAATAACATCAAGTCTAGAGCTAACCAATGACTATATACGTGTAAATATTTATCAACAAAACTTTTATCACTCAACAAAGACCAATATCCTTAAACATGCATTTTCAAATAAATATTTTTGAGAAATGTGCAAGATATTCTACATGGAAAAAGATAATAAGATGTTAGGCAAATAATGCAAACCGAGTTTCTAGCAGCTTATCTTAAATAAATTTTGATAAGAAAATAATATAAGCAATATTATCACCCTTAACAAAATTCAAGTAATATGTCCAATGTTCATAATTAAGAAAGTATTATCCATAAAAGAATAATAACATAACGAGAGCATTAACCAAGAACTTAATATCATACAGTAATCGTGAAAAATAAAAAGAAAGAACACCACTGAAATAATAAAATCAAGCTCGAGTTCAAATAAGAATAACAATTCAAGAACAAATCACTCAAAGATTTAGTAGTATTGAAAATTTTCAACACCTTTTTAAATAATTTGAACTAACACTTTTCTCTTCCTTAATGAGCGATTTGGTTAAAACCTTTAGTTTCACATCATTTGTAAGGACATAAATTTCCAATTAAGTCCTTTGTAGTTTTGGCTCAATTCCGGACAAAAACATTTGAGTCATAGGATAAAGTTATTGACCATTCTTCAATCCTGTGACATACTTGAGTTGAAGACGTAGCGGCCAAGATATTAAAGCTTCATCAAATTTCGTGTGTATTGTGCCTCGTTTTTACGTCATCAACGTGGTTCCATTGCTCCTAAGGTATGAATGAATTTTAATATATATATATATATATATATATATATATATATATATATATAGGAGCTTGGAATAATATTTATATGGGTGTTGTTTTAAACTGTTGTTTATTTTCAGAAAGTTTCTTTAAAACTTTAAAATAAAGTTTTTGGACTAAAATTGAATTTTTGAACATTCTAGAAAGTCGTTCGATATTGTCATTCGAACGAGAATATCATTAGAATGAGGTTTGGAAACGATCTTGCCTCTGGAACTTCGTTCGATATTGTCGTTCGAACGAGTTGGTTTGTTTAAACTAGAATGTCGTTCGAACGAGTTTGGAAACAAGATTTCCCATTAGGCCACTAGAACTTCGTTATAAGGGTCGTTCGAACGAGACTTCGTTCGAACGAAAATCTCGTTCAAACGAGATTTCTGGTGGGAAATTAAATTGGCAGTTTTCCCATTTTTTTCACTACTCTTCCCCACTAACTTTTGACAGACTTATCAAGTACGGGAACCAACTTTGAAAAACAAACTTTTCATATTATTCCATCTCCTAGAGAGAGCGTTGAGAGTTCAAGTTTTCAAGAAAAAGTTCATGTTTTTGGGAGTCTATTTTTCAAGAAAAAAATCATAAAAACATTCTTGTTTTCACCCATATTGTTTATTCCAAGTTTCATTATATATATCATTGCTTGGAGTGTTTGGCACCGAGTTTTACTCTAATGTTTGAAGAGTTCGTTTAGGTTTCCTTCTACATCCCATAAAGAAGAAGTTCGAGTTTTGCTGCCGCATTCTCACATGGTGAAAAGCATCATGTGTGGTTGACGGTGTACTTAAAGTCTCATTGGTGAATTCCAAGATTTCGATGGAGCTACGGGGTTATCGACTAGGCAAAGGTGTTTACAAGAAGACGCGTCAAGGCTTGAAGGGAGTCGAGTCGAGTGTTGTAAGTCTTTTTTCTTGTACTTGTAAAATACCATACTTAGTGGACTTATGGCTAGGGTCGTTTGAGGTTTTTTCCCGTTGTGGGTTTTCTCCCGTACATCGCGGCGTAGTGGTTCTTTGTTTATTTTATCTTTTGCAAAATCACCTAGAACGCATGCTTAGGTAAAAAGATAAAATTTGGTTTAAATCACTACTTACTTAATTTGGTACTAAATTAATTTGGGTAATGTTTATGTGAATTTAATTCAAGTCATCTCTTAATTTGATAAAATTGGTTTGTCCTAATTTGGTAATATTGAAAATATGACCTAGGCAAATTTCTAGGACTTGGGTTAAATTGATTTAAGTAAAAAATTCTTTTGTTAATCTATTTAATTTCACTTTGAACTTTGTTTAATTTTCATTTGTAAAATAAATTAAAATATGGTATTTGTGTGTGTTTAATTGAACCATCTCGCTTCCGCATCTTTTAAAAGGAAATTGAAATTACCTTTTGTAATAAGATTTTCAAATTTGGGGTCCTCGTACAACAACAAGTAGTATCAGAGCATTGATCGAGAAAAGCCTCACGTTTTTCAAATTGGTATCAGAGAGGGATTGCTAAATTATTGCGTTTAAGATCCTTTAAATATTTTTGGCTAAAATGGAATTTTCCCCATTTTTAAAATTTCTTATTTTCGATGGTTCTAATTACGCGTATTGGAAAGCGCGGATGAAATCGGCACTAAATTCTATCGACGAGAGAGTTTGGTTATCTGTCTTTAACGGGTGGTCCCCACCTACACATTTAGTAGATAATGAGCGTGTTCCCAAACCCGTCGATAGATGGAGTGAGAATGAATTTAAACCTTAAAATTTTAATTCCCGTAATTTAAATGCCTTGTTTAGTGCGGTCACACCGGATGAATTTTGTCGCATTATGACGTGTGAAACTGCTAAAGAAGCTTGGGATATTTTACAACTCACTCATGAAGGTACTAGTGTCATTAAAGCTTCGAAACTCCAAAACCTCACCACTCAATTTGAAACCATCAAAATGAATGAAAAAGAAACTTTTGATGAATTTTATGCTAGACTGTCCGCTATTGTTAATTCATCTTTTAATTTGGGAGAGAAAATACCCGACAACCGAGTAGTAAAGAAAATTTTAAGGTCCCTACCCGATAGGTTCATTCCTAAAGTGACCGTGCTAAATTCTTTACCCACTTTAGCCTCTACGAAATTAGAAGAGCTCGTAGGTGATTTACAAACCTATGAACTAGACATGTTTCCCTCTAAAACTGAAAAGAAAATAGATAAGGGCGTTGCTTTGAAAACCCTAAAGGAGTAAAAATAAGTAATAGAGAGTGAAAGTGATAGTGACTAAAAAAATATGGCTATTTTTACTAGAAAGTTTTGAAAATTTCTTAAATTTAACAAAGATAAATTGAAAAATGATTTTAAGAAATTTGAAAAATCTGCGCATGACAAAGCCGAGAAGATCCCTAAATCTATTAATGAACACTTAAATAGGGGCGAGTCAAATAGGTGTTTTGGTGGTAAAGGGTATGGCCATAGGATAAAAGAGTATCCCACTAAACTAAGGAGAGAGGTTAAGCAACCAATTTCTTTTAATGCAACCTTTAGTGATAGTGATAATAAAGAGGGACTCGATTCCCCCACTGAGCCCAACTTTGTGGCTTTTATGGCTAGTCATGTGAGTGATAGTGAGCATTATTCTATTGATGAAATTTTAACACGTGACACTTTTAAGGTCAAAGTTTATGATTCCCTTATTTTTTATGGTAGTGAAAGTGGAGAAGAAAGAGAGAGTGAAAGTGAAAATGAGGTTGATGTGAGTGAACTTCAAAATGCTTTTTAAGAACTTTATGAAGAATCTATTAAATTAAAAAGAGAAAATTTGAAGTTAGAAGTGAATTTAAGAGAGCGTGTCAAGGTTGTTGATGATAGTGTGTTGGTTGAAGACCTTAGGACACGTGAGAGAGCTCTTCGTAAGAAGATTGAATATTTAGAAGGCGAGAGAGATAGCCTTAAGGGTTTAATGGAATCCTTGAAAAAAGAGCTTCTCGCATTTGAAGAGCGTAATATTTTATTAGAGTATAACATTTTAGAATTACAAAATAAATTAAAAGACTCTAGTAAAGTCAAATTTGATTTGGAGTGTAGCTCCAAAAAACTAGATAAAATCTTAGGTACGGTCCAAATAAAAAATGACACTTGTGGTTTAGGCTTCGATACTTCTAATAAATCAACTCATAAAGTCAAAACAAATGTTTTAGGATAATTTCCTAAGAAAGCCTTTAGAGATCAATCCTTAGGTACCAATTTTCGACATGTTTTTACTTGTGCACATTGTGGTCGAAAAGGTCATCTTATGAAATTTTGTTTTTATCTTAAATGAGGTCCTAAAAAATCCTTATGTAAGGTAACTGAGGTAGTCAAGATTCCTACACCCCGAGATAGTCACTCATCATTAGTTTGGGTTAGGAGATTCGACTTGTTAGCTTTACAAGATAGGGTATTTTATTCTCATTTACTTTCACATGCTTCTTCCCTTGCAAAATCTAAAGGTTGAATGTGTTAGTTTTACTTGCATACTTTAGCTTTTGTACTACATGCTGAAATATCATTGCTAGGCGTATGCTTGTTTAATCATTTTCTAGTATATGCTCCATGCTTAATCACATGCTAGAATTATGATGTTTGTTTATCTTTTGTATTATACTTATTTCATTTTAGTTTGCATTAAATGAAAAATACAAAAAGATTTTTGTTTATCATTTGTGTTTCATCTTTTTATAATTTAGGCTTAATGAAAAATACAAATGATTTTTGTTTGTCTTTTGGAGTAAATATTTTTGTTGTTTGGTTTAAAAATTTCAAAAACTCAAAAATAATTTTGTTTTTGTGTTATTTTAGTTTGACACTATCTATGTGGCATACACTTGTGTTAGAATCCCATCTTTTCCGCTCCCATGTGGCTAGAACTTTTGGTTTAGATTGTCAATCCTTATTATATTCTTTACCATGTTTACATGGAGTAGTTGGATTTTGTGTTGATATAATGGATTCTATTTTTATATGCCTCTATTCACACACGCACGAGCTCTTTTGAAATTTAATCGTCAAATGTTATATTTGAGCTTTGTGAGGTGTTCTCCTACCAATCTTGTGACCTAGGAGGACTAGTGCATGTCAAAATTCATTGCACGTGAGATTTGTGAAAAATAAATAAATATATTATATATAAATGTTCATGGGGAAGGGATCCGAATGGAATTATTATCCTTTGCGAATAGTAAGCCACCATTTGTTTGGACCTAAAAGAAATACGTGATCCAAAGGGGTAAAAATAGAATTATGGCATTAAAAAGAAAAAAAATTGCCAAGGCCTATTTTTTTTTATATATTCATTCAATTATATATGCTTATTGAGGGAGATCGAATGGTATATCAGCGGTTTGCACAATGTCCGTTTATCCTAGTTGTACTTTCAATGTCATGACTCTATTGGTTTATAGAATCATCCAAAGTCTAGGCTTGTATGCATTGTGTATGTTTGTTCATTGAGTTCAATCTATATTGTCACATGAGGTTATATTCAAATGTGATGAAGTTTGCAATCAATTGAGAACTCCGTGAACATGTTTTAAGTGATTGGGTCTAAATTTAATTGTTACTAGTTCACGCCCCAACACTTCCGTCTCCATATGACACATTTTGGCCATACGAGTGTGAAAAGCTTATCGTATTTTGTGTCATTTGTGTGTTTATATATATATATATATATATATATATATATATATATATGTGTGTGTGTGTGTGTGTGTGTGTGTGTGTGTGTGTGTGTGTGTGTGTGTGTGTGTGTGTGTGTGTGTGTGCGTGTGCATCTTTGGTATATCTAGAGTATTTATATATATGATATTTTTTTTGTCTTTGCCTTGCTTTCTAGTCCATCTATGCTTCTACTTCATAATTAGTATCTATATTGTTACATTCTTTGTTGATATCTCATGCTTAATACTTATTTGCATGGATTAGTTTTTCTTTTGTTGCCCATATGATTTCATGTTCTTACCTCTCTAAGCTTTATCGTGTTTAAATTGGTTTTTATCCTTTGTCTATTCCTGAACAAAAAGGGGGAGAATGATAGGGGAAGAAATGGTATCTATTCTTATTATTGGTATTTATTCCTATTATAATCGTATCTTAGTTTGGGGGAGATTTATCTTAGGGGGAGACGTCTTTCAAAGTAGTTCATTTGTTTGATAAAAGGGAGAATTAATTTAGGAATTAATTTAGGGGGAGTATTTATCTTAATTACATTTATTATTCTTGATATTCCCTATGCATTTCATAGTTTTCTTAAGTGTGCAGGAATTCTTTTAAGTGGAAACTTTCACCGTGAGCAAAGATATTGATCCTTGGGTTGTTTGAGTCAAGCATTGTATTTTTATTTTTGGTGGGACATTTTTTAGTCTAGTAGAGAATCACGGGCCTTTAGGATTTTTGTTGGTTTTTGTTCCGAAATAGCCAAAGGGGGAGATTTGTAAGGACACAAATTTACAATTGAGTCCTTTGTAGTTTTGGCTCAATTCTTGACAAAAACGTTTGAGTCATAGGATAGAGTTATTGACCATCCTTCAAGCCTGTGACATACTTGAGTTAAAGACGTAGCGGCCAAGATATTAAAACTTCATCAAATGTCGTGGGTATTGTGCCTCGTTTCTACGTCATTATCATGGTTCCATTTCTCCTAAGGTATGAATGCATTTTAATATATATATATATATATATAAGAGCTTGGAACAATATTTATATGGGTGTACTTTGTTTTAAACTGTTGTTTATTTTAAGAAAGTTTCTTTAAAACTTTGAAATAAAGTTTCTGGGCTAAAATTGAATTTCTGAACATTCTGGAAAGTCGTTCGATATTGTCGAGAATATCGTTCGAATGAGGTTTGCCAACGATCTTGCCTATAGAACTTCGTTTGATATTGTCGTTCGAGCGAGTTGGTTTGTTTAAACTAGAATGTCGTTCAAATGAGTTTGTCAACGAGATTTCCCATCAGGCCACTGGAACTTCGTTAGAAGGGTTATTCGAACGAGACTTCGTTTGAACGAAAATCTCATTCGAACGAGATTTCTAGCGGGAAATTAACTTAGCAGTTTTGAGCAGTTTTTCCCATTTTTCCAGTACTCTTCCCCACTAACTTTTGACAGACTTATCAAGTGCAGGAACCAACTTTGGAAAACCAACTTTTTCATATTATTCCATATCCTAGAGAGAGCTTTTAGAGTTTTAATTTTCAAGAAAAAGTTCATGTTTTTGAGTGTCTATTTTTCAAGAAAAAATTCATAAAACACTCTTGCTTTCACCCATATTGTTTTTTCCAAGTTTCAATATTTATATCATTGCTTGGAGTGTTTGGCACCGAATTTTACTATACCGTTTGAAGAGTTCGTTTGGGTTTCCTTCTACGTCCCATAAAGAAGAAGTTCGAGTTTTTCTACGGCATTCTCACATGGTGAAAGTCACCATGTGTGGTTGACGGTGTACCTAAAGTCTCATTGGTGAATTCCAAGATTCCGGTGGAGCTCCGGGGTTGTCAACTAGGCGAAGGTGTTTATAAGAAGAAGCGTCAAGGCTTGAAGGGAGTCGAGTCGAGTGTTGTAAGTCTTTTTTCTTGTACTTGTAAAATACCATACTTAATGGACTTATGGCTAGGGTCGTTCGAGGTGTTTACCCGTTGTGGATTTTTCCTCGTACACCGCGGCGTAGTGGTTCTTTGTTTATTTTATCTTTTGCAAAATCACCTAGAACGCATGCTTAGGTAAAAAGATAAAATTTGGTTTAAATCACTACTTACTTAATTTGGTGCTAAATTAATTTGGGTAATGTCTATGTGAATTTAATTCATGTCGTCTCTTAATTTTATAAAACTGGTTTGGCCTAATTTGGTAATATTGAAAATATGACTTAGGCAAATTTCTAGGACTTGGGTTAAATTGGTTTAAGTGAAAAAGTCTTTTGTTAATCTATTGAATTTCACTTTGAACTTTGTTTAATTTTAATTTGTAAAAGAAATTAAAATTTGGTATTTGTGTGTGTTTAATTGAACCATCTCGCTTTCACGTCTTTTAAAAGGAAATTGAAATTACCTTTTGTAGTAAGATTTTCAAATTTGGGGGCCTCGCGCAACAACAAGTGGTATCAGAGCATTGATTGAGAAAAGCCTCATGTTTTTCATCCTTGATCTTACTTAAATTTTGGATGGATACATATCTTTGAAACATTGCTTTGTTCAAAATGTTTCTTCATGTGGTGTCTTTCACTCATTTATTGCTAAGATGGGTTATTATTTTTAATTTTCAAAAGTAGCATCATTCAATCAAAGTTGTAGCCCTAAATACATCATCTCTCATGATTTTTTTTACATTATATTTATCTTTTTAACTCTTTCGAATCATGAATAACTCTTTCAGTAATATTCAAAGCTTTGAACCATTTATAAAAGATTGTATAACTTTTTCACTCCTTATAAAGTGGCATCTATACAATGTGTAGTGCGGTTTAAAGGGAAACAAGATATGATACTATACCTAAAAGCATAAATTTTCTTAAAGTTTATAAGACTTAAAAGAATATTGAATCATGAAGCACGTGTCATATTTTCAAACAAACGAAGAAATGATCAAATAAGACATTTTGATATACGAAAAATATGTCATTGAGTATATCATCTAAAAAAGAAAATTGTGATTGTACCAAAAAACTTTTTAAGTTTTTCTTTGAAATATTTGTACAATCACAAAGAGAGCATGATATAGGATAAAAAGATATACATGAAGCATATAATCCTAAACGTATTCCAATAAACTAAATTAATCATAAAAATAACTAATGAAGTCCTAAGATAATCGATTTAGAGAAATCTTAAAGTTAAGACTAAGAATGTATGTAAAGCCTAAGTGCAAAAATAGGTAAATCAGGGATAATAAACATAATCAATAAATATATATATATCTAAGCTAAAATGAAAACACTTTTAATATGAATAGGAATAAATATGCATGGATTAATAAAAAGATCAACTAGAAGTTATAATCCTAAACATACTTTTGGAAAACCAAAGTAAAGTATTCTCAATTATAAAATCTTTTCGAATAATTCAAGATATAAAGCAAGAACAAATCAAGAATATAAATAATTCACATATAAGTTATCAAAGATGATAAAAATGATATAAAAACTCATGCATGAATCAAAAGTACATAGCCTAACATAGGATATATGAAATGAGACGCTAACAAAGGCTATGACTAAAACAACCAATTATAGTGTTTAGAGGTGGAGGGGACTAATTTCGAAATTATTTATTCTCAATTTAAATTTCCCACAAAATGTCCTTCCTTACCCATACATGACTCACACGAGGATCCTTGGGATTAAATGGGGTACTGGGCAAAATTTTCTACTCTTTGCCCCATTTATTATGGTCCTTTTTCTCAAAAATATTTTGATTTTTTTTAACCCACATTTTTCTCTTAACGGGTTTATAAGCAAATTTCTTTGAACCAAAAATATTTTGATCTTTGTTGTTCCTCACAATAATCTTACCATTCTTATCATGATGCAAAGGCACGGTTGGTTTGAGTAAAAAGCAAAACTCCCTCAAATGACCAATTATGTGACAATGATCAACTTTGAAAACTTGTGGTCTAGTTGTTTGGATTTTTGGTTTAGGAACAACCTTTTCAAAATGTTGAACATTATTCAACTAGTAACAAATATCTCTAAGGTGAACTTTATTATGAAAGTAATAACAAATATGGTCATCCTTAGGTATTTTAAGATTAAGCATGTGATTTTGTTATTAGACTTGGAGTTTACTAAACCTTTCTTCTTTTCAAAATGCTTGGCAACATTTTTGTCTTTACCCTAAAATGTTAAGGATTTTTTCAATTTTTTTGTCTCGTTTTGAAAATAAGCTTTCACGAAAAAAAAACCATTTTCGAAAGTTGAAACATCAAATTTATTAAAATATAGCCCTCTGTTATCATTTCCTCTTCGGGTTGATATCAAAGTAATATCTCCAAGTTTTCTGATCTCTCCACTACATTCACTTTTATATTTTTGGCCGAGATCAAATCGTTTTGAAGAGTTTCAATTTTCTTCTCTAAAAAAATTTTGGACTCCAGATAAAAGTACATATTTTTTTATCTTTCTAAAGATATAAAATAAAATATTGTCTTTCCTCTTAAAAGTTAGCAAAAATTTCATCTGATTCTTTTGAAACAATTCTCTTATCTTTCAATTCATCAAGAAAATCTAAAAGATCCAAGAAAGAGGCATTAACAAATTTAAGCATTTCAGAGAAGATTGGTCATTGAGCTTTCAAAGCACATAAAAATTCATTTTCGTCTTTCATAAGTGCTATCTCATTTAAAAGCTCTAATTTTCCTTATTCAAGAGTTTTTGCTATATGCGAAGGAGTTTTATTTTCTTATTTCAAAATATTCGTTGAATCCAAACCAACTTTTGAAAACTCCTTTTTCAACAACTTAATATTCTCACACATTTTACTGCGATCAACTTGAAGTTGATAAAAAAAGGTAGATTTAAGTTTTAAATTTTTATTCTCCCTTTTATAAGATTTTAATTTGGAGGAGAAGAATAAATTTTCTTTTACAAATCATAACGATTCTTCATAAAGTTCATCATATTTAGTTTCAATGTTCGAGGAGACCTGATCGTCAAATTCTTCCCCACTAGATTCATATTTATTATCGTAGAAAGAACGACTAATAAAGTCAAATGAAAAAGAAAATATGGTATAATCACAACCAACATTACTAATAGAAGCATCTTAAAAAATTATCAGTTTATATTCGGAAAGACGACTATTGGTGAAATTGGATGGAGTAACAAGTCCAAAAACATTTTAATATTTCCCTAATGCCAAATCTTTGAAAAACTCAAATGCACAATCCCTTTGTACACCCAAGATCTATCTCTTAAAAATGTGAGGTCTAGCTCTGAGACCAGTTGAGAGTGTGTGTGCTCGAAACCAAGATGGAAGAAGAATACCCAATTGAATTTTTTTTATCAATAAGAGATAAGATTTTCCTTTAATTTATTATTATGGGTAAAATATAAAACCTATGGTACATGTGAAAAATCATTTACAAAATAGATTATAGCAAATTTATCTTCAATATTAGGTGATTTAATCTAAGTGAAGAGAAAGTAAACTATATAGCAAAACACTAAGGTGTGCATTTATAACTAGACGACTGATACTTACACAATCACAATGAAATGACCTACTAGACACTCTTTATCACCATATCCCCCATAGAGAGCGCGAACATCTTGAGAACGCTACACAGCTATGATAGGTTTTAGTCCACAACCAATACGGTAAAGTCCTCATACTAACAAAATCTTCATTTAGAGTTTGAAGTAAAATTTATGTTCTAATCTTGGAACAAGGTTGAGAAGCCACAAATATATTTCTTCTTCCTAAAATGTGATATTCCTAAAGGTTGATGGATGTTCTAAAGTGTTTGTCTAATAAAAAAATACACTTAGATGCATTTTTGAGATACAAAAAATATTAAAGTCTCTCAAGAACAAATTTATCAAAAGTTCTTTCACGTCTTGAGAAGAAGTAATAAAACTTCAAATAACTTTAAATAGAAATAATATCAATGTATATCTTATGAACACTTAAAGAATCTTGAAGAAAAACTCTAGTGAATAGTGATTTTAGCATATGATTTTCTCTTTCAGAAACTCAAGCTTTTATAAAAACAACCTATATTTTGTGTTGGAGAAGTAGACCACATTAACTATCTAACAAGATCTAAATGAACCTATGGACATAATATTTCAACGGTTTCGAGGCTTCTTGTCTATAAAATAGTCAAAAGCAAATCTACATAGAAGATATGGTTGCAAAGGTGATTTGCATAAAGTTCGAGGCCAAAAAGTACTTGAAAAAGGCATAAGGTTTTCCTTATTTATTGCTCGTCATACCCATGGCCTGCAAAATACTTTCACTAAAATGAAAAATGTCGTTCATGTGGCGAGACAGGTAGCCCGATTAACCAAATTTTTCATCGACTGAGTTTTCGCACATAGCGTGACCAACGAAGTACAACTTCATTGCAGCGACCCAAGACAAGTTTTTAAAGATGTTTTAAAATGTAAAACAAGTCTTTTAAATATGCAATATGTCTTATTTAAAATATGTTTATATAAGAAATTATATAGCATATATATACGTGAAAACTCAAAACACTGCTCGAAACGCACAAACTAGTGTAGCACATTTTTCAATTTAAGAAAATTCAATTTGAGTTATGTTAAACCATGGGTGTACTATGTCATATAAGTCCATTTACCTTATCCTAAACTATCATTCTCAAAGATGTGGAAGTTAATAATGTCGGATTGAAGTTGATGAAGTCTGGTGAATAAATGTTAACTTAAAACTTTCCGGTATGACCTCTTGGACTAGATATCCAAAGTGGCGTTTTTGTCAATGGAATAAGACAACTTAATCCTAACTTTGATTATTAGGCATACTCTTACAAACCACAAAGGGAAAATCTCTATATTTTTTTCCAATCGTATAAACTTCATACCCTAGGTAATACGAAAGGAAACCCTCGTTAACATCACTTGGCACACAGGTATGTCAGCGTAGGATCGGGGTCAATAAGACCAAGGTAAGATTACTGAAATCACTAGGGTACTAGAGTGGTCAATATTATACACGCCCCTTCAAAATCCCTCCTAGTATATCCTCCACAATCACACACACATCCTCGGCATGCTTACACATAATTCAAATAAAGGTAATAAATGGATCTCAAGGATTAATAAAACAGTATCTTAAATCTCATATCGGTTGTCTCTAATTTATTATGAATTAAATTCCAAATTGGTATAAATTCGTTCAAACAAAAACCCTACGTCGTTTGAATAAAATCCATAATTCATTCGAACGAAATCCCTTATCGTTCGAACAGGAATCCCAAGTCGTTTGAACCAAAATGCCTTCATATTCGAATGAGATCCCATCAATCTTTTGAACAAAATCCCAATTTCATTCGAATGAGTTTTACGCAGATGCCTTCTTACCCAAAATGCAGAAACGACCATTAACCACTCACTTTCTAAGTTTAAAGCCTCTAAACAACCCAAGAGGCCGTCTCCTCCAAGTATAACTGGTTTAACAATATTACTAGCCTATGCTGATAAGTCTTAGGTGACTATGACTACGAATTATTATCTAATTTCAGATTATAATATTTGAACCCTAAGTTCGTAGTTTAATCAAATTTTATATTTGTTCTCAGATTTTTTCCATAATCAATTAAAGATGAGGACTTTCTCAAGTTATCATTACTATGATTTAGTATTAAAGTTATTACAATCAGATTATATGATTTCCTAACTCAGTCAATGGATTTAACATATAAACTACACTAGTTCATCAATATGTGATTAAGGCTTAAATTAGTAATTAATCTAATTACTAAAATTAGGTTTTAATATGATTAAAATCATATTACATGAGTTTTAGTTCACATTCCAATGAACAACTACTACCATAACATAAACTTAATTAAATTCTTAATCAAAACAAACTTACCTATGATCAATTGTACAAATCGAGTCCTAAATCCTCAAGTTCTTTAACTTCATATTGGTCTCTCCACCTCCTTAGCTTTAGGGTTTGTCTCTAACATGTTATAAGAGTATTAGGTTTTTAATTAGGTAATTAAAGGCTCTAATTTTGAAATTAATCCTAGGACAAAAAAAACCTCAATCCGATGAGCCAAAAATATGATCCAAATGGCTCAAAACATGGCCCAAACCATATACAAACACAATGGACTCAAATTCAACTATTTTTCTAAATGTCCCGGAAGTCAATCCTGGAAGATAACATATTTATAAATTTATAAGCTCATTAATTAAATTTATAAGCTGGTACAAGTATATTACGTTAAAACTTAATTATTATATAGTTGAGTGTGACTCGACATTATAAGAAACTATTTCATGGTTTAGTGGGACCCGATACCATAGGAATAGTCAAAACAAGGAAACCCCCAACACCTAGTCACTAACCATCTTAGTAATGACTTAAAGTATTTAATTAGTGCATTATCGTGTACTACACCGATTTTCAAAGAGTGTGAATTTATGTAATACGTTGACGAATCACGTGACAACATATAAAAATATACTAAGTGACATATAACATGAGATGACATGAAATTAAATAATTAATTACACAATTTAAATAAATGTACAAAAATACGGGGTATTACATTCCTCCCTTCTTAAACAAGGAATTTTTTCCTTAAAATTCAAATTTTATACACCTAACTTAAAGATCTTAGGATACATTGCCCACATATCGTACTCTTTCTTCCACGTAACTCAGTCTCACTGCTATGTACCCATTAGAATCTAACTTACAAAAAGATCTTCAATCGCAGAGTTTGATCTCTCCTATCAAGAATTCATAAATGGTCTCTCCTCATTTCTCACATCCCTTCGAAGTCGATGTGCTGATAGGCTAACTCATCCATTTAGAACTTCCGCATCATAAACACAAGCAAGACATCGTGTACCCATTAAATATGGTAGGGTAAGGCTAAATAATACGCCACTCGAACCACCCTATCTAAGATCATAAAGGGACCTCCGTATTGAGGTACTATATTCCCCATGAACCCAAATCTCATAACTTCCTTCATCATAAAGATCTTTAGAAGCAACTGATCCTCACCTGAAACTCCATCTTTTTTTGGGAGGGGGGCAATAAAATAAATTTATTTATAAACAAATAGGAGAAAAAGCCTATCCTAGCGGCTCTTACACACGATAAAGAAAAAAAAAATTACAAAAATTTATGAATTCTTGAACGAGTAGCAAAAATCCTTAAATTATAATTAAGAGTCGATTTCTCCTCATCAGTTAGTGACATAAACGAGTCCACTCTAGATTTTTTTTTATTTCTCCCTTTTTATTAATCCAACCACTATGCCTTGACTGATAATTTTTTAATCTTTATTATTGCCTAACATTTCAAAAGAATTACTAACTTGAGAATTGAAGCACCCTATATCCTTGACTTACTTACGTCTATACTATATAGGTTCTCATCTAGTTTGGAAATTATGACAAAATTTGAGTCATATCCCTAGTTACCAAAGAACCTCAGACTCTTCATTTAATTACTCTATAAGTTCTTAAAGGTAGCTCACCAACACCACACACTAGGACTGCATACATACATCATATCATGATATAATTGGTTGTGTGTGAGTTAAGTCCCTTAAAATTGATTTTCTACTATTTTTGAGAATTTTTAAATAATTTTTAAGATTTTAAAATAATTTTTAGAAATTAATTTTGTTGGCTTAAAAAACTTTGGGGATGATTTATAATTTTTTTTATGGCATAAATTATGGTTGGGTAGAATTTTAAAGTTCTTGAGAATATTGTGGGTGCAATTTGTATTTCTAAATCTTAAAAAACACGTGTTTTTCACCCGATCTCAGCCTTACACGTGTTGCATTTATAACGACCTGATGTGTGTTTTTTCACACTCGCATACTTGAGACTCAAGGTGCACCGTTAGATCATTTTAATCAATGATCTGCATGTGATTTCTTATAATCCCTGTGTTTGATTTTTAACCAATCAAATCTATTTTAAATGCGGTGGATTGGCAGCCCTTAGATTGACTTCGAATCAATCCTGATCGTTTATTTCCCTTCGATCTTCTTGAGCCTTCTTCTCTCAGTATAAAATGAGACTTAGTCTTCAATTTTGTAACTTTTGGTCATTATTTCCTCTGATAAAAAAGAAAAATAAGAGAGTAGTGAGAGAAAGCGTTAGAGAGAGAGAGAGAGAGAGAGAGAGTTCAAAAAGTTTTTACAAACCCTAACTCAAACTTCAAACCAAATCCAAACCAGAAAATCTTTTGTAAGGACACAAGTCTCCGATTTAGTCTTAATATAGTGTTGGCTCAATTCCGGACAAAAACATTTAAGTCATAGCATAGTGTTCAAGTGTATCCATCCAAGCTTATGACGTTTTAGTTGAAGACGTAGTGGCCAAGATTAAAAAGCTTCATCATATGCCGAGTTTATTGTGCCTTGTTTCTACATCACCAACATTAATTCCAATTCCTCCTAAGGTATGACTGCATTACATATATATAGGAGCTTGGAACAATTTTTATTGGGTGTAACTTTAGTTTAAACTAAGGTTTATTTTCATAAGGTTTCTTTAAAACTTAAAAATAAAGTTTAGGGGTTAAAAATCGAAGTCTAAGCATTCTGGAACTTCATTCGATCTTGTAGTTCGAACGAGTTTTTCGTTTGAACGAGAATTTCGTTCGAACGAGCTTGCCAACGAGTTTCCCCTTTTGCCTCTGTAACTTTGTTAGAAGTGTCGTTCGAACGAGACTTCGTTCGAATGAAAATCTCGTTCGAACGAGATTTCTGGCGGGAATTTTTTTTGGCAGTTTTAAACAGTTTTTTTTTCCATGTTCCCACTTAATTTTACCCACTAACTCTTGACAGAAGTTATAGGTACGGGAACCAAGTTTGAAAAACTAACTTTTGACATTTTCTAAACATCTTTTTGAGAGAAAATTTTTAGAGTGAAATTTCTAAGTTCAAAAGTTCATGTTTTAAGTATTTGCATTTTCAAGAACATTATTCTTAAAAACTTTAGTTTAAACCCAGAGTTTGTTTATTCCAAGTTACCATATATATATATATATATATATATATATATATGGCACCGGGTTTATTCTACCAAGTTGAAGAGTTCGTTTGGGTTTACTTCTAAATCCCATAAAGTAGAAGTTCGTTGTTTTGCTGCGGCATTCTGACATGGTTAAAGGCATCATATGTGGTTGACGGTTGTTCCTAAAGTTCGATCGGTGGATTTTGAGACCGCGGTGGATCTCCGTGGTTATTCGCTAGGCAGAGATGTGTACGAGAAGAAGCGTTGGGGCTTGAACCGAGTCAAGTCGAGTGTTGTAAGTCTTTCTTTGTCGTGTACTTGTAAAACCATACTTAGTGGATTTGAGGCTAGGGCCATCTGAGGTTGTTTCCCGTTGTGGGTTTTCCTCGTACATCGCGGCGTAGTGGTTATTTGTTTATTTTATCTTTTGCAAATCATTAGATGCATGCTTAGGTAAAAAGATAAAATTGGATTATTTAATTTGGTGTAAATTTAATTTGGGTATATTTTAATTTAGTTTAAGTCATTAATTTTATTGGATAAAATTTGGTTTGACCTAATTTGCTAGAATGGATTAATTGATTATGGTAGGCAAATTTTCTTGGACTTGGGTTAAATTGGTTTAAGTGGATTGTTTTGTGTTGTCCTATTTAAAAATTCACTTTGTGTTTAGTTTATTTTAATTTGAAAGAAATTAAAATTAGTTGTTTGTGTGTGTTGTGTTGAGCCATCCTTATTCAACATCTAAAAGGAAATTAATTTTTGTAAAATTTAAAATTGGGGGTCCTATCGCGTTTACATCTTTTTCTGAGTGTTTATAGTTCGTAATTTGAGAAGTTTGTCCTCTGTTGTCTTATATCTCTTTGCCAACTTAATCATGTTGATTAAGTCTTATATCTCTATTTATTTATATAGATATCTGAGATTTGATTTTTGTGATACAGATCACGTAGTTATTTGCCAGATCTGATTTCTTGTTTCGAGAAATCTAATTTTTTCTAGTTGTTTTCAAAATAAATGTTATTTTCAAACCCTAAACCAACAATACCCTTTCTGATTTCAACTTACTCAAACTGTCAGACTTAGATCTAGTTTTGAGATCTTGATTAGGGTTTTCACTTTCAATTACTATTTTCAAAGCAACAAAAGTGCATAGCATCTTGGTTAGTTTGTATAACAATATTCCTTCTTGATCTACGATTATTTAAAAGATCCAAAGTCTGACTTATTTGACTAAGCTGATTTTAGAAACCCTTGCATCTTGAGAGATCTGTTTGTAATTTGATAACTCATATTATCTGTAATTAAGTGTGTGTGAGTTGGATGCATGATTTTAGATCACTACACCATATACACTTTCACACTACTACACTGAAATGTGTTGGTGTTGAGATACTGGACTGTTAGAGTCGACGTAAAGACTAAAAGGAGTAAAGATAAGAAGCTGGGAGAACATCAACAACATCAAAACCTTAGGAGAAGTTAGAACACGCCAGAGGAGTTGGTACGTTTTTTTAACTCAGATTAGGTTTGATTGTGTGTCTTGATTGTTATGTAGATTGTAATTTATTGCTCATTTTTAGTGGACTTTTTACTTTTGTGGCGTAGAGGTCAACGTGGATGTTTCCCCAATTGGGTGGGGTTTTACCACGTTAAAATTACTTTTGTACACTTCCTTTTACTCTCATCCCTTTCTTGAGGTTGTGTTGGTTTATTCTATTTAAGTTTTGTTTTTCAAAACTGGTAAACCTACAACTGAAATTACTCGTTCATAACTGTTTTACACATCTTGTATTTAAAATTTGTTTTAAGAAAAAAATTTCTTCTACAAACAGATCAGAGCCATTTAGATAGTTTAATCTTGTATTAAACGACTTAAGTGGTAATTTTTCAATTGGTATCAGAGCGTTGGTTTCTCAAAAATTCTTTAAATCTTATGTTTCTGAAAAAGTTTTCTTAAAACAAATTATGAACGAAAAATTTGAGAGATTAGGTAACCTGTCCAGACCCCCTCTCTTTGATGGAACCAACTTCCCTTACTAAAAGGTAAGGATGGTGGAATTCATCTAAAGGACTTTGGGAAATGATGTCTGGGAAGTTATTGAAAATGGTTACACTTTTCCTACTAAACCAGCCACTGAAGGAAGTAATGTGAGGATTAGAAAGTTACTAAGTGAATTTAATAAAGAAGAGAGATAGGTTTCACTTAATAATAATAAAGGCAAAAATTCCATATTTATGTCTATCAATGAACACGAATTTTAGAGGATATCATTATGTTCTAACTCTAAAGAAGCATGGGACACCCTAGTGACTGAACATGAGGGTGATACCAGAGTTAAAGCTACTAAAACTCAAATGGTTATCCAACAGTATAACTCCTTGATCATGACTGAGACTAAGTCATTTGATGACTTCTATATTAGACTGACAGACATTGTGACAAAATTGCATGCTAATGGGATTGTTTATGATAGAAAGGAAATTATCTATAAAATTCTAAGATCACTTCCACAAAAATTTGATAATAAGAAATATGCAATTGAGGAAATGGATGATTAAAATATTACACCTGAACTCCTCAGTAGCAAATTGAGAACTGTGGAAATGGAATTAGAATTTAATAAACAATTAACCCAGTCCTAAAAGAGACCGTCTTCCCCTAATCTTATTTTTTTTATCTAAGTTGACCAACCTGAATTTAACATACCTAACATTGACTTAAACTCTAATGAGGACCGTAATTTAGATACTTTGGATAATAGTATTGCCTTAATGTCGAAATAGTTCAAGAAAATTGTGAACTTTCGAAATAAAATAGAAAAAAAGACAAGGAAAACCTACTTATCCAAATCAATCTAATAATAGTTCTCATGAGAGAAGACAAGACAAATACTAGTCTGACAATCACAAGAGACCTAAGAAAGACCTTAAAAATGTTGAATGCTATAGATGTGGAAAGCTAGGATACATGGCTAGTGACTGTAGAGTTCACTTAGACAAAATACACAAACATAATAGGGCTCATTTAAGCAAGACTTGGGACTACTCAAGTGATTCTAACAATGATGAGCATGAATTATATAACACTTTTGACCCTTACTTGTCATTCTTTGCTAAGATAATCTACAATGATGAAGAGGAATCTGATCATACCATGACTGATAGTATGCCTACTGATTTATCTACTTTATTGCTTGAAAATTTTGATAATGCTTCAAACGATGTGTGTGTGAGTCAAAGGGAACGCGCTATTGTTGATGTCAATGGGTGTGTGAGTCCTAAAAATGAACCGCTAAGCGACACAACATACTTCACACTTAATGACTCCAAAAATGATGACCTTCCTGACATTCACACACTGTACATAAATACTTTCAAGAAAAGCACTAGGCTTGAAAAACTGTCAAGGATCTTACCCAGAAGATAAAAACATTAAGTCTGATGATCAAACAAAATGCTGAAGAGTATACTATCCAATGTTTAACTCATGAGAGAACCAAAATTTTTGAACAAAGACTGAAAGAGTTGTCTAAATCTAATAAAATTCTAAAAAAGAAGTACAAAGGAACGATGTTGGAATTGGAATAAACAAAAGAAAAGACATCCACAGTCTTCAAAAAGTTTGCTAAATTTGAAAATTCTAAGTGCTTTGAAGATTGTGTAGCTGAAAGAAAAACCAATTCCGATGATCGAACTGGAATAGGATTTTTGTCCCAACTCTAAGACACAAACCGAAAACTTTGAAACCATAAAGTTTTTGTCTAGTGGCAAAAGGCCTATTGAAACTTGTCCATATTTCTAGGGTTTAAAAAATGATTTTGATAAAAATCAAGTGAAGTTAGACATTGGTGAATCAAGCTACTCTAAGCATAATGTTGAACAAAAGACCAAATATGTCTGCCCTCCTATTCGACAAGCAGATTCAACGTTAAAATTGGGTGGGGTTTTACCACGTTTTTCTGCCCTCCTACTCTAAGCTTGTAATCTGTCACTCATTTTTAGTGGATTTACTTTTGTGGCGTAGAGGTCACCGTGGATGTTTCCCCAATTGGGTGGGGTTTTACCACGTTAAAATTGCTTGTGTACACTTCCTTTTACTCTCATCCCTTTCTTGAGGTTGTGTTGGTTTATTATGTTTAAGTTTTGTTTTTTAAAACTGGTAAACCTATAACTGAAATTACTCGTTCATAACTGTTTTACACATCTTGTGTTTAAAATTTGTTTTAAGAAAGGGGTTTCTTCAATAAACAGTTCGGAGCCATTTAGATAGTTTAATCTTGTATTAAACGACTTAGGTGGTAGTTTTTCAAGAATTTAACATTTGATATTAAATATTGCAACATTTTTTACAAACTGAGTCAACAATATCCGCACAATTAGAATTCATTACTAAATCAAACTTTGGGATTTCAACATATAAATTTATTTCAAAACAAGAATCATTTTCTTCTACCCCCAAATATTCCTTTGTATGAGCTGACATATTATAATTTAAATTTGGAATGTCCTCTAAAGGTGGCATATCTCCATAAGAGCCTGAGTCATCATTTTCAGATATGATTAAAGCTACTAATTTCTGATTTTTCTATGTGGAATCCAATTTCCCAAAAAATTTGACCTTATTCAATTCTTTTTCTACCAAAATAGTTTGGGCATTATTTTTTTTCGGAATTATTGGAACTTCTGAATCAATATCCACGTTCCTTTCATTATTTTCTTCTCCATTGATTATGGAGGCTTTATTTGTATTTTTAACATGGCTATCATGAATATGAGACACATGGGATGATGTCCTTGAGTAATAGGACGTTTTCAAACCTGTTAAAGCCGATTCTAGAATCTCATCAGATTGGTAGTTCATATATTCTTAAATTATGGGAGAAGCATCACCTCCCATGCAATCTCGGTAAAAAAAATTGATTATATTATGTTTGGGATTTGTTTTCAAAACTCTTGACTTCCCTCACTTCTGTTGCTACCCATTTCAAAGATAGTGTCATTCATTTGGCCGACAGATAATTCAATCGTGGCTTTTAAAATACTACTACCACCAGGAACCTTAGCACCATGAGTCTCCTCCCTATTGGAGAGGTTGGAAGATACATGATTAGTAGGAAATACTGGATCTTTTCGACGAACTGATTTTTGCTTAAAACCATTATTTCGTAGAAAACTCAAACGGTTTGGAGATTTGCACACTCACCTAATCATGGAATTTTGAATTAGACCTATATTTTTTAAAAGTACGATTAGAATCACCTTGAATTTCATCAGAATTTGAATGACGTATTTTCCTGATATTTTTACAACTTGAAATTGAATGTCCAAAGCATCCACAGTAATCACAATATGGAGGAGAGTTCTCAAATATAACTTTAATTGTGATTTTTTCATTTTCAATGTCCACTACAACCATATTAGGAATCTGAAATGAAAAATCAACTTCAACTACAACCCTTGAAAATGATCCATATTTTTTATTCAATGTTGATGAATCTATTTGAATAGGGATTCTAACACTACGAGCAATATCCAGCAATAAACGTGGATGCCAAAACTATCCTAAAGCTCCAAAAAAAAACCCAAACATAGGCATATGATGAAACTAACGTAGAAGGATTAAAATTTGGACACCAATGCATTATTTTGAAAAACCCAGTTTCTAAACGTAATGGAACAGTCATCCATGCCTTTTGAATATATTCTTGGGAATCAAAGTAAAGGCTATAATTTCCTTTACCATTAGGAGCGAGCTTCCATGGATTAGGCAACTGCCATGAATTTGAGAGAAGTTTCTTTAAATATTTAGCCATAGCTTTTTGCCCTTTGCTAATACATCTTTCCAAAGATTCCTTGTAGAAATTTATTGAAAGCTTAATAAATGGGGTATTATTTTGATAAAGTGGTTTAGGTGGATTATGATAGTAAGAAGAAATGGGTTGGGAGTTTGACACAGTAGATTGATGGGGTCATGAAGAAAAAAATGGTTGGAAATTTGAAACAGTAGGTTGATGGGGATTTGAGGAAAAATATTGTCCATTCCTTAGGATAGACGCATAGGATAAAGATGGATTAGTAGGTGCTACAAGAATTTTTTCTTGAACAATGACTGATTTGGATGAGGTCATCATGAGAAGTTGATTCAAATCAATGCAGTCACTTCTTAACTATTGCTGCCACTTGCTGAAGCTAGGGGTCGGCTAAGAACGGACAGACACTTTGGCTTCCATATCACATTTATTGACTTTTGGAAGTGAGCATCCTGAAACTCCAGCTTATGCTTCTTGTTAGCGTCGTATCTCTTTTTTCGGCTCTAAATAGTTTTCATATGCTCCTTAATGAGTGCCACTTTTTCTAAGGTGTCCCGTATACAATATGACCCCAATTGCTTATTATCTCCCATCTCTAACTAGTAAGTCAAAAAATAGTACGATCGTCCATACAACGCCTCACAGGGTGATACTAAATTGAGCAGCGGTATCCCTTCACAAACTCTAAACATATCCTTTGTTGCATGTTCAAATTTTGTTGAGTGAATAAGTATTTAAGACTCTTGTGGTCTAATAATAGCGTAAATCTCTCATACAACATGTAATGTCTCTATACACGAAGAGCAAACACTACCACCGCTAATTCTAAATCATGGGTGGGTTAGTTGCCCTCATGAGTCTTAAACTTATGATAAGCATAATCTATGGGTCTTTTTTGCATAAAAACTCCTCCAGGCCCCCTAAAGTAATGCATCGGTATATACCATGTATTCTAGTCAACTCTGTGGTAAGGCTAGCATAGGGGTAGTCATGTGTCTCTCCTTCATCTCCTCAAAAACTCTGTAAGAGTCGACGTTCTAAACAAAAGTTACCCCCTTCCGAGTGAGGTGATTTAGTGGCCTCTCGATCTATGAGAACCCCTGAATGAACATCATGTAGTACCCATCAAATAAACTCCTAACTTATGTCGGCATCGTGGGTTTCCCCTACCCCATCACGGTAGACACCTTGCTAGGATACACTGAAATCCTAGCCTACAATACAACATCTCCTAAGAACTGAACTTAAATTACATAGAATTCACACTTAAAGAACTTAGAATTCAACGTATGCTCCTAAAGTGTCTTCAAAATTGTCCTCGGGTCTTGCGCAGACTCGTCCTCAGACCAAGAATACACCAATATGTCGTTAATGAACACAATGATGAGCTAGTATAGAAATGTACAAAAAACTTTGTTCATCAAATAGATGACACTTCTAGGGAATTGGTCAACCCAAATGGCATGACCCAAAACTCGTACGATCCATACTACACTAGAAAGTCCATCTTCAAAATATCTGTAACACCCTATATTTCTTGTACAGTAATTGTGTAAATTTGTTATATTTTCCTCATGTGATATGTGATGTCACTATTTATCTTTTATACACGTTACATAGTTAATAACTAAAATTGGATTTAATACACAGTAATATACTGCATAAATATTAGAATGTGACTTAGTATTGTGGATGACTATTAAATGTTCAAAGATTAGGTGTCGGGTGTTTTTGTGTTTAAATCATTACCTCAATGTCGAGGTCCACCGATAGTGAGGTAGTTTCTTATTGTAAGAGTGTTGCTCTCTTGGTTCTAGGGTGCTTAAGTACAAAATGAGGCGTAACCTTGAATAACAAGGATAATTTAACAAATCAGGTGCTATTGGCAATAAAGGAATAAACTCAATTGGAATGGATCAAACTCTTTAGTATAAGCTAATAAACTCTCGTGTATAACTCAACAATAAGCAATAAGTATAATCTATTTAGAACAATTAACGAGCTCTTGAAATAACTAGTTAGAGGGAGAGAAAAGCAAGCACTCTAGATACACCCCAGGTATGCATTTCAAACACTAGGGTAAAAAGTTCAAAGGTCAATATTGTTGGTAGAAATCTTGGGTAAAGATATCAATGGTGAAGGATAAAAGCTCCAATTACTTGAAAGTCTTTATCTCTATTTCTCTTATGTGTATCGCCTATTTTTCATTTTTCCCCTCTCAATAAAATAACCTAGTATATTTATATGGTATATCTTATTACCGTGGAACCTTAAACCCCTTTTACTAGGTTAGCAAGCCTATGCTATTCCCTCGTCCATCCTCTAGTGGGGGACAAAACTGTTCGATGTGGCCTAAAATTGTATCCCAGCATGGACACAAATATTAATTTAATAGAAAGGTCATTATCTCTCTATCCAACACATTATATAAACTCATATAGTATGGAATCGTATGTAAAAGTAATATTGCTTTATGTTAGACAATGCTTCTCTAAGTCAGCACCTGCTCGCCACTCATTAATAAATTTGGTCGATGAGACTAGTAGTTGATCGCAACGTGTTTCCTCTCCCATTGCTCTCTCGAACTAGACGGTGTTTTACCTGGTGTATATAAAGTGGTTAATTCATGCCTTAACATTATCTGGCTCCTCAATCCTCCAAACCAGTTACCTCAAAGGTTCCCTAAGTGAGGTTATTCGATAGAGCATGAAATATCTCCCAAGTCCTTCCAGACCTGGTCCCTTATGGATACCGAACAACCTCACCAATATTACAATATGTCTTTTAAGTGCATAACTTAAGTAAAAATTATATACAAAATGTAAGGGCAAATTTCCAATCGAGTCAATTTGTTAGTAATTGACTTAATTCTGGACAAAACTATTTGACTCTAGGCTAGTTATTGAGTTGTGATCCCACTGAGCCTATGACGTTCAGTGTTGAACAATTTGTTGTTAAAGCTTTGAAGATGATATCGTGTTGTGCTTAGTCTTTCAAATTTCCTCACACGTGGTTAACTCTATATCACACATGTATGAATGATTAGTGAATTATGGAATTTATAGTCTTGTTTAATAATGGATGTTTAAATTAAAATTATGTTGGGAATTTGAAAATTATTTTTGGAAACGCATTTTAAATATTTTTTGTGTTATATTTGTGGCTATCCCGATACAGAGCCTGGGGGCGGCTCAGAGAGGTCTTGTGTCCCGTTCGGGGGCACTTCTGTCGTCATCTGTGTGGGGGTAAATATAAGGAGATAGAGTCGCCAGCTTATTTTGCTCAAAATAGACAAAAGATCATGTCGCCGCCTCGAGAGGACGGCATCAAAGACAAACTGAGCTAAGTTACGAAATGGGAAGGTGTTAGGCACCCATCCCGCCCTTTCGGTCTCTCATGGGCTAGTGTTGTTATTTTCCTTTATTTCTCCGTGAAGTGTGTGCGCGTGTATATATAATGGAGATCGGAATCATTCAACTCACACAACGGGAAAGGTAGAGTGAGGTCATCCAAAGGAATGTACCCAAAAATAATATATGTAGAAAATATGATTTGTGCGTTTCTCGTGATATTGATCGTTATTATAAAACCATAATATATGTTGAATGAAATGCTAACAAACATATATGTATATTGATATAAGAATATAATAAGAATTTGGGAAAGTTAAAAAATTAGAAAATTGGACTCGAGTCTCAGATTTTAATCCAAAACACCTACGTAGCCAAAAAAGGCATCAAAGTCCACGTAGTTCGGATGCGGCATGGGGGTGGGGTTTATCCCATAGATCCGAACGGGATTTTATTATACGTGTGTGTGTAGAAAAATATGTTTTAGTTTTGAAAAGGTGTTTTGGATAATCCCGTCAAGAATTTATGGGCGTAACCCTCTTTTTTTTATAGAAAATAAAGTATGTGCGGTATACTAATAAAAAAGTAGATATAAATGGGTATGAACAAAAGTAGGAACTAGATTATGAATCTAATGAAATTTATGCAAAAATAAGGAATTAAAGGAGAGAGGATTGGACCTTCTTTGAAGCTTGATCTTTGATCTTGTGTGAACTCCCTTAAATGTGAGGTGGATGTTGGATGAGAGAGAATGTGATTTACTAAATTGGGTATGATAAAGATGGGAATGTAAACTTGAATGGAACTTCACATGGAGGAACTTCGTTGATTCGGGAGAATGTTGCTGAGATCAGTGATGCTGATGGATTTGAGCTGGTGGTGTGCCTGGTAGCGTTGTTATGCCTTCCTTTTATAGGGTCAGGGGATTGTTGATCGGCATAGCCCTTGTCCTACCAACCGACAGATGAGCCTAGATACACTGCCGATAGGCAGCGATCTGAACCTGCCAATTGGCAGTCTCGTGCAAATTTTCCTACAAAAATGATCATAGAACATAATCAGTTGATTCGAATCACGAACGTGGCATACCGTTAGAAAGGTAATTCAGAGACCTTTAAGATTCATTGGAACACTCTTGGGTCCAGGAGTTGACTTTGGGTCAAATATGGCTGGAAAGAACAGGTTAACGGAAATGAATCGTTCGTCTGAACGGTAAGTCAAAATCGTGCACGGGGTGGTTCATTGGAAAGTTTAGGAGAAGTAATTCGACATTACAAAGAGTTTTTCTTGGTTCGAAAAGTTGACCTTGGTCAACCGGGGCCCAAAGCGCCCGGTGAGCTCTCAGAGTAAAACGAGGTGAATAGTTCGAAAGGGTATTCAGTGAACTTTAGAGGTTCATTCAGTCTCATTCGAGCTGAGGAGATGGCTTAGGTCAAACAGAGCCCGAGAATGCCTGGCGTCCTCCGTATCGATTTTCGATGAAAAACTGATTATTTGTCCGAACAGTTACGTCATTTTGCACACGGGGCAGATAGTTGGAAAGGGGCTTTAGTTCCCTTAGAAGATAAAAAGATCTTTTACTCCGACGATGAAGTCGATTGGGGTCAAGCCGGGGCCCAGCAGTGCCCGTTGGCCTTTAGATCGGTACTCGGAGTGAGACCTAGGGTTTATAGTGAAATAAAGAGGTGTTGGGCTCTAAGGAGATACTTAGGGGTACCTAAAATATGGTGTCTACAGATCCCCTCAATGGGTGAGCTTGGAACGAGTGCAAGTTGTCAAATAGACACCACATTATGTTTTTCAAAAGAGGTCGTTACTTTGGACCTAGGGGACGAGGATGACTGGTTTAGAGGGTCGAGGTCAATTCTGAGGACCTAAGAGCGTGTTGGGGATGGACTATTCTAAGGACCTAAGAGGGGGTACTGACTGAGGTTAAAGGTAAGGAGTGACCAATTATGCGGGTTGAGGTCAATTCTGAGGACCTATGTTATAGCGACTAATTCTGCGGGTCAAAGCCGATTCTGAGAGCTTAAGTTCGAGATGGCCGATTCTAAGGGTCGAAGCAAATTCTAACGGCTGAATTAGAAGCAATCAATTCTGAGGGTCAAAGACAATTCTAAAATCGACCTATTCTGAGGGTCAAAGCCAATTCAGAGGGCTTAAGAAGAGGTGACCAATTCTGCGGGTCGAAGCCAATTCAAAGGGATTAAGTAGAGGCGATCAATTCTGAGGGTCAAAGCCAATTCTGAGGGCTTAAGTAAAAGAAACCAATTCTGTGGGTCAAAGATAATTCTGCGAGCTTAAGTAGAAGTGACCAATTATGTGGGTCGAAGCCAATTCTGAGGGGCTTAAGTAAAGGTGAATAATTTTACGGGCTTAAGTTAAAGCGACCAATTCTGAGGGATTAAGTAAAGTTGACCAATTCTACAGGTCAAGGCCAATTCTGCGGGCTTAAATTGAAGCGGCCGATTCTGAAGGTCGAAGCCAATTCTGCGGGCTTAAGTAGAAGCGATAAATTTTGAGGGTCGAATCTAATTCCAAGAGCTTAAGTATAAGTGATCAATTCTGAGGGTCAAAGCCAATTCTGAGGGCTTAAGTAGAAGCGACCAATAATGTGGGTCGAAGCCAATTCTGAGGTCTTAAGTAGAAGCGACCAATTCTGCGGGTCAAAGCCAATTCTGCTGGTCAAAGCCAATTCTGCTGGTCAAAGCTAATTCTGAGGTCTTAAGTAGAAGCTACAAATTCTGCGAGTCGTATCCAATTCTGAGGGCTTAAGGAGACGCGACCAATTCTACGTGTCGAAGCTAATTTTGAGAGCTTAAGTAGAAGTGACCAATTCTGCGGGTTGAAGCCAATTCTGCAGGCTTAAGTAAAGGTGACCAATTCTGCGGGTCAAAGCCAATTCTGCAGGCTTAAGTTGAAGCGACCAATTCTTAGGGCTAAAGCCAATTCTGTGGGATTAAGTAGAAGCGACCAATTATGAGGGTCTAAGACAATTCTGAGGTCTTAAGTAGAAGCGACCAATTCTGCGGGTCAAAGCCAATTCGGAGGGCTTAAGTAGAAGCAACCAATTCTGAGAGTCGAAGCCAATTCTACGGGCTTAAGTTTTCTTAGGGAAATTTGGAGACTCCTCCAAGGATATGCATTTTATAGTTCTATTGGGGATTTAGGAAAGCATTTAATTTTAGGTTTCAGTTGGGAAGTGGGAATGATCTGAGTGTCGAACATTTCTCAGCTGGGGAATTTGTGGTGTCCTTCAGAGATGTTACCGTGGAGACATGAAATTAATTTTAGGAATTTTGATGGGGAGATAAGATTTATTCCAGGGGAATGACTGTGGTAAAAATGTTTTTCTTGATAAAAAGGAGTTCTAAAATCCAATTGAAAATTTTGGGAATTTTCTGGTATTTTTGTATGAAATTTTAAAGAGGGTGCCAATCGGCATGTCTGCGGTGCCAAACGACAGTGGCATGGTCTTTTGAGGTACCTTGAGCAGGTTGAGGGGTAGTGCCGATCAGCGGATAGCGGGAAGATGCCGATCAGCATGCCCCTTAGCCTCCAATAAAAACAGGGTGGGTTCTCTCCATTTTTCACATCTTTTTTACTTGCGTTCTTCTGAAATTACCCTTTGCAAATCGTTCTAATGTTTGAAAGTTAAAAATATTTGAGTTCTCAAGTAGTGCAACACATATGGCGTCGTTTGATGCTAACGATTGGGAAGGCTTGGAATGGAGGACTAGGGTGCCCCTTGCTTTTGGCAACGAAAGCTCTTTTGACTCATTAGAGCCAGTGGCGGATGACCGGACTCCCTTGTGCAAGCCTTCGCATCATCGCTCTTCTAGTGTGGTGAACCCTGGCGATTGTGTAAGTATTGATGACTTTTGGTATTCTCTTCCTTTTTTCTTGGCGATATTTCCTCATCTCTTAAACTTTGACAAGGGTTTTTCTTTTACTTTTCTCTTTTGACAGTCTGATGTTTCTATGTCAATAATGCGTGCTCGAGGAACGACGGGGCTTAAGAATGTTTGGGAGCCCCTTCAATTTGTAGTGCGTTGGATGGTGTCATCAACCGATTTTGGGAGACTGGCTTCTGCTCTGGATGAGACGCCTCGTTCTATGACTGTTCTTTGTGCTCTTAGGGAAAGGTGGTGGGAGACCACCCACGCCTTTCATTTTGGCTTTGGGAAAATGATAGTGACTCCCATAAACATGAAGCTGCTTCTGGGGTTGGGTTGCGAGGGGATGCAAATTGAGGTGGATAGGACTCTAAGGGTGACGCCTTGGCGATGATGGCGACATTAGGTGATGTGAAGAGGGTAGTCTCTGGGTATTCGCTTTATTTGTCTCTTTTGAGAGAGTTATTGTTACGGAGGAGGATTGATGAGAGTGACGGGCGACAGGTGCGACAGATGGCTCGTCTGTTTATTTTACTGGTATTAGGGGGTTTTCTGGTGGCGAGGAGTGGCAACGTCGTCCATTTTTGGTTTCTTCCATTCTCGAGGGTGTTTTCAAACATCCGTCTTTATGACTGGGGGAACCTGACCTTGACGACACTTTATTATTCTCTTGATGCATTCAACCGGTGCTGCCAGCAGACTTTTACTGGACCCACGTATCTTCTTGAGCTATTGTTCATTTTTTGCATTTTTCTTTATGCGATTTATTCTTGATTTCTTAATTAATGACCTTTTGCAAATGTGGTTCTATGAGGTGATTAGGTTTAACACCCAATTGATAGCTTTGAAGGACGAATCTGTTGAGGACTTCTATCGGATGTACCGGTGGTAGAAGTTCAATTTGCAATCGAAGAAGTCCCTTTCTCTATAGATAGTGCGTCAGGTCTTGAATGACCCGACGAGTGAGCGAGTAATTCCCCCTTTTTTCTGAAGACTATCTTTCTCTTGATGATCCAGTCCTGATATTGATCTTTCTGCTCTTGCTGGGAATTTGCAGGTGACCTTTTATCCCTAGGGGACGGCTATCCAACATACGGGGTTGACTGGGGTGCATGCGCAGATGCGGCGTCTGCTGGTGCCTGAGTTTGGCTACTATTGGTACCTCGGGGAGAGAGTAGTCCAGAAGATTATGGAGGATGAGGTTGCGGTGCGACAATATCAGCGGCTACGATGACTTCGGAGGCTCCCTTTGTACGGTTGTTCTCACCTGGTTACAACACCTGGCGGGCTAATAAAGGGTCGGTGCGTATGCTGCATCGTCCTAATGCGATGGACTCGGAGGAGTTGGGCTTGACAGAAGAGGTCCTTCGACCTGAGGTATACCTTTTGTCTTTTAATTTTCTGATTTCTTCCTTTGCCTCAGACTGACTGATTTTCTCCTTTCTTTTTTCTTTTGCAGATTATTCGGGTCTCCACCACTTGGCTGAGGGATATTAGGGATTAGATATCTTTGGTGACTGCCCATATCCGGTTCCTTATTATTTGGCGTCGTCCTCCTCGTCTGAGGAAGGGTCTAGCTCGGGAGTGGTGTCACTTCATCCCGTCATAGAGGAAAGAGATCGCAACGTAGGGAAGGAAGATCTTAGAGAGAGAGAGATAAGGAAAAGAGAGAATGAAGAGAAATAATATATGTGAATGGGTGAGAGAGGGAAATTAGTTGTGTTCGGGCTGAGTCCCATTGTATTTCCTTGCGTTTCCTGCAAAATCAATGTAACACAACAAATATCTATGCAAATTTTTTTTGTTTATTTATCTTTTTAGTGACTAATGCACATGCTCTTTTTACTTTACTAATGAGACCGTAAAAAGAATTAAAAATGATTGGAGAAATATTTTATTTTAAAATGGGATAAGTAAAAACAAAAGGATAAGGAAATTTAGAATTCCCTTAATATAAAAATTATTTTTATTGAGTTTTTTTATTTTGATATAAAAGGGAAAATGGGATTTCCTAAACATAGGGGGTTGTTGTTTGGGATGAACCATGTCCTGCCTATCGGCATGTCAGTCCAGTCCAATCAACCTAAGGCTTTGATTGCACTTTCTTTAATTGTTTGGTACTTGGTGGGGTAAGTTTTCCTCCGATTTCTGCAGGGTCTCTTGTCTTTGCTTGAGAGTTTTCAAATATAAATATGAGTGTGGATGGATCTTTTCTTCACACTTCCATATTCCTTCTCCTTTACATCCTTTTTTGCTCACCTTCTTCCTTTTTTGTGATATGGCTCTCCCTAGTAGTGCTGAGTTTGCAACTACCTCGAAGCCTTGGAAGAAATGTGTTCCTACAAAGTTGACTATAATGCTTTCAACATGCGGTGAGTCTTTTTGTGGTGCAACCGACCCATAGAGTGGAATATGTTGATGGCGGTTATTGAGTTCTGGTACCCTAAAGACCATGTCTTTTGCTTCGGGTTAAAAGAAATCTGCCCAACCTATGAAGAGTTTTCTGCCAAGTTGGGGATAAATCCCAGCATTGCAGCGGCTATGCCTGAGTTTTTCGGGTGACCTAGGGAGCTGTTGGCGGGACTTCTCCATATTCACCTTCGGCAGCCAGGTCGTTGGTCATAGGAGGAATGATTTCTCTTTCTACGGTACTGCATTCTATGCATTTACAGGATGTTGGCGATGTTATTCATGCTGGGGCCGTCATTCTGGGCCTGGTTTTAAAATTGATGTTGGTAACTAGGGAAGTACTGATGGACTCCCAACTTGTAGCTATTATTTCCTGGATGTCATACCATCGCAATCCCGCCATGGTGATATTAGCGATGATTTTGAATGGTCTGGATGCCTGGGGGGAAGGTCGTTCCGACTTTCTGAGGGGTAGGACTTTAATATTGTTCATGTGGCTATTAGATAGGTTCCGTATGACGGTACCACCTAAGTATCCTTTACGGCGGTGCCAAACTTCTTCTCACGCTATTTAATCAGTGTAGGTCTGGACATCGAGAGCTGGAAAAACTAGTTCGTGGAGCTCGGGGCTCGAGGCTTGCGTTGGTTAGTGCCTAGGTGGGGGATCTATTGCCCATTCTGGAACTGGGGGAGTACCAGTATATTCGGTTGGTAGGCCTCTGGCAGACCTCTTTCTATTTTTCCTAGCAGCGACTGCGCTAATTTGGTTGGGAATAAATTGTGCCACCACGGACACAGAACTTCTTTCTTGTGGAAGACCTGACAGCGCATATACAAATGTAGCTTGGCTATTTATGGGAGAATCACCGACTGTCGACCTATTCATCCTAATCTATTGAAAGAGTCCCGAATATCTCAAGGGACTACATGAAGTGGTTGTGAAAAAGGTAGTGGACAAGATGCTGGCTGTGGAGACTGGGCAAAGGTGGTTTGTTATATTTGACACCATGAAGTGAGGTGTTATGGTTTTCCCCAATCTAGTCCAGTCTTATCGCCCTATGGAGCATCTGCAGCACCCCATTCAGGCAGGGGAAGTTTGGGGACCCCAGGATATGGGTGATAATGGGGCTGGTTCTTTTGGCAGCTGCGGGTAAGATGTGTGAATCTTTTCTAATGGGAGTTTGAGAATAATTTGAGGGTTATTTTAGGTGTAGTGGGACTTGCTTTTATTTTGGTTTTACGAATCTAGGAGTAGGCTGACAAGGGAAGTCGTTTGACTCCTTATGTCGATGTAATTGTACTGAAATTTTGAATAATGAAATAAAGGATTTTTTGATCATCTAGTTGGGCCTCTTGATGTGTTTCACATTTGAATTATCTATACCAATCGCTAAGGCATACATGATCCTTTTGTTCATGTATATGTTAAAATGAACTGTCATTCTCGGGAATAAGAAAAGAATAACCTTTTGTTCAAAAGAAGGGGGTCGTGCCCATGTAAAACAGATGAGTTGCCTATGTATTTCTGAGGGTTTTAAAAAAATTTAAATTCATTTTTTTACAAGCAACAAGATTTTTAGAGGATCAGGCCCCACGTAGTTCTGATTAGAAGAAATGAAGATTTTTTTTCAGAATAGAAGGGAGATAAGAAGAATCGTAGTGCGCCGAGATTTCAGACTAGGGATAGAATTTCTTGAGACGGTTCAGGTCGACTGGACATGCCATTTCTTCTCCATCAAGGTCTGTGAGCATAGCAGCTCCGTGGATAGAATCTTATTCACAATGTTGGGGCCGCTCTAAGTGGGCTTGAATTTTCCTCTGGGTTCCCAGATAGGCTCTATAATTTCTTTGAGGGATAAGTCTGCTTCTTGGACACCGCAGTCCTTGACTTTTTTATTAAATGATTGTGCTATACAACGATGGCATCCTTGCATATGATATAGAGCCTTCAATATCCTCTCATCCAAGAGTGACCGCTCGTCAAGACGGCTTTGATGTCAGTCTTTTTCACTGACCTTGCTTTCTAGCATGATGCGAAGTGAAGGGATTTCCATCTCCACGGTTAGGATTGCTTCCATACCGTAGACTAGAGAGTAAGGGTTAGCCCTAGTAAAGGTTTAAACTGAAATGCGATAGTACCAGAGGATGTAGGGGATCTAGTCGGCCCAATCTCGATAGCTCTCAGTCATCTTTCAGATGATGGCTTTGAGGTTCTTATTGGCAGCTTCTACTGCTCCATTAGTTTGAGGTCGGTATGGAGAGGATTTGTGTCTCTTGATCCTATACTCATCGACCATCCCTGTAACTGTTAACTATAAATGTAACCCGTTGTCTGATACCAGCTCGTGCGGGACCCCATATCGACAGATGATATTCCTTCAGATGAACTTGGCCAGTTTTTTGGCATTCAGCACTGACCATATGATTTGACTCTAACCCATTTGGTGAAGTAGTCAATGGCAACCAGAATAAATTTATGTCCATTGAAGGCTTTGGACGTAACCTTCCCTATGATGTCGATGCGCCATGTAGAGAAAGGCCAGGGAGCAGTTGTATTATATAATTCTCGCGGAGGCAAGTGTTGTACGTTGGAAAACTGTTGGCATTTTAGGCATCTTCGAACGTAGGTTATGAAATCCTGAACCATTGTAGTCTAATAGTAACCTTATCGAATTATTTTCTTAGCGATCATATGGACGTTCATGTGGGGTCCACATTCCTCGCTGTGGATTTTCTACATCATCTCTCTAATGTCATCCCCTACAATGCAGTGCAAATGGGTTCCATCAAAGTTTCTCTTAAACAGTGCTTTATCACAAATAATATATCGGGCAACCAATCTACGGAGGGTTGCTCAGTCTTTTTTATCAGAACCTTGGGGATACTTTCTATGCTTGAGGAGGTTCCAAATATCACATTACCAGTAGTTGTCTATCTTGGGATCTTCTTCTGTGCTAAGCTCAATGTGGTAGCGGCGAATTGGTTTATCTTTCTTTTGGATAAGGAAAGGGTGATGATTATTCCTTCGGGCATGTCGATCATGGAGGCTAAGGTAGCAAGGGCGTCAACTAGGTTATTCTTTGCTTGAGGCAGGTAGTGGAAGGTAATATCTTATAATTGAGAGGCTAGTTCTTCTAGGTGGGCATGGAATGGTAAGAGTTTCTCATCCTTGACTTTCCATTTTCTGAGCACTTGACCGATGATAAGGGATGAGTCCCCATAAACATCCAGGTATAGAATTCCTTTCTTAAGAGAAACTTTTAGGCTTATCGTACATGCCTCGTATTAAGTCATGTCGTTGGTGTAGGGGAAATCCAGCTTGATGGCAATGGGAGTGTGAGAGTCGTCAAGGGCAATTAGGAGAATCCCAATGCCATACCCCTTTTTGTTAGTGGCGCCGTCAAAGAACATTTGCCATCGAAGGTCTTCTTGGGAGTTATAAAGGATATTCCCATTTGGGAAATTAGAAATCAAGACACCAGCTTCTTCTGTAGGGTAGTCAGTAAGGTAATCGGATATGGCTCTTCCTTTTATGGCTTTCCGTGTAACATATACAATATCAAACTCGGCTAAAAGCATCAACCAATGGGCCATTCAGCTGGACAAAGCAGGTTTCTTGAGCAAGTACTTGATAGGTGTAAGGAAATAGTCCGACACAATTAAGTATGTCATATACCGCTACAACCGTCGAAGATTTTCAAGATCAAATATGCAATGAGACGGTCTGAATATCTAGCTTCATCAACAATCAAGCCTCCGTAAAATGAATTTGGAAAAGTGGTCTTTTTAATTCCTAAATATTTCACTTAGGATATTGGAATATTTTTCGCAAAAGATTTTCTAAATGTTGGTGCGAAGATTTAAATGTTTTTCGTTCAAAAATTATTTTTCGGCGTGTTTGAGGCGGTGCATTTATTAAAAGGATAAACGAGAAAAAATATATTATTTTAAGGGTCTCGTTCGAACGACACCGTATGTCATCCAAACGACATGCTATCTCGCGCGATACTTCAAACGACAGCATATGCCTCTCGAACGACAGCGTGTCTCGCTCGAAACCCCCCCCCCCCCCCCTTAAGTTTTCTATTTAAGGTACTCTTCAATTTTGTTTTCCTCAAGAAGTCTGTACGTTTTTCATTCTGCAAAACAGTGCTATATCGGCAGAACCCTTTCAGCTTCTTCTTTTAGAGTTTAATCTCTTTTGTTTTCAATTCACAAAAGTTCCAATTATTCATGTGAATTATTTTGGAGTTTGAGAACACACTTTGCTAGTATTCATACTTTTCTGGAGAGGATATTTACATCATATGGTTGCATGTCATTGAGGTTCACTGCGTGTGGATCTTTGTTGAGATAGGACTGCGATTCTTATGGATTGTTGCATGTAATTTATTACTGACAATGCCGACAAACGGCTGTGGGTATTCGTGTGTCAACCAACTGTATTTCATTGTAACCGTGTAAGTTTCGATTTACAATTATAGTGAAATAAAAAGGTTTTGTCCTGAGGGGATTTCTCCTGAAATTTGTGACGCATATTTTATTTATGTTGGTTTGACATTGCACGCACGTAGCTAGTTGATGTTAAGGGATGAATTAATTTGATTCATAAATTGACTCTAATTAAATAAGTTTGTGATTGTAATTTGCGCATCTATTCGAATTATTATCACACGAAGATTTTACAATAGGATCCATTCGGGATACAAGTTTGATGGGAAAGGCGAGCATGTGCTGTCGTATCTTTTAGGTGACCCGGATAATGGTGACACATGCTTTCTCCAAGGTTGTGTAGTTAACTTTGTACCTGACCAATGTGTGATTGGCAAAGTATATGGATATATTATTCTGAGTATATTCAAGGAATTGGGCTAGCAAAGCCCTAGTTGTGGTATCTGCTACGGTTAGGTAAAGGAGTAGAGGAAGACCATACTGCGGTGGCATGAGTACCAGAGGTCGGGTTAGGTATTGATTTATTCTATCAAAGGCCTTTTGGCAAGATTCATTCTAGACCTTGGTTGATTATTTTCAAAGGAGTTTGAAGATGGGTTCACGAATGGAAGTTAATTGGCTGATGAACCGACTGATGTATTATAATTTCCCAAGGAATCCTCGAACTTCCTACTCCGTTCGAGGTGGTGGCATCTCAAGTATGGATTTTAGTAGGCAGTATCTTCTTTTATCCCTTTCTCATTAACCATGAATCCCAAGAGTTTTCCTTTAGTAATGCCAAAGACACATTTCTGTGGATTGAGCCGCATATGGTATTATCGCAATCGTGCGAAGAACTTTCGAAGAGAGGGAACATAGCCTTCCTTAGTCTTGGACTTGATAATTCTTTCATCTACATAGACTTCGACTTCCTTGTGTATCAAATCATACATAATGGTTATGGCAGCCCTCTGGTAATTAGCCCCTGCATTTTTTAGACCAAATAGCATGACAGTGTATCAAAAGGCTCCCCAAGGGGTGATGAATGCGATTTTTTCTTGGTGATCTGGGTGCATCTTGATCTGATTATATTCGACAAAACCATCAACGAATGACTTGAGAGCGTAACTGGTCGTATTTTCCATAATCATGTCTATGTTGGGTAGTGGGTAATCATCCTTCGGAGAGGCCTTGTTCAAGTCTCGGTAATCGACACACATTCGAAGCTTCCCTACTGATTTTGGTATGGGTACGATATTGTCTAGCCATGTCAAATACTCAATGACACGAATGAAACCCACGTTCAGTTGCTTGACTTCTTCTTCTTTAACTTTGAGTGACGATTTGGTGCGAAGCTTTCGCAGTTTTTATTTGACTAGTTTGCAGTTTGGGAGAGTTATAATCTCATGTTGTTCTATATCAGAGTCAATATCGGGCATATCATCGTAGGACTATGCGAAGACATCTACGAATTCCTTTAGTAGTTCTTTGAGATGCGCGTGCTCATGCTCATTAAGGGTGGCCCCAATCCTAATATCAAGCATTTGGCTACTAAAACCGAGATTAATAATAATGGTTTCATCTTCATTAACTTGAACGCGATTATGTTATTTGTTATTAACCTTATTTAGATCAGTTAAGAATTGTTCATTTGCAAAATCATCATAATCAAGAGTTTGATTAGAATCAAGATAATTAATGTAAGGCAGAACAAGATACTCAAAATATTCGTTTATTTTATTAATAGGAAAAATAGCATTGAGAACCTCATCAAGGGAGGTCTCGATTACATCAGAGTGAGGGGAAACAACTAAAGGAGAAAGGGGGTAAACATCGGGGTTAGGTTGAACATTAGCAGGTGGCACAAGTGCAGTATGCCTGTTGAGAGGAGGCACATCAGCATTTTTGATGAGGTAGTATGGATTCAACGATGTAACCCCTGAGTGGATCATACAGAGTGTCAGTCCCAGTGTCTATAAATGGAAAGAATCCTCAGAGTCACTGATCTCAGAATCCCGGTATCAGTTATGGTCTCTTTAGTGAGTGATTATTCACAGTGATGGGAACTCTCGACCTATGGGTAGCTATCTTCAAAGAAGATCTCCATTCTTGATTTCATCCTTTTGTCTACATGGTCATACCAAGGTTCAGGGAAGCCGCAAAAGGGGAAATCCTTACCCTCTCTGATGAATCTTCCATTTAGGGAATCTCTCGGGACAGTTTTGGCATATTCTAACCTCCTCTTCAGTCGGGGATAACGGATCATTATGAGTTATTCTTATGATGGTTGATCGCCTAAGCCACAGGGAGGAGAGTCCTTCTTTAACACAATGGGTTCAATTATCCCTTGTTGTCTTTTCCTTAGACCCGGTCCGGGCATAAAGTGCGTGTTCTTAAAAATCTGGATTACATTGACATTTTCGTAAGGTTTATATTTTGGACAAACCCTGTCTTTGAAGTCATTCCCTACTAGGATTATGAGTGGTTCTACTTGGAATCCTGACCATATCATTTACCCCGTGTTGTATTTCAAGTATTGTATTACTGGTGCTAGCATTCTCAGTGTTATCACTAACTCCCAAGATAATGATAACTTGTCTATTGACGAAGAACTTCAATTTCAATGAAGGAAAGAAGACACCCTTTGGATTTTATGGAGCCATGATCGTCCTACCAGTAGATTAAAATAGGGTGGGATGTCGATGACTTGGAATTCAACAACAGGATTTATTGGGCCAGCCCCTATTACAAGCTTGATAGATTCCATTACTTCTCGGCGGGTGTTGTCAAAGGCACGTAGGCAACAGAGGTTGGATCAAGGTTGCTCACTTTCATTCCTAAACAATTGATGGTCCTCAATGGGAAAATATTAAGAGCTAATCCATTATCGACAAGAGAGAGTGGGACAGTTTTCCCATAACTTTGACAGAGATATTAAGAGCATGATTGTGGTTAGGACTAGTCTTGGGGATTATTTTTTCAAAAAAGGAGAGCATTCGATTAGAGGTCAAGGATTTGACTAGGTTCACCGCTTCTTCTAGCGTGGTTAAGGGAGGAACTGTGGGTTCGATGAGTATCTTGATTAGGACATTTCGGTGCAGTTGGGACCCCATAAGGTGATGTTGGTTTGGGTTTTCTTCGGTTGCTCTAGGACCTTACTTTCTTCGAGGGTCATTTCTGGCATAGGGAGATTCTTGGCACCCTTTCCTTTATCGCTTGCTGATGGTTGTAGGCTTGAGATTTGGTAGTGTCTTCCTGACCTGGTCATGTGGTTTACAGAAGGAGGGAAAAATAGCAATCATATTTCTTCATTGATATTGGGTTATTCAGCTACCTTGTTGATTTCTCCTAGTATCTCCTTGAATGATATCATCCCGCAAGTATTGGCTATCAAACTAGTCTTTTCTGAATCTTGCTATCGTCCACCCATCCGATGGCAATGATATTATCTTTCCATGTAAAGTCAATGCACTCCACAACTTCCACGACCTCTTCGTATAATTCCTCCCATTCGACAAGGAAATGCAGAAATAAAGGGACCAGGCACCCTTATAATTTTAAAGCATCGAGTATCCCGGATACACTACAAATATCACCAGTTTGATGAAACAAATCTGCCAGGATCTGGACCATGTCATCTAAACTGCCTTCGTCGATTGGCACCATCCGGTTGTCTGACTCCCGGGCCCATTTTTGAGCTTTTAAGAATAACCCACTGAATCTCTGACGGTCGATAGTTATCTGGGAGGGTAATTTCAGCTCAAAATCTAAGAGTTGGTTCAACACTTCTGACAGTTCCATATCTTTACCTCCAGAATGGGTGCGGACAGCGATGCATGCTCCGGTGAGAAGGTGTAAGGCTTGATCGACAATGCTGGTAGGGTGTAAGAGAAAATATGGTCATGTTTAGAGAGGTTTAAGAGAGTGTATGGGTATGACTATTGATTTACTCGGCATGATTTGGTTGGATGGGTCAAATTATGAGTCTTCTTTTAGGAAAATAGCATTTGCATGATTCAGGAGTGAATTATGGGTAGTGTTTGGTTTGGGATTAACTGGTGGGGAGGTGACACCCCGGTCATTCAGGCCTTGGATCATATTTTGGATATGGAAACACTGGTCGGTGGTATGGTCAGCAGTTTGGTGAAAGTCACAATAGGCATCAGGTTTGAAGTTTTTTGGAAGTGGGTTTCGTAATGGACGGGGGTCCAAGGGTTTGATTAGATTCCAGCTCAAGAGGGACTGGTAGACTTTGGAGAGAGGAGTATGAAGCTCGGTATTCCTTTAGGATTGGGTTTGGGTGACTTTCTGTTACTCATAAAGCGGAAGGCTGAGAGATGTTATTAATGGTAGAAATTGCGGTACCAACAGGTTTTTCAAACTTCCTAGGAGAAAATTGTCCAGAGGTTTTCCTTGGTTCAACTTCTATCTTGTCAAGACTTTCTTCGATCTCCACTCCTACTTCTCAGAGGACTTGAAAGTGAGGGTAATACTATCCTCCCATTATTGCTCGAACATGGGGTAAGAAGTTCTTCTTTACGATGCTGACATGTTCTTCTTCGAAAGGTCGATTGGTCATGGTAGTTGTTTTCTCTCTCCAACTTACTATGAAGTTGCTGATTGATTCCCTCGAGTTCTGATTAAGTTGTTCTAAGTCACGGTGGGTAACTTCTATCTCTTCGTTGTACAACTGTGACATGAACTTGCGGGAAATATCTTCCCAATTACGGATCCTGGATTCCTCAAGGGATAAGAACCAATGGAAAATGCTATCTTTCAAAGTCTGCTGGAATATCAAGCCATTATTTTTTCAAAATCCCCTAGGAGAGTCGTGGATCAGTAATAGTTACGGAGATGAACGATCGGGGGTCCACTGCCTCCGAACTTCTCAATATTGGGCATCTTGAATTTTTTCGATAACCTGGCTTTAGTAAAGGGAGAGATGTGGGGGTAGTCCATATAGTTTCCATAGAGTCTGACTTGATAGAATTTCTGGGTTAATATTTTGATGTCTTCCTTGACCTTGTTCAATTATTCCTCTTTCGAGTCAATAGTCACGGGTAAGTTAGCCCCTGGCTGAGCAAGGTTTGGCATAGGAAGTTAGGTTGGGTGGCTCATTTGCAGGAGGAGCACGGGGAGAATGCTAGTATTCCTCGGGAACCCAAATAGGCTCAGATGCAGATAGACTCATAGCGCGGGGGAAGAGGACCTGGAGCTTTTTGGGAATAGGCCCCCAGTTTCTTTGCATCTTATGAACCTCAGTTTGAAGGTTGTCAATTTTGGCAGTGAGCTGAGCTAAAATCGTCAACAAATCTGGCTGTACATTCGGCACTTGATCCGTGTTCTCCATGGAAGGTAGGTGAATCTCGGATGTAAGGACATATTTTCATAGGTCCGTTATTAATTTATTATGTTATATACCGCTACACCGTCGAAGAGCATTCAAGAGACATCTACATCAAAGACGGATTTGAATTACTCAAGTTCTTCATCATTCAAGACTCCGTGAAGTGTACTTTGGTAAGGTTATGTTTTTAATACCATAACTTTTCACTTAGAGCTTGTGGGATATTTTTACAAAATATTTTCTAAGTGTTGGATCCGACTTTTTCGTCAAAATTTGAGAATGAGTATTTTTTCTAAGTGTTGAAGCGGACACTAAAATAATATTTTTTTCGCAACAGTCGTTCGCGCGAGATAGCATGACGCGCTATCTCGTTCGAACGACAGTTGTCCTTCGTTCGAGCGACATGCTGATCTCGTTCGAACGAGCTCTATTTTTTAGGCGGCGCGATTTTCTATAAAATCTCATTCTCGGATTTCGTTTTGTTTAAGAAGTCACAGGGTTTTGACGGACAAAAAATCTACCAAAGCATAATTATTTTAGGCTTTTTCTTTTACGGTTTTAATCCCTTTTTTTTTCAATTCACAAAACTCCCATATGCTTTAGTGAATTGATTTGGTTTTCAAAAACACTTTGCTTTTGTTCATCTTTCGTGGAGTGCATCTCTACACCTTATGGCTGCGTGTCATTGAGGATCTTGTTGCATGAAGATTCTTTGCTGAAGATTGAACTGTGAGTCCTTGGAGGGTGCTGCATGTATTCTCTTGATGAGTTCAAGACTGCGAGTCTTTGTGGGTTGGCTGCGCATTGATCCATTACAAATTTCTCTATGTAATTGTAAGTTGCGATTTATTAATTCATAGTGAACTAATTTTTTTACCCGAAAGGGTTTTTTTCCTGAAATCTGTGTCTCAGCATATTTATTGTGTCACATGCTTTATATTTATTTATGGGTTGACACATGCATTTTAAATGATTGTTTAGGGGCTGAATTAAATAAGGTTTGATTGAAAACTTGCGAATTAATTTGAAATCGATATCACACATTTTACAAATTGGTATCAGAGCTGGTTACGCTAATTTATCGCGTATTCCTATTTTCCGTAAAATCGTGTGATATTGATTATTTTTTAATTCAGTTTTGTGAAAAATCGCTATCTTTCCTATGGATCACTTATATAATCAGATGCCTATTTTTTACGGGTCTAATTATGCCTATTGAAAAGCTCGCATGAAATCTAGTTTAAAAGCCATTGACGAGCGTGTTTGGTACCTTTGTGAAAATGGGTGGACTCCTCCCACGGTCACCGTTAATATCACCTCTTTAAAACCAGTGTCGGCCTGGACTGGAGATGATCATAAAATGTCTAAATTTAAATCACATGGTTTGAGTGCTATTTCTAGAGCTATCACTCCTGATTAGTTTCGCTGTATTATGACGTGCACCACGTCTAAAGATGCATGGGATGTTTTGAAATTGACACATGAGGGTACGAACGCGGTTAAATAATCAAAATTACAAATTTGGCCACCCAATTTGAGACTATCACCATGTCTGAGTCTGAATGCTTTGATGATTTTTATGCACGTTTGTCGGACATTATTAACACATCTTTTAATTTAGGTGAGGTGATTTATAACATGCGTGTCGTTAAAAATATTTTGAGATCTCTTCCAAAACGCTTTATTCCTAAAGTCACTGTTTTGAACTCGTTGGGAAATTTGAAATCACTTAAGTTGGAAGAACTTGTAAAAGATCTTCAAACCTATGAGATTGACATGTTTCCCAAAACCATTAAGGCTAAGGATAATGGCATTACTTTAAAGACTCATCTTAAGAAAAAGAAAGAAAAAGTTTGTGAGTCCGGTTCTAAGGAAGACTTTGATTTTAATGATATGGCCTTGTTTGCGAATTTTTTTTAAAAATTTCTCAACATGAACAAAAATAATTTTTGCAATAAAAAGAGATTTTTTGAGAAAAATAAAAATAAAGGAAAGTCCAAAGAAAGAGGTGAGAGGGAAAAAGAGAATGACTCAGATGAGGAGTGTGAGGAAGATTTGGAGAACATAACTTGTTTTGAATGTGTGGGTAAGGGGCATAAGTCGTTTCAGTGTCCTACATAGCTTAGAAAGAAAGGGAAGAAAGTAGCCATGCCTTCCACACTTAGTGATAGTGAGGGAGATAAGGGAGATGAGTCCAATAAAGGTTTAGCACATGGGATGGTTGTCGCTTTTCTAGTCGTGTGAGCACACCAACTTTGTCTCACGATAGTGCACACGAGAGCGATGATAGTGATTTGTGTTCTTCGAGTGAGGGAGATAGCAAGAGCGAAAGTGGAGATGAAAGTGAGCTCTAAAAAGCCTTTAGAGATTTGTACACCGAGACCTTGAAAACAAAGATATATAATATAGATTTAGGTCGTCGGGTTTTATATTTAGAAAGAGAGAAGGAGGTTTTAAGAAAGGAGAAGTGTGATTTGACCAACACGTTGCCTAGTCTAACGACATGTGTATCCCAACTCGAGAGTGATCTCGAACGTGCTAGGGAGGTCAATGTCAATTTTGAGAATGCACCTAAGAAGGTTGACAAGGTGGTTCTTAAGGGTAAAGGTGAGAAGTTCGGAATAAGCCATGACGGTGCTTCTACTTCCCAATTAGCACCCGAGCCGGTTCCCACTTTAGTGTTAGATTCACGTGAGTCTCACCCTCACCCACCTAGACGTCCCATTCCTAATAGGAGAGTGTGTCCTAGTGGTTTTGAGAAAGGGGTTCCTAGACCTATATATGTTTGTTCCCATTGGAAAAGGAGAGGACACCTTAGGGAATTTTGCTTTAAGTTGGGTTATGTGTCACGTTTTGCTTCTATACGTGTTTCTGACACACATGCACCCACACATGATACTTTACATGCTCCCGAAAACTGCATGAGAGAGTTTGCACATTTAGGTGAGCAAGTTAAGTTTTTGGTCAAAACTTCGCAAGATTTGATGGAGGTTTTCCATAAGTTGGCACCACCTTTGGAAAACCCCTCCGCACCTAACGATTGAGGTTTGACTTATTTACTAGCATAGGATGATTTTCATGATGTCATTATTTACCTATTGCTAGTATGTATCATTTTTGTATAAATTTTTGTTTTTGAAAATTTTAAAAAATACAAAAAGGCTTTATTTTGATAAATTTTTTAAAAAATTCAAAAAGATTTTTGTTTTTTGTTTGCACCGTTTATGGATGAACACTTAAGATGACCAAGTCACAACATTATTCCATTTTTCATGTGACTATTTGATAGAGTTTTGAGACCATATATCATGTCATCTTTGTGCTTTATAATGTTTGCATTAAGATGTAATTAAGTGTTACTTCCTACATGTTTGACTCATGATTTCCTTTATTGCACACATGCATAGATTTGTTTGATTATTGTGATGGTCTTATCACATGTCGGTTGGGTGTTTCATCTTCAATCCTGTCCTTAAAACGAACCAAGCGCGATAAAACTTGATAAGAAAGATGTGCATGTAAGAACCGTTTTGTGAGTTTGTGTGCTTTGTTTAAAAACGGTGAAGGGCTACGAAAGATTATTTTGTATCCTTTGCGATTAAGTCTCCGTTTAAATTGGACCTAAAAAATTGAGGAATTTTATTATCCGAGGTCTAAAGAGGTTTAAAAGAGCCCGAAAAAATTTAAAGGCAATAAAAAGAAATTCATACCAATTATGGGCCATTTAGGGTTTTGCACCAATTCTCCAAAGTTTGAGAATTTAGTTTAACACCTCTAAAAGAAAATATATATGAGGGAGTTTGGTTGGAGATTTTAAAACGGGTTTGCACGTCCTTAAAAATCTTGAAAAAGTGCTAAATAGTTTTGGACATTATTGGTGTGGAAATCATTTGAATTTGATTTCTTGATTTCTATAAGACGATGTCCTCTAAATTCAACAATTTTTACACCTAAGGATACTTTTGATGCTCATTCATTAGGGGTACACATATGCATCGTGCACATATGATTGATTGAGTTTATTTACCTATTGAATGTGTTCACACCCATACATTCCATTTCCATGACTTGGTTGTTTGAGTTTAAATTCATGGTGTGATTTTTAGTATCTTATTTTTGTATGAAAAAAATTGAAAAATCCAAAAATAGCTTGTGGATGTTTGTGGTACATACATTTGTATGTGCGTAGCTTGACCTTTGTTTGCTATGCATTTTATCGTGACAATCCATGTTTTGATTTTTTTTTCTTATCTGTCTATTTGGGGACATCATAAAAAGGGGGAGAAAGAATTATCATGTTATGGGGGAGTTTTTGCATTATGGGGGAGATTTGATTTGTTAATGCTTTATTCTTTTATCATTCCAAACTCGATGCATCACGAAGGTATTTTTCTTTATCTCATGTGTGTAGGTACAAAGATTGAAGATCATGATGTTGCACACCCTGATGAGAAAAGCTTTGAGATTTGACGAAGATGATCGAAGAACAGTTTTGAGATCTTGCAAATTTATTCATGGGAGGGTAGATTTGTATAGGCATTTTGGTTTTTGATAATTCAGATTTTTTATATATATACCGGAATAGACATAGGGAGAGATTTGTAAGGACATATTTTCATAGGTCCGTTATCAATTCATTATGTCATATACTGCTACACCGTCGAAGAGCATTTAAGAGACATCTACATCACAGACGGATCTGAATTGCTAAAGTTCTTCATCATTCAAGACTCCGTGAAGTGTACTTTGGTAAGGTTATGTTCTTAATACCATAACTTTTCACTTATATCTTGTGGGATATTTTTACAAAATATTTTCTAAGTGTTGGAGCGGAATTTTTCGTCAAAATTTGAGAATGTGTATTTTTTTCTAAGTGTTGAAGCGGACATTAAAATAATAATTTTTTCGCAACAATCGTTCGAGCAACATAGCATGTCGTTCGCGCGAGATAGCATGTCCCTCTATCTCGTTCAAACGAGCTCTATTTTCGAGGCGGCGCGATTTTCTATAAAATCTCATTCTCTGGTTTTGTTTTGTTTAAGAAATCACAATGTTTTGACGAACAGAAAAAATGCCAAAGCATAATTATTTTATGCTTCTTCTTTTAGGGTTTTAATCCCTTTTTGTTTTTCAATTCACAAAACTCCCATATGCTTTGGTGAATTGATATGGTTGTCAAGAACACTTTGCCTTTGTTCATCTTTCGTGGAGTGCGTCTCTACACGATATGGCTGCGTGTCATTAAGGATCTTGATGCGTGAAGATTCTTTGTTGAAGATTGGACTGCGAGTCCTTGGAGGGTGCTGCATGTATTCTCTTGCTGAGTTCAAGACTGCGCGTCTTTGTGGGTTGGCTGCACGTTGATCCGTTAGAAATTTCTCTATGTAATTGTAAGTTGCGATTTATTAATTCATAGTGAAATAAAGGTTTTACCCGAAAGGTTTTTTTTCCTGAAATCCATGTCTCAGCATATTTATTGTGTCACGTGCTTTATATTTATTTATGGGTTGACACACGCACTTTAGATGCTTGTTTAGGGGCTGAATTAAAGAAGGTTTGATTGGAAACTTGCGAATTAATTTGAAATTGGTATCACACGTTTTACATCGGGCTCCAAAGAAGTAAGGGGACTGATAGAACTTAAGGGCGATTCGATTGAAGACCAAAGCGAATAGGGAGTCGGGCCAAGGGTATGTGATCGACCTGATAAGGAGAGAAATTGGAATTTATTTTTGAAATAGAAAATAAGGGTAATTTGTTATTTTTAGAAAAGGAGGAAAATGTTTTTTGACATTATTGGAAAACATGAGGACAAAAATGTTTTTTTTGAGGAAAAGAAAATGTTTTTGGTATTTTTGATAAAAGAGGAATAAAAAATTTGGACACTTCTGGAAAGAGAGAGGAAAAGACGAGAGACGGGTCTGATCATGACTATTATGTTTATTAGGTTCTCACTTGTATTAAGTTCTCTTAGATGAAAAAAATAAATGTTGGACGGGACCCGAGCCTGGAAAAATTGGGCTTACAACATATGTAGAAACTAGGGTTGGACTTGTTACCAAGCTCATGGGCATGGTTCCATTATAAAATTGAGCCAAAATTTGGGCGGCAAGTCGGCCCAGAATTTCGGCAGAGTTTCCAGTCAAAAACGGCAATCTAATATGTGTGTCCTAGGCTTGACAACTATATGCGGGTATGTAGTTGTTGGGTTAATTCGAAGGTGCTCCCCCCTTTGGCGTGAATTCCAAGATATACATCTTGCTTTTGAGGGCAATCGGTACGTGTGGACAAGACATTTGATATACCTGAGTGTATGTGAATTTCCTCAATATATACCTCGTGGGGATGGTACGTGTGAGTGCAAATTTGATATATCGACGTACGTAAACGAGTTCCTTGCGATATACCTCCCGTCATGACTTAGGTCAAGCAGTACGATGCAGGGGAATCGTTTGATATACGTCGAAGGTACTTGACCAATGAAAGGTGAGAGTCATATCGCTTAATCTAGCTGTGACCTGCCGGACCAGCGCCCATCATGAAGTGATTCCCCTCTTACAGGATAAAATTTGGTCAATAGCCATGCTCTTTGGTTGTGTTGTGTGTATCATGCATGATTCTTTGATTAATATCTTATGAAGAGAGTATCTTTCTTAATCATGCCCAAACGAGAATAAAGTACAAATATAAATAATAGAGCAGATATAAGAAGTGAGAGTGGGTGGTATGTGCAACATGTGGATACACGTGATCCTATGTGCACATGGCGTGAAATGTACATGGAGAATTTCTATAAGTATGTGAATAGTGGCATAAGCATGAGGTACATATGTACAGGGAATAATAAGAGGAACATAAAAATAGGGGAATATAAAAGAAAGTAAAACACCCATGCAAACAAAGTCTAGCCCTCTTAAAAATAGTCCCCAATGGAGTCGCCACTATGGTCATCCCGGGAGGTGACAGGGGGAGAGAGATATCCCCTTGGGAAGGTTGCACCGCGGTCTTATACCCCTCTTTGAAAGTTGCTTTAGCCATCGTAGGTGTGTGGGTAAATGTGAAGAGATGGAGTCGCCAGCCTATTTTGCATAAAATAGGCAAAAGAACATGTTGCCACTTCGAGAGAGCGGCATCAAGGACAAACTGATGCATACAAAACCAATAGTTCGAAGGTTCGGGGGCTAAGTTACGGAATGAGAAGGTGTTAGGCACTCATCCCTCCCTTTCGATCTCTCATGGGCTAGTGTTATTATCCTTTATATCCCCGTGAAGTGTGTACACGTATGTGTATAATGGACATCCGAATCATTCAACTCATACCATGGACAAGGTAGAATGAGGTCATCTATAGGAATATTCTCAAAATAACATATGTAGAAAGTATGATTTGTGCATTTATCATGATATTGATCGTTATTAGGAAATGATGATATATGCTGGATAAAACGCAAATAAGCGTGATATATATATATTAATATAAAAATGGGAGGTTTTAGAAATTTTGGGAATTTGAGAAAATTTAAAAAATTGGACTCGAGTCTCGAATTTTAATCCGAGATGCCTATGTAGCCTACAAAGGCATCAAAGTCCCCATAGTTCGAATATATCATAGGTGTGGTGTTTATCCCATAGCTTCGAACAAAATTTTATTATATGTGTATGTGTAGAAAATGTGTTTTTTTGGTTTTGGAAAAATTCGTGATGGATAATACCAGTCAAAATTTACAGGTGTAACCCTCTTTTTATTTGTTTTTGGAATTTTTGTAGAAAATAAAGTATGTGCAATATACTAATAAAAGCGTAGATATTAATGTGTATGAACTAAATTAAGAACAAGATTTATGAATCTAATGTATATTATGAAAAAACAAGGAATTTAAAGAGAAAGGGAAGGAATTGGACCTTCTTTGAAGCTTAATCTTTGATCTGGGATGAACTCCCTTAAGTGTTGATAAATTTTAAGAGAAGGATATTTGCCAAATTGGGTATGAAAAGGATGGGAATGTAAGCTTGGATGGAACTTCACATGAGGGACTTCACTGATTTCGAGGGAATGTTACTGAGATCACTGATGATGATGGATTTATTCTTCTTCTTTGGAGTGAGGTCATTCCCTCCTTTTATAGGGTCAGGGGAGTTTCTATCGGCCTACCCTAGGGGGTGCCTATCGGCATGTGATCCCAGACATTATGCCGATAGGCAGGGATTTGGACCAGCCAATTGGCAGTCTCGAGCAGATTTTCCTGGAAAAATGATCGTAGAACACAAACCATTTATCCAAATCGTGCATGGGGCATACCGTTAGAAAGTTACTTCAGATTCATTCAAAACTTCTTTGGATCATTTTGGGGTCCAGGAGTTGAATTTGGGTCAAATGTGGTTCGAAAGTGCACGTCGGTCTTTTGAACGGGAGATCGTCGAACGGAAATGGATCGTTCGTCCGCATGGCAAGTCAGAATCGCGCATGGGGCGAACCGTTGGAAAGGTTAGGAGATTTACTTAGACATTGCAAAGATTATTGCTCAGTTTGGAAGGTTAACCTTGGTCAATCGAGGCTCGAAAGTGCCCGGGGACCTTTCGGAGTAAAACAGATCGCTCGTCCATATGGAAGGTCAGAATCGCGCATGGGGTGGACTGTTGGAAAGTGTATTTAGTGCCCTTTACAAATTCATTTAGTCTCATTCGAGTTGAAGAGTTGAATTTAGTCAAATGGAGCCCGTGAGCGCCTAGTGGCCTTAGATCGATTTTCGAGGGAAAATTGATCGTTTGTCTGAACAGTTATGCTATTTTGTGCATGGGGTAGATCGTTGGAAAGGGGTTTCAGAGCCCTTTGAAGATTCAAAGAGCTTTTACTCTGATGGTGAGGTTGATTGGGGTTAATTTAGGGCCCGTGAGTGCCCGGTGGCCTCAAAATCAATTTTTGGTAGTAAAATTATTCGTTCGTCCGTACAGTTACGCTGATTCACAAACGGGGTGGAACATTGGAAAGGTTATTCAAATCCCTTCAAAGATTTAAAGATCTTTCGCTCTGATGATAGAGTTGACCGGAGTCAAACGGGGCTTGGGCGCGCCCGATGGCTTTTAGATCGGTCTTCGGAGAGAGACCTAGGGTTTACAGTGAGATGGGTAGGTGCCAGGGACCTAAGGGGAGACTTAAGGGGTCCTAGAATGTGGTGTCTATAGTATCACTCTCTCTCAATGCATTAAACTTCTTTTATAAAACTTATTTTGCTTTGTAGTTTTAAAAGACTGGGTACGAAGCTCGGTGTAGGCGTACCGAAGGCCAAGTTATACCTTACTCAAAACATCATCTCCCTAACTCTCTCCAGAATATTATGACTCATTATTGAGGCTATCATGTTTGTTATCATCCAAAAATGGTGATAATAAATAAATGAAAAATATTTGAAAGTGTGAATAACAGAGAGAATGAGGATTAAAGATAATGAGAATGAGACAGGATTTACTTAGTTTGGCCCCAGAAGGAAACCTACATCAACGGGTTCTATTAATTCTTCTTTCGTAGTTATCAGCTATACAATCAGGTTTCTATGATTACAAAAATGATTAAGCCCCCCCCCCCCCTTTCCATTTGGGTTTGCCCTCTGTTTATAGGTGATTTTGTGTAGAATATTTTGGGGACAGGTGGACTTCCTTTATAGGTTAGGCAGTTACACCAATACAAATATGATAACTGATTAATAACAAACTGATATGCCTTGGATGCCACGTGGGCATTTTAATATGCTTGGAAATAACAGCCTTGTAATAACCACATCTCCCTCATTTCTACCTGACTTTTGAGAAGTTTATTAGGTATATGTGAGAACACAACCACAAGGTGTGAGCAACTGATTGCACTGGAGGAAGAGAGTTATCTATTGAGGCTGGTCGAACAGGCTGGCACCTAAGTCAACCTCGTGTTAAAAGTGAGGCCGGGCATATGCTAGATGACTGTGGGCCACCTCCTCGTGTCATTTAGGCTCCACGTAAGATAGTCTTATAAGGGTATAACAGAAATCCCCCAAGACTTTATGCATGAGCTATGTGGATGATGTGGAGAGAGCGGATGAAGTGTTTATTTTGTTCATAACTGAAGTATGATGGTTAACTCATTTCTAGTCAGCCTGGGTCGAGCATATTTCCTTTATGCTTTTGTGGAAGCACTGATGACACGTGGCAGGCAGCTAAAGCGTCTTCCTGTAATGATTATTGCGGGGCACATGGGCAAGTTCTCTGTACCGCCGACTGAGTGTTGCAGGCTTTATGTCTTCCAAGTCAATGATTTTTCTGTCATCTTTTCAAAATAATAAATACCCATATTTCGTACGAATTCAAGCCACAACTTCAAACACGTCCAAACTTTAGAGAGGTAAAAGAGTGTTCTTGAGGTTTTAAGGAGGCGATTCATCTGAGGTAAAAAAATTCTTCTTGGTTCCTTCTTCTGCGTATTAAGGGCATTTTTCAAGTGTTGTTTTTCTACTTAAAGCCTTCATCTTTCATTTCGTCTGCTAGGAACGCCCTTTCCCATCTTTTCTAGGGTCTACTATTCCTCTTGATTTAAGTCTTGCCTTTTTTCTAGATGATGCGGGATCTTTTATGGAAATTCTTGGATGGGGTCTGTTGATTTAGATAGCCATTGAGTTGGTTGGCCTAGTACTCGGGTGAACTTAGGATTATGGGTTTCAATTTGCTGCGCAACAGGTTACTTATTTAATCTCCTAATCCCACTGTTGTGTTTGCTCCAACTTTACAAGTTTCCCACCTCACACTCAGCGTATTTACGACTTTATGAGCGAGTTTGAGTCTGAACGTCCTGGAATTACTATGAGAAGGTTTCCCTACCCTCTGCAGGTAGGTAGATCGAACGACAAATCGTGAAACCATAAATACACACCCCAGACTCCATCCAGAAGTGGCTCTGCTCTTATCCCAAATGGTTCTTTTGTTAAGTCTCCTGTGTCCATCCCCGATACTCACGGAGGGAGAGAGGATCCTGGTCCTGCGCATCCCTCTCGGGAGCACTTCAGCCGGCATCATGGGTGATGAGGCAAAAAATGTATAGAGATAGAGTCGACAGTATATTTTACTCAAAACAGACAAAAGAAAAAAAGGAGCCATCCCGAAGGACATCATCCAAAGACATACTGATACATACGAAACCTAGATAATTCAAAAAGGGTCCGGAGGCTAAGTTACGAAATGGGAAGGTGTTAGGCACCTATTCCGCCCTTACGGTCTCTCATGGGTTGTTGCTATTTCCCTTTATTTCCCCGTGATATGTGTGCATGTGTATACGTAGTGGAGATAGGGATCATCGACTTGTATCATGGAAGAGATAAAGTGAGTCATCCGTAGGATTGTTCCTAAAAATAATATTAGAAAATCGCATTTACGCGATTATCCTAACGTTTATTGTTATAATGGAACGATAACGTATGTGGGATAATACGCCACTAAGAACAAATATATGTATAGGTGAATATCAAGAATCTAAGAGTATTGAATTTAGAAAAAATAAAAAATGAGAGAAAAAGTAAGAATAGGACTCGAGTCTCGGGTTGTACCCCGAGATGCCTATGTAGCCTACAGAGGCATCAAAGTCCATGTAGTTCGCATGCAAAACTACGAGTGGGGTTTATCCCATAAATCCAATCGAGGACTTCTCTTATGTGTGTGTGTGTAAAAAAGTGTTTTTAGTTGTGATAAAAGTGTGAGAATTCCCGTTTGAAATTTATAAGCAAACCCTCTTTTTCTTATTTTTTGGTTTCTATTTATACGAAAATAAGAGATGTGAAATAATACTAAATAAAAAGTATATTAGGATATGTGAGATGAGAGAATAAAAGTGCTAAGTAATAAAAACAAATTAATGCAAATTTAGGAGAATTTGAAGAGAGAATTGAGAGAATTGGACCTTCTTTAAGATCTTGAGCTTGACCTTGAATGTTGGAGAATAGCCCTTGCACTTGGACGATGATGAGGGTTAGTTAATTCACTAAGTTTTATGGAAATTATGATGAAAAATGAAGGTTGGAAAGGTAGTTGGAAGTGGAAATCACGCTGACTTCGAGAGAGGTTTTCTGGATTCGCTGAGAGGGATGTATTTCAGATTTGGGCTCCCTTGGAATGAAGTCAGACCCTCCTTTTTATAGGCCCATGGCCTTACTGATAGGCATAGACCTATTCCTACCAATCGGCAGGTGTGTTTAGGCACACTACCGATAGGCAAGGTCTGGAACCTGTCGTTTGGCAGTGTCTTTCAGGCCCTTTCGAAAAATCGGTCGCAGAGTGCAAACCGTTGATCCGAATCGCGCACAGGGTGAACGGTTTGAAAATTAATTCAAACACCTTCGAAATTACTTAGATTTCTCCCAGGTTCGGGAGTGGACTTCGGGCCAAATGTGGTTCGAAAGCGCTCATCGGTCCTTTGGACGAGGAAACTTCGGACGCAAACGGAACATTCGTCCGCATGGTAAATTAGAATCATGCATGGGGTAAATTATTGGAAAGTTTAGGAGGTGTAATTAGACATTACAAAGAGTTTGACCCAGTTTGGGGGAGTTGACTTGGTCAACTGGGGCCTGGAAATGCACGGTGACCTTACGGAGTAAAACGGACCGTTCGTCCGCCTGGTAAGTCAGAATCGCACACGGGATGGACATTAGAAAGGGGATTCAGTTTCCTTTGAAGATTCATTTAGTCTCGATCGATCGAAGGAGTTGACTTTGGTCAAATGGAGCTTGGGAGCGGCCAGTGGCCTCCTGATCGTGTTTCGGGGAAAAACCGATCGTGCGTCTGCATGGTAAATCAGAATTGCACATGGGATGGACCGTTGAAAAGGAGATTCAGTGCCCTTTGAAGATTCATTCAGTCTCGGTTGAGTTGAAGAGTTTTACTTTTGGTCAAACGGAGCTTGGGAGTGCCCGATGGCCTTTAGGTTAGTACTTGGGGTATGACTTGGGTTTGCAATGATAAAGGGACGTGCTAGGGACCTAAAGAGAGGTTAGGGGGTATTAAAATGGGGTGTCTATAGAGCCCCTCGACGGGTGAGTTTGGAACAAATGATAGTCATCGAATAGACACCACATAATGCATTTAAAAGAGGATGACCAGAGGGTCGAGGTCGATTATGAGGTCCTAAGGATGACGATAAACGATTCCATGGGCCGAAGACAATTCTGAGGGATTAAAGATGAGGGTGGCCAATTCTGCGGTTGAAGCCAATTCTGTGGGCTTGAAGATGAGGGTGACTGATTCTACGGGTCGAAGCCAAGTCTGAGGGCTTAAAGAGGAGGGTAACTAATTATGTGGGTCGAAGCAATTTCTGCGGGCTTGAAGACGAGGGTGACCGATTCTACAGGTCAAACCCAATTCTATAGGCTTGAAGGAACATACTGGTGATGGTCTTAAAGGAAGTGATGACCAAAGTAATGATGTGGGTGACTAATTCTGTGGGTCGAAGCCAATTCTGGGGGCTTAGGTTGTGATGACCGATTTTGCAGGTCGAAGCCAATTCTGCGGGCTTAAGGATGAGATGACCAATTCTGTGGGTCGAAGCCAATTCTACGGGCTTTAGGTGAGACGACCAATTCTGTGGATCGAAGCCAATTCTGCGAGCTTTAGTTGAGATGACCAATTCTGCGGGTCGAAGCCAATTCTGTGGGCTTTAGGTGAGATGACCAATTCTGTAGGTCGAAGCTAATCTTGCGGGCTTTAGGTGAGATGACCAATTCTGCGGGTCGAAGCCAATTCTACGGGCTTTAGTTGAGATGACCAATTCTGCGGGTCGAATCCAATTCTGCGGGCTTTAGGTGAGATGACCAATTCTGCGGGTCGAAGCTGATTCTGAGGGATTAAGTTGAGATGACCAATTCTGCTGGTCGAAGCTAATTTTGAGGGCTTGGAGATGAGGGTGACCGATTCTGTGGGTTGAAGCCAATTCTGTGGCCTTGAAGATGAGGGTGACCGATTCTGCGGGTCGAAGCCAATTTTAAGGGCTTAAGTTGAGATGACCAATTCTACGGGTCGAAGCCAATTCTGAGGGCTTAAGTTAAGATGACCAATTTTTCGGGTCGAATCCAATTCTGCGGGCTTGAAGGATGAGAAGTTCTTGGGGAACTCTGCCGAGAAAATTACTTCGTGATTTTGATTTGAGATGGGGAGTCGATTGCTGGGGAAATCCTTGTGTCTTTTGGAGACTTTACCTTGGGAGCAGCCAATCTGATGTTGGGGAAGTGATTAGGTGGTCCAGGGCTTGTATGTATTTCTTGAGGAGATTTGAGACCTTTGGGAAATAAGATATGATCCTGTAGTTTTGGATATTTTGGAGGTCCTCTGGTGAAGTTTCCAGGGAGAGATTCGCTTGGCTTTTGAGAGTTCCGCTGGGGAAATAGGGGTTCCGCTTGAGGAAGTGCAAAATTTTCTTGGTGGAAATGCTCTAAATCCTTTCTGGGATTTTTAGGAAATTTCTGAGGATTTCTTAGGGTTTTCTAGTATGTTATGGGAATTTTTGTATGAAAATTTAAGAGGGGTACCGGTCGGCATGGTGTGGAGGGTGCCATTCGGCAGTGGCACGAACTTTTGGGCTACCTCAAGAAGTTAAAGGGGCAGTGCCGATCGGTAGGTGGGGGGTCAATGCCGATCGGCATGACCCTTGGCATCCTATATAAAGAGGGAGAATTCCCCTCATTTTTCACAGTTTTTTGGCTTCTCTCTTTTTGCGATTTTTTCTATGAATCGTCTTAGCATTTTTTAGTCTGAAAATGGCCGTTTTGTGAGGACTGCAGTACACCGGGAATGGTTGGCTATTGATGACTGTGACACCCCGCCTAGTAAAATACCGGGTGATCAGTCCTATAACAAATTAAAATAGGAATCCCAGTTGGTTCATCCTTAGCATCACTGTCGAAAACTTTTTAAAACTTACTAACCACTTAGTATTCCAAAAGCTGGTGCCAAATTTTTAAATTTTAATTAACAAACAGTACATGCGGAAATAAATATAAACCATTCACACAACTGGATAAAAATCAACTGAATAATTAATTAAACAAATGTGCCGAATAAACTATCGGCCACCAAAGTGAAATCCAATATAAATATCCAACACCTGAATAAGTACATCTGAAAACTGTACTGAGAAGTCTGGGCGACAAGTCCTAAATAAAACTGGAACTGATACATGATTCCTACTCTAGGAAATGAATGAACGATGCGTCTAACCCAAACTCCTGTTAGCATCCACATATGCCGTAGCTCCGTGTCCCTGGAATAAAATATCAATCCTGGCATCCCTGTGGCTGGAAACCTAAAAGGTTTTGAAAATAGTTTTATAGCAAGGGTTAGAACCCAAAATATTTTGAAAATATTTAGCAAGTGAATTAACTGCAGTAATATAAAATGTATGAATGCGCTTCATATTTAAGTTAGTGTCACACTCCTTTGTGGACATTCCCACCCCTCCACTAATGTGCACACCTAACGGTCAACTTGACCCCCGCCTAGTTGCACTACCCCGTCCAACTAGTCCTGGTATAACCTCCCCTTGCCATACTACTCTAACCCGAGTATAATTATTCATGAATTATAAGTTGTTTCACCAATTAACTTAATTAATTCCTTCTTAAATAATAGCATATAACTGTGTCACAAGTTATATAAAGTAAATACATCACACACTGTATAATTACCCGTATATAATATTGAATACCATTATATACGTACCTTTACTAAACATCCACACATATAGCATCCGTATATCCATCCCTCTAAGTATACCCTCGCCGAATGATTCCCTCTAAAGTGCTATCCCACTAGGTGTGCTCACATAACCTAGTTACCCAAGTTGGATTCACTCACCAACCTGGCCTAAAACATAAACGAAGTGGAGCCGGTCATATTCCTTCCCTGAAAGTGAGATAACCTCCTCACCCATATACCGGACGCTATGACCTGGGGATATACTCACCCTACTCCTCAAGCTAGGGGATTCACCCACATCGCGTAACCTCCCTTGATAGCACCAGAGTATATAAATTAAATAAATATCTAATCACTGATATTTAATAGCACACACACACACACACACACACACACACAGATATATATATATAATTTCACTACACCGTATATATATATTAAAAACCCCGGCTTATCGTGTCCTCAAAAACCCGTAACACTAGCCTATAATTTCCCGAGTCTCTGGCCCGATTCAACTTAATTAATTCTCTCACTTATAAAACTATCATTACCCCGAGTATGTCGTCCGACTCTAATATATTTAATTCACACTAAAATATATAATATTTTTCCCGGGTCTGTGGTCCGACTCTCATATAAATACATTGCACAATAATGGTTCGACTCTAAGATATTTAATTCACATCTCAATTAACTTATTACTTTCCCGAGTCTATAGTCCGACTCTAATTAAATTAATTAACACACATATTAATTTAATACCTTCCCGAGTCTATCGTTCGACTCTAATTAAATTAATAAACACACCTATTAATTTAATACCTTCCCGAGTCTATCGTCCGACTCAAATTAAATTAATTAACACACCTATTAATTTAATACCTATCCGAGTCTACAATTTGACTCTGATTAAATTAATTAACACACCTATTAATTTAATACCCATCCGAGTCTGTGGTCCGACTCTAATCTAAATTAATTAGCACCTCAATTAATTTATTACTTGGCATCGCCTAACCATTATACCCGGACTCGCCCACTTGTCCCGTAACTTAATATTTCTCGAGTCTATGTTACGACTCTAAATTAATTACTCTCTCTCCATAATTAATTTAATACTTTGGTGTCCCTTAACCAACATACCCGGACTCGCTCCCTTGGTCCATTTCTACATCTCAAAATTTCATTCCCACATATTCGCCCACAATGTGTCACCCATTCATCTCCATCAAATTTCCCAAGTATATTTACCTATAATTACCAACACACCTGAACTCGCCCACTTGGTCCATAATTAAATATTTCACCTAAATTCCTTTAATAATGTAGCGTCACCCAACTATAATACTCGAATATTATTCCTCGGTCCGATATTAACACTAATATTTATTTTCTCAAAATACTTCCATTTGTGACATACAATTATCACCATCCTAATCCCAACTTGAAATCTCTTAAAAGTGACTAGAAGGTACTTCTTGTATTTATTTGCCTCTAAATAAATAAACCTCAAAAGGAAGAGAAATAATTTACTCCATAAGAGAAAAGGAGCGAACTGCCAGAAATCCTTGACCGTCGATCGATCGACCAATTCCCTCGATCGATCAGGTCATCTTCTCCTTCGCCTCTCTTTTCCACCATTGACGAAAATCTAAGGTTTTTAAACCTTAAATCAAACCTCTAATCAAAACACCCCACCACATAAATATGTCTAACCTACATCCTACACAACATATGGATCTTAAGATAAACAATTTCTCCACTTACTTTCATAATTTTTCGAAATGGGTTTTCCATTAAAATTCATCAACTTTGTTCTACAAACCATATTCCAAATCCAAATACCACCAGTTTATATTCCGGATTCTCATTTAAAACAGATATCTATACTCAGAGATATATAACACACCTATTTCTTACTTTGAATCTCAGCCAAGTATTCCATTAACAAAACTCCATTTTCACCCATTTATACCCAAAAACGAATTTTGATTTACACATCACTATGATATGAATTGATTATCATCAATTTAGAAATCACAACAGTTAACCACTTGCCTGGAATTGTTCGTAGAGTTTGATCAGTTGGTGTAATCCTGTAATTTGGCTTCAAAATCCCCAAATTGGCTCTTGATTTGCTTTTACCCAAATTCCCTCTCAAACCCTAGGTTTAGAGTTTATGTTTACTCCAGTTTTACACTTCCCCAAATTAGGTTACAATCCTTAATCCCGTTTTTGGCCACATGGGCCTAATTAAAATGACCCAACTCACCCCGTATGGGCCTGGCTATGCCCAAAAATATCCCGAGATCCAATTACTACCCCCGGGCACTCATTTCTGACTATCTCAATCCATCCGGACTCAACCGCGCACTCAGAATTGCCATTCGAAATACTTTTCGACATTTCAAAATTTCGACCTCAAAATGCGACACACGAGATTTCAAACATTAAACTTAAAAGTCGCCAATTATAAATAATTTGGCTCACTCAAATAAATTATCCAAATCATAAATTTAAGTTTCTTCAATTTACATATTTTGATAACTCCCAAAATAATTAAATATTTAATCCTTAAAATTACGGGGTGTTGCCATGACTGGGCAAACGTGGAGTGGAGGGCTAGGGCGCCTCTTGTCTTGGGGAGCGAGAATTCTTTTGATGCATTCGAGCCGGTTGCGGATGAGCGAACCTTACTGCGGGAGCCGTCGCATCATTGTTCTTCGAGGGTGGTGAACCCTGGCGGTTATGTAAGTAAAAATGACTTTTGGCATTCTCTCTTTTTGTGGTTTTTCTTTTTTCTTAGATTCTGACAAGGTTTTTCTCTTTTGACAGTTTGATGTTTCTCAGTCGAATATGTGTGCCCGTGGGAAGATGAGGCTTAAGGACATCTAGGAGCATCTTCCACCTGTGGTGCATTGGGCGGTATCATCAGCAGGCTTTGGGAGGTTGGCATCTATGCAGGATGAGACGCCTCGTTCGACGACAGTCTTATGTGCTCTAGGAGAGAGGTGGTGGGACACTAACCACACCTTTCATTTTGGCTTTGGGGAGATGACTGTGACTCTGATAGATGTACATCAGCTACTGGGGTTGAATTGCGATGGGGAGAAGATAGAGGTTGATCACTCTTTGCGGGTGAGGCTGGAGGGGGTGCGCGTGGCACTTGGTGATGTGGGGAGGATAGTGTCTGGGGATTCCATTTGGCTGTCCCTGTTGAAGGATGTTTTGCTGGGTAGGGTGATAGATGTTGAGGATGGGCTGTAGGTGAGGCAGATAGCCTAGTTGTTTATCTTGCTGGTGTTGGGGGGCTTTATGGTGGCGTCGAGCGGCGACGTTGTCCACTTATGGTTTTTACCATACCTGTGGATGTTTTCGAACATCGCTCTCTATGATTGGGGGAGCCTGACTTTGGCGACCCTCTATTTTTCTCTGGATGAATTCAGCCGGTGTTGCAGGCAACTTTTACTAAAGCCATGTATCTTCTTGAGGTATTCTTTAATTTGCGCATTTTCTTTTCATGCATTCACATTTTCCTTATGTGCCTCTTTTGATTGCGAATTCTTGACTTTGGCAGACGTGGTTCTATGAGGTTATTGGGTGTAATACCCAGCTGATTGTTTTGAAGGATGATACCGTTGGGGACTTTTGCCAGTTGTATCGGTGGCGGAAGGCTAATTAGAAGTCGAGGAAGTCTCTCTCTTTGGAGACGGTGTGTTAGGTCTTAAATGTCCTGACCAATGATAGGGTAACACTTTTTTCTTTCTTTAGTCTTATGCTCTGATTATGTATTGACTTACACCTGCTGGGGATTTTCAGGTGACCTTTTACCCTTGGGGGATGATTATTCAGGACACGGGGTTGACTGGAGTAAATGCGTAGATGAGGTGCTTACTAGCGCATGAGTTTGCTCACTCTTGGTATCTCGGGGAGAGGGTGGTCCGACATATTACGGAGGACGTGGTGGTGCCACCTGTGAGGTCCCCTATGTCTATGAGGCGGGAGTGGTTGTTGCCAGAGGATGCGAGGATCGCAGCGATGATTGACGAGTCCTACATGTTGTACATCGATACAGCTGCACCGTATGATTACATGGATTTCATGATGAGTTGGTTGATGGCTCCCAGCATATATGTTGCGCTGCCTTTCCCTCCTGCAGGTTCGAGTCATCCAGTGGGGTCCTCCCACAGCGGTGGTGGTCCATTGACATCTGCGGCGACAGCGACCTCGGAGGTCCCCTTTGTACGGTTGCATACTCCATCTTATAATATTCGACGAGCTGATGGACGGATGGTGCCTATGTTGCATCGTCCTCATGCGATGGATCCGAAGGAGTTGGGCTTGACAGAGGAGGTTCTTCGTCCTGAGGTATATCTTTTTATTCTTCACCTTTGGTTTCTTTTGATCTTTTCTGCTTGATACTGATTTTGCCTTTTCTTACAGCACATACGGGTGTCCACCACTTGGCTGAGGGACATCAGAGACTGGATATCTTCGGCGACTGCCCATGTTCGGGATGTGGTTCCTATTCCTTTTTACTTGGTTCCGTCTGCCTCATCCGTCAAGGAATCTGGTTCTGGTAGCGGTGGTACATCATCTCACCACAGGGGAAAGAGAGCGTGTCGTAGGGGTGGAAGCTCTTAGGAGAGAGAGGTGAAGATTAGGTGGGAGAAAGAGAGGGAGAATGTGGGTTCGGGCTGAGTCCCGTTGTTTTTTGCTTTTCTTTATTTTCCTGCAAAATGATGTAACATAAAAACATATTTATGCAATGCAAATGAAGTTTTTTTATTATCTTATGTTAATGATGAATGAATGCATGCACATGCGCTTTTTACTTTGCTGTTGAGACCGTAAAAAGAAATATTTTGGGATTTTGAAAGAATTTTTTTTATTCAAAATGAGAATTTATATAAAGATGAAATGGGGACTTTTGAAATTCTATTGAGAATATCAATTTATTTTGAGTTTTCTGAATTTTGACAAAAGAGGAATATTTCCAAAAGTAGTGGGTTACCGATCGGCAAGCACCTTGTCCTGCCTATCGGCAGGTCAGTCTAGTCTAATCCATCAAGGCTTTGATTGGTACTCTCTTCAGCTTTTGGTACTTGGTGGGGCAGGATTTCCTCCGATTTTTGCAGGGGTTATGTCTTTTATGGCGATTTTCAAGTATAAAAAGGGGTAGGGGTGGAGTGTTTTCATCACACCTTCACATTCTCCTTCTTTTATTATATGAGATGGCTCTCCCTGGTAGTGTTGAGTTTTCCAACTACCTCGAAACTTTGGAGGCGATGTGCTCCTATAACGTCGACTACGATGCTTATAACATGCGTCAAGTTTCTTTATGGAGTAATCTGCCCATAGAGTGGAACACGCTGATGGCGGCGGTACAATTCTGGTACCCTAAAGATCATGTATTTTTCTTTGTCTTGGAAGAAGTCTGTTCGACTTATGAGGAATTTTCTGCCATATTGGGGATAAATCCCAATGTTGCTGCGGCTCTGCCTGAGTTTTCCCGTTCGCCCCAGGAGTTGTTAGTTGGGCTTCTTTGTATTTCTTCCTTGTCGACCAGACCACTGGTTACCGGAGGAATGATCTCCCTTTCGATGGTGTTACAGTCCGTGCATTTGCAGGAGGTTGGTGATGCTAGATATGCCGGAGTCATCATTCTGGGCTTGGTTTTGAAATTACTACTGGTGACTAGGGAACAACTTGCAGACATCACTTCATGGATGTCATACCATCACAATCTTGCGGTGGTGATACTAGCGAAGACTTTAACTGGTCTGGATGCCTGGCGAGAAGGTCATTCTGACTATCTGAGGGGTAGCCTTGTGATGCTGTTCATGTGGTTTCCTGAAAGATTTTGCCTGGTGAATCCTCCAGAATATCCTTTGTTGGATGTACCCAACTTCTTTTTGAACCATTTTATTAGCGTTAGCTTGGATATTGAGAGCTGGGAGAACTGGTTTGTGGAGCATGGGGCTCTAAATCTGTATTGGTCAGTGCCTTGGTAGGGACAGTTGCTGCCTATTCTAGAGCTGGGAGAATACCCATATATTTGGCTAATTGGTCTCAGACAGACCTCTTTATATTTCCCTTGGTGTCTTCTGCACCAATTTAGCTGGGAGAAGGTCGTGCCACCTCGGACACTAGGCTTCTTTCCGATAGAAGATCTGACTGAGCGTCTGCACGTGTGGCTTGGCTCTTTGTGGGAGAGTCGGCGTCTATCGTCTCGTCCCTCTCAGTCTGTTGGGAGAGTTTGGCACATCCCCAGGGATTATATGAAGTGGTTGTGGAGGAGAGTGGTCAACAAGATGTTAGCAGTGGAGACTTTACAAAGATGGTTTGTTTTATCTGATACCATGGAGGGAGGCGTTATGGTTTTTTCGAAGCTGGTTCGAGCTTATCGGTCCATGGAGTGTCTGCGGCACTCTATTCAGGCAGGGTAAGCTTAGCGACCCCAGTATGTAGATGATGATGATGATGATGGAGCAGGATCCTCTGGCACCTGTGGATAGGACTCTTGGAGAGTTTATTTTGTAATGGGAAATAAGTTTGGGAATTTATTTGGCTTTTTAGTAAGGTAGGGGGAAGGGAGTTATCCTTTCCTTTATGTAATTGCACTGTAACGTCTCATTTAATGAAATAAACAAGTTTTTGATCATCTAGTTGTGCCTTTTGATGAATAAATATTTTGAATTATCTATACCGATCGCTAAGGCATACATAATCCTTTTGTTCAAGTATATGTTAAAGTGAACTGTCATTCTCGGAGATAAGAAAAGAATAGTTTTTTTATGAAAAAAGAAAGGGTCGTGTTCATGTAAGATGTATGAGCTGCCTACGTACCTCTGGGGGTTTTGAAAAGTTTTAATTTTTCTAAAAAATGCTTTTGCAGATGATTAGGCCCACGTAGTTCTAGGTAGAGGGGAAATGGAAAGTTTTTTTTTAGAATAGAAAGGGGATGAGAAGAGTCGTATCGCGTTGAGATTTTAGATTAGGGGTAGAATTTCTTGAGACGATCTAGGTTGACTGGATGAGCCATCTCTTCTCCATCTAGGTCGGTGAGCATAGCGACACCGTCGGATAATATCTTCTTAAAAATGTATGGGCCACTCTAATTGGGCTTGAATTTCCCTCTGGGTCTAGATGGGCTCTACTATTTCTTTCAGGGATAAATCCCCTTCTCGAACGCCGCGGTCCTTGACTCTCTTATTAAATGATAGCGCTGTATGGTGATGGTACCCTTGTATGTGGTATAGAGCTTTTAATCTCCGCTCATCTATGAGGGTCAGCTCGTTAAGACGGTTCTGGTACCAGTCTTCTTCATTGACCTTGTTTTCGAGCATGACACACAACGAGGGTATTTCCAGCTCCACGGGTAGGATTACTTCCATGCCGTAGAGTGGAGAGTAAGGGGTAGCCCCAGTAGAGGTTCGGATTGAGGTTCGATAGCCCTAAAGGGCATAAGGGATTCGATCGGTCCAATCTCGACATCTTTCGATCATCTTACTAATGATGGTTTTCTGGTTCTTGTTGGTTGCTTTGACCGCACCATTGGTCTGAGGTCGGTAGGGAGAAGATTTGTGTCTCTGAATCCCATACTCGTTAGCCACTTCGATGACTTCTGCCTCAAAATGTAACCTGTTATCTGATACTAGCTCATGCGGGACCCCATATCGACAGATGATATCCTTCTTGATGAATTTGGCCATTTTCTTGGCGTTCAGGACTGCGTATCACTCAGCTTCGACCCATTTAGTGAAGTAATCAATGGTGACCAAGATAAATTCACACCCGTTAGAGGCCTTGGGTGTAACCTTCCCTATAATATCGATACCCCAGGTGGAGAATGGCCAGGGAGAAGTCATGAACGCGGAGGCAAGTGTTGAAGGTTAGAGAACTGTTGGCATTTGCGGCATCTAGGGACATAGGAGGTGCACTCCTGGATCATGGTGGTCCAATAGTAGGCTTGTCGGACGATCTTCTTGGCAATCATGTGACCGTTCATGTGGGGTCTGCATTCCCTGCTGTGTATTCTCTATATCACCTCTTCAAGGTAAGCCCTTGTGATGTAGTGTATATGGGTTCCATCGAAGTTTCTCTTGAATAGTGCTTTGTGACAGATGATGTACTGGGCGGCCGATCTTCAGAGGGTTGCTCGATCTTTTTTATTAGAACCCTCGGGATATCTACCATGCTTGAGGAGGTGCCAAATATCATAATATCGGCAGTTGGCTAGCTCGGGATCTTCTGTGGTGATGAGCCCAATGTGGTAGCATTGGGTTGGTTTGTCTTGCTTTTGGACTAGGAAGGGGGCCATTATTATTCCCTTGGTCATTTCGACCATGGAGGCCAAGGTAGCAAGGGCATCGTCTAGGTTATTCTTCGCTCGAGGTAGGTAGTGGAAGGTGATATCTTGGAATTGGGAGGTTAGTTCTTCTAAGTGGTCATGGAAGGGTTGGAGTTTCTCGTCCTTAACATTCCATTTTCTGAGCACTTGATCGATGATGAGGGCGGAATCCCCATAGACATCTAGGCATTGAATAGCTTTCTTGAGAATAGCTTGGAGGCCTGCCGTGCACGCCTCGTATTTAGTCATCTTGTTGGTGCAGGGGAAATCCAACTTAATGGCAATGGAAGTGTAGGCGTTATCTAGGCGATCAGAAGTATCCTAATGCCATATCCCTTTTTGTTGGAAGCACCGTCAAAGAACATTTGCCATCGAAGGTCGTCTTGAGCAGTGTAGAGGATGTTTTCATCTGGGAATTCAGAGATCCGGACATCAGCTTCTTCCATGGGGTAGTCGGCGAGGTAGTCAGAGATGGCTCTTCCTTTCATGGCTTTCTGCGTGACGTACATGATATCAAACTCGGCTAAGAGCATCACCCATCAGGCCATTCGGCTGGATAAGGCGGGTTTCTCAAGCAAGTACTTAATGGGGTCCAATCGGGAAGACGAGTATTTAATGTCGTAACTTTTGGGTGACCCAGACAAGCGCGACACATGCCTTTTCCAAAGCAGTATAGTTGACCTCGTATACGGCCAATTTGCGACTGGAGAAATAGATGGCTCTTTCTTTGCCGGAATCTTCAAGGTATTGGGATAGTAAATCCCCAGTTACCGTGTCGGTTATGGTTAGGAATAGGAGCAAAGGGAAACCATGTTGTGGTGGAATAAGTACCGGGGGTTGGGTTAGATATTGTTTGATTCGGTCAAAAGCTTCTTGGTAGGCCTCGTTCTAAACCTTAGTTGAATCCTTTCGGAGTAGTTTGAAAATAGGTTCGCAGAAGGAAGTTAACTGGCTGATGAACCGACTGATGTATTAAAATTTTCCAAGGAAGCCTCAGACTTATTTCTCCATTTAGGGAGGTGGCATCTCAAGTATGGCTTTCAACTTGGCAGTATCTACTTATATCCCCTGCTCACTGACCATGAATCCCAAGAGTTTTCCTTTTGTAACGTTGAAGACGCATTTTTGTGGATTAGGTCTCATCTGATACTATCACAGTCGTTCGAAGAACTTTCGAAGAGCGAGAACATGACCTTCTCTAGTTTTGGATTTGATAATCATATTATCCACATAGACCTCGACTTCTTTATGAATCAGATCGTGCAAGATGGTTGTGGCATCCAGTCCCAGCATTTTTTTTACCAAATGGCATAACAGTGTAGCAAAAGGTTTCCCGTGGGGTGATGAACGCGGTTTTTTCTTGATGATCCGGGTGCATTTTGATTTGGTTGTATCCGATGAACCCATCAATGAATGACTTGAGAGCATAACTGGTTATGTTGTCCACAATCATGTCGATATTGGGTAACGAATAATCATCTTTTAGAGAGACTTTGTTCAAATCCCGGTAGTCTACACACATCTAAACTTTCCCTCCTGATTTCGATACAGGCACTATGTTGTCTAGCCATGTGGGATATTCGATCACACGAATGAAACCCACGTTCTGTTGTTTGACCACCTCTTCTTTGACTTTGAGCGACCATTCAGTGCAAAGATTTCTCAACTTTTCTTTAACCGACTTGTAATCTAGAAGAGTTAGGATCTCATATTGAGATATTTCCGGATCAATGTCGGGCATATCGTCGTAGGATCATACGAAGACATCCACTAATTCCTTTAGTAATTCTTCGAGTTGTGCGCGCTCATGCTCGTCAAGGGTAGCCCCTATCTTAATCTCGCACAGTTGGCTACTAGAACCAAGGTTAATGATAACTATTTCTTCTTCATTAACTTGAACGTGATTATGTTGTTTGTTATTAACCTTATTTAGATCAGTTAAGAATTTTCATTTGAAAAATCATCATCATTAAAAGTTTGATCAAAATCTAAATAATTAATGTAAGGTACTCAAAATCTTCGTTTATTTCAATGATAGGAAAAACAGCATTGAGAACCTCATCAAACGAGGTCTTAATTACATTTGAGCAAGGATAGATAATAAAAGAAGAAATGGGGTAAACATTGGGGTTAGGTGGAATTTCAACAGGTAGAACAGGAGTAGCATGCCAGTTGAGGAAGGGTGTATCAGCAGCTTTAATCAGGTGGGATGGATCCAGGGATGTAATGCTTGAATGAACCATGCAGAGTGTCAGCCCCGGTGTTTGTAAGTTGAATAATTTTTCAGTATCACTTTTCTCAGTCTCTTCGGTATCTTTGATGAGCGGTTGTACATGGTGTTGGGAACTTTCGGCCCATGGGTAGTTGCCTTGGAAAATGATCTCCATCCCAGGCTTCATCTTCTTGTCTGTATGGTCATACCATGGTTCTGAAAAGCCGTAAAAGGGTAAGTCTTCGCCTTCTTTGATGAATCTTCCATTCAAGGAGTCACCTTGGATAGTCTGGATGCAGTTTAATCTTCTTTTTGGTCGAAATTGGCAGATCATTTTGAGCTCTTGTTCTGATGGTTGATACCCCAAACCACAAGGAGGGAAATCTTTTTTCAGTTCGACGGGCTCAAGTATCCCTTGCTATCTTTGTCCAAGCCCCAGTCCGGGCATGAAGTGCATGTTTCTAAACATCTGAATCACATTGATGTTGCCATGAGGGTCGTATCCTAGACAAACCCTTTTTTTTTAAATTGTCCCCTGCCAGGAGTAGAAGTGGCTCAACTCAGAATCCTGATAGGAGCATATCATTTGAACTGTGTTGTATCTCCAGGAATGGATTACTGGTACTTGCACCCTCGGCATTATCATCGTCGCCCAAGATGGTGATGACTCATCCGTCGGCGAAGAACTCCAATTTCTAATGGATCGAGGAAGACACACCCTTGATATTGTGGAGCCAAGGTCGTCTAAGTAACAGGTTGAAACAAGTTGGAATGTTAATAACTTGGAATTCATTGATGGGGTTTATAGGGCCAGCCCCTATTACGAGTTTTATGGATCCCATCAACTCCTGACATGTATTATCATAGGCACATACATCAGCAGAAGTTGGAGCGAGATCACTCTCCTTCACTCCTAAGCATAAGAAGGTTTTCAACACCCTTCCCCTTGTCATTAGTTGGTAGTGAGCTTAGGATCTGGTAATGAATCCCTAATCTGTTCATGTGATTTACTGAAGAAGGGAAGAATATGAACCCTGTTTCTTCATCGATCTCGGGTTGTTCTGCCATCTTGTTTATTTCTCCAAGGACTTCTTCAAACGATATCATCCCACACATGTTGACTACCGGGCCAGTCTTCTCGAAAGCTTGTTCTTCATTCGAATCTTCGAATTCTTTCCCCCATCTGATGGCAATAATTCTCTCTTTCCATGTAAAGTCAATGCATTCCACAACTTCAATGGCTTCTTCATACATGTCTTCCCATTCTGTGGGGATGTGTAAGGGTGAAGGGACCAAACGCCCTTGTAATTTTAGAGTATCAAGTAACTCGGTCATACTGCAGATGTCGTTGGTTTGCCTAAATAATTTTTCCATGATCCGAACAACATCATCTAGGCTGACTTCATCGGTCGGTACTACCCAACTGTCTGACTCTCGGTCCTATTTATGTGCTTCTAATAATAGTGTACTGAACCTCTGGTAATCAATGATCATCTGTGAGGACAATTTCATCCCGAACTCTAGGAGTTGGCTTAATACTTCTAATAATTCCATGCTTCCATTTTCAGAATGGGTATGGACAGCGACGCATGCTCTGGTAAGGAGTGACAGTGCTTGATCAGCAAGGCTAGCAGGGTGTAGGAGGGAATATAGGCAAGTTTGGAGAGGTTTGAGAGAGTGTATGGGTGTGATTTGAGTTGAGGGATCAAATTTTGGGTTCTCTTCTAGGAAGATGGCATTGGTGTGATTTAGGAGTGGATTGTAAATAGTGTTTGGTTTAGGATTGGCTGGTGGGGCAATGGTACCCCGGCAAAATTAGACCTTGGATTATGTTTCGAAGGTGAAAGCATTGGTCGGTGGTATGGCTAACAGTTTGGGGAAAGGCGCAATGGGCATATGCCTTCAAATTTCTTAGGAGTGGATTCGGCAATGGACGAGGGTCCAAGGGTTTGATAAGGTTTCGGCTTAATAGGGCCTGATAAACTTTGGAGAGGGGAGCATGGAGCTCGATGTATTCCTTTCGGACTGGGACAGGGCGGCTTTCTGGTGCCCACGAGGTGGTTGGTTGAGAGATGTTATTGATGGTTGACACTGCAGTACTGGCAGGTTTATCATATTTTCTAAGGTTGAACTGTCCGAACACTTTCTTTGGTTCAACCTCTGTTTTAGTAAGACCTTTCTCGATTTTTACTCCTGCTTCTCGGAGAGCTCGGAAGTGGGGATAGTATTGTCCTCCCACGGTTGCTCGGACATGGGGCAAGAAGTTCTTCTTCACTATGTTGACTTGTTTTTCCTTGGATGGTCGATAGGTCATAGTGGCTGCCTTTTCCCTCCATCGGGCTATGAAGTTACTAATTGATTCCCTAGAGTGTCGTTTGAGCAGCTATAAATCACGATGGGTGACCTCAAGCTCTTAGTTATATTTATACTGCGACATGAATTCTCGGGCTATATCCTCCCAACTATGGATTCTGGACTCCTCAAGAGACAAAAACCATAAGAGAGCGCTATCTTTCAAAGTTTGCTGAAACAGTTGGGCCATAACCTTTTCAGAAGCCCCTAGGAGAGTCATGGAATGGTGATAACTGCGAAGGTGAACAATCGGTTGTCCACTTCCTCATAATTTCTCGATATTCGGCATCTTGAACTTCTCGGGTAACCTCACCTTTGGCTAAGGAGACATGTGGGTGTAGCCCATGTAATTTTTGGAGATTCTGACATAGTTGAACTTATTAGTTAGCATACTGAGATCTTATTTGACCTTGTTCAATTCCTCCTCTTTTGGATCAATGATGATAGGCAAGTTAGCCCCAGGCTCGACAAAATTCATCAAAGGAAGCTGGGCAGGCGGCGGTCCATTAATAGGAGAGACATGGGGAGCGTGCTGATATTTTTCGGGAACCCAGATAGGCTCGGGTGGACCCATAGTGCGAGGGAATATGGCATCGGGCTCTTGAGGGACAGGAACTTGGTTTCTTTGCATTTCCCGGACCTCGGTCTGAAGGTTGTCAATCTGGACACGAGCTGAGCTAAAACTGCCATCAGATCTGACTGCACAACTGGTGCTTGATCTGTGTTCTCCACGAAAAGCGGATGGATACCGAACTCGAAAGAGGTAACAAGCGAACGGACAAAACTCTGAGGTGACTTGACTAAAGATCGAAGCCAATAAGGAGCCAGGCCAAGGGGGTGCGATCGACCCGAGAGGGCGTAAAATTGGATTTATTTTCAATAAAAAAAGGATGAAAATATTTTTGAGATTTTTTTCTTTTTAAGATTGAAAGACAAAATATTTTTGGAACTTTGATTAAGGAAAGAGAAATGTTTTTGGATTTTTGATAAAGAAGGAAGAAATGTTTTTGGAGACGAGTCTCAGCATGATTATTATTATTATGTTATCACTTGTATTGAATTCTCCTAAATGCAAAATGAAATGTCGGACGGGACCCGAGCCTGGAAAAGTTGGGTTTGTAACATATGCAGAGCTATGGTTGGACTTGTGACCAGGCTCACGGGCAGGGTCCCATTTTAAAAATGTACGAAAATTTTAGGCGGTAGGCCGACCCGAAATTTCAACAGATTTTCAGGTTAAAACTGGCGATCTAGAATGTATATCCTAGGCTTGACACCTATATGTGGGTATGCAGTTGGTTGGGTGAATCGGAAAGGGTTCCCCCCTTTGGCGTGGTTTCCACGATATACGTCTTACTTTTTAAGGGAAATCAGTACATGTGGACAAGTCATTTGATATACCTGAGTGTTCATGAATTGCCTCACCATATACCTCGTGGGGACGGTACGTGTGTGAGTGAATTCGATATACTTGGCGTGCGTGAATGAGTTCCCTGTGACATACCTCCCATCATGAATTCGATCAAGCGGTACGATTCAGGGGAACCGTTCGATATACGTCGAAGGTACTTGGCCAATGGAAGGTGAGAGTTAAATCACTTAGGCTAACTGCGCCCTGCTGGACCAGCGCCCTTCACGAAGTGACCCTCTAGTTACTGGGTAAAATATAATGCTCTTTGGTGATATCATGTGAATCATGCATTATTCTTTTATTAGTATCTTATGAGAGTGTCTTTCTTGATCATGCCCAACAGGGAGCAAAGTATGAGTACCAATGGTATACCAAGTATGGTTGATGCGTACAACATGGGGATATATGTGATCCTAGGTGCACGTGGTGTGAAGTGTACATGGATAATTCTCTACAAGTATGTAAATATAAGCATAAGCATGAGGTACACATGAATAGTAAAGGGGGAAGTGCAAATAAGGGGATATATAAGAAAATAAAACACCCATGTAAATAGAGTCTAGCCGTTAAAATAAGTAGTCCCCAGCAGAGTCGCCACTGTGGACATCCCCAATCCTCGCGGTGGGAGAGAGGATCCTGGTCCCACGCATCCCTCTCGGAAGCGCTTCGGTCGGCGTCGTGGGTGATGAGGTGAAAAATATAGAGAGATAGAGTCGCCAGTCTATTTTACTCAAAACAGACAAAAGAAAGAAAATGAACCATCTCGAAAGAAAGCATCCAAAGACATAATGATACATATGAAACCAAGATGATTCGAAAAGGGTCCGGAGGATAAGTTATGAAATGGGAAGGTGTTAGGCACCCATTCCTCCCTTACGGTCTCTCATGGGTTGTTGCTATTTCCCTTTATTTCCCCGTGATATGTGTGCATGTGTATACGTAGTGGAGATAGGAATCATCGACTTGTATTATGGAAGAGATAAAGCGAGTCGTCCGTAGGAATGTTCCTAAAAATAATATTAGAAAATAACATTTACGCGATTATCCTAACGTTGATCGTTATAATGGAACGATAACGTATGTGGGATAATATGCCACTAAGAACAAATATATGTATAGGTGAATATATAGAATCTAAGAGAATTAAATTTAGAAAAAATAGAAAATGAGAGAAAAAGTAAGAATAGGACTCGAGTCTCGAGTTTTACCCTGAGACGCCTACGTAGCCTATAGAGGCATCAAAGTCCACGTAGTTCGCATGCAAAACTAGGAGTGAGTTTTATCCCATAAATCCAACCGGGGACTTCTCTTATGTGTGTGTGTGTAAAAAAGTGTTTTTAGTTGTGAGAAAATTATGAGAATTCCCGTTTGGAATTTATAAGCAAACCCTCTTTTTCTTGTTTTTTGGGTTTTATTTACATGAAAATAAGAGATGTACAATAATACTAAATAAAAAGTATATTAGGATATGTGAGATGAGAGAATAAAAGTGCTAAGTAATAAAAACAAATTAATGCGAATTTAGGAGAATTTAAAGAGAGAGTTGAGAGAGTTGGACCTTCTTGAAGATCTTGAGCTTGACCTTGAATGTTGGAGAGAAGCCCTTGCACTTGGACGATGATGGGGGGTAGTTGATTCACCAAGTTTGATGGAAAGGATGATGAAAAATGAAGGTTGGAAAGGGATTTGGAAGTGGAAATCACGCTGACTTCGAGAGAGGTTTTCTGGATTCGCTGAGAGGGATGTATTTCAGATTTAGGCTCCCTTGGAATGAGGTCAGTCCCTCCTTTTTATAGTCCTAGGGCCTTTCCGATCGGCATAGCCATGTTCCTTCCAATCGACAGGTGTGTTTAGGCACACTGTCGATAGGCAGGGTCTTGAACCTGCCGTTTGGCAGTGTCTTTCAGGCCCTTTCGAAAAATTGGTCGCAGAGTGCAAACTGTTGATTCAAATCATGCAGGGGGTGAACCGTTGGAAAGGTAATTCAGAGACCTTCAAAAGTCCTTTGAACTACTCCCGGGTTCGGGAGTTGACTTTCAGGTCAAATGTGGTTCGAAAGCGCTCATTGGTCCTTTGGACGAGGAAACTTGGAACGCAAACAGATCGTTCATCCGCATGGTAAGTCAGAATCGCGTATGGGGTGGAACGTTGGAAATTTTAGGAGATGTACTTTGACATTCCAAAGAGTTTGACCCGGTTTGGGAAAGTTGACTTCGTCAATCGGGGCCTCGAATTTCTCGGTGACCTTTCAAAGTAAAACGGATCGTTCGTCTGCCTAGTAAGTCAGAATCGCACACTGGATGGACCGTTGTAAAGGGGATTCAGTGCCCTTTGAATATTCATTCAGTCTCGATCGATCAGAGGAGTTAAATTTAGTCAAATGGATCTTAGGAGCGTTCGGTGGCCTCTTGATCGAGTTTTGGGGGAAAATGGGTCGTTCGTCTGCATAGTAAGTCAGAATCACGCACAGGATGGACTGTTGGAAATGGGATTCAGTCCCCTTTGAAGATTCATTCAGTCTCGGTCGAGCTGAAGAGTTTAACTTTTGGTCAAACAAAGCCTGGGAGTTCTCGATGGCCTTTAGGTCAGTACCTGGGGCATAACTTGGGTTTGTAATGATGAAGGGAGGTGCTAGGGACCTAAGGAGAGGTTAGGGGGTATTAAAATGGGGTGTCTACATCTCCAACTTTAGATGATTCTGAAGTAGGTTGTTGCACCCCTTTTCTCCAAATATTAATCCGATAAAAACAATCCTTATGTTCTCCATAAATATAAAATCCATTTTCGACGACATAATCTCAGATAGAGTTGAGGATATGAGACCTGAAAGTGTTGGTCCCTTTCCATCTATGTCCCCTGTGGATGAATCGATGCCCGACGGGGTAAAGGAGAAGGGAGAGGGATCTCTCAGGTCTTTTGATTCCTATATTCCAGCCTAGATGGAACCTCAGTGGTATCCTAGTACCATAACTAAGGATGAGCTAAATTATTTAAGAGAGATATACGACCTTCCAATTATTATACAAACGAGGGTCCCCCGTCCTGAGAAGAGGGTGTATGATGAGAATGATGTAAAGAACATTTGTTTACCCATTTGGGCGGCCACACATGTAGGGCTTAGATTACCACTTCATCTTGTGATACATTCCATATTGACAGGTTATGGGGTCACCCTAACCCAGCCGCCTCCTAATGCGTATCGAACCATGTTAGGAGCGATGGTGTTTTGGAAATTTCGGACATGATTTGATCTTACTGATGACTTTTTTAGGTATGTTCATGGGTTAAAGGGTAATGCCAAAGCCTCGGGATATTTCTATTTTCTCCTCAGAAATTTCAATATAAGATGGTAACCATTGTTCAGACCAGCAATCATAGCTGGAAAGGTCAATTTGTATTTACGAGGGGGGGTTGGGAATTTAGGCATAATAAGAAAGATAGGTCATGCAATAGACCAACCAGAATAGGTATAGGTTCTCTTTCTATTTTTTATCTGCTTGTTTACCTTGCCTCTTCTACTGTTCTGATGCCTTGTGTTCCACTTTTTCAGTAAAGAAGGCTCCCAGACTACCTGCGTCCCTCGTAGATCTGATTAAGACCTATTGTGAGAGGAAGCCCCCAAAATTTGAAGAGCTTTTATCAGTAGAAAAATTCATTGAAGCAGGCTATCAGTAGGAGTTTAGGTTCCTTAGGAGGGGTGCATATTGTATGAGACTCATCTTAACGCAGTCGATCACATGGTTGAGGAAGAGGGAATAGGTGCTGAGATAGGTACCATATGCCTTTTTTTATGTTCTACCGTTACTATTTGCTTGGTTGTCTAACTTATTCGCTCTTTTCTCCTCAGCTATTGCACAACACCCTTCTGAGGAAACTTTTGAGATGGCCCCTCGTCGCATAGATCGCAAGGTGATGGAGATGGATAGAAAGTAGAAAATGAAAGCAGGTAAGAGCCAGGTAGAGGTTGAGTAAAAGAATCAGGACGATTAAGAGAGAAAGGTCGAGCAGGCTGATCGATGTAAGGAGGACAAAGCTATAGCCGTCATAACTAATTCAAAATAGAAGCCCCCCACGCATTCTGAAGTTCCAAAAGTTTGGGAAAAGCGACCTTTGGATCCATCAGCTACCCAGAACGTCCATAAAATGCCCCATGTGGAAGAATTTAGGCCTCCTCTTCTTAGGTTGGTGAGGGGCCAGAGTAATACCTCCAGGTATGGAGAGGTAACAAAGTTCAAGTTTGATCTTTCTCATAACATCACACCTAACGAGCTGAGGGTCGTTCCAGACTCCATATTCTACCATGCCAATAACGTTACTGACCTGCTAGGCTACCATGGCCATAACAAGAATTTTGAATTTATGAGAGGTTATAACCCTGACTCCTTATGGGATTGACCCAGCACAGGCTTTTAATGGTAGGTTTTTCTTTCGTTCAGTAGATCTGCACTTTATACTGCATTATGCTTGTAATGACTTTTCTTTTTCCTATTATCTGGCTGCCACGACATGCATAATTTTGAGGGAAAACGTGGTGGTCAACCAACCTGCTTTTGAGGAACTATCTGAAGATAATAAGAAGCTAAAAGCTAACTTAGATCATGTATCTGGTGATTTAAAAAAGGCTATCGATGAGCTGGAAGAAAGGGATAACCAACTGGTGACCAAGACAATTGAGTTAACCTAGGCCGTGAATGAGATCACACAACTTAAGGACAAGTCCATTACTGATGTTGCTACTATTAAGACCCTGAATGAAGTCCTTGCTGCAGCCCAAGAGGACCTCAAAAAGGTGGAGTAGGATAAGATAGTCATGTCGATTGAGTTACAGACTGCTCGTGATGCCCTGACATCTACTAAAGAGGTAGGCATCTAAAATTACAAGTCCTTAACCGATTATAATGTAGACTGCATGGGATTTTTCATGGATGGTTATAAGGAGCTGAAGAAAAGGGTCATAAATTATTACCCTGATATTTCTGAGGAAGTGATCAAGTGGCAGGGAGATGATGAAGACGCCACTGCCCTAACGGGGGAAGATGGTGATGATGCCCCTTTGAATGATGCTCCAATAGACGACCCTTTACCAGCACAGACTTCTCCTGGATCTATTGACCCAAATACTCCTATTCTTTGAATCTTTCTGTGAAGCTTATCTGTATTTGTTACTTTCTTTTTTGAGCTTTTTGGTGCAATCTCTATAAGCATTTTGTGGGATATCGTGGATGGATATTTATGCAGCAGCTGCATGTTTATTTTCTTAACCCAAAAACATATTTAAACATGCCTGGTACAATTCTTATCATACATATATGAAACACCGTGAATGGTGATTTTTGTGTTATAATAGTTTTGTTTTTATTTGTGCTTGTTGTAAGAAAATCTTATAATGTGCCAACTTAAGTACAAAAGTGACTGGTCCTTTCTGTTCACGACCCATTGGGTCATATAGAAGTTAGGCCGAGCTCCTTGTTCGCAAACTTATGAGGACAAGATTGTACATGGAGCTAATTTCTAGTCGTAGTCTGTTTTATTCATGACTTGTTTGTTCAATGAAGTCATACAGTGTTCTTGCCATGTTCATGACTTTATTTATTTAACGAAGTCATACAGATTATGTTCGTGACCTATAAGGTCATACAATAAGTTTTCAAAGTTTTTATTCTGGTCGATGCTTAATAATTAGATATGTGCACATATATCTCATTCCCGATAAAGAAAAATATGGAGTCTAAAACACAATATTATTAATATGAAGTTGCTGAATGTATCGTCAAAATAGACAACTTTACAAATAATACTTTATCAGATACTCAGAATTCCATGGGTTATTGAACTGCTTACCCTCCAGCGATTCGATACGATAAGTTTTAGGCCTTCCTACGCTTGTCACTCAGAACGGTCCATACTAGTTGGGCTTGAGTTTGTTATTCTTCTGGATCACCTTCTTTAGAACATAATCTCCCTCCTTCAAACTACTCGGATGTACACGTCGGTTGTAGTAGCGGGAAGTCCTCTGTTAGTAGGCAGCCACACGTAGTAATGCATGCTCCCTGGCCCTTACAACCAGATTGAGGTCTAACCTCATCATCAAATCACTTTTGGTGGAGTCAAAGTTAAAAACTCAATCGCTGGTGAGCCCTATTTCCGTGGGGACCACAACTTCTGTGCCAAATGCAAGTATGTACAACGTCTCTCCTGTTGTCATTTGTGGAGTGGTTTTGTAAGCCCAAAGTACATTGTGTATCTCATTGATCCAATTGTCCTTTGCGTCATCTAGTCTTTTCTTGACTCCATCCGATAGTGTTTTATTGGTGACTTCAGTTTGGTCATTGCACTGCGGATGTCCCGGGGTGAAGTGCAGCTTTTGAATGTTGGATTAGATGCAGTAGTCCTCGAAGTCTTGATTGTCGAACTGTGTACCATGATCTACGATGAATACGTAAGGCATGCCATAGCGGAAGATTATGTTTTCCTAGATAAATTGGAAGACCCTTTCGTAGGGCATCTCCACTAATGGCTCGAGTTTAACCCAACTTCAGGCCCTATTTTTAATCAGTAATTTTGAACTTCAGGACCCAACTTTTATTAGTAATTAAGAACTTCATATCCGGGTAAAGATAGCTATATGGAAACTTCATATCCCAAAACTTAATTAAGAACTTCAAATATTTGGGAAACTTCGGGTTTAAATAATTATTAGGGAACTTCAAATCCTAAAATTTAAATAAAAATTTGGAAACTTCTAGTTCCAATCATATTTATAGAACTTCGGGTCCTTAATCTTTATATTTTTCAATCAAATTGTAAATATGAAAATTTTAAGACTAAATTGATAATTACAAAAAAATATACAAAATAATTATTAACATAAAAAGTATAAGAAATTAATTACAAATACTCTATTGATATCACAATATAATATATATAAGCCACACTGATATATTTGGATTGATTCAAATTCATTTATACACATATCATATATACACATTTCAAAATTGATGAATCGAATATGATACTTGGTAAGAATTAGGATCACATAGCTATAAATATTGAATATATCATATCATATACTACATTTATATTAGGTGCCATTTACTCATATATTTCTACAAGTTTCCTTAAAATAATGAAACCATTATCTCCCCCTCAACTCAATGTATGTAAACCTTAGATAATCTAAGTTGTCTCTCTCCCCCAAAGTCTGAAATGATGCAACCATTTACCTACTCTCTTTTAGCTCTCTATTCAGCCTTTAATCTCATCACAAATCTTTGTCTCCCATATATCTCCATCTTAAATCAAAAGACTATCCCTCTATCTTCCTCTCATTTCTAATTTCAAGATTGACTCTCTTCTCCATACTTTCAGAATTTATTTGGGTATCTTTCTCACTCAAACCTACAAAAATGGAGAAAAATGGATCCTCAATCGAAACTCACTCTAATAACCCCCTGCTTATGAACTCAAGGTTGAATACATGCCATTTATCCACCCAAAAAATTGTCACATTCAACTATTAATAATCTTCAAAGGAATTGATAATTTTAATAAGGTAAAGTTGCATTGGAGTTTTAACTGTTCTATTTCAAAGCATAAAAATCTTCATGTGTTTACTTTTGTCTTTATATTTTGTTTTGTAGATATTTACTTTTTAAAAAATCAAGTATACTCATTTATCTCTTTCTATATCTCCCTCATTTTCTCTGTTAACCACATAATGTTTTTTCCCAAAATTTGGTTCGAATATTTGGGATTGAATAACTATTTTGTAAAATGGGTTCTTGGTTTCGAAATGGGATTTAAAGTAGGGTTCATCACATGATTTTGTTGTTGATATTTTTACATCGACTTATTCATTTATATTGTTTGGTTTGTTACTATGATTAGAACTTTGATTTCTTATCCTAATTCATCCATTCAAATGTCCATGTAACCTAATTGGAGGTTTGAGCATTTCATTCTCGAAGTTATAGTCTATCTTTGGAGAAAGTTGGAACATTGAAATTGATAACCTTTTAATTAGTATTTTAATTCTCATTTCTAAAATTGATCTTTCAAATCTGATGTATTTTTATAATGTTTATACCAAGAATGTGGTGTTACCCAGGAACCAATCAGAATGTGACACTTGGAATTATTTAACCCTTAAAAGAGGTTGGCTTAGTTGCCTGTCTGGTCGGCCAGTGCAATTTTGGTCATCCCCAGCATCATAGGCAGTCATCTTAACTCAGTTAGCTCACAGCAGTTAACACTGTTACGTAACACCGTCACAACAAGCATTTACCATGTGACAGAATAATGTTAGCAACAATCATATTACATGCACATGTGGGCGATATGCAAATATTCTTCCCCAATGTGCATGTCACAAACTCATGATTATCCTATCTATCCTATGAAGGCAGTCACCTGTCCTACTATACTCTTTCTCCTCGAACAACCTATAAATAGAACACAATACCTCATTGTAAGGCAATGGAGATATATTTCCTACTACTGTGCTGCCCAATTCTAGAGTGAACACGAGATCTTGTAACTATAATTCATATATAACTTTTGCCCATTAGAATCAATATAATCAACACTACACTTGTGGATATAGGCACCATTTTGGGTCGAACGACATAAATTTGTTTCCATATCTTTCTCTCATCCTTCTCTAATGCGTGCTCTAAATTATAATAATTGTAATTTGTATCATTTTATCTGTTATCATTTATGACTGGTGTGTTCTTCCTGAGGCCCTAATCTATATGCTAGTTTTCGACGATAACAGATTGACGTCATCTGTGGGAAATCGATAAGACATTTGTTTCTTTTCACCATTTTTTATTCTTATAAATTGAGTATTCCCAATTAGGATTAACAGTGAATCGCAATTCGATTAATCTTTGTTTTATTGGGTTAGAGTCTTAATCCACAATTTCTTTTCAATTCTCTATAAATTCCATGAATCCTCGCTTGGATTTACTTTTTCCTGATGCGGATTCATTTTCCTATAAATTTTGTCATCATTTTGGTGCACTCTGTTTTGTCAATTTGTGATATACCTGTTTTCCATAAATTTTGTAAAACATAGTTGACAACTCAGAAAGTCGATGCGCTACAGAATGGATTCCTCCTTCTATGTCGGTTGGTATGGGAGATCTTCGCGAGATCCTAATGAGCCTGGATAGAGGTCGGGAGGCGATGTAAGAAAGAATTAAATAGTTAATGAAACATTATTGGACAGATAAAATAGGATCGAAATATACACAGTTAGCCCACAAGGGATTGAAAACTCTGACAGGAAACATGCTCACTATGATAGGGCATTGGAGAATCCCGAGAGGTTGAATTTGGTATCGAGAGATGAAAGTAGCAGGTTCAAACACTCCGAATTGCATGATGACAGATATAGGGCGATGTCCACCATTAAGAAGGTAGGTTATGATAATGAACAAACTTATTCTGTGGAAAGACCAAATGCTCTGAAAAAGGCTTAATAAGGGCTCTGCAATTGATTATTTGGACCCAAGGGCAGTAAGGGAACACCAATCCAGGGAGCCAAGAGATTCGAGATAGCACAGGGAAGATCCCAAAAGATCTGAGACGAGGAGAATAAAATGTTTGACTAGATCTATCATAAGCATCCAAGGGTCGGCCCAAGCCGAGCAAACTTCTCAGGAAGAGAGAGCAGCTCAAAGTCGAGGTCGAGTAGGGAAGTCAATTAAGATGAAAGATGAGAAGGAAGAACAACCCTAAAAGGGGTCTATTCAACAGTTAGAAGATCGCTTATGTGATATTATAAAGACCAAGAACCCGTTGGAGAGGGGTTTCGTCTAAGGGTCACCATTCACTTCATCGATCGTGCGCTATCTAACACTCGCTAAATTTAAACCACCTAACATCACTCCAAAGTATGATGGCAAATATGACCCCGTGCTACATGTGGAGCGAGACCGAAGTGTTGTCGACATATATTCCATTCCCGATGAGGTGCGTTGTAGAGCATTTTTCAGTGCGATCACTGGGTTGGCACAAATCTAGTATAATAGCCTTCCAAGAGGTAGATCTCTAACTTTCAACAGTTAGCTGATCTTTTTGTTAGCAACTTTTTCTTTGGAACAAATTCAGGTAAAATGGTGTCCCACTTGTTAAGCATTCATCAAAAGACGAATGAAGTGACCAGAGAGTTCATCACCCGTTTTAACACCAAGAAGCTAGAGGTAATTGATTACGATAAGAAGGTTGTATTCACAATGCTCATGAACAAGTTATTGCCTAGAAAGTTATATTGGGTATTGTCTAAGGAGCCATAAAGAATAATATCTGAGCTGTTGACCAAGGCTAGAAAGATTATGAACGCTGAAGAAGCTATATCAATGAAGGAGTTGATCCATTCCAAGTCCAATACCAACAAGAGTTCGAAGAAGAAGAAAAAGCCCAACGATGATAAGAAGGCTGATAGAACGAAGAGGTTTGATGAATATACCCTGCTAACCGTGGGAGTGCACCACATCCTCGATGAGATTTAAGGGAGTAATGATTTGAAATGGTTTGGAAAATTAAAGTTCCCTCCTAACAGGATGGATAAACGTAAGTACTGAGAGTTTCATACGGACCACGACCATAATACCAATAAAATTTAGTTCTCATGGATTTTTTAGGGGAGAAGGTATTCCTCTTAGGGACGATTGATCTAGAGGTTGTGGTCGGCACCTGGCCAGCCTACCATATGGAGATGATCCATTTTTTTCATCTTGGACAAGAACGTCCATTCTGCATACAACATCATATTCGAAAGGATTAGATTGAATAAATTTGATAAGAACCAAAAAGTGTTTAATTTATGCCCCAAATAAATGCATTTTAGTCATTCGTTTTTAATAAAATTGGCATTATGTTCGTATTATCTATATTGCAGGTCAATCGATAGTCACGACATCAAATAGTGCTAAATCAAGAGAATTACGACAAAGTACCGGTCAAATGCGCTAAACGAAGAAATCAAAGTGACCGTGAAGACAGAGATCCCTTTTTGAGCTTACCCAGATGAGTTCCGATACCCTAAACTTTTTCTAGTTTCAAACCTAAGCCTAAACCGAGCTCAAGCCATCACTCAAACCTTCTGTGTGTTTAGTTTATAATTGTGTGCATTTAGTTGTAAATACTAGGGTTGGAGTATTTTTATATTATTTATATAAGTATAATAGGTGTATGTTTGATTAGATTTTTATTATTTTATTTGTTTTTAGTTTTTTTAGTAGTTTAGTTCTATTATTATTTTATTTTATCTTATTTGTTTTTTATTATCATTATCATATTAATGCAGTTTTTATTTTTATTTTATTATTTGAGTCTTTTATCTTTAGGTTAGGGATTTTATATATTTTTTAGTTTTAGCAAGTTTTATTTTTAGACTTAGATTTTATTTTTGTAGGGTATAAATATTTTGATGATTTTTATTTTATTTTATTTTATTTTTAAAAGTTAAAATTTGAACCCCCCCCCCCCCCCTATATTTTCCTACATTCACCTGCACCCAAATCCCCCACCTTTTTTTTCCTCTCTCTTTCCCATCCCACCATCCACCATTAACAAACCTGCTGCCCAAACCACTAACTTCGAGCTAAACTTGGACCAACGTGCATCTATACCAGCAAAGTGAAGATTTCTATTTTTTTTTAAATGTAGTTATTCCTTCTCCTTTCTCCTTAGACTGGTTGTATAGGATTATTGAAGCCTTGTATTTATTTGGGTGCATTTTGATACTATTTATTTTTAATAATTATTCCAAAAAAAAAGTGAAAAGGAAACGGGACAAAATAGAGAGAGAACGCCCTTGGAGTGGAATTTTAAAGCCTCTATTTTGGGCGCGTAGGACTATCGAGGACGACTGAAGTTAGGCGAACTTCCCTCCGATCGACTCAACTAGTTCTTCACCCCACGTGTGTAACAGACGTGGGAGGCAAATTTCTTTATCACTACTGAATCTCCTGCCAACGATTTCATTTTTTGTGTGATTATTTGCTCCTATGTGCTTTTAATTATCGCATCGCACTTAATTTGAACGGTTTGATGAATTAATATAACTAAGACCTAAACCTAGTCATTGCAACGAGTTGGGATTTCAGCACCCACTCAATTACTTTATTTTATTTACTTGTTACCCGTGCTTTCACTTAAATTAAAATCAATCAACTAGCAAGTCAAGTAGGATCGGTGTTCATTAGGACCCTTTTGGAACTAGACACTCGAAGGATACTCTAGTGAGTCCTTTCTACCCCTACTAATCTTCAATCGACTTTCTTAAGACTATTGTCCAGGGAAACTGGGTTTTAAGTGAGGTTGCCTAGTAAAATGGGTTTGTTCTTTCCCCAGCGTGGTACCGGACGGTCGATCGTTGTAGTTGCTAGTGTGGTGAGCCTTAACTAGTAAGCCTCTTATTCTCTCGGGAAGAAAGCAAGAGCACACTTTTTACCGGTAAGGTCTAATATTCCGTGTTTTTCTCGCCGGCGGATTAAATAAAAATTGACTATCCAGTCACCTAAATTGAAGATAATAATTTGGCTATGTGCTCTTGAAGACTTGTCCCTTCCTTGTACGTGTCTAATTTAGTCTTTTTGGTCGTCAATTTTTCGTTCCCTCGTCTAGTTTTTCCAACGGGAGTCCATCGCCCCTTTTTCCAAAAACTTTCAAAAATATTTTTCCTTTTCTTTAACCCCCACCCCCCCCCCCCCCCCCCCACCCCCAAAAAAAAAATACAAAAATATTATCCATTTTACATAAGCCTCACTTTTCATATTTTTCCAAAATCAAAAAAATATTTTTCATATTTCCTCCCTATTTTCAAAAAATCCAGAAATATTTTTATTTTTCCTTTTTTTTCACAAACCCAAAAATATCATTCCTTTTCTTTTCCTTAAACATTTTTTCCAAAAAAAAATCATTCCTTTATGCCAAATTGTCAATGTATTGATCATCGATTAACACGTCCCCTAGTGCTCCATCTCTCAATTCCCTCTTAGGTGATCGTGCCCTCATCGTTGTTCTTCCGCCTCATCTCCCTGATTCGTGTTCTTCTTTGTTGGAGACGCCTAGTTCTCCCACTACCCCACCCACCATGGCCAACGAACGCTCTTTAAGGGACTACTTTATCCCGATTACGACCAATCCACTTTCATGTATTGTTCTTTCGCCCACTCAGGCCGTGCAATTTGAAATTCGCCCCGCGAATATTTCAATGTTACCCAATTTTCATGGCCTTGAATGTGAGTCTCCTTATACTCACTTGCAGAAATTTCTCATTGTGTGCGCTACTTTTAAAAATCAAAACTTAAATGAAGAAAATATTCGTCTAAGGTTGTTTCCCTTTTCTCTCCTTGCTAATGCATCCACGTGTCTCCATTCCTTGCCACCGGATTCCATCCATACATGGGAACAACTTGTGAAGAAGTTCATGTCTAAGATTTATCCCATGAGCAAGACCAATGAAATGTGCCAAGCCATCCAAGATTTTCATCAAAATCCTACCGAATTGTTTTGTGAAGCATGGGGCCGTTTTAAAGATTATATTAATAGTTGCCCACATCACGATCTCGAGAAAATTCGCTTAGTCCATAGTTTTTACAATGGTCATATTCCTTCTTCTCGCACCATGATTGAATCCATGTATAAAGGGAAGTTCATTACTCTCACTATTGCCTATAATTTTCTCCTTGAATTAGGAGATGTCTCCCAAGATTGGGAGGGACCCCATTTTGAGATCAGATGCACCTCATATAGGGAACACTTATGAGGTAAAAGATGATGCCGATTTTAAAAATTTCTACATATCTTACACTCTTTAACTAAAACTATTGACGCTCTCAGTTGTACTATACAATAAATGTTTCCATTTCTAAACAAGTGATGAATGTCAATGATTCTAGTCCTTCTTATACCTTGAGTTAGTCTAACAAAACATATTGGATAATACATCGGTTTAATGGCAATGATTCTAGTCCTTACCCCCTCTACCTTGAGTTAGATTTAAAAAATATGAAACCTACACGAGTTACTCTTCAACTTGCTGACTATTCCGTAAAAGTGTCTAAAGGAATAGTTGAAGATTTTTTTGTGAAAGTTTCTGACTTTTACTACCATATGGATTTCATCATCTTAGACACTTATGCACCTGACCCAACCAATACTCTTATCATATTGGGTCTTCCCTTTTTTACTATTGCCAATGCCATCATCAATTGTCATGACAAGTCCATGAATCTATCTTTTGGCAACATGATCGTCAAAGTTAATATCTTCCACCTTATGTAACAAAAGGCTGATGTCAATTCTATTGATGAGGTATATGTGATTGACTCCTTGGTTAACGAGATGTTGGATCAAACATACCCTGAAGATCCTCTCCAACAATGTTTGGCTCATTTTGGGTCCGACTTTAATATTGATTCCTCTATCTATGAACTGAATGCCATGTTAGATTCCACCCCACTAAGGGACAATTTCACTTGGGCTACTCTATTTGATCCCCTCTCTATTGACACTCTTCACTCTGTGGATCATCCAGTTCACCCATGCCCTGATAGTTCCCCGGACTCTATTTCCGTGTCTGAGTCTGATGTCTCTCCTGCACTGCCTACTAGTTTGGAGCTTAAGCCAATGCCTTCTGAGTTTAAATATACTTTCTTAGGCCCAAACTAATATCACCTTGTCATCATTGCTTTCGATTTTACCCCCGATCAAGAAGAGAAATATTTCCAGACTCTTACTCAACATATCACTGTTATAGGGTGGACAATTTCCAACATTCACGACGTGAACCCCAATGTTTGTAGTCATCGCATTCATTTGGAGGAGTACGCCTAGACTTCTCGTGAGCCACAACATCGACTCAATCCTGCGATGAAAGAAGTCGTGAGAGATGAAATTTTAAAATTTCTCGATGCTGGTATTATCTAGCCCATATCAAATAGCCAGTGGGTTAGTCCCACTCACGTAGTACTAAAAAATTCTGGCATCATTGTCATAAAAAATAGTGATAATGCGCTAGTACCTACCCATATGCAAACCGACTGGCGTGTTTATATTGACTATAGAAATCTCAATGATCTCACTCGTAAGGACCATTTTCCTCTTCTGTATATTGACTAAATGCTTGAACGCATAGCAGGACATGCTTAATACTACTTTCTTGATGGTTATTCACGATACAACCAAATTCCTAGTGCCCCTGAAGACCAAAAGAAGACTACTTTTACATGTCCTTTAGGCACCTTTGCGTACTCTTGCATGCCTTTTGGACTTTGCAATGCCCCCGCGTCTTTTCAAAGGTGTATGATTAGTATTTTCAGTGACATGGTATAACGTTTTCTCGAAGTCTTTATGGATGATTGTAAGGACATTTTTGTCCATTATCAATTTGTATGTCGTACGCCGTTACACCGTTGAAGAAACTCAAGATCGCATCTACATCAACGGATCCGAATATCAAAGCGTCTTCAACATCATAGCCTCTGCGAGAATGAACTCTTGGTAAAATTTTGTTTTTACGTTCCTTAAAGTTCATATTTAGCATTGGGAAATTTTTATAAAATGTTTTTTATAAAAATAAGAAGTAAGTTTTTTAAAGCAAAATGAGGCTTTTAAAATGATTTTATTTTTCTGGAAAAACCGGACCGATCCGGACCCATACCAAAACATCTTTTTGATGTGCAAAACATCTTTTTGATTCACACAAAAATGTGAAGACTTAGAGTATTTAGGACTCTAAAAATCGTCTTTAAAAGTCTTAAAAAATAACTCCCTGAAGTTGGCTTTAAATAGGAAAACTTTGAGCCTAAAAAATCTGCAGCGAATCTAGCCGAATTTATCCCAGTCGGACCGGTCCGGTTCTGAGGCGGATCGATCCGGTCAAGTGGATCGGTTCTTTTATTTTGGCCTCCATCGGTTCGCTTACGGTCCGGGGTATACTGGATCTGCAGCAAGCGGATCGGTCCGGTATGGGGCGGATCGGTCCGGTATGGGTCCGGATCGGTCCGGTTTTTCCAGAAAAATAAAATCATTTTAAAAGCCTCATTTTGCTTTAAAAAACTTACTTCTTATTTTTATAAAAAACATTTTATAAAAATTTCCCAATACTAAATATGAACTTTAAGGAACGTAAAAACAAAATTTTACCAAGAGTTCATTCTCTCAGAGGCTATGATGTTGAAGACGCTTTGATATTCGGATCCGTTGATGTAGATGCGATCTTGAGTTTCTTCAACGGTGTAACGGCGTACGACATACAAATTAATAATGGACAAAAATGTCCTTATAAATATGTGCAAAACATCTTTTTGATTCACACAAAAATTCCCAATTACTTTTGTGAATCTTTTGGAACCCTAGGACACAAGCTTTGCTATTGTTCAACCCTTGTGGAGAAGCCGTTCTCTTCTTCATTGCAGCCCTACTGGACAGGGATAGTTCCAGCCGCCAACCCTACTGGAAAGGGATATTTCCAGCCGCGACTACAGAATCCGATACCTGAGGGTAATTCTTAGTCAAAAACTTGTATTTCAGTGTAATCCGATTGTAAGTCGTTTCTCTTACAAATTATAGTGATATACAAATGGTTTTGCCCTTGTGGGGGATTTTTCCTTAAACTTTGTGTGTTGAATAATTCTTGCATGATTTCATATTGTTTCAATCACACCTAGTTGCATGTTTAGGGTTAATTTGGGTTAAAAGGAATTTAATTAAAATTGGTTTTTATTTGAGAAGTCGCAATATTTCCGCTGTTGCTGCACTCTTCAATGATTTTTCTGTGTTTGGTTCTTCCTTTGAACAATGTCTATTTCAGCTCACTTTGGTCCTCCACCGTTGTAAAGAAAAGAATTTGGTCCTCAATTGGGAAAAATGCCACTTCATGATAAAAAAAAAAAAAAGTAATTATTTTAGGTCATGTTATCTCTCACGACGGTATTGAAGTAGACAAAGTAAAAATCGACTTGATTTCCACGCTTCCCATTCTTAAGTCTGTTAAGGACATTCGCTCCTTTTTAGGACATGCGGGCTTCTATTGGTGTTTCATTAAGGACTTTTCTAAAACGACCTTTAACAACCCTTTTATCCAAGGATATCCCCTTTTTCTTTGACGACACATGTGTTGCATCTTTCGAGCGCCTTAAAGTCGAGCTGACTTTTGGTCCTGTCATTCAACCTCCTAATTGGTCTCTTCCGTTTGAGCTCATGTATGACGCCTCTAATTTTTCCCTTGATGTTGTGCTTTGTCAGAGGGTTGAAAGCACCCTCACGTCATTTATTATTCCAGAAAAACCCTCCATGATGCTCAGCTTAATTACACGACAACCGAAAAAGAGTTGTTAGCAGTCATCTTTGCTCTTTATAAGTTTAGGTCATATTTTATAGGTTCCCGTGTCATCATTTGAACTAACCATGCTTCCCTTAGGCACCTTCTTCACAAGAATGATTCTAAACCAAGATTGATAGGTGGATTCTCTTGATTCAAGAGTTTGACCTGGAAATTTGTGACAAAGAAGGTTATGAAAATATTTTCGTTGACCATCTCTCCCACATTACTTTTACGTCTGACTCTAATCATATCCCCATTTCTGATTCATTTCTCGGTGAATAAATTTTCGCTATCTACACCTCGCCTTGGTATGCTGATATCGCTAATTTCCTCATTATCGGCCAACTGCCCAATCATTAGTCGAAATAAGAGTATTCCAAATTCATGGCACAGGCAAAGTTTTACTCTTAGGATGACTCGTTCCTTTTTAAGTATTTCACTGATTAAGTAATTCGTCGCTGTATTCCCGAGCATCAAAAATCCAGTATTCTCTCCTTTTGTTATGATGGCGCCTGTGGTGGCCACTTTTTCTCTAAGAAAACCACAACCAAAATTTTGTAAAGTGGTTTTTATTAGCCCACTCTTTTTTTAGATTCCCACCACTACTTCCAAGCGCGTTCCAAATGATAATAATCTGGGCGTATATCTCATCGCCAGATGATGCCTCTCACACCCATTCTCATCGTCAAAATCTTTGATGTGTGGGGTATTGATTTCATGGGTCCTTTCCCTCCTCTCAAGGCTTCCAGTTTATTCTAATTGCAGTTGATTACGTCTCCAAATGGATTAAATCCATCACTTGTCGTACTAATTACCATCGAGTTGTGGTCAATTTTCTTAAGGAGTACGTCTTCACACGTTTCGAAACTCCCAAAGCTATCATTAGTGATGGGGGAAAACATTTTTGTAATCGAGTCTTTGAACATTTTGTGAAAGAGTATGGTGTTACTTACAAAGTTGTTCTCTCTTACCACCCTCAGACTAATGGTCAAGTTAAGGTATCCAACTACGAGATCAAACAAATTCTTAAAAAAAGGTTAATCCTAATAGGAAAGACTGGTCCTTACGCTTGAATGATGCATTGTGGGCATACCGTACTGCTTGTAAGACTCCAATTGGTATGTATCGTTATCGATTGGTTTATGGTAATCCTTGCCACCTGCCCGTCAAGCTCGAACATAATGCCTATTAGTCCATCAAAACCCTTAATTTTGATATTGATGAGACCGGAGTCCATCGAAAGGTCCAACTTAATGAATTAGAGGAGATACGAAATGATGCATATGATTTATCTAAGAAGTACAAGGACAAGATGAAGTGGATCTATGTCCAAAGCACTATGCGCAAAAAAATCCATCGTGGTTATAAAGTGTTGTTATACAATTCCCGTCTTCATCTCCTTCTCGAGAAGTTAAAAATAAAGTGGTATGAACCCTTCGTTATTGAGTCTGTCACTCCGTATGGTGCCATCACCATTCAAAATCCCAAGGACAGTAGCCTCTTTCAGGTCAACGGTCAATGTTTTAAGCCTTTCTTAGAGCTAGGCCCTACTCATATAGAAGATATTGACCTTGTTGACCCAGTTTATGACGACTGAATGTTCAGTCTTGTTTAGGTGTGATTCCCATCGCCCACTCCATTTTCTCCACCCCGATCTATCCTAGATTACATCTTATTTTTGGGTGAGTTCCGATCAGTCTGCCTAGAGACGTTAAACTTAGCACCATTGGGAGGCAGTTGTTCATATCTTGTTTCTCAATATAAGTCTTATCCTGTTTGGGGGTGGTGCTCTATCCTCCCACACTGATTTTCACTTGCTTTATAGACTTATACATATATTTGTGCTGATTTGTTCTTCAGGTTAAACCTCTATTCCATCTTTGTATAACATTTTCACTAGTAATTCATTATGGTAATATCTTTCTTACCTTTTGCTTTCCATTTTTTATATATAGTTTTAAGCATCGAGAACGATGTTCTCTTTTGTTTGCGAATGGGAAATTTATGAAAATCGTACCTCTTTTGAAAAAAATTTAGAAACAAATCATTTTAAATTCTTTTTTGTGCAGTTCAAATAAATTTTTATGACATGAATTGTCTCTCATCCCTCTTTTAGAAGTCTCAGAATACCCGTGTTCGAATATAAAATTACGCTTTTTACCATAAAATTAAATAATTCCTCTCAAAGCGTACTTGCACTATGAATTTTTATACTCGGCAATTCGCACTATCACGTTTTACAATTAAAAGTTGAAGAGTAACAAAATTCTCAAGAGAGCCTTAAAAGATCACTAGTGGAGACTTAAAACCCGTGAGACTTGAGCTTTTCACCTTTTTTAGGATTTTTACGTAAGTTTCGAGCCACATGTTGACTCAACTTTCTTTGGATACCGCACTTAGTCGTTGCATGGTGTAATTATTTTTCAATTTTGGCATAATCATTGAGAATGACATCACTGTTGAGTTGTAAGAAACATGTGTCTTGTAGTTTGTCCCGATCACTAAATCAATTTTACCATACACTAACCATTTTTCCATATCACATTACCTTTCACTTCACCCACCCATTATCAGTCCATATTTCCCTTATCCATATATTCCAAATTCCGCCCACCTGTCGAAATCCCCATCACTACCATAGTTTTTGAGAAAAATAGTGTTTGATACTATCCATGTAAAAATTTCCATCATTTGTGTTGTGAAAAGAAAAATGAATTGCAATAGAAAAAGAAAAAAAGAGAAAAACAAACAAAAAAATAGAAAAAAGAAGCAGAGAAAAAGAAAGAAAGAAAATAAGAAATAAGAAAAAGAAAGCATGCGATCATAAATTTAAAAAATGAAGACATTAGTTGGTCGAATTGTGTTCCACTCTTCTCAAAAATCTTACCATCATATCATCCAATTCATTTTCCCCTTATACCTTGCATAAACCCCATTTTTACTCTCGGTGAGGTGTTCGGGCAAATGAGAAGTTTATATGGTGAATAACTCTACGTTCTCAACATAGTGGTTAACATTCCTTCATGAGATCAATTTCTTTCGTGTATCCGTTATTTTTTTAAGTGTGTGAGACGGTTGATCTTGTTACATTTACTAACATCTTCACACACTAGAGAGGTACACTTAGTCAATTCTCAGAGAGTTCGATTAAGAGAGATATCTTCAGTGAGAATTGAAGTCAAAGCGATGATTTTACAAGGGCAATCTAAGGAATTATTCTAATGATACTTAAGATTGGTTCACACAACACATGTTGAGTTTTAGGAAGAATTACGCTTTTAGTATTAAGTAATTTTATGCCTTACTTTGATACTTAAACATTGCATTCCTTGATGTCTTTTTAGTTGGATTATATAGCATTTCATCGTCAAATAAGAGACTGTTTTTCAATAAAAAAAAATTTTAATTTTGTGGGTACATTCACTACAAACCCTCATGAGACAACACTCGTCATGTAGGAAAACCTATAGGGTTAACGGCTTGTTGCACATGTTAAGTGCAATCGCAAGTGCCTGCAAAAGTGACACACTTTTGGTCACTTATCTCTTTTTATCTATATTTTTGCTCGAGGACTAGAAATGTTCTATTTGGGGGTGGTGTGAAAAGAACAAAAAAGTATTTAATTTATGCCCCAAATATGTGCATTTTAGTTGCTCGGTTTTAATAAAATTGGCTTGATGTTCGTATTATCTATATTGCAGGTAAATCGATAGTCGCGACATCAAATAGTGCTAAATCAAGTCGATTGCAACAAAGTAGCAGTCAAATGTGCTAAACGAAGAAATCAAAGCGACCGTGAAGACATAGATCCCTTTTTGAGCTTGCCCAGATAATTTTCGATGCCCTAAACCTAAATCAAGCTTAAGCAATCACCCGAGCCTCGTGTGTGTTTAGGTTGTAATTGTGTGAGTTTAGTTGTAAATATTCGGGTTCGAGTATTTTATTATGTGCGTCGAGTATTTTTAAATTATTTATGTAAATATAATAGGTATGTGTTTTATTAGATTTTTATTATTTTATTTGTTTTTAGTTTTATTAGTAGTTTAGTTCTATTATTATGTTATTTTATTTTATGTTATTTTTTTTATTATAATTATTGTATTAGTATAGTTTTTATTTTTATTCTATTTTATTATTTGAGCCTTTTATCTTTAGGTTAAGGATTTTATATTTTTTTAATTTTAGTAAATTTTATTTTTAGTCTTAGATTTTATTTTTGTAGGGTGTAAATATTTGAATAATTTTTATTTTATTTTATTATTTTTTTTTAGTTACAATTTGAACACACACACACATTTATCTACACCCAAATCCTCCACTGTCTCTCTCCTCTTTCTTTCCCATCCCACCATCTACCATTAACAGACTTATTGCCCAGACCACGAACTTCGAGCTAAGCCCGGGCCAACGTGAATCCATACCCCTAACCCATCTACCTGCCTTGTTCATCTAAACCGGCTACAAAACTGACCCGTCTGGAGCAAATCTCGGACCTCCTCTAACCCGGTTCCATCATATCTAAATCCCGGAGTGCAGCACCATGAACCCACGTCCTTATCCAATAATCCGTACCTGTGAATCCATACTCGAACCACCTGTCAACCCATAACCCGAAACCCAGGTTTAACCTAAGGCCCGATTTTATCTTCCATACCTCCCATATCCCACAAAATCGGAACCAACAGTTATCTCAAACCCATGTGCAAAGATAATTGAAAAAAGATACACTTTGACTTGAATTTTAAAATCTCAAACATCTCTTCATAAACAAACCATTCGTGGGTTATAAAAACAAAGGATGTTCATCTCATTGAGGGGGGAGAGACTATCATATACATTGCAGAGAGTAGATACACGACAGAGAATGGAGAGAGACTCCAGAGACAATGATGTTGGAAAATTTTTAAAATAAGTGAGTAAGAGCTTTGGGAGTAAAAGCTCAAAAGCTTGTCCTACATTGAAAGTGTGTGGAGAAAAGTGGGAAGTTAACCCAATATAAAAGGGAGAGTGTCCCACATTGGAAAATGAGTAAAGCTAAGTGATACCCACTAACCTATAAACGGAATAAGCAACCTTTGAGTCCCACGTTGGAAAAATATTAAGAAAGTGTGCACTTAATAAGCAGAAATGGAAGATGAAGAGTTACTTCATCTATCATTTAAGAGGCTATTCAAGAGACCTATAATACGGTGCAAAGCATCGTACACACACGCACGCGTGCGGGGCAGTGAGTTTTAGAGGCGCTAGTGGCGCACTTTGCACTTCGCATGCCGTGTGTCCGTAGTGGTAGTGAGTTGTCAGGATTCGTCCGGGTCATATTGCGGTAGCTATGGCGCGAACACTTTTTGGTGGGTCCGTGTAAAACCGTTTCGGTATTACGGTACCTATTCAAAAATGGGTTAAGACTGTTGGTAATTAACAGTCATACCATTTCGGAATTAAGGAAAGATTGTTATAACTCAATAGTCATGACCCCTGAGATACGGCTCTTCATTTCCTATAAATAAAGGCACCCTATTTCGAAATTGCACATAATTAAGATTAACCCAGTTCCGAATTTTCCAACCCTTTCAATTACTCTCTTACAATTTTCAGGAGATATAAATTATCTTATTATGTTTTGTGCACATAAACATAATAAGAACTTGATTGACTGTTCTTCGCTGCTGCATCCAAAGGTTGTATTCAAATATACAAGTTGCAGACAGTGCAAGTTGCTAAATTTTATCTTGACTACGGATTTGCAGATTCCCGTTTGTATGACGAAGTTATTCGTGTTAGGAAAATATTGTATTTGGAAAAGTGATATCACGCCTTGAAGTTTTCCAGAATCTATTCAGAAGTTACATTATTGTATTGAAATTTACATTACTATGATATATAAAGAGTTCCATTTTTGTATTTGCATACATATTATCTAACAATATAAATACAGTATTACCATAAATGACAGACTCTTCCAAATCACTTTGATAAATAACTGAAGGATTTGTCAAATTGGATCCTTTTGGTAATTTTTTGCGTTGGCTGAAAAAGGTTCACTTTATTCTAACAACATTAAAGATTGTGTACATCGTGTCACAATCGAAACTAAATGAAGAAGAAGATGAAACCGTGGAACAGACGAGGCAACGCACAAAATGGAAGACAGATGATTACCTGTGTCGTGGTCACAATCTCACTGCACTTGCTGATAATTTGTTCAACTTGTACTAAAATGTTGAGACTGAGAAAACTTTATGGGACACATTGGAGACCAAATATCATACAGAAGACGCTACAAGTAAGAAGTTCCTTATCGGTCAGTTTTTAGAACAATTTCATGACATCCAACCCATCTTAAATCATTGCAAGCTTAAAAATATAAATATGTATGATAATGTAATTATTTCTGCCATAATTCAAAAGCTTCCTCCTTCATGGAAAGATTATAAGAAAGAACTCAAACACAAAAAGGAAGATCTTTCACTGGAAGAATTAGAGACTCATTTAAGAATCGAACAAGAGGCAGACTCTTCCAAATCACTTCGACAAATAACTGAAGGATTTGTCAAATTGGATCGTTTTGATGGGGGTAATTTTCTGCGTTGGCAGAAAAAGGTTCACTTTCTTCTAACAATATTGAAGATCGTGTACGTCTTGTCACAACCAAAAAAAAAATGAAGAAGAAGATGAAACCGTGGAAAAGACGAGGCAACACACAAAATGGGAGACCGATGATTACCTCTGTCGTGGTCACATTCTCAGTGCACTTTCTAATAATTTGTTCGACTTGTACCAAAATATTGGGACTGCAAAAACTTTATGGGACACATTGGAGACCACATATCTTACGAAAGACGTTACAAGTAAGAAGTTTCTTATCGGTCAGTTTTTAAGCTTTAAAATGCATGATAATTGGCATGTGCTATAACAATTCCATGACATCCAACCCATCTTAAATCATTGCATGCTTAAAATTTTAAATATGGATGATAATGTAATTGTTTCTGCCATAATTGAAAAACTTCCTCCTTCAGGGAAAGATTATAAGAAATAACTCAAACACAAAAAGGAAGATCTTTCACTTGAAGAATTAGAGACTCGTTTAAGAATTGAACAAGAGTCTCGAATTCTAAATGGTAAAGAGGAACAGGAAAATTCTTTTTTTAAGGTCCATGTGGTGGTGGAAGGAAGGGAGAAAAAATATGGCAATCATGAAAAAAAACAAGCGGAATAATTTTTCAAATAATTCTAAAGAAAATAAAAAGAAGAAGGGATATTGTTTTCGTTGCAACAAACCAGGTCACTTCAATAAGGATTGTCATGAGTTCAAGAAACTAAAGAAAAAAGGAGGAACATCAGACACAAAGTAAAAATTTCCTGCTACGATATTCGAGGCTAATATGTTTGGAGAAGATAACTCTTGGTGGATTGATTCTAGTGCCACAAGGCATGTTTGTAAGGACAAGAGCTTATTTTCTACCTTTGAAACTGTGGAAGGAGATGTTATCTATATGGGAAATTCTTCTACTGATGCGGTTAAAGGTAAGGGGACAGTGGATCTCGAATTCACTTTCGAAAAAATCTTTAGTCTCAGCAATGTCTTTTCATGTTCCTGATGTTAGGAAAAATTTAGTTTCTGGAAGTCTTCTTAACAAATTTGGCTTTAAGCTTGTATTTGAGTCAGAAAATTTTATTCTGACTAAGAGTGGTACCTTTGTAGGTAAAGTCTATTTGTATGAGGGCATGCTTAAGCTCAATATCAATGAAAAAGATTCTTCTGCTTATATCGTTGATTGTCTTTCATTATGGCATTGTCGTTTAGCACATGTTAATACAAAGAAAATGCATTTCATGGTTAATTTAAATTTAATTCCTAATTATGAGAATGATATGAATGAAAAGTGTAAATATGCATGCAAACAAAAATAATAAGATTACCTTTTCCAAAATTGAAAAAAACTACATCTTTGTTGCAATTAGTATATAGTGATGTTTGTGATTTGCATGGAATACCTACTAGAGGCAGTAGTAAATATTTTGCTACATTTATCGATAACTTTTCAAAATATTATTACGTATATCTTTTAAACTCCAAGGATGAAGTGCTTAATAGATTTAATACATATAAAAATGAAGTTGAAAATCAACATGAGACTAAAATCAAATGTCTTAGATCTGATAGAGGTGGTGAATATCACTTTTCTCAATTTTGTGAAGATATGGGTATTGTATATGAAGTTATTGCACCTTATACACCATAAAAATTGGAATAGCAGAAAGAAAAAATAGGAAACTAACTAAAATGGTTAACGCTATGCTTTCTTATTCTGGTTTAAGTAAAGGGTTTTGGGGAGAAGCACTTTTAATTGCATGTCATATTCTGAATAGGATATTTGTTAAAGATAATAAGAAAACTCCTTATGAATTATGAAAGAATAGAAAACTTAATTTAGGTTATCTTAAAGTTTGGGGTTGTAGAGCTATTGTAAGACTACCTGAAACTAAAAAAAAGAAATTAGGAAGCAAAGGCGTTGAGTGTATTTTCATAGGTTATGCATAACATAGTAAAGCCTATAGAGTTTTGGTTAGTGAACCTACTGATTATGTTGAGGTAAATACTATAATTGAATCTAGAGATGCATTTTTTTATGAACAAAGGTTTTCTTCTATTCGTAAAATAAATAATGAAAAAGAAGTAAACATTCCTTCGTAATTACCTAATACTCCACCAGTAGAACAAGAAGAGATTAGAAAAGGTAAAAGACCTAGAAAAGAAAAAAGCTTTGGTCCCGACTTTGTAGTCTATCTTGTTGAAGGAACTAGAGACACACCTTGTAATCAATTTGCTTTGACTCTTAGTGTTGAAACAGACCCACAAACTTATAGTGAGGCAATTAAGTCTGTAGATTCAGCATTTTGGAAAGAAGCTATAAATGGTGAAATGGATTCAATCATGGGAAATAAAACTTGGAAGTTAGTAGATTTATCTCAAGGATCTAAACCTATCAAGTGTAGATGGATTTTTAAAAAGAAAATGAAAATAAATGGAACAATTGATAAATTCAAGGTTAGATTGGTTGCTAAAGGTTTTACACAAAAAGAAGGAATGGATTATTTTGATACCTATGCACCAGTTGCTAGAACATCTACTATTAGAATTTTAATTGCATTAGCATCTCTATAAAAATTTTAAAATTCATCAAATGGATGTGAAAACTGCCTTTTTAAATGGTGACAGAGAAGAAGAAATTTACATGGAACAGCTTGAAAGGTTTGTTATGCCTGGACAATAACATAAAGTATGTAAAGTAATTAAGTCCTTATATGGCCTAAAATAAGCACCTAAACAATGGCATGAAAACTTTGATAAAGTCATTATTTCTTATGGTTTTAAAATTCATGAATATGATAAGCATGTTTATAGTAAATTTGCTAATGGTAAAGCTGTGATCATTTGTTTATATGTAGATGGCATATTAATTCTTGGTACTGATTTAGAAAGCATTAATAATACAAAGAGTTTTCTGTCTTCTAAATTTGATATGAAAGATATGGGTGTAGCTGATGTCATATTAGGAATGAGAATAATAAGGAAATATAAACGTACAATTCTCACTCAATCTCATTATGTTGAGAAAATTTGAAAAAAAATTAATCGGTTTGATTGTACACCTATTAGTTGACCTTTTGAACCACAACTAAAGATGATCCCTAATACTGGTAGAGCTATTCACAATTGGAATATGCACGAGTAATTGGTAGTTTAATGTATGCCATGACATGTACTCAACCTGATATCGCATATGATGTTGGTAAATTAAGTAGATATACTAGTAATCCTAGTTTATTACATTGGCACGTTGTCAATAGAATATTAAAATATTTAAAAGGAGCTACGGACTATGGTATATACTATAGTGGATATCCTTCAGTTTTAGATGGGTTTTCTGATGCCAGTTGGATAACTGAGTGGGAGGATCATTCCTCAAGTAGTGGATGGATTTTCACTCTTAGTGGAGGAGTTGTTTCTTGGGGATCAAAGAAACAAACATGTATAGCTGATTCTATTATGGCAGCTGAGTTTGTAGCACTAACTGCAACTAGTAAAAAGGCAGAATGGTTAAGGAATTTATTGATTGAAATTCTAATTTGGCCAAAACCAATGCCTTTAATATCTATACATTATGATAGTGAGTTTACACTTTCCAGAGCTTATAATAAAGTGTACAATGGAAAATCTAGAAATATTGGCCTAAGACATAGTTATGTCAGACAAATGATTACAGATAGTGTAATCATAGTGGATTATGTAAAATCAAGTCAAAATTTAGCTGATCCTTTTACAAAAGGTCTTGCAAGAGGACTGGTGTCTAAGACATCATTAGGAATGGGACTAAAGCCCATTAACAATAATCACTCTTGATGGAAACTCAACTTAAAACTTGATTTATCCAAGTCTCAGGTTCAATGATTAAAGTACATCATATGACGTGCTTGTAAGAACTACAAATTAAACATCCTAATGATAAGTGCTTAGTACATGTAATGAATAAACGAATGAGGATGCATTTGATCTTAATAGACTTATGGTGTTTTAAGTTACATGGACACCTGTGATAGTTTACCTATATGAGTGTGGAAGTGGTGCCGCTTCCTATGAGAACTGGGCTTAACTCTAAAGCACTCATGAAATCAAGGTACAAACACAAGGCCTAATACACGTGTCGGCTTATATGGATAATGAGTGACTAAAAGATTTGTGTGTGTAGACAAATCTAGCTGATCAATATGGATTGATAGTTTAAAGACAAGTCTACTATACTTTCATGGTTAGCCTTGACGAATCTTTACAGGGTATTGGTTCAAGTCGTGAGACACCAGTACTTATAAACAGTCTTACAGACAATCAAAGATTTATAAAAGTTATTTTGAAAATGGTGGAGGAATGTTGGAGAATTTTTAAAATAAGTGAGTAAGAGCTTAAAAGCTTGTCCCACATTGACAGTGTGTGGATAAAAGTGGGAATATAACCCAATATAAAAGGGAGAGTGTCCTACATTGGAAAATAAGTAAAGCTAAGTGATACCCACTAAGCAATAAAAGGAATGGGGGAACCTTTGAGTCCCTCATTGGAAAAATATTAAGAAAGTGTGCACTTAATAAGTAGAAATGGAAGATGAAGAGTTACTTCATCTAGCATTTAAGAGGCTATTCAATAGATCTCTAATACGGTGTGAAGCACCGTAAGCACATGCACGCTCACGTCCGCGCGCGTGCGGGGTAGTGGGCTGTAGAGGCGCTAGTGGCGCACTTTGCACTTCGTGACTGCTGGTAATTAACAGTCATACCATTTTGGAATTAAGTAAATATTGTTAAAACTTAACAGTCATGACCCCTGAGATATATCCTTTCATTTTCTATAAATAAAGGCACCCTATTTCGAAATTTCACATAATTAAGATTAATCCAGTTTCGAATTTTCCAACCCTTGCAATTAATCTCTTACAATTTTTAGGAGATATAAATTATCTTATTCTATTTTGTGCACCTAAATAGAATAAGAATTTGATTGATTGTTCTTCCCTGTTGCATCCAAAGGCCATCTTCAAATATACAAGTTGCATACAGTGCAAGTTGCTTCATTGTATCTTAAGTATGGATTTACGAATTTTCGTTTGTATACCGAAGTTATTTGTGTGGAGCAAATATTGTATTTAGGAAAGTGATATCATGCCTTGAAGTTTTCCAGAATCTATTCAGAAGTTACATTATTGTATTGAAGTTTACATTACTGTGACATATACAGAGTTCCATTTCTGTATTTGCATACATACTATCCAACAATCTAAATACCGTATTACCAGAAATGGCGGACTCTTCCAAATCACTTCGATAAATAATTGAAGGATTTATCAAATTGGATCATTTTGATGGTGGTAATTTTCTGCGTTGGAAGAAAAAGGTTCACTTTCTTCAAACAACATTAAAGATTGTGTACGTCGTGTCACAACCGAAACCAAATGAATAAAAAGATGAAACCATGGAATAGACTAGGCAATGGATAAAATGGGAGACCGATGATTACCTGTGTCGTGGTCACACTCTCAATGCACTTGCTGATAATTTGTTCGACTTGTACCAAAATATTGGGATTGTGAAAACTTTATGGGACACACTGGAGACTAAATATCTTACAAAAGACGCTACAAGTAAGAAGTTCCTTATCGATCAGTTTTTAATCTTTAAAATGCATGATAATAGGCCTGTGCTAGAACAATTTCATGACATCTAACGCATCTTAAATCATTGCAAGCTTAAAATTTAAAATATGAATGATAATGAAATTGTTTCTGCCATAATTGAAAAACTTCCTCCTTCATGGAAAGATTATGAGAAAGAACTCAAACACAAAAGGAAGATCTTTCACTTGAAGAATTAGAGACTCATTTAAGAATTGAACAAGAGTCTCGAATTCTAGATGGTAAAGAGGAACATGAAAATTTCGTTTCTAAGGTCTATGTGGTGGAGGAGGGAAAGTAGAAAAATATGGCAATCATGGAAAAAATAACAAGCGAAAGAATTTTTCAAATAATTCTAAAGCAAACAAAAAGAAGAAAGGAAATTGTGTTCGTTGCAACAAACCAGGTCACTTCAATAAGGATTGTCACGAGTTCAAGAAACTAAAGGAAAAAGGAGGAACATCAGACACAAAGTAAAAAATTTCCTGCTAAGATATCCTAGGCTAATATGCTTGGAGAAGATAACTCTTGGTGGATTGATTCTAGTGCCACAAGGCATGTTTGTAAGGACAAGAGCTTGTTTTCTACCTATGAAACTGCAGAAGGAGATGTTATATATATGGAAAATTCTTCTACTGCTGCGGTTAAAGGTAAAGGGACAGTAGATCTTGAATTCACTTCCGAAAAAATCTTTAGTCTCAGCAATGTCTTTCATGTTCCCGATGTTAGGAAAAAATTAGTTTCTGGAAGTCTTCTTAACAAATTTGGCTTTAAGCTTGTATTTGAGTTAGAAAAATTTATTCTGACTAAGAGTGGTACCTTTGTAGGTAAAGTCTATTTGCATGAGGGCATGCTTAAGCTCAATATCAATGAAAAAGATTCTTCTGCTTATATCGTTGATTGTCTTTCATTATGGCATAGTCGTTTAGGACATGTTAATACAAAGAAAATGCATTTCATGGTTAATTTAAATTTAATTCCTAATTATGAGAATGATATGAATGAAAAGTGTAAATATGCATGCAAACAAAAATAACAAGATTACTTTTTCCAAAAATGGAAAAAACTACATCTTTATTGTAATTAGTACTATTGATACCAAAATTAGTCCGCTGACGTGGATCAATTATGTGGAGACACGTGTCACTCTACATAGCACCTATAAACATTTTTGAACAACACCCTGACTTCGAGGAACTCAACCTCCCCCGCCAACTATGACGTTCCGAGCAACAAGTATACTCCGAGCAACTCGTACATACCGAGTTACTTAGGTGGTCCGAGCTGCACCTCGATCAGAGCATTTATTACCAGACAATTAAGAGGATTAAATGCGCATTAAAGGCTGATTATTATCATACAGATGTATACGCCTATTGGACAGCTATGTATTACCCTTTCACATGTACAGCCTCAGGGCTATAAATACATTGTATCATCCTCATTGTAAGGGGACTCGAAATTTCTTGGTAAAACCTATAATCGAGAATTCCCAAATAGTCAATAATAGCACAAACAGTGGATGTAGGCCATTCATTCAAGGCTGAACCACTTTAAAAATTTCTTGTCTTATTTATTTTTATCTGTGATTAAGTAATTAGAGATAATCTAATTTTTTACATCAACAGATTGACGTCGTCTGTGGGAAACGACTTAAATTCTCGTTTTTCACCAAAATAATTTATCACCAATGGCTGATAATCCTGAATCCTGTAATCGAAATGATAGAAACCCCCCGAATCCGTTCGCTCCTCCAAATGTCCAAGATCTAGCTGGAATTATGGCCAATTTGGCTCAAGGCCAGACGGCTATGCAAGAGACTATGCGACAACTCATGCAAACTATCCAAAGTGGAGCACCGACCTATTCAGGACAACGAAGTGCTCAAAGAAATACCCGTTTAGTTTCTTCGCGTATTAGGCAAAGCGATTCATATCGCACTGAGAAATATGATGATTTTTCTTATCAATCGGGTCGAACTTCGTCAGTACGAGCCACAGATACTGAACAACACATCACTCTCTTTTTAGAAAGGACTAGTGCATTGGAAAGATTAAGTATGATCTCTCCTTTTGATCGATTGGGTCCTAGGAAGAATAAAAGTCCTCCTAAGGCTGATCTAAGAGAGGGTTCTGCCCAATCACAACCAGTGGCTCGACATGATAGATCCCAAGAAGCGACTTCAACACGATCAATTGCTCGAACCAATAGGCCCGAGGAGGGAAAGGATGCATGGAAATGCTCTATTCAAAGGTTGGAGGATAGAATAGGGGAAATGGTTAAGTCTAAGAATCCTCTACAAAGAACTTTTGTCCAAGGGACGCCTTTTATACAGGCAATTGTGGATTTTCCCACACCATCGAAGTTCAAAGCACCTGTTGTGACCCCTAAATATGATGGAAAAACTGACCCTGTCCTTCATATAGAACAATACCAAGCTGCTACCGACATCTATGCCGTGCCAGACGAGATGATATGCAGGGCATTTTTGGGAACTCTTACCGGATCTTCACAAATATGGTACAATAATCTTCCTCGGGGGAAGATTTCGACTATCTTTCAACTGACCGAGCTCTTCATTGGAAATTTCTATTTTGGAGCAAAACCAGTTAAGGGGGTGGCACATTTGTTAAGTGTTAGACAAAAAACAGGTGAGAGCACTAGGGATTACATAACTCGTTCCAATAACGAGAAGATCGAAGTTATTGATTACGAGGAAAAAACAGCAATTACTGCTTTGATGAGTGGACTGTTGCCCAATAAATTGTACTATACTTTGGCCAAAGATCCACCCAGAACAATGTCAGAACTAATGGCAAAAGCGGCCAAGATCATGAATGACGAGGAGGCTATGGTTGCGAAGAACAACATGGACACCAAAGAGACCAAGGTGGAGGTTGATAAGGCTAAAAAGAAAGAACATAAGAATAATGGTGGTGACAAGCAATCAAAGACAAAACCATCATGGGAAATATAAAAGAAATTTGAAAATTATACTCCTTTGAAAGTAGACATAAACCATGTCCTCGAAGAGATCAAGAACAACGAGGAACTAAACTGGCCTGAGAAAATGAAGTCAGATCCTGACAAGAGGAATAAGGCCAAATATTGCGATTCCATAAAGACCATGGTCACACAGCCAAAAATTGCAAAGCTCTCCAGAATGAAATCGAAGCACTCATCAGACGAGGAAAGCTGACCAAGTATGTTGATCGAAGAAATGAAAGAAAAAGCAACGACCGAGCAAGACAGAGGTCTAGATCTCCTCGTCGATCAGAAGAAAACAAGAAAAGAGATCATGAAGATGATCCAGAAGACGACCCTGATCTCCCCAAGAGACCAAGACAGCCAGAACGTAAGGTATTTTCAATTCATTTTGGATCATTTGATTGTAACGTTATTACAGGTGGAGATGCAGGAGGTGGGGACCTTACTGCGAAAAGGAAAGCTTACCTCAATGAATCTCAAGCCTGTTCATACATTCAGCGAATAAATCTAGCTGAGGATGATCACCCGAGGAAGGTGAACAAAGAAAAACTGGTCATTGGTTTCTCCAAGAACGACCTCGCAGGTGTACTATATCCTCATGATATCCCACTGGTGATCAAAATGAGGATGAAGGAAGTAATAATCTCAGGAGTACTGGTGGATAACGGTAGCTCGACGGATATCAAATTCTACTCATGCTTCAATAGTTTAAATCTAAAGTTGTCTCAACTGGAACCTTATCACAGGCCCCTCCTCGGGTTTGCTGGCGAGAAGGTCTTTCCACTTGGGACGATCAAGTTGGATATGTTCATCGGTACATGGCCTGCTTGTCGAATAGAAATAGTACGTTTCTTGGTGATGGATAAGAATATCCAGTCAGGTTATAATATAATCATGGGAAGGGTAGGTTTGAAGAAGTTCGAAGCAGTACCATCTACTGTGTATCAATGTCTGAAGTTTCCAACCAATTTTGGAGTAGGAGTTGTAAAGGGTGGCCAAAACGTTACTCGGGAATGTTATTACTCATCTGCCGAGCAAGAAGAACTGGAGGAATCTAGGAAAAAGACTACGACCTACCAAGTGGATGAAGGTGCAGAGATTAAAATATTAGATCCTAGAGACGAATTGCAGCTCGTGAAAGGTCAGGTGGTGGAAGCTACTGAAAACATCATTTTGGACGACGAGCACCCGGAACGAACAACTCAAATAGGTTCGTCGTTAGATGCCTCACTAAAACAAGAATTGATAGTTTTCCTAAAAAGAAGAAAACAAACTTTTGCTTGGAGTCATGAGGATATGCCAGGAATAGATCCAAATTTCTTATGTCACGAACTCAATGTGAATAAGGAGATCAAGCCAGTGAAGCAGAGACGAAGAGTGTTCAGCCCAGAGAAAAACCAAGCCATACAAGAGGAGGTCGAGAAGCTCCAGAAAGCTTGCTTTATTGACGATGTTAAATATCCAGACTGGTTGGCAAATGTGGTAATGGTGAAGAAGAAAAACAACAAATGGAGGATGTGTGTAAACTTTACCGACCTTAGCAAGGCATGCCCAAAGGATCATTTTCCTTTGCCCCGAATTGATCAATTAGTGGATGCTACCTCGGGACACGAGCTGTTGAGCTTCATGGATGCCTATTCTGGTTACTACCAGATTAAAATGAAACCTGAAAACAAGGAGAGTACCTCTTTCATTACCCCTAGGGGAACTTATTGTTATAATGTATGCCTTTTGGTTTGAAAAATGCAGGTGCAACATATCAACGACTGATGAACAAGGTATTTACAGAACAAATCAGTCGCAATATGGAAGTTTATGTTGATGATATGCTGACGAAGAGCAAGAGAGTTGCTGACCATCTAATTGACTTAAGCCAGACCTTTGATCAACTGGATAAATATAAAATGAAGCTGAATCCCACCAAGTGCATATTCGGAGTACGAGAAGGCATGTTCCTCGAGTATATTGTCAACCAATGAGGAATCGAAGCAAACCCAGAGAAGATCAAGGCTCTATTGGGACTACGATCTCCAACGACGAAGAAGGAAGTACAAAGTCTCACTGGGCGAGTTGTAGCACTTAATAGATTTGTATCACGAGCAACAGATAGATGTCTCCCATTATTCAAAACACTTCGAAGAACATTTGAATGGAATGACGAATGCGAGAAGGATTTTCAAGAATTGAAGAAATATCTGGGAGCACCTCCACTGTTATTCAGGCCAGTGATGGGGGAAAGATTGTACTTATATTTGGCAGTGTCGGAGAATGAAGTTAGCTCGGTATTGATAAGAATGGAGAGTGGAGTACAAAAACCAATCTATTACACTAGTAAAGCCTTCCGAGGAGCAGAGATCAGATATTTAAAACTGGAAAAATTGGCACCAGCATTGATCAAGGAAAGTAGGAGAATGAGGCCGTACTTCCAAGCTCTTACCATAGTTGTGTATACTGATATGCCATTGAGGCAAGCTCTTCATAAACTAGAAAAATCAGGGAGATTGATGTACTGGGCGGTAGAACTTCGTGAATATGACATAGTTTATGAGCCTAGATCGTCACTAAAAGGGCAAGCAGTAGCAAATTTTATAACAGAGTTCACCTATCCTGATACCTCCGAGGAGAAAAAGCTAGATACCAACCAACCTATGGATGTTACACGATCATCGAATTTAAACCCCGATCAACTTACGTTAGTCGACGAACAAAAGAAGTTGGTCGACGAGCAAGAGAAGTTGGTCGGCAAGCAAGAGAAGATGGTCGACGAGCAGCAAGAAGTGCTAGAGGAGGATAAAAGGAAGTAGTAAATATTTCATCGAGGAACTTTGTCCGATCAAAAATTTAAAGACGAGGTACCTATATGTGGATGGCTCATCTTGCATTACAGGCTGTGGGGCAGGGATTATTTTAAACAGCCCGGATGAGGTCGATGTGGAGTATGCTCTGCGCTTCCAATTCAAGGATTTTAATAATGAGGCTGAATATGAAGCTATGATTGCAGGTCTTAATTTGGCAAAAACCATAGGGGCAGAGCAAGTTATTGTATTCAGTGACTCGTAGTCGATCGTAAATCAAATACTGGGAGTATATGCAGCCAAAGGAGAATTAATGATTAGGTATTATGCAAAAGCGATGGAGATTTTATCAAGTCTGATGGCAGTGCCGATAATTAGAATACCAAGATTGGAAAATGCCAGAACAGATGCCTTAGCTCGTTTAGCATCAGCCACACGCACCGAGCTACGAAGAACAATCACAATTGAAGTCTTGGCTAGTCGGAGCATAAATGAAGATCTGATGATGAACTTTATTACCCTTGATTTAGGACCATCTTTGATGGATCCTATCAGGGCATATATTAAAGAAGGGTATTTGCCAATTGATAAACTCCCAGCCAAGAAACTAAATTTTAAAGCTGCTCGTTATGTATTGACCAATGGTGTTCTTTATAGACGAGGAATTATAGCTGGCTTGCAGAGATGTGTACATCCCGCCGAGGTGAAAGACTTGATCGAAGAAGTCCATGAAGGGACTTGTGGAGCCCATGTAGCAGGTCGGACACTTTTACAAAGGATAATGACACAGGGATACTATTGGCCTACAATGAGGGCTGATTGCATAGCATATGCTAAAAAATACGACAAATGTCAACGCTTCTCCACTATTCGAAGAACTCCCCAAGCATTGTTGACACCCATTACTTCCCCTTGGCCATTTGCCATGTAGGGAATTGACTTGGTCGGGCCACTTCCAATGACTATAGAAAGATTTAAATATCTCATCGTCGCATTGGATTACTTTACTAAGTGGGTGGAATCCGAGCCTCTTGTTGACATGACGTACGAAAAGGTGTACCAATTTATTTGGAAGAATATCATTTGTAGATATGGTCTTCCCCATGCATTCATCACCGACCATGGAACACAATTTGACAACGAGGAGTTCGCTGCATATTGTCATCAGTCGAATATATTAAAAACCCATTCTGTACCAGGCCATCCCCAGAGCAATGGGCAAACTGAAGTGACGAACAGAATGCTGTTGAATGGCTTGAAGAAAAGATTAAATGATGCAAGGGAAAATTGGATCAATGAGCTGCATCCTGTACTATGCTCTTATCGTACTACTCCACGAGCAGCCACAGGAGAATCTCCATATATGCTGGCATTTGGAAGTGAAGCTGTTATACCTGCCGAGCTGGGTCTCCCCACACACAGAGTGCTGAATTTCAACTCTCCTATCAGTGACTTGATGAGAAGATTAGATTTGGATATGCTCGAGGAAGTTAGAGAAGAAGCAGCAATCAGAAACGCTGCATACCATCAACGGACAACTCTGTTCTACAACAAGAGAGTAAAGAAATGCGACCTAAAAGAAGGAGACTGTGTGGTAAAGAAAGTAATTCAAAAGTACAACAAACTGGAAGCTAACTGGCATGGGCCCTACAGAGTAACAGAGGTTGTTCGACCAGGTACGTATAGAATCGAAACCTTAGAAGGAGAGGAGTTTAAGAATGCATGGAACGTAGAGCATCTGCGCGAATATTATCAGTAATTTAATCTCTATGTAATGCAGTTTTCTCCGATATGAATAAAGTTTTGGATATTTCGCCCAATTCTCTCCTTTTGTTGAAATTTTTTCGGAGTATTAGTGCTACACACTACGCATCAAACCCAGAAATACCAACTACGGTTGGTTGGGAAGAAAAGCCACCAACTATAGTTGGTCGGGAATAAAAAATTTCCTAAAAATACCAACTACGGTTGGTTGGGAAGAAAATCCACCATCTATAGTTGGTCGGGAATAAAAAATTTCCCAGAAATACTAACTACGGTTGGTTGGGAAGAAAATCCACCAACTATAGTTGGTCGAAAATAAAAAATTTCCCAGAAATACCAACTACGGTTGGTTGGGAAGAAAATCCACCAACTATAGTTGGTCGGGAATAAAAAATTTCCCAGAAATACCAACTACGGTTAGTTGGGAAGAAAATCCACCAATTATAGTTGGTTGGGAATAAAAAAATTCCCAGAAATACCAACTACGATTGGTTGGGAAGAAAATCCACCAACTATAGTTGGTCGGGAAGAAAATCCACCAACTATAGTTGGTCGGGAATAAAAAATTTCCCAGAAATACCAACTACGGTTAGTTGGGAAGAAAATCTTCCAGCTAAGGTTGGTCGAGAAGGAAAATCTGCCAACTAAGGTTGGTCGGGAACAAAAACCACCAACTCCGGTTGGTCGGAAATAATTGGTTAAATAAATGAAAGTCGTTTCAGGGCTTAAAATTAAAAAGATAGTTCTTGAAACTTATGGAATTTTAAACTACCACCATAGTTGGTCGAGAAATAAAATATCACCAACTCTGCTTGGTCGTCAGATAAATTCAGACAGTCGATAATAAATTTTCACCAACTCTAGTTGATCGACAATTTAAAATAGCACAAAATATCTTTATCTTTTCAACAGATATACATGCACATTCATTAGAAAATGTCTTACAAAATATTTCCAAAGACAATGACAAATTGCAAAGAAAACTAGAAGTTTTTCATTAAATCCAAAACAAAATACATTGAGAATGAAATACATAAAAAATTATTACATCAAGAATCCTATTCTATTGGTTTCTTCCCCTCTGCCTTTGAAATAGGTTCTTCACCAGTGGGAGGATCGTCTAAGGCATAGGGGGAATTGATGAAATTTATATCTTTAAGCATCCTGATATTCATTACTGAGGGACGATCAAGTAGGTGTTCAGGGCGAGATATCTTGAAATTGGAATGAAGACTGTAGTCACCGAGATACTTTGAAATCAGACATTGAGGAATGGCCCGAGCAGGAATCCTGCTCATATCTAGTTTGAAAGGTGGCACCGGCAACTCGAGTAACCCAGGGTCATAGTAATCCCACAAATAGTGACCCTGTTCCAACTGTAACACGCCCAAGGCATTCAACCATCCTTGCTTGTAACCCACATTATTTGCATTTTGGATCCGATCATCTAGATGGTAGAGGGCTTCATTACAACCAGCCATCCAGAACTTTCTGGGATGCTTTTGGAATTTATAGGTTAACCTCTCCAGTTGCTCGTGGAGGTTCTTCGTTAAAAGTTCTTTACTCTCCAAGGAAGACTTTTGTGCAGAGAGCTGCTCGTCCAGATTCAGAATCTTCTTGGACATCTCAGCTAATGCTTGATTCTTCGCCATTAACTGTAAGGCCTGATTCTCCAAAGCTGATTGAGTTCTTTGTTCTTCAATAATAAGTCGAGCAGGCCTTGCTCATCCCTGAGAAGCTCTTGCTCATCCGCGAGCAGAAGTAGAGGCTCCAGTTCTCTTCAAGGTTTCCAATTCGTCTCTCAGATTGGCATTTTCGACCTCCAAGAAAGATAAACCCTCATCGTTGATAGGGACCAAGGCTCCCGAGGTAGAGGTTGCAGATTTCAGCTAAGATATCTCTCCTCGCAGGTTATTATTTTCCTTCTCCAGCAACTTAGCTATCTGCCTGTGCTCTTCGACCTCGGTCTTCAAAGTTCTTTCCTTTATATCATAAGCAGCAAATAATCTATCATATCCTTTATCAGCACTTAGTTGCTGATACTTCTTCTCATATCCCTGGTGCAAGAGGGTTGTAGATTCCTTGTATTATTGTTGAATCTCCTCGAGAGTGCCCTGGAGGTCTTCAATTATCTCATAATATGCTACACTATTAGCCACTGCCCCGTCAAGCAGACACTTTAAATACTGGTAGGCTTCAACTGCTCGCTCTGAAGCATCTGGACCGAGGATATCAACAATTTGAGCTTCAGTCATATCTGTATGACCAGTTTTGAAGTATTCATTGCATTGTCTCAGCAATTTTGTATCACGAGCTGATAACAATTCCATCCTGGACATAAACTAGTAAAAGGAAGAGATAGCAAGAATCAATAAGAGTGTAAACAGAGCAGGAAGAAGAGAATTAACAGTATGAACAATCAAAATTTCAAATTTTATTGCATCATAAAAGAGAAGTACATAGTTCAGAGTTACATTTGACAAAAATAAACAGAGAGAAAAGTTCGAACAACTCTACACCTTCTCCTTGTTTCCCAAAACTTTCTCGGGAAGATGGGACGAGGAGGTAGGTTGCTCGGATGACATATAAGGTTGTTCGGTGGGTACTGGAAGCTGCTCGGCTGAAATGGTGGTTAATTGAAGCTGCTCGGTAGGAGTAATAGTTGGTTGGGGCTGTTCATACTGAAGTTCAACAGTAGGGACCTGATCCCCAACCACCATAGAAGATTCCTCGGAGGCAGCTTCGTCCTCTTCTTCTTCCCTGGGAGAAGGAGGGAGGCCAAGAATGTGTCGCTGAAATAAGTCTGAATTCTTATCGACGTTCATCTCTTTCAAAACAGCAACCCAACCATCCCTGAAGAATTTGAGGCTGCCATACTCCATTTGTGAGATCATGGCAGCCAAACCCTTATTCCAACCTTTGTCCCAGCTAGCACTGAAAGACTTTTTCACAGCCAGTTTCCTTTTCACCTTCTCCGAGGAAAGCTTCTCAGATAGAAGTTCCTCGGCAGCTTTCAATTTCCTTTTTACCTCTTCCTTCCAATGACCAGCGTCATGAAGTCTACTTAGCTCTTCCTCAGCAGATTTGAGCTTGTTTTCAAACTTTCCAGAATATTGGAGCTTCCCCTCGAGTTCTTTGTTCTTCTTCTCCAAGTCTTTTATTTTCTTCTCCAACCCCTTAGAGACTTCAACAGCCTGATCCCTTTCCTGCTCGGTGGAATTAAGCTTCTTCTCCCAAGCAACTTTATCATCGACATACTTCTGACGAGAATCCTTTAAAGACTGCATCAGACCTACAAAAGCCTCCTCTACACCACCCGAGGAGATGGACGACTTGATGTCTTCGTCCTTCTTCAGAATAATATTAAAGCAAGTTACCAACTGGAAAAAGAAAATAACTGTAAGTCAGTGCAAGGAAATAACATTGAAAAATGAAAGTTTAGATTAGCAATACTTACTGAGGTAATGTGTTGAGCTTCCAAGGTGGTAACCCTATCCCGAGAAAGATTTTCTTCAATACCTTGGATCTCGGGGATGATCCAAGACTTCACCGAGCTCATGGAAGAACTCGGAGCAACGAAAGTGGGAACATCACTTCCAGTAGTTGGAGGCTGAGAGATGGATTCAGCCAAATTGACCGAGGAGCTATTCTTCAACTTCCTCGTGGGAGCAGGAACATTCTCGACCAAGGATGTCGTCTTGGTCGGTGATATAACTATAACCTCGCTTGGAGGGGAAACAGCCGCAATCTTGCCTGGAGCCACAAGGGGCTTCTCGGCAACCTTCTTAGCAGCAGCGGGAGGAGGTGCATCAAGTTGTCTTGTCCCTTCTTCCGGGACATCCTGCTTTCTTTTCTTTGCCTCTCCAGCAATAGAGGCAGATTTCTCAAAGAGGACAGGAGCTCTTCTTCTCTTCATTCTGTCACTAAGGGGAATATGTGACTCATAAGAAGAACTTTCAGAAGCTGGTACTGTTCTATGTCACTTATCACTAGACGAGTAGTAAAAGACGAGGTGTAACTCTTGTACTGTAATAAGTATGAAGCTGATCAGATATGTTCGTCAGCAACAGTTTGATGCAAACCCCAAATAAGTTTCAGATGCTTTAAATTAACGTATGTCTCTTTTAGAGACCTTCTTTTGCTGTCAACTGCAAATAAATGAAAATTAAAATATCAGTGACACATTTTATCAAACACAGAGAAAGCATAATTTCAAAAATAAAGTAAAAACAACCTATCCCATTTCCACAGGGAGGACATCTAGGACCCTGATACACATCATTTCCAATTAGTGGAGCATGTTTCCAATTTTTCATTACTACACCATGTTTGAAGTAATCCATGTTGGCATCTGGGAGATTGACGATTAAAGCCCTATTTAAAAACCTAATTTTCAAATAAAAAGTACTGTCACTGACAGCCCATCTATAATAAAACATAATTTCTGGAATTCCTATATGAGTTCTATGAATCTGATTTAACCTATGGACTCCATTAACTATTCTCCACGTATTGGGAGCTATTTTTGCAGGAACCACGTCAAAATATTGACAGAATTCCAGACACAAGGGGTTTGGGGGAAAAGAAAAGCAACATTCAGCTACAAAGAGACTGGGGAACCAATGTCCCTCAGCCAAACGAAAATAATCTGAAGGTTCAGAAAGTTCTTCCAAAATGACACATGAAGGAATAGAGAAATAAAAACGAAATTTATCAAGCGACTCAATAAGGTAAACCATGATGAGTAAAGAAAATAAAAAAGAAGGAAGGAGATCTTACAGAAAAAGGATGGATCAGTTGACAACGAACGATGGAAGGAATGAATTCACAAGATAGAGAGGAAATGGAGAACTCATGTAATGCCCCGTATTTTCATGATATTTATTTTTGGGGATTAATTGAATTAAATGTGTATTAATTGGAAATTAATCCGGATAAAAATATTAACGAGATGTGAGTTAGTATTTGATTATAATGTGTATACTTGGCAATATATGAATATTGGAAATATTGAAATTGTCGCGAGATTGAAATACGGTAATTTGGGAAACTTTGTTGCAACGCGCGTGACAGTCGCGTCAGGAAAATAATTATTTGAATTAAAAAGTGAATTTTATTTTTATCACCCGTATGGTCATTTTGAGTGCGCCAACGCGTCCGGAAGGGTCGAAATAGTCAGAAAACACTAGCCGGGGGTTAAGTTTGGGTCCCGGGGCATTATTGGGCCATACCGGTAACTTATAGGGGCATTTTGGAAATTCGGAAATCTGGGAATTAAAACCCACGAAAATAAGAGATAAAAATCTGACTCTTTCTTTATCCACTAAACCCACTACTTACACTAAGGGACTTAATGGGCCACGGGAGAAGTTAAGAAATAGTCTTAACTTGCCAAAACCCAACCACACCTCCATTGTCATCATCCTTAGAGAAACTTGTAGAGAGAGAGAGAGAGAGAGAGAGAGAAGAGAATTCTGCAGAAAGAGAGAGGGAGAACAACTTAGCCTTCAAGATTCAACATCAAATTCAAAGAAAGATTAAGGCAAGTGGTTTAATTACAATTGATTCAAAGCTATGCTTTTCCATGTTTAGGAATTATCGAATTTATCTTGGAAGATGATATAGACCCATGAATTGGAAGTTTAAAACTATGAGTTATGTTAGGGACTGCATGTAGTAACAATCTGGACGAATTATGAACTCAGAATTATGACACTTGATGATTTAAAAACGGATTTTTGAAGAAGTTTATTAATGTTCTTGAAAGAAATAGTAATCTGGAATTCTTGATGAAGATTTGATCCATACAAAGTCCTTGAATGATGAATTATTGGTTTTAGAACGTTATTAATGTTGTAGGATGGTTATATGATGATGCTATAACGTTATATTAGAGATTCATGCATTAAAAGTATGTTTTGGGTTGATTTGAAAACTGCAAAACGAAGCAGTCCGTAACCATACCTGGTGCAATCGATCGATCGACATTCATCAGTCGATCGATCGACCACCATAGATCGATCGAAGGAAAAGGTCGATCGATCGACCTTCCCAGAATGAGTAAAGTTTTTCCCTATTTAAATTTTAATGATGTTAACCCTTGATTAATATTGTTGGAGACCATATGAATACCCTTAACCTTAAGGAAGACCAGTAGGCTTGGTTATGAGATTTGGACCTTAATTAGAATTCAATTTGAGGAATTATTCTAAAACTAATGAAATTCGATAAGTGAGTAAATATTTGGGTTAATAGTGTAAATTTGAATACTTTGATGAAATGAGGGTTGGGACAGAAGTAAGGACCTTAGAATTAAAGATGCTATACGTGGGAATAATATGAACTTAATAATCTATTTTAGATAGGTTTTAAGTATAAGAAACTACGACGTGAGACGTGTCGACAGTTTAACTTTTATATTATCGGGAGACGTAAAATATACAAATTTGGAATAATGGTATAAGGATGTAGAGTATACCTTTATTAATATTGAATTATCTAAGATGTGTGATGCTTAGTATATGATTTTTATGTGTATGACATACCTACCATACTTGCTATCACGTGAGGTTTACGTTCGCTTAGGGCCTTCTAATCCTTGTGTGCCCGGATTTATTTTGGTACCTAGAGGACATAGTTCAAGGAGAACGACTTATTTGTGAGTTAATAAGCCCGCTGACTATGGAGCGTAGGTATGTACGTGACCATGGATATGTTGAATTATGTTCGCCTCCATTTATGTGTGTGGTGTTTATTCCAACAATTCCTGAGAGATTCGGAATTTGTAATCCTTACGTACGTGATGTACCGGGATGGATAGCAGAGTATGTGTGCACCGTAGCTTAGCCTCGGGGTGCTTGTATTATATATTTATGATGTGAATAATATACGGTTAAAGGAAGAAGAAATTGTTATGATTAAATTGTGGGTATAGTAAGTGTAATATTATGAAAAGATAAAAGGGGACATATATCAATAAATGGTTTTGTTAAACATTGGGGATCCGAGAATTAAAGTAGGACTCTCTATTTAATTGTTAAGGTTGGAAATTAAACGTGAACCGAGTAGAAGTGTTAGAAACTCTTTGGAATTAGATAGTTATGAGATAACACATGAATGGGTACAGGAACGTTAGGAGTGCACAGTTAGACGAGAGGTGAGTATTTCATGTGAGAGCACGTCCTAACATGTATCTTGCATTCATTGTTTTAATTATTATTAAAGCACTTGCTGTTTTTAAAATACTCTCCACATTCGGGCTCTGACCCGTTTGCTTTCAAATCTATCTTTTTGTAAAAACCATTTTTAGGTGCCCAGCCACAAGGACACCATGCTTAGGATCCTCATTCAGGTGACGAGCTGTAGCTGTTTTTGGAAGTTACAGGACATTGATTATAGACGCTTCATCTATCTTGACTCTATACTCAGTATTTATCAGTTGTAGGGCATGTCGCCCATTTCCTTTAGAGGCATTTTATTTATTTTAGTTATTCAGACTTCGGGCATGTAATTAATTCAGAATTCAGACTTGTCTTATTATTTTCAGTTGTGGGATTCTTGCGAGGAGTTTTCCTCCGGACTTATTACTATTGTTGGTTATTTCATTAATTCGTTATGGTGAATGGATTCATGTTGTTCTTCATTTATTCTTTTATTGCATGTTAATCAGACTTAACTTAAATTTTGGCAACTTACTTTTTAAATACTAGGTGGTTAGTAATCTTTAAAATGTTTTCGACAGTGATGCTAGTAACTGAACCAACTTGACATTTTGCATTGATTTAATAAAGGAGTAGCTACCCGGTATTTAATTAGTCGGGGTGTCACAACTCAAAGATACAAATTTTAAAAAGTAAAAGACGATAGGATTTTCTGCAACGCTTAAATACCTCACCTTGGGAATGGGTAAAAATAATGATTACAAAGAAAAACGTTTGCGCTACCGGCCGCTAAAAAGACAAAAAGGGCACGGAGACCAAAGCAGTTAGAAAAATTCGAAGAGTCTGATTCTATGAATACGAAAGGAAAAATAAATACAAGGAAAAAAAACTCCAAAAATTTAGGATGACCATTTAATCCCGCCATATTTCGAGAAGAATGTTCCACACTCCTCAACCTCGAACTGTGAAACTTTGGGGGCTTCTGTTGATACCAAAATTAGTCCGCTGATGTGGATCAATTATGTGGAGACACGTGTCACTCTACATAACACCTACAAACATTTTTGAACAACACCCTGACTTCGAGAAACTCAACCTCCCCGACTAACTATGACGCTCCGAGCAACAAGTATACTCCGAGCAACTAGTACATACCGAGCTACTTAGGCGGTCCGAGTTGCACCTCGATCAGAGCATTTATTACCAGACAATTAAGAGGATTAAATGCGCATTAAATGCTGATTATTATCATACAGATGTATACGCCTATTGGACAGCTATGTATTACCCTTTCACATGTACAGCCTCAGGGCTATAAATACATTGTATCATCCTCATTGTAAGGGGACTCGGAATTTCTTGGTAAAACCTGTAATCGAGAATTCCCAAATAGTCAATAATAACACAAATAGTGGACGTAGGTCATTCATTCAAGGCTGAACCACTTTAAAAATTTCTTGTCTTATTTATTTTTATCTGTGATTAAGTAATTAGAGATAATCTAATTTTTTACATCAACAAGTACATAATGATGTTTGTGATTTGCATGGAACACCTACTAAAGGCGGTAGTAAATATTTTGCTACATTTATCGATGACTTTCAAAATATTGTTACGTATATCTTTTAAACTCTAAGGATGACGTGCTTAATAGATTTAAGACATATAAAAATGAAGTTGAAAATCAAGGTGATACTAAAATTAAATGTCTTAGATCTGATAGAGGTGGTGAATATCACACTCCTCAATTTTATGAAGATATGAGTATTATACATGAAGTTACTGCACCTTATACACCACAATAAAATGGAGTAGTAGAAAGAAAAAATAGGACACTAACTGAAATGGTTAACGCTACGCTTTCTTATTCTGGTTTAAGTAAAGGGTTTTGGGGAGAAGCACTTTTAACTACATGTCATATTCTGAATAGGATACGTGTTAAAGATAATAAGAAAACTCCTTATGAATTATGGAAGAATCGAAAACCTAATTTAGGTTATCTTAAAGTCTGGGGTTGTAGAGCTATTGTAAGACTACCTGAAACTAAGAGAAAAAAATTAGGAAGCAAAGGCGTTGAGTGTATTTTCATAGGTTATGCACAACATAGTAAAGCCTGTAGATTTTTTATTAGTGAAAAGCAGCGTTCCTGGAATTGAAGAAGTACCCGGGGTCTACGCCTTTACTGTCCATGCCAGTCCTAGGAGGAAAAATCTACATGTATTTGGCAGTATTATAGTTGACCATTAGTTCTGTGTTGAGTCGACATAAAGAGGGGATCTAAAGTTATGTCTACTATACCAACAAGGCATATCGTGGATCGAAAATCTAGTACCCCAAACAGGAGAAGTTGTCTTTGGCATTGATTAAAGCCTCTCATAAAATGAAATCACATTTTCAATCATATACTATTGTTATTTATAAAGACCTTCCTCTAAGACAAGTTATTCATAAACCTGAGAAATCAGGTAGATCGATGGCTTGGGCATTAGAACTAGCAGAATATGACATTCATTATGAACCCAAAATTGTAATCAAAGGTCACATGGCAATCGATTTTTATATATGAGTTTACATACGAGGATAAAACTTTTGAGTAGACTTTCGCGAAAGAGATCTCAACAACAGGAACAATAGAGAAGACTTCTACAGAAGAGAGCTCAGATGGGCATTCTTAGGTGCGAAGTAATAATACCCCGGGGCTTTGGCATCATCCTTTAGGCCATGGACTAGCCTAAATATGTCCCTAATAAGGTCAAACCCAGTTTGGTCCTCCTAAAACATCATCAACTCAAGAATTGTCCTATTAGTATTAGGGGAAGTTGGGTAGGATCAACGACATAACCCTTAAAGATGGGTTTAATGACTAGGTGAAAGGGTAGACGGAGCCCAACTTAGAGTGCCCACGAGGGGAGGTGAACCTCTTTTGAGTTTTGATAATCATAAACTCTTTCATTATAGTCTGGCAGCCTGTTGGCAATGCTAATAGGAATGTTGTATTTTTATCTCAAAGCATCCAACTCATCCTTAAACACATCGAAGGCGTACCATCTGGCATCGGTGTTAGAAGGGTCATAGAAGTTAGTGGAACTCCCATAAGTGATTTTCTTACCAGATCACATCTCAATAGGAGTAGGGGAAGTCATAGGTATGTTAGACATGGCTCTCCTAACCGACGCTTCCAAATCAACAACATATATATCATAGATCGTGTTTGTAAAATTACCAACACTAGGTTAGTGTTCAACCTAATCAACTATTTCAGGTCCTATAAATTTAGGACATGAAATGCCACGTCTGTGGGTAAGGGGCAGAATCACCAAAGGAAACTACAATGGGAGAATACTCAGGTCGAACTACCTGAAGAGGTTTTGGGAAGCTCCTGACAACGATGCCTAGGCAAGATAAGTTTAACTCAGTCAGATAATTTAACCACCTCGGGACATAAGGCTCGTAGCTCATCAAAATAAGATGGAGTTTGGGGTATACAAAGGCTTGAGAGATATTCAGTTTCAGAAACTAAAGGGTTTGGACAAGACGAAACCATATAACGCTTAAAAAAGCTGTAAAATAGAGAAACCCTAGGCCAACCAACTCAATGGACACATATGACAAGTAAACTCTAAATCAATATTTAAATAAGCCAATAACCACTATAAACAATAACAAATTGTAATCCAGAAGGGGAAAAAATAAAGAAAAACTTGAATCGTAGCCCTAAAGGAGAAATGACGTACCTAGAACCTTAAAAGAGTTGAAGATGATCGAAAGGTCACACAATCTCCATCTAAAGATGGGGTACGTTGGAGAAACTCGTCAGAAATGGATTTCTCGATAAAAAGTCAATAAAAATGACATCTGATGGAAGGAATATCGCCTGAGAAAAAAGAAATTAATAGAAGGAGGAAGCTTCTTTCTCTAAATGCATACGCGAGTGCAAAAAGGATTTAGAAAATTTGAAATGGTTCAAATTTTGGGTTTTATACTTTTTAGATGGTGATTATTACCCCTATTGATGATGGGCATGGCATCACACCTGGAAAAGTGGACAGACGCAGCCAAACTGACACCCGTACTACCCCAGATGTGCGTAATGATTGCATCAGACTCCAAACCTCAGCATTTGATACGTGGCAAGTCGAATTCCAAGTGAAAATTTTTAAAAGTCTTTTTACTCGGTGCGCGTCGAGAAGATTGAAAGACAACCAAATTTTTTTAACACTACAACTCTCTCACTCACTGGATAACACTTCACTCACTCAATTTGTTCAGCACATACTTATAAGATGTAATACCTCAAAGAATTCGCTGCATTCCTCAATCGCGAGTAAAGTCTTGGAGGCTTTTGTTTTAACATGAATACGGTGTTACCCAGGAGCCAATAAAAAGGTCACACCTGGATTTATTTAACCTTTAAAAGAGGTCAGCTAAGTTGCCCGTCTGGTCGGCCAATGAAATTCTAATCGTCCCCGGCGTCTAAGGGTGTGCAAAAAAACCGACTGACCCAAAAACCGAACCGAACCGAACTGAAACCAACTGTTTTTTTAGCCCGGTTCGTTCTGCGGTTTAAGGATTTAAAAAACCGACCATGTCGGTTCGATTTTCGGTTTAGACCTAAAAAAACTGATTTAAACTGAACTGAACCGAACCTACATTAATATTTATATTAAAAACCCTTAAATAATTTCTATTTTCATATCCAAAAACCATTAACCGATCTTAAAAACCAACCAAAACCAAAAATTGGCCTAAAAAACCCGCCCAAAACTGAAAATCGATCAAAACCGAACCGGAACTGAACCGAAATCGATGTGAACCGAAATCGACGATTTTTTCCATCATCAGTTCGATTTTGGTCTGACTTTTTCCAAAATCGAACCGATCGGTTCGGTTTGAATTGCGGTCCAAAACTGAACCGAACCGACCCGTGCACACCCTTACCGGCGTCACATGCAGTCGTTTTAACTCAACTAGCTCACAACAGTTAACACCGATATGTAACACCGTCACAACAAGCATTCACCATCTTATAGAATGACGTTAGTAATAGTCACATCACATGCACGTGTGGGAAATATGCAAATATTTCTCCTCCATGTGCACATAAAAAATTCATGATTATACTCCCTACTTGTATGTAAAAGGTGTAGTTTCCTATCTTATAAAGGCATGACACATGTCCTACTACACTCTCTCTATTCTAATAGCCTATAAATGGCACACATTCCCTCATTGTAAGGGAATCGATATATATTTTCCCATTATTATGCTGTCCAATTCTAGAGTGAATATGAGAGCTTGAAATTATCATTCATCCATGCCTTTTTCTCATTAAAATCAATATAGTCAATACCACACCTGTGGACATAGGCACCACTTTGGGTCGAACCACATAAATACAGTTTTCATCTCTTTCTCTCATCCCTTTCAAAAATTTGCTCTAGATTAACGTATTTACGATTTGTATCTCTTTATCTGTTATAGTTTACGATTAGAGTATTCTTAAAAATGCCCTAATCCATATAGTAGTTTTTGAGATAATAATAAGTTAGTTGCTCTATACTATTAATTTCCATGTTTTCATATTATCAAGTGGTAAAATTTAAGTTTTACTATTATACAAGTTATGTTTTCTACTTTCGAGTTTAACACTTATCATTTAAAATATAAGTACAAAAGCAGACAAATATATTATAAGCTATCAACACATATAGAGAGGCATTCAAAATGATTACATAATTAAAATCTCGATTAGTCATAAAAATATAGAGGTACTATAACCAATGATTATTTTTAAATGGTTTTGCTTCGCAAACCTACACGTTCTGATGAGATAGTTTGGGTGATTTTGTAATATTTAGGTACCATGTCAACTCGGATGTTGAATATTTATGCTTGGGTGGGATATTTCTTTCTTATGTGCAAACTTAAATAAAAATGGTGAATAAAATGTAGGATGTGCAATAACAAAAGTTCCATATTAGTTTTCACCACCAAAGAAATAGAAGTTCCACAAGAGTCTAGCACTGTTACCCAATCAACTTAATGAGGAGGTTTCATATTTTCCAGTTCATAAAAATGTTAGATTATAACAAATTCTCTTTTTCTTCTCATTATTTCTTTCTTGGAACTTACGCTTTTTTAATAGCATCCGATATATATATTTTTCAGGCAAAAAGAATGTAGTTATATATTTTTATGCTTATTGTTCTTAATTTCCTCTCAATTTCATTTCTTAGTATTTTAAGGCTACTAGAAGTAGTTTTATCAGCATTTTTCAGTGAAATTATCCATTTTTAGTTATTTTATAGGACTAATATAAGTTATATTTATGAGTTTCCCTCCCTCATAATTATTTTCAAAGTAATATTAACTTCTTCCTTTTCTTTTTCATTATGCATGTTGTTTTGGAATTCTATGTTTCACGACCAGTTTAAGGGCATCTGAGATAAATCCCGATGATGATTTTTTCCAACTTATAATTGCACAAATTAGACATTATGTATAGTTGCGAGCATGATTTTTAATGTGAATTGGAGTAATATTAACTGCCAATTTTAAAAAGTATTTTAGTTGTTTAGAATCACATAAAAACTTTTTTTCGAGTATTTCATGTTTGCTTGAATTTCAATATGTCGCTATCTTTAGGTTTGATGACCCTTAACTATGTTCCATTTTACTTGATAACAAGATCTATAAAAAGCTCGCACGTCGCCCGAGGTTGAAAACTAGTATATATTAAAGTCTTAAATTTAATAAAAAATATGTGAAGGCTTTCTATTCACTTGGAAAACTAACATAATATATATTATATCTCAAAGTCTATAACCACATATCATGTTAATCAAAACAAAACTTCTAAAGATTCTACACATTCATATGCATTACCAGATTAATATGATACATCTAAACTGATATATCAATTCGTGAGTTAGAAAATAAATTTTTTTTTGGTAATTGAAGATATATATGTCATAAACAAAAATTCTCAATCAACTTTGTACGAGGAGGGCACTTCTTGAAAAAAATGAATTTTCGTATTGATATCATGTTATGAAAAATAAGGCATGAAGAGAAATGTGAGAGGCAGGCGAAAAAAAAAAACTTTTCATTCGAGTGTTATCACAATATTCAATGTGTATCACCTATAGTAGAGAATAAAAAAACAGGTCAAAAGATTTTTTTATAAATGTGAAATACAAGTGAAATAATCATTAATATTTGATAACACTTTTTTTTTATCCAAAAAGGTTAGTTATGTAATAAACCCAACTAACTCGTATGTTTTGAAGTAGGGTGAATTTTTCCCGGATAAAAGGCAATTGGCTTTTTGAAATGAATCTTGTCAGGTAACTAACGGCATCCACCACTACTATATATTGCTTCACCAAAAGACAGCTAGCACTCCTGTACTTAGTCAACTGCAACTTGACACGAAAAGTCAAAGACCACAATCAAAATACAATACGACGTCGTTAATGACAAACAAACAACGACGTTTCCTAAATTCATTTTAAAAAAAACGTAAAAAAGAATACACGAAAATGGGCACGCACAACCTATTCCATTCCCTCCAAAGTCCAAGCTGTGTTTTTTTCAGGGGAAACGCGGATTCTCACCTACATTACTATATCTTTTATCTGTTTTCGTTGGAGTTTCAGAAACCTCTGATAACTTGAAAAAAGTATTGATCGTGTTCGCTTTGGTTTATTAACCACAAAACAATAGACTCATTTTCTTTATTCTGGGGGTGGGTCTATTTGTGATATTCTTTGAATCAACTAGTTTGTTAGTACGCGAAGAGTGGATTCATGTTGGGGTTATTTAAGGTTGTTCGATTGGGTTTGGATTTGATATGTGAAAATGTCGGAGTCGTCACAACTTGGGTTAGTTCGTTGTCCTAAGTGCCAGAATCTTCTTTCTCACTATCTTGTAGTGCGTCCGCTGTTCTTCGAGGTTAATCTTCATCTCTCTTTTCTTTTATACACACATTTTTATGTCCATGTGGACAATCTCGCTGACCCCATTAACGGGTTTACAAACATCCCAAAACTACATATATTTATTTTGGGTGGAAATGTTTTTGACATTAGCCCTAATTTTTATTTTTATTTTTATTTTCTTGAAGTAATATCAAGGTTTTGATGATACAGGAATGAAGAAGGCAGTGGTGAGTGATGACTTGTGGGAGACATCCGGTGATGAGAGGGGTAGAGGGGTTTATGAGAATGTGGGTGTTGGTGTAGATATTGCTTCTGAGACAGAGACAGAAAGGGGCGGTCTTGATCGTAATAGGCGAGGGAGAGTATTTCGAGAAAGAGCAGTCCATTTGAATACTACTTCTTCCTCTAGAACAGAGAACATGGAGCCTTTTATTGGTTCTGATATACGTAGGAAAGGGGGAATAATGGACTCAAGGTCTGATCAGAATGGCATAGGGTTTTATGTTGACAATAGGAGACCATCTAGAGTTCCAAATGATAATTGGGTTCGGGGAAATGATGGAGACTTCAACATGAATGGTTCTCACTTTGTTAATTCGGGCTTATCAAATAAACATGAAGAAATAAGACATCAATTTGATTCCCTGAGATTACAGCCAGTTATGGACCCGTGGAGCATGGAAAGAAATGGGTCCAATGCATTTCGTGGGGATGCCAGAGGTATTTCAGAACATGGGAGGTTTACAATTTCCACTTATCCTGATGAAGGGCCTTCAAATTATCCACCGAGTTCTTTATACGGCTACGGTGAGCACATAAGAAACCATGACGGTCTGGATAGGCTTGCTTCAGTTGAAAATTTAGAGAATGACAGAGCTGAGCTCCTTAGGAAGCTTGATGAGTTAAAGGTTCAGCTTAGCAGATCTGAGAAAACAAAGGAGCCGGTTGCTGGTGATCGGAGCGTGGCTCGACCTCTGCCTGATTCTCATGGTGGACACGAGGCTTTTATGCCAGGTGGCTCGAGCAGTTTGTATAATGTTAATACAAGGGCCTCTCCTCAGGAAAATAGTGATCCTAACCCGCCTTATTATGAAGGACGCATTCCTTATGTAAAAAGTCACGCGTTAGATAGGCAAGAATTCTATCCTCCTCCAAGAGATGTCCCGGATGAATTTGTAGGATACGAGGATGCCTATTGGCCACAAAGGAGGCCTCCACATCAATATTCATCACGGTCATATCACAGTCGATATCCTGAACAATACATGGACTTCAATCAAAATTCCCTTATGTTACAGCCACGTGAAACATTCTTTCACCAGCCTGCATGCTCTTGTTTCCAGTGCTACAACAAGAACCAGCAAATCCCTCCAGAGGTCACTTCCACAGCTTTTAGAAGTAGGCGGTCACCAAATGGCCCTACTTATCCAATGTATTATAACCGTGTGAGTCCCATTACATATGGAGCACAAGGTTATAATTCTAGAGGTTTTGGGCCTCCTCAACTGCATCCTAGGGACTGGAAGCCCCAGACGAGAAGCTCAAGTGACTTTGATTCGGACAATGGTGCGTTTAATTACCGCCATCCAAGAAAGGTGGTAATAGCCGGAGGTGGTGGTGAGCGGGTTTGTCATCCCATTGTAGGTGGTGCACCATTCATAACTTGCTGCAATTGCTTTGAGCTGCTGAAACTACCAAGGAAACTTGTTGTGATGGGGAAGTATCAAAGAAAAATGCGATGTGGAGCCTGTTCTGCCATAAATTTGTTTGAACTTGAGCACAAGGGTCATCTCATTCCAGTTTCCACACAAGTGAATCAGGTTTCAGCTAAGGTTGGTGATGGCTCTGGTGAGATGTTGGATAAGACCGCTCAAAGCTCTCCTGGTTATTTGAATGCTGATGCCTTAGACGGTTTTGATAAGTCTGGTTATGACTTTCAGTTAGCTGATACTGATACCAATAAACTGTCAGGAGAGAAGAGGTTGAATTTCAGTGAAGCAGATAAGAAGCAGGAATCCCGTTCTTCCTCTTCCAGCTTTTCCGACAAGAAAAGCCCAGATAGCGTGACTGTTCGAATAGATGTTACTGATTCTACTGAGCTGCCCTCAAAAGATAACGTGCCTTTACCTCTGCCAGATTCACCAATGAATGAACATCTGGATTATTCACCTTCTGATAATGCAGTGAGTAGATACGGGAAGGGTAACATGAGTGAGCGAACCGATCAAGAAAAGGTGATTGTTAAGCAAACTACCTCCAGACAGAATTCTGTCAACGATGCGCCAGTGGCAACTGAAATTGAAGTGTATTCTAATGAGTACGCAAATAGCAGCGTCTCTCTTAACTCTGTGGAACTGAGCAAAGAAGAAGATCAACCTTGGGTCAACAAGGAGAGTCCATCCTTCTTTAAAGGTTTCATCAAAAAGAGCTTTGAAAATTTCTCAAGGTCAAGTCAAAGCATAGAGGATGGAAGATCAAATGTTTTTGTTAATGGACAGCTTATACCAGAGCGTGTGGTAAAAAAGGCCGAAAAGTTAGCTGGGCCTATTCAGCCTGGAGAGTACTGGTGAGTATGTGTACCAGTTTATATAAAAACATCATATTTGTTGTTGAACACGCATCCTTTGGATCATCAGCTTATTATGACTACTATTTAATGTGATTGATACTAAAAAAATAGAACTTATAGATATCATTTGCATATTGCCTTCCTGTTATTTTTCTGAAAGTAGCTTGAAGTTTACAAATGCTGAAAGAGTATGTTTTGGTTATCTCTACTTAGGAAGAAGAGTGATGCTAAGCATACAAAAAATTGTTCTTATACAAACTGACATGTCAGTGAGAGAGTGGAGGAACGAAAGAGAATATTTAGTGCTCATGTGGTTCGAGTTTTTTGTGGTTTTCCGGGAATCCAGGATTGGTAAATTCTCATTAGAAGTCTCATAATACATGTTAAGATTTTGAATCACATAAATATCAATTCTTTATGCCCAAATTTTACTCGTGAATTTACTAATTTAGATTCCCGGAAACCATAAATATAAAACCAGACGAGCACTTGAGATGCATGCCTCAATTGGTATGTGGCAGTGCCACAACGGGTTTGTTGAAGAAAAAATATACAATGGTGTATCACATTTCTAAGTATAATGTTGTTTTTCTGAGAACTGATGCATACTTTGAACACACGCTTCATTACACAGATCCTTGAAAACTGTTCATTCTAATGATTTGCTATTTGCTGCATTTTTTATCTTGACTATTCCAACGTCTAGTCCTTTTCACCTGAAATGGCATTTGATGCTTTTATATTCTTTCTACTTATCCAGGTATGATTTCCGAGCTGGATTTTGGGGTGTGATGGGTCATCCTTGCCTTGGCATCATTCCTGTGAGAAAAAAATAATATTTGATGCATCTATATCCTCTAACAAAAGAGTTTAATGTTGCGAGTAAAACTGATAGTTCAGCTATATAAATCTCTGCAGCCATTCATTGAAGAATTTAATTATCCCATGCCAAAGAGTTGTGGGGCAGGAAACACTGGAGTCTTTGTGAATGGAAGAGAACTTCATCGGAGAGATTTGGATTTACTTTCTAGCAGAGGTCTGCCAATCACGAGAGATAAGTCTTACATTCTTGAGATTTCTGGGAGGGTTCTTGATAAGGACAGCGGTGAAGAACACGACAGCCTTGGCAAACTTGCCCCAACGTAAGTTCTACTGCAACCTATGATCAGTTAAACTTTTCTAATATTTCTTTCTGATGCTGCATATCTGCAATGAACTTAATCTAGCAGTTAATTCACATCTTATTGTTTACCATCATCTTTCTGTGGACTTAGTACTAGTCAAGATGGGTGGTCTCTCTCCATGATAAGCTAGTAATTAGGCTTTGATTGGATATTGAAGGTCTCCAAGGTAGAAAGCTAATTGTTTGGTTGATTGAATATATGTCTAGTTTCTAGTTTAAATAACCAATAAGCATCAGGTTTTACTTTAATTTGCGTGTGACGTGTTGGCTATGAAGTAGCCGAGGCCATGTCTTTGGGATAGAGGTGCCGTTCTTGTAAGTTAAATATGTTTTATAATGACTAGTTAGTGCACACGCACGTGTGGCTCTAGGTTATGAATATGGTGAGGTGATTTTATGAAGTGAGATTTATTGTTAAAAATTGTGAGAATTGAAAAGGGGGAGAGTTGAATGCGGAGAGTTTGTATTAAAAGAAATCAATTCAGTCATACTCATTGTTTTTCATTACATGTGTGTAGTTTTTCTTGTGTCTCCTTGATTCCAATCTCATTTGTCGGCATAAATTACATCTCTTTTGGCATACTTTTTTCGTTCAGAGTAACGCTTGTCTCTCAATGCGTAACATAATGTTCCTATATAGATAATATTTAAAATGTATATACATTTACAAAGTTTACCAATGTTTCAAGTATTTTCAAAGATTTTTTTACTTATATTTTTTCAACAACAAAAAAACTATTTACAAATTAAATAAGCGACCACCCAATGTATGAAAACTATTAGACAATAAAAGTAACAAATGATTAATGGGCTACAAATGCTATTAGTAAAAAATTACAAGCATAAATCCTAGAGATACTCAAAATAAAATTCTTTAGATGTAATATTAATCTATATCGAGAGAAGAAAATGTGGAGAGATATAGTAATATTTATATGCGTTATAATGTTGCTCTTAGAATGTACTTCCATCACTCTAATATTTGAAGAATTCACCATTTTTTGTTAAAATCTCACCACCATTTCAAATGCAATGACCTCTTGTAGGACTAACCCAATACAAAGATTATAATAAAACATATATTTCATACACAAACGATTTATTTCCAATACAACGACCTCTTTAAAAATATACCCACCACAAAAGTTTTACGGAATATAAATTTCATCAACCTTAAAATCTAACAATGCAATTCAATTAAATAAAAGTCATGTATTGTATTACACCTAAGAAGCCAAATCTAACTAGAAAATAAAAGATCAAATATATGGGAAAAATAATCACACACGTGTGTGAGTTTTCAAACGTCATATAAAAAAATAGGGTGTTTTTTTTACTTAACCCCCATTTTGTTGATCTTTTTGACGGAAGCCTCAATTTTTTTACAAGAAAAAACTTAATTCGTAATTAGACGTTACCCCCAACAACATTTTTAACAAAAGCACCTATAATTAAAATTCCAACCCTATGACCAAACACGACTCTTCTTCATTCAACAAACCCTAAATCTAACACTACCCAAACGCGCACACTCTCTCTCTCTCTCTCTCTCTCTCTCATATCTCTACACATCTTCACTTTCTCTCTCCACGAAATTCATCCCCCTCTCTTGTTGCTACATAAAATTCACCACAAATATATGTTCTATTTCGTTTTCAAAAAATCAATTTCAAATCTATTACCCACTTCATATTTCATTTTTTTTTTTAATTTCAAATCTATTACCCACTTCCTGTTTGAATTTCTTCTTTTTATTATTCATCTAATTTCCGCCACTTCTTGATACCGCCATTGTCGGTCCTATGTCAGAGTTTGAAGATTTGGGGGCTGGATATTCTGGGTTCAACTAAGAAACAATATCACTGGTTGGGTGACTGAGATTTGGGGTTTGTTTTGGGTATTCTAACTTTGGGATATGGTTCGGATATTCTAGTCATCTAGTCAATAGGATGATAAATCCACCAAAATTCACTGTTGTGGCATTCTTCTTCACCTCCAAAGATTTTGAAAGGATCCATATTACATGGGGATAGATGAAGATGAGAAGATTAATATCCAAAAACCAATGGATAGACCTTAAGTTTATGTATATAGATATACAAGCTTGGATCTAAGCAACCTTTGGTAATCACATGCGCAACATTTACGTTTAGAAAGAGATGGAGGTTTTAAATTTAGGATTTGTTAAAAAATTAGACATTTAATTTGGGGAAGATGAAAAAGTGAATGGGTATTTTAGTCAAGCATAAATTTTGGGGCTTAAGTCTAATTACTGAATAAGGATCTTGTAACAAATTACTGGAGGTGTGTCAAAGAGATTAGCAAAGTGGGAGCAAGTCAAATAAAACATTATAAAGTCGGTGTGAAATAAAAAATACCCAAAAATTATGACCATATGTGACATCAAATGTGGTCTTATCTCTTAGGCATGCACTAAATGTTTAACTTTGGAAAATATTAGCAACTTATAAATAAAAAAACTAAATAAAAATTTAGTCTAGAAAGTTCAACTTTAACAACTCTCATCCATATATATAAATTATATTCCCAATATATAAATAATGTATAAATAAAATTATGGGAATAGAATATACATTTCATCCTTCCAACACTTTTTAACTCATTGGATGTGTTTTATACCCAAAAATCTGACAAGGAACAATGTTATATCACATTCATGGCTACAAAATAAAATGAAAATAAAACGAAGATGCGATAAAGCAGTTGGGAGATAAAACATTCTAATCACATAAATAGTAATTAAAAGTATGTTTGACCAATTAAGAGTCATGAATATCAAATAAATCTATATATGTTAATCCTGATATATAAGTTTATTTAAACAATTCGGACTATCACTATTATCTAATAAATCTATTTATGTGAATCCTATGAACTATTATTGTTTTCTTTTTTGGCATTATTCTTGCAAATAGAAGAAAAAAATCATATGTATTAATATTAAATTAACGAACACACAAAGTAATAATTAACCTTCGAGACACCTTTTTTCAAGTAGTTTGACCCTCCGTCTATTATGGCGTGTTTGATAGGCAACATTTTCCATGACAACTGTGAAAACATGTTTTTCAACTTTATATGTGTTTGATTGCACAAATTTGCCTTGAAATTATTTTCCACCCATAAAATATCTAAAACTGCATAAAGCTGAAAGTTTGCATTTTACAAATTTAATCAAATTTCATTGCAAATTTTCATTATTTAGGCCTATATAAACTCAAATATTTTATATCTTTTTACACAAGTACGGTCAAACACATGAAAAATTTGACTTGGTAAATTTTGGCTTGAAAAACAGACCAGAAAAGATATTGATTGAATACTTGATTTTTTAACACAAGTCACTTGCATAAATTCAAAGATGTTTATAGTCCATGTTCTTAGTTAACTATGAATTGAGTACAACTCAACTTAACAGAGTAATGAGTCTAAGTCCTGCATATACTAATACTATTCCTTGTTTGGTTAATAGTAGGTCAACTCAATTAACAAAGTTTTATTTCAACTATAAGGTTAGGTACATGATACAATAAACAACATAAATGAATGGGCTATTTAGTGATTCAGACTGATAAATTGTCGTGAAATGTCAAACTCGTAATATTTCCGGAAGGAAAGTCAATTTCTCTATGAAATCTGTTTTTATTGTTCAAATTAAGAGCATACGCTAACTAATACAAGGACCTAAACTTTGAATGATATGCATTTTTTATTCAAGCTCCCTCTCTGTTAGTCTGCATATAGCATTCATGGTCCAACTATGATGATAACTGTAAACTCACTTGTTGAAATCTGTTAGAAAAGAAGCGTCTCATTGGGGACTGTTTGATGATTTTCATTTTGAGTATATGTTAATTCATTAAAGAAAATGGCTAGAGGTCGTACCTTGGTGTGATGGCAAGTGCCCTCACCCAAGCTACGGTTGGTCTCGGATTCGAGATATAGGAGCAGCCTCTCCAGTTTATATATAGGCATTAGGCCAGTCAATATCTGCCTCTCCCAGATTTTGCAGTTAAATGGGAGCCTTGTGCACTGAATACGACGTTTTTTTATTGAAGAAAATAGTTATCACAACTGCCTTTTCATCCACCTAGTTTGGTTTCTATAGATGCATTATAGACTCTATTCACATTTGAACAGGGTTGAGAAGGCAAATCGAGGATTTGGTATGAAAATTCCGAAAGCGATTGCACCATGATCATTGTTAGCTGGTGATGCTGCAGTTGACCTTTAAACCATTCCAAGGCTTGACGGGGCAAAGCAATCACCCCTCGAAATATTGGTATTTTGTTGGTATGCAGACGTAATCCTTAAATTCTAACGGATGCAGAACAGATATAATTTGTTGATTAGTAGTATATTGTATTAGTAACAATATTATTTATTAAATTGATTCGTTGGTTGGTGTGCAAGCTGGTTAGACCATATATAGATATATGACTTCTGCATTGTTTCTTGATTGCCTTGAGGCAAACTAAAAGTGCTTTTCCAATTCTCATATTGATAAACCTTATGGCAGGGACAGTGAGTTCATTGTTGAGATTCAAGCCAAGCACCCACAAGTATAGATGTATGCATTATGCGCACACAAAATTCTGAAAAAACAATCCATACACGCATTTATCAACACACATACAAAAAAGTTCTCAAACTTGAGTGGAATCTGATTCCTTCCGAACATTCCTGGAAAAGCGTGAGATTATTACGTTTGGTGCGATATTAAGTTGCATGGAAATGTGAGCTCAATGGAATGAAATTACCTTCTTTATGGGAAAGTGGGTGTAATCAAAATCCATCCAATATAGGTGGAGTTTTTACTTTCTCATGAGAATCCTTATAATTTATAAATAATTTTTGTGAAGGTGAAAAAGCCCTTAAAAATATTAAATTATAAAAACTACTCATAAAATTTAAATACTTATTTTGTGAAGATAATTTTGTTATGTCAATTTGTATTAAATTTAAAATTGAATAAATTTTATTTGGGCATTTTTTAACTCATGTAATAATTAATTTGATTAACTTACAATATAATACACACATATTTACAATAAATCATTATATTTGTTAAATATTGAAAAATGTATATTTAAAAAAAACATATTTGAGTTCATACATTTATAAATAGGGAACCATAATATTGTGTATATTTATTTATGTGCGTGTGTGCAACAATATGATTGCTAAAGAGTATTATTGGTATATATCGTCACTTTCCATGCATGAACCAAATACAAAAATTTGATTCCCAATAGAATTTCATTGGTTAACCAAATAAAGGAAACAATTTAGAATTCTAGTAAAAGGTTTCTTGGTAATCACTTTTTCGACAATTACATTCCATCCAAAATATTATCGCGAACCAAACGGGGCCTCAAATTGATGGGGATTGAACTCGCGCGTGTGGATTCACAATCCATTACTTAATCCACTTGGTTGCATCTGCCTAAGGGAAATACTTTGTCCCTCGAATATATCCCCCGAATCATACCTTTAAATGCTTGTGCTAAGAAAACGAGCTCAATGAAATTATTGGTACTATTTATACATTGTAATTAAAATTCACGCCAGAGAGATTTATGGAGACAATGAAAAACAAACATAATATTTTATTTTACTCTACTACTCGAAATTAAAAAGTTACCTCATACGATTATTTCAAATATGTAACGCACGGTATGGATTCCAAATATTTAATGCACAATAAAAATATACAATATTATCTCAATTGTTTATAAAATCTGTAGTGGACAATTCTTCGATTGAGTCGCGAATTAGGTCGCTCTCTTTAAGACGTTTAGTGGTTTTACCCTTTTTGTGTAGGTAGTATACAGTCACGTCGTCCATAAGATAAAACAAACTTAGAATCAACTGTCTCATAAACTATGCATTGTAATTATATGGCATACTAACACTCAATCGAAATTAATTGCTCAATATCACAATATTACAATTGGAGGAAGGAATATTTTCTTTACAAAAAATTTCCAAAGAGCATTTGAGAGAGAGCAAATTTTTTCAAGTCTGATGTATCTTTCTCTCATTTCCTTTTTCTTTACAAATCAAGCTCAAGCTGCTTCATTATAATTCGCCGGATGAGGGACTGATAATTGTGTGCAGACTGAACCAAATTAGTGGAGATAGTGGGCTGCTAAGTGGAAGAGGAATATCGGGAGTGCTAAAGAAAATGTCTCCCACTATTAAAGCATTTGAGAGCAAATGGCCTAGAAGCCAAAAACCACTTGTTATTTTAAATTACATATCAGTGACAACAATCCCCCACTTGGATATTAAAAATACACTCATCGGTAACAATCCCCCACTTGAATTTAAAAAATTATTTTTATCGAGCAATAATTCATGGAATTATGCATAAGCAAATGTGTCTTTCGGCTTGAACCTTTACGTAGTAAAGATGATTCAGAAGATATTAGAGTAACCTTAGTTTTGAGCTCTATCTCTTAATTATTTCTTCTCTCTTAATTATTTTTATATTTTATGCCATTCTTACATGTTAAAGGGTTTATGTTCTTAATTGAATTGGTTGAAAGATTGTATAGGAGGTGAAGAGTAGTGTCATACTGATTTAAGCAGTGGACCAATTACTAATATATGAGATATTTTGAATCAGTGGATATACTATTGGTTTCAGCAATTTTATTTCGAATCTGTGTTTGATAGTTGGGATTTAGTTTATTCTATCTGTGTTTCAACTACTGCAATCAGTGATACATGGTTGACCTTAAAATTTGTAATATGATTTTTGGATGTAGGAAGACAATCTGATTGACTAAGCTAATCACATTCAAGTTATAGTATTGCCGAATTGATATGGATAAAAGGTAATTTTAATTATTGGTTATTGATTAATATCATTAGTTTTTATACTGGATTTATTTGTAGTGGTGTTAGGAGGTTGAGGGTGAGCCAATTAAAAATTCGGATTGTCAATTGGTTGTTGTAGTATAGTTTTAGGATTAATTTATGAGAAAATATGTATACTTGTTTATATGAATTTTAGTTAAATTATTGATATGTTTGTTTGTGTTAATTAGTTCATGCCCTTTGGAAGTATTTTATGCCACTAATTTGATTTACTATTCGATTATGATTTTATTTTGTGATATATGTAACAAACCCAATTAATTTAAACATGTATAACCATTGAAAAAATCGACAATGTTATCCAAGTATATCTCATGGGAATATGAAGCACGAACATGGATACGGGTGTCGTGCCCGGCACAACACGGACACGGACACGGACACGCCGACATAACAAACATAGAAAAAACAGAACGTGCCACCGCAAAGACACGACGTGTGTATATATATATATATATATATACTAGTGGAATGCCCGTGCCTGAAGGCACAACAAAAAAATTTCAAAACGGCAAAATATTTGTTCCCCAACAAAACATGCAAAATATATGTTAAGAAATACTCATAATGGCTTATAATTCCACCGTATATTAAAGAAATACCTAAAATAGTGTCCAAATTACTACAAAAACTCAAATTCAAATAATACAAACAACTTTTATACATTTGAAACCAAAATAATACACATGATTTAAATTGGAACATAGAAACACACTTACCCCATGAATATTTAATCTTTTCGAACAAATGAGATATATAACCTGTGAGTATCAAGTATCCCCGGGGGGGGGGGGGATATGAATACAAATTTTCATTGTGAGGACCTATAAACAATGAAAAAATTCCAACACGTGCGCAACACCAGCAAGAGTTTATAGGTTGATTGTCCTTAGTAAAGCAGAATTGCACCCTTGTTGCGCACTTTTGCGTTCAATTGCGTCAAATCGCGCTCAATTGCGCACGCTGCAGAAGCACTTTTGCACGCTTTAAAGACTTAGATAGATTGTTTTAAAGGCCTGATTGACTTCTGCCTTTATTAAGGTGAAGGCTTATAATTTTGTAGGGAAAGGTACCCTTTTAATTAGTCCATCATGATTGAGTCCTAAATGTGAAGTTTATATATTTTAGAAGGCACATAATTGACTCATGTAGCGTTAGCTATTGGTGTAATGATTGCTGTAGAGCAATTATAAGATCAATTTATATTATCTCCCAATAATGAACATACAAAAATCTATTGTGGCCATTAATAACTATACTTAGTTTCGGCACTGCGTGTATATTTTTGAATATGCAATTTATATGTATTAATAATGTATATGTTTATACCAATAAAATTATGAAAAATTTATCAGCTTTTAGTAGACATTCTATAGTTTAGTTTTGTAGTTGCATTTCTTTTGTATTAATATAACCTATAGTATAATTTCTCGATATTTATATTTTAATGGTATGCTAAAGAAAATCTCAGTTGGATTTGCGTCGTCATTCTCAAATTCCTGAGTTTCTAAGAAGTGTCAATTGAGTATCTAAAATTAAAAATTTATTTATTAAATTATGGGCATGTCAAAGCAGTGCCAAACATGTACCACAGAGTATCGAGTATCTGAAACGTGTCGTGTCCTAAAATGTGTGAGTTTCAAGTTGTTAAACAAAAAAGTTAAAAATTAAAAATAAATTTAAAAAAAGGAAAGATCAAGAAGAGGAGGGTACCTGCGGTGACACGTGGAGGAGAGCCGCTGCGAGAGAGGGGTTGAGACGAAAAGGACTAAATGGTGACGAAATGCGAGATGGGATGGTGCGTCTTCCTATACGAGCTTATTGCTCTCAGGAAGAATAGGAGGGCATTTGAGGTGTGCATGTGGGGTGAGGGCTGAGGTGGGGTGAGAGCATTTGAGGTGTGGATGTGGAATCAAGAATAAACCATATTTCGGGTCGTGTGACCCCAGATCATGGTACATAGGGGGTCTAGTGAATCCAGTAATTAGGGATCTAATACCAAATGACGCAAATGATATCAATGGTGTTACTAAAATATACTCATAAAGAGTAAACTCTCAATATCTATTAATTGAATGTCTCATTCCAAACGGGGCTACAATAGTTATAGTGGTGAGGGAAGGGAGCATTCTTTAAATATCCTTATTTCTTATGAGATTAGAGGGTGAAATACTTGAGAACTTTCCTTAATACATAATAACTATAGTTCCCCCTACTCTACTAATCTATTGTAACTAAAAACGGTAAAATAACAGGGGAAATTTATAAGAGAGGACAAGACAAACATTTTGATTATGCCTCTAAGTCCTCCAGTTCACATCATAAGGCCTATTTAAATTATAATTCTAAGATGTTATGTTAAATTACATAAAAGCAAGGGATACCAATGTATTATATTTCAAAATGAATCTCTTATTTATAACAAGACTTGAGAAAATTTTCACTCTTAGGAGAAGCCATGGCATCACTTAGTCTACACTTAGCCTTGTCACAGCATGTATATCAGTGAATATGCAATTTATATGTACAAATAGTGTATATAATTATACCAACAAAATTATGATAATTTCACCAATTTTTAGTATACTTTCTTTAGTCTTGTTTTGTAGCTGTGTGTTACTTTTGTAATAATATAACCTGTAGTGTGATTTATCGATATGATTTTATGTCATGTTAAAGAGAAACTCAGTTGGATTTTCGATCTTGTCATTCTCAAGTCCATGAGTTCCTAAGAAGTGTCAATTGAGTATTTAAAATTAAGAATTAATTTATTAAATTATGGACATGTCAAAGAAGTGTCAGACATGTACCACATGTAGCACAGGTGTGGTTGCAGTGTCGCATCTCAACAGGGCCGAAGGAGGAGACCTTTGGGCTCAAAGACTCGAAAGTAGTCACAAATCGTCATAGACAGACATGTCGGTTAAAGTTGTGTCGTCGCCTCCGGCAAAACTGCCCAAACTGTATAGGTACCAGAAAGAATGAGGGACACTACTCGTGAACCTCCTGCCGGTAGTCTCTATTAATGCCGTGCAAGCCAATGGGGGAGGTAAGAGCAGAATGGGTGCCCAAAGGTATATGGGCCAACTTAATGGGGACACGACCTTCGATGGAGTGAAAGTGAATGTCAGATGTTTTGGGCTGGTTCAGTTTGGTTGGAGGCGTAGGGAGTGAAGTTGCAAGCTAGTTGGGATCAGGGACGATCGCTGTGAGTGGGAGAATACCGTTGCAAGTCGAGACTAAGATGGGCATGGCATAACGGTGATGACATGCGAGATGGGATGGTGCGTCTTCCTTCACAGATTGTTTGTCTCCGCGACGAAGAGGAGGGTATCTGGGTTAACAATAATTATTGAGGTGGGGGCAGTAACCAGAGAGGGCTGGGAGTCAATTGCGAGCTTCCATATTGGTTGAACCAATTGCATCATGTCCTTATGCAAGTTTCAGGGTCAATCTATTCCTCTTACAGCTAGCTGCTGGTGGTTGGATAAAACAGTGACAGTGAGACACCTGAATTTGTCCAAAAGGTGCATCGTTCTATCCCAGTTGGAGCGTTTCTCGTTAACGTCATTGTTGCTTTGTTTATGATTTTAGAATAACTTATTTTGAAGTAATGAGGAGACCCAAACAAGTGTATGCACAACATTTGAAACCACAAATTAGTAATCTAATGTTTGCTCCTTAGTAAAAATAGGAACTTTTCCTAATCCCAACGAGAAAGACACATACTAGAGATCATTTATTCAAATGAGAAGTAGTCCATGTAAATTTGAAACATACAACGCTCAAACACATGCTAATATTTGAGCGAACATGGGTCATTCCTCTTAAAGAGGGTAATTAGGCTAAATCCAACAATTTTTTTACCTTTTGATCAAGTATGTGCTTGGAAAAAAAAATTAGGGCGCAGTCCCCCAAAGTTTGAATAGTGTAACACATATATATAGGACTCCGTCTTGTTAAAACGTATCAGCCAGATTGGGAGTAAAATTCCCAGATATAGCGAACGTGTTGAAAATCCACTTCAGAGTCACTTTGGACAGAAGGGAGTCAATAGCCCATAGATGATTAAATTCCCAAGATAAAGGATTAAAGAGCTGTAAATTGTGTGGGAGAGAAAAATAATGAAAATGCAGTGGTAGTGACTTTATTTATAGTGACTTTATTCCCAAGATAAAGGATCAACTTATTCCCTAACTATCCACTGGTAGTGACTTTATTTATACTTAGAAGTTTAATCATTAGCTATTAATTCAACATTATTTGAAGAGAATTTTGGATTACAGGGTCATACAGTATGTTAGTAGAGAGTCTGAACAATCCATTGTCAGGTAGCCTAAGCTTGAGAGACTATCTTTCGCAAAATCATTTTGGCAAGTAAAATGTGACATTGAGTTTAGGCACGCACTACGGTTATTTTCACTACTCATCCACTAAGGCAGGTCCTTTATATGCTAGCAGTTTCATAAATTTCAATCAAGTTACCAATGATTTTGAGGTCAACTACTTGTTGTATGTATTAGATAACATAATCCCCTTCATAGATGAAACAAACATTAACTTTCAGTATGCACATATGTACAGTGCGAATGACAATGGATTTGAAATGGGGGTCTAATACTACGATTGGTTAACAAAGCCATTGTCCTAATCACCCTTGGTGGCCATATGTACAGTTCTATGTCATCGTTTTTGCTTACAACATGTTGTTTGTACACGATGCATTTGAAGTAGATAAAAAATAGTTTTTTCTCTTTGATATTTCAATTTTATCTTTGTTTTCTCTAGCTGTATCATTCTGTCCCTAGAGGTTTTCAAATTAAGAGCCTTTAAACTATTATTATTCTAGTTTTCAGCATATGTATTTTTGCGTAGGAGATGTTTAGGTTGTTTAAAAATGCCATTTTTTAACGATTGAGCTATATCCTATACTACTGGTATGGTTATTGACACCAAAATACCAACATAGTTGTATGTTTGTTTATGTATACATTTCAGTTTGAGGCCTTAACACCTCTGGATGGTCGTGATGGTGGATTTGTGGTGATTAAGGATGGTGGGTGTGATGATATTGTAGGTGGTGGTGCACCAGAGATTGAACTTTCGAGGCAGCTAATGAGAATACAGCTAAGGTAATCACTCTCTCCTACTCTCTTACATACACATACGCACACACTCACACATGCACACACCTCCCTCCATCGTTTCCCTCAACTTCTCCCTCTCACTGTCACGCACATTTGCCAAAAAACCATAGATCTGAAGACTTTTGGGACTTTTTCAAATTTCGATTCATTTTTTAGTTATAATTTTTTGAATAAGGGTAGTCTGCGATAAAATTTTTGTACAATGTTGAACTTATGTCAACTCGTACAAAAGCTCCAAAACACTCAAAGTTACGAGTGTATCGTTCACATCACGGACTTAGACTTAAAAATAAGACTTAGACTTAAAAACAGGCCGTTAAAGGGTGAAAACCTAAACCGGCCACCAAACATCCTTGTAGGAGGCACAAACACCTCGCACGGGACCAATGTAACTTGTAGAAACTGACCGCGTAGTCCCGGCTCTCCCGGTTTGAGAATACGATAATTTGCAAAAATCACACTTGGACATAAAAACAAGCCGTTAAAGGGTGAAAACCCAAACCAGCCTCCAAACGACCCCGTAGGAGGCACGAACACCTCGCACGGGACCAATGTAACTTATAGGAACTGACCGCGTAGTCCCGGGTCTCCCGGTTTGAGAGTATGACGATAATTTGCAAAAATCACAGTTAGAGTTAAAAACATGCCGTTAAAGGTTGAAAACCCAAACTGGCCCCCAAACGACCCCGTTGGAGGCACGAACACCTCGCACGGGACCAATATAACTTGTAGGAACCGACAGCGTAGTCCCGGGTCTCCTGGTTTGTGAATAGGATGATAATTTGTAAAAATCAACACTTGAACTTAAAAACATGCCGTTAAAGGGTGAAAACCCAAACCAGTCCCCAAACGACCTAGTAGGAGCCACAAACACCTCGCACGGGACCAATGTAACTTGTAGGAACTGACCTCGTAGTCCCAGGTCTCCCGGTTTGAGAGTATGACGATAATTTGCAAAAAATAACACTTAAACTTAAAAACATGCCGTTAAATGGTGAAAACCTAAACCGGCCCCCAAACGATCTCGTAGGAGGCACGAACACCTCGCACGGGACCAATGTTACTTGTAGAAACTGATAGCGTAGTCCCGGGTCTCCCGGTTTGTGAATAGGACGATAATTTGCAAAAATCAACACTTAAACTTAAAAACATGCCGTTAAAGGGTGAAAACCTAAACCAGCCCCCAAACGACCCCGTAGGAGGCACGAACACCTCGCACGAGACCAATGTAACTTGTAGGAACTGACCGCGTAGTCTCGGGTCTCCCGGTTTTAGAGTATGAAGATAATTTGCAAAAATCACACTTAGAGTTAAAAACAGGCCGTTAAAGGGTGAAAACCCAAACCGGCCCCCAATCGACCCAGTACGAGGCACAAACACCTCGCACGGGATCGATGTAACTTGTAGGAACTGACAGCGTAGTCTTGGGTCTCCCGGTTTGTGAGTAGGACAATAATTTGCAAAAATCAACACTTAAACTTAAAAACATGCCGTTAAAGGGTGAAAACCCAAACCAACCCCCAAACGACCCCGTAGGAGGCACGAACACCTCGCACGGGACCAATGTAACTTGTAGGAACTGACCGCGTAGTCCCGGGTCTCCCGGTTTGAGAGTATGACGATAGTTTGCAAAAATCACACTTAGAGTTAAAAACAGGTCGTTAAAGGGTGAAAATCGAAACCGGCCCCCAATCGACCCCGTACGAGGCACGAACACCTCGCACGGGACTAATGTAACTTGTAGGAACTGACTGCGTAGTCCCAAATCTTCCGGTTTGAGAGTATGATGATAATTTGTAAAAATCACACTTATTTAAAAACATGCCGTTAAAGGGTGAAAACCCAAATCGTCCCCCAAACGACCCCGTAGGAGGCACGAACACCTCGGACGGGACCAATGTAACTTATAGGAACTGACCGCGTAGTCCCGGGTCTCCCGGTTTGAGAGTATGACGATAATTTGCAAAAATCACACTTAGAGTTAAAAACAGGCCGTTAAAGGGTGAAAACCCAAACCGGCCCCCAATCGACCCCGTAGGAAGCACGAACACCTCGCACGGGACCAATGTAACTTGAAGGAACTGATAGCCTAGTCCCGGGTCTCCCGGTTTGTGAATAGGACGATAATTTGCAAAAATCAACACTTGAACTTAAAAACATGTCGTTAAAGGGTGAAAACCAAACCAGCCCCCAAACAACCCCGTAGGAGGCACGAACACCTCGCACGGGACCAATATAACTTGTAGAAACTGATCGCGTAGTCCCGGGTCTCCCGGTCTGAGAGTATGACGATAATTTGCAAAAATTACACTTAGTTAAAAACATGCCGTTAATGGGTGAAAACTAAAGCCGGCCCCCAAACGACCTCGTAGGAGGCACAAACACCTCGCATGGGACCAATGTAACTTGTAGGAACTGACCGCATAGTCCCGGGTCTCCTGGTTTGAGAGTATGACGATAATTTGCAAAAATCACACTCAGAGTTAAAAACAGGCCATTAAAGGGTGAAAACCCAAACCAGCCCCCAATCGACCCCGTACGAGGCACGAACACCTTGCACGAGACCAATGTAACTTGTAGGAACTGACCGCGTAATCCCGGGTCTCCCGGTTTGAGAGTATGACGATAATTTGTAAAAATCACACTTAGTTAAAAACATGCCGTTAAAGGGTGAAAACCAAAACCGGCCCCCAAACGACCCCGTAGGAGGCACGAACACCTCGCACGGGACCAATGTAACTTGTAGGAACTGACCGCGTAGTCCCGGGTCTTTCGGTTTGAGAGTATGACGATAATTTGTAAAAATCACACTTAGAGTTAAAAACAGGCCGTTAAAGGGTAAAAACTCAAGCTGGCCCCCAATCGACCCCGTACGAGGCACGAACACCTCGCACGAGACCAATCTAACTTGTAGGAACTGACAGCGTAGTCCCGGGTCTCCCGATTTGTGAATAGGAAGATAATTTGTAAAAATCAACACTTAAACTTAAAAACATGCCGTTAAAGGGTGAAAACCCAAACCAACCCCCAAATGACCCCGTAGGAGGCACGAACACCTCGCACGGGACCAATGTAACTTGTAGGAACTGACCGTGTAGTCCCGGGTCTCCCGGTTTGAGAGTATGACGATAATTTGCAAAAATCACACTTAGAATTGAAAACAGGCCGTTAAAGGGTGAAAACTCAAACCGGCCCCCAATCGACCTCGTAGGAGGCACGAACACCTAGCACGGGACCAATGTAACTTGTAGGAACTGACAGCGTAGTCCCAGGTCTCCCGGTTTGTGAATAGGACGATAATTTGCAAAAATCAACACTTAAACTTAAAAACATGTCGTTAAAGGGTGAAAACCTAAACCAGCCCCCAAACGACCCCGTAGGAGGCACGAACACCTCGCACGGGACCAATGTAACTTGTAGGAACTGACCGCGTAGTCCCGGGTCTCCCGATTTGAGAGTATGACGATAATTTGCAAAAATCACACTTAGAGTTATAAACATGTCGTTAAAGGGTGAAAACCCAAACCGGCCCCCAATCGACCCCGTAGGAGGCACGAACACCTCGCACGGGACCAATGTAACTTGTAGGAACTGGCCGCGTAGTCCCGGGTCTCCCGGTTTGTGAGTATGACGATAATTTCCACTCATATATGTAATTTTTTAGTTTTGAGTATTTTTTTTGGTAAATTATTGGGTTACTAATATCGTATCTTTTTTGTATTCTATTTTTTTTGCAGGATAACAGTTTATCGTTGGCTTTTATTCACGTGGAACACACAAAGAACTCAATGGTTTACAACAAGGGGTTTATTAATGATTCCATTTTTTTGTGTCATGACCGTACGGTCTTTTGTTGTTTTATTATTGGCTTTTATGGCCATGAGGGCTTTTGTAAGTTAATTGTTATATGTTGTGGCCGCGCGGGCTTTATGTTAGGCAGGTTTTGTATTAACAGGTTTTGGAATGTCGAGAAAATAGAGGAAACTTTACCTAATTTTTTTGGGCCAGTGAACTGTTAAAGACTTGTAATATTTTGAAGTTTGTATGTACATTAGTTTATTAATAACGCGCAATATTATTAATTTGTGAATTTTTTGCTTTCAAATAATTTTTTTTTAAATAAAAAAATTGGCACAGTTCAAAATCGTGGCAAAAGTGTATCATATTTTGGTACGGTTTTGAACTGTGCTAATTTTTTTTAAACTGTGCTGAATCTGGCACAGTTAAAAACTGTGCCAAAAGTGTGCCAGAAGTGTTCCTATTTTGCTGAATCTGGCACAGTTAAAAATTGTGCCAAAAGTGTGTCAGAAATATCAAATTCTGGCACGGTTTAAAAGTGTGCCAGAAGTGTTCCTGTTTGGCTGAATCTGACACACTTTTGAGCTGTGCCAGAAAAAAATTCCCATTTTGGAACACCTGATTCTGGCACAGTTCAAAACCGTGCCAGATTTGATCTGGCACAGTTTTAAACCGTGCCAGAATCCTGTTTTTGGTGTAGTGGATGTTCTCTTATTCATATTTTTTAACAATGTATATATTATTCTTGAACAACTCATACTTGACTCATGTGAAGTACGAGATGGTTCACAATAAGCATATATCTATTAAATAGATATTCTTATATTTTAAGGTACTCGATCTATTAATGATCCATACTTGGCTTTGTAATATAAATACGGAATATTCGTGTTTTATCGAAACTCATTATGCCAACACTATGACTTTGTATAAATTTGATTTTCTTGTCAATAAAATGTCATAATAAAATATTAGCTAATCATTCTTGCATAAACAAATAATCGTGCATTAATATTTCAATATACTTAATGATAAATACGATTTGTGTTATGCTCAATTCATTCTCATTTGATGATTTAAAATTATCAAAATATCATGCCATTTATCGGTGCCTTCTATATTCATAAATTCTTCAACTTAAAGCTGGTCCAAGTAAGTTGTCATACCTAGGTCACCACTTGAAAAGCAATATTATATATATTTAATTTTAACAAAATCATGTATAATATCAATGACAATTAATTAAATGAAGCGACTCTATTTTCATGAGAATAATTTAACATGCATCATGTATAACTGATTATCTTAATATCAATAAATTAAAGCTTATATTAATAATCGATAATAGTCTCATTATTCCTTCAAAAGGAGATGTATACTCCTTATCATCTTAAAGTTATAAGATAAGTCAATTATAAACTAATTTCTAGTTCATTTTTAGGGAATTTAACCAAACATCTATGACATGACTTCTCTAAGGATTTTTGAAATCCTTTTTAATCGCATAATCAAGCTTTTATTTTTAAGTCACACCTAAAAAAAATTAAGATTTTTCTTGAACACTAAAGCTTTAGATTCTATTAAAATGTTCTTCAATTACAGTTGACAGGTATTCACTTGAATGCCCCTATTATTCTTTAGGTATCTCATTGAGAAGTTACATGTAATGTGCTCCCACTGTATCTTCAAGTCATAACATGAAATCCAAACTCATAGAATTTCAGCATTAAATAAGAATCAATCTTATTCCTTAAATCGATACATGCTTTATCATTTCAAGTATACCTGACTAAAAAAATACATGTTCATTCGTTTTAGTTATAATTTCAGTCTTTCGAGAGTCTGAAAACCACATATAGATTACACAATCTATTTCTTAAAGAAATAAAACATATCATTTTTCATATAATATTTTTCATAATGTAAAAGATAATATTTCATATTAGAATTTAAGCGTCTATTCCAAATCATTCAACTAGAATATCTTTACCAAAGTAAAGATTATTTTTGCACCAAACTCAATTATGATAAAAATCCTCCAATTATTATCATTTCGACATATAGATTCTATTTACTCAATATGAAATCTCACATACAATTTCTATACTTATCATGATTATATCATTCGCATGAGGTGCAAAGTGTTATATGTAATTTTCATAGGTTGTACAAATAATCGTAGAAAATACATACTACCTTATACAATTTTTAAAAAAATTATCTTTCATTTAGACCTCCAAACTTCATAACCTTCCAATTTTAAAAATTCTAAAATTTTCAAAAGATTTAAAATCTCTTTGCGATAATAACGTTGTTCATATTTGCAAGAAAATATTTATATTCTAAACATTTCATTCATAAACTTCAAGTTTGAAATTTCACCATGACCAAATCGCTTATTGAAAATTTATAAAAAATTTCCAAATTCATCCTTTATGAGTATAGTTTTTATACAAAATTGGAATCACTCAAAAACATTGAGTATAACTTAAGATAAACTCATTTTACTACAATCTACCCAAAAAATTCAGCAATGTACATCCGATTTGTAAAAATCATAATACAATATATATAACTTACTTTTAAGAAATTTCAAAACCCAATATTCATAATATCATCATTCTATATGCATGCCAAAATTCACAAAATTTCAGTATATATATCATCAAAAACTGAGATGATATTCCAACAAAATTCACAACGTAAAATTTCAGATTTTTTCTAGTGTGGTTGAAAATTACCAACTACACTTTCATATAAACACTTCAAAAAATATTTGAACAATTTTTATTTGTAATAAACATAGCGCAAAGCGAAAATATTTATTATTTACCCTTCGAATCCTTATATCAAATTTTCATTTGGTTATAATATCAAATTTTAATTATCCCGTATAACAAATTTTCATTTGTTTTCAACTCGTAAATTTTAATTTGATTCCATATACCAAATTGTCATTTGTTTTGAAATAACAAATTTTCGTTTGTTTTCAAATATCAAAATTTTCATTTGATTTGTTAACCACAAGTGGCTCTAAATGAATTGCCTAAAAATATTATACAATTCAATTTTCAATAAGAGGATCTTACGTGAAATAACATTTCACATTCATAACTAAAAACTAGTATTGGCCTATTTAAGAGTTTTTAATGAAGGTTTCATTATTGTTCAAATTTTAATTTCTCACGAAATTATTGATTGATTCCGGATTGACATAAATACTTAAATTTATTTTTCTACTTCTCAAAATTTAATATTTAGGAAGTCTTGGGTTTAAACAATAATTTCAGTATGTACAAGGTCAAAACTTATAATTTTCATAAACTATAAATGCAAATTGGTAATTAAGATTAGATAAATAATCTAAGTTCCTTTAATAGATTGGAAATTTCATTCGTAGCATAAGATTTATTTTTTCGATCTCCATTGTAGATATAAAACGACTTAAAATTGTTGGTAAAATTTATATATTGTAACTAAAAATCATATCAGAGAGATTTATGAAGACAACGAAAAATAAACATAATATTTTATTTTACTTTACTACTCGAAATTAAATAGTTACCTTATACAATTATTGCAAATATGTACCGCATGGTATTGATTTTAAATCTTTCCTTCACAATAATAATAAATAATATTACCTCAATTATTTATAAAATCTGTAGTAGACGATTTTTGGGATGAGTTGTGGAATAGATCGCACTCTTTAAGACATTTTGTGGCTCTACCCTCTTTATGCAGGTAGTATACAATCACGTCGTTCTCAGGGTAAAAACAAGCCTGGAATCAAGTCTGTATCATATAACTATGCATTCTAGTTATATGGCATACTAATACCCATTCAAAATTAATTTCTCAAATTCATAGTATTACAATTGGGGGAAGAAATATTTTCTTTTAAAAAATTTGCAGAGAGCATTGGAGAGAGAGAGAGAGACATTTTTTCAAAGTCTGATGTGTCTGTTGTATAAATGTATTTTAAATACACAAGTGGGAGACCCACTAACCCACTTTTCCTTAAATTTTGGCTAAAGAAAAAATCACCCACTAACCCCACTATTCTCTAACCTCTTTCAACCATCTATAAAGAATTCTCTCCATTCGTCCAAAACAAATGAGCTTGAGAGAGTTTTAGAATTTGAGTTTGGTTCTTTGAAAAGAAAAGAAAAAATGGAATCAAATGAGGAGGGACTGCAGAATTTTTGAAAGATAAAATTAAAGAGAAGAAAAATCACTCCTTCTCTCCCTCTAAGATTGAAGATATTTTCTTCACGAAAATATTTATTCCCCTAAATTTTTTTAGAACAGTTTGTTCCCCCAAACTGAAATTTCGGATATTGAGCAATTAATTTGGAATGGGTGTTAGAAGACATATAACTACGGTGCATGGTTATATGATACAAAGGTGATTCTGGGCTTGTTTTATCCTGGAGACGGCGTGACTGTAGACTATCTGCACAAAGAGGGTAGAGCCGCGAAACGTCTTAAAGAGAGCGACCTAGTCCGCGACTCAACCCAAGAATCGTCTACGACGAATTTATAAACAATTGAGGTAATATTGTATATTTTTATTGTGCAGTATTTATTTGGAATTCATGCATGAGGTTCATATTTACGATAATCATATGATGCAATAATTTAATTTTGAGTAGTAGACTTAAAATTAATTTATGATTTTATTTTTCGAGTTCTCCATAAAACTCTTTGGTGTGATTTTTTAATCACAATAGATAAAGTGTACCAACAATTTTAAGACGTTTTATGTCTACCATGGAGACCGAAAAATAAATTTTATGAACATATATGATTATTTTTATGATGTCGAAATGAAAAAAGGCCAACTAAGTTTCTATGTTTAGAAATTATAATTTTGACCTTGTACCTCTAGAAATGACCGTTTAGCCCCCGAACTTCCATAATATTATATTTTGTGAAGTAGATACATAAATTTCAGTATTTTTGGTCAATTCGGAATCGATCAATAATTTCGTGAGAAATTAGAATTTGAACAAAAATGAACCCCTTCATGGAAAACTTTTAAATAGGTCAATCCTATTTTTTAGTTATGAATGTGAAATATTATTTCACATAAGATATTATTGTTGGAAATGAAATTGTATACTGTTTTTTGACAATTCATTTTGAGCCACTTGTGGTTAAGAAAACAAATTAAAAAATTTGTTATATGGAATCAAATTAAAAAATTGATATTTGGAAACAAATGAAAATTTGTTATATGAAAAATAAATGTGAACATTTGTTATATGGATTCGAAGGGCAAGTTATAAACATTTGCGCCTTGCGCTATGTTTACTATATAAAAAAAAAATTGTTTAAATATTTTTTGAAGTGTTTATGTGAAAGTGTAGTTGATATTTTTCAACCACACTAAAGTGATCGATGATGGGGAAAAAAATCTGAAATTTTTGTTATGAATTTTGTTAGAATATCATCTCGGTTTTTTGATGATATATAGACTGAAATTTCGTGAATTTTGGCATGCATATAGTATGTTGAGATTATAAATTTTAGGCTTCGAAATTTCTGAAAAAAGAGTTGTATATCTTTTATGATGATTTTTACAAATGGGATGCGCAATGCTGAATTTTTTGGACAGCTTGTAGTAAAATAAGTTTATCTTCACTTGTACTTAATATTTTTGAGTGATTCCAATTTTGGATAAGACTAGACTCATAAAGGATGAATTCTAAATTTTTTTATAAATTTTCAATAAGCGGTTTGGTCGTGGTGAAATTTCAAACTTGAAGTTTTTCGGTTTGAACAAAGATTTTGGACAACATTTTCTTAGAAAAATGTATCATGTCGTGTTCCCAACGGATTCAAAATATTTTGAAGCCTTTATAAATTTCTTTTTCATGGATTTATGAAGTATTTAGAAAAATTTGGACTCAAATTTATGGAAGATGAATTTCAAAGAAATTGTATAAGGACTTATGCAATATTTGAGTTTGAAGCGCAACCGCTAGAATTTTATATAAATAATTCTTTGTATTTATTCATATATATGATTTGGAAAATGTATAGAATAAAATTGTATTCTGCAATGTTGGAATCAATTTGGTATGCTTCCTACGCATGTAAAAATAATTTAGTTGGATAAAATTATTTTGACCGTATGCTTTGATTTGGAATAGAGGTTTAAACTCTAATATACAGTATTATTTTATACATTGTGAAAAATTGTATATTATAATTTTTTATGAAATAGATTGTATAATCTATACGTGACTTTCAGACACATGAAAATCTGAATTTATGACTAAAATAAATGAACATGTATTTTTTTATTCGGCTATACATGATGACATTAAGCATGCATTTATTTAAGAAATAATATTAATTCTTATTTAATATTGAAACTCACAAGTTTAGATTTCATTTTATGAATTGAAGATATAGTGGGGGCACATTATATGTTTCTTCTCAATACTATACCTAGAGAATAGTGGGAGCACTCAATCGAGTACCTCTCAACTATAATTAGAGAACATTTAATAGAATCTGAAAATTTGGTGTTCAAGAGAACTCTTAATTTTTTGAATAAATGAAAGCTTGCTTATGTTATTGAAAAAGGATTCAAAAAATCCTTAGAGAAGTCATGTCATAAATGATTGATTGAATTCCTTTAAATAAACTAGAAAGTAGTTTATAATTGACTTATCTTATAACTTTAAAATGAAGAGGTGTATATACACATCAATTGAAGGAATATTGAGACCATTATCATTTATGAATATGAGCTTTGTTTAATAGTCGAAATTCATCGATATAACTTAGTTATACATGATGCATGTTAGATTATTCTCATGAAAATGAAGAAGTTTGATTTAATTTGAATGCCATTGATATTATATATGATGTTGAGTTAAAAACTAAATATATATAATATTGTTTATCGAATGGTGACCTATGTAATGAAACTTACATGGACCAACTTGAAGTTGAAAAATTAATATGGAAGGCACCAATAAATGGCATGATATTTTGATAAATTATCAAATGAGAATAAATTGAGAATATTATGAATCGTGTTTATCACTAAGCATGTTGAAATATGAATGCACTCTTATTTATTATGCAAGAATGATTAGCTAATATTTGGTTATAATATTTTGTTGCCTAGAAAACCAAATTCATGCTAAGTCAAAGTGTTAGCATAAAGAGTTTCAATGAAACAAGAATAGTACTTGTTAATATTACAAGGCTATATGGATCAATTAATTGATTGAGTCTATTGAAATACAAGAATATCTATTTATTAGATATATGCTTATTATGAACCATCTTGTACTCCACATGATCCAAGTATAAGAACACTATATATAGTGATAAGAAAAGATGAATATGCGAACATCTTAAGTAGTCTCAATTGAGCTACTAAATACAGTTGACTTAGAATAATTTTTTGTGGGAGTACTATGAAGGTTTATAATTAAAAAGTGCATTCTTATGCTATTGAGAAAGGTTATGTGTTTTGATAAAATCACGAACCTAGAATTGATTCTGAATCAATAATGGATATGTGTTTAACACATATTATGTTGCTATTTTTTGGAACTCCCAGAAATATTAATTATTGGCATAATTAATGATGGAGTATATGGTGATACCATTAGCTATGGATAGTGAGTAAATAAAAGGTTAAAAGACCTATTATAAGATACCATTTATGGTAGAGATTGACACAGTCATTTTATCCACAACAATAGAACCATGGCTATTGTAAAATTTTAGAACCGTTATCATAAAGAAAGAACGACAAATATGTCGTAAGCACAACATAGTTTGAGAATTTAAAAACTAATGAGTTGTGAGTGTGGATTATGTTCGGACTGATGAGAATAGAACTTGACTTATCCTTTGACGAAAGGACTAGTGCAGGAGAAGGTGTTTAACACCTAGAAAGGGATCAGACTAAAGCCCAATTGATATTGAATCATTTGTGGTGGTAACCCAACCTATAAACTAGAGATCCCAAGAAATAGGTTCAAAGGGTAATAACAAGTCACGGTGATATGGGTTGAATCATGCTAATAATTATTGTTCACGAGGTTTTACTCCGAGTCCATCCCTATGGAGCATGATATCCTGAAGCATGTTAAGGTTGAGTTAATTATAACTCTTAATGAAGATCTATATCTCTATTTTGAGTGGGGTACCTAGCTACAGGAGTATCCTTGATAGACTCACCTATGTAGATGTGGAAGTATGGCCGCTTCCTATGGTAATTTTGGGCAAATTCCCTAGAGCATTCACATACTGGGATAGAAGCACATGGCCGTAACATGCTGGCTTGAGGACTACACCTAAGTAGGGTTGTGTGTGAGATGTTGTCAGAGATAGAGTTCAAAACTATGAGTTATTCTAGTATAATCTGAATCATCTTTACTACGTAAAGGTTCAAGTCGAAAGACACCTTTGCTTATGAACAATTCTATTAATAATTATTGCTCAAAAAATTTTCAAAATTTTCAAGAGGGGGATTGTTACCGATGATTGTGTTTTTAAAATCCAAGTGGGGGATTGTTGTATAAATGTATTTTAAATACATAAGTGGGAGACCCACTAACCCACTTTTCCTTAAATTTTGTCTAAAGAAAAAATCACCCACTAACCCCACTATTCTCTAACCTCTTTCAACCATCTATAAAGAATTCTCTCCATCCGGCCAAAACAAATGAGCTTGAGAGAGTTTTAGAATTTGAGTTTGGTTCTTTGAAAAGAAAAGAAAAAATGGAATCAAATGAGGAGGGACTGCAGAATTTTTGAAAGATAAAATTAAAGAGAAGAAAAATCACTCCTTCTCTCCCTCTAAGACTGAAGATATTTTCTTTACGAAAATATTTATTCCTCTAAATTTTTTTTGAACAGTTTGTTCCCCCAAACTGAAATTTTGGATATTGAGCAATTAAATTGGAATGGGTGTTAGAAGACATATAACTACGGTGCATGGTTATATGATACAGAGGTGATTCTGGGCTTGTTTTATCCTGGGGACGGCGTGACTATAGACTACCTGCACAAAGAGGGTAGAGCCAAAAAACGTCTTAAAGAGAGCGACCTAGTCCGCGACTCAACCCAAGAATCGTCTACAACGAATTTATAAACAATTGAGGTAATATTATTTATTTTTATTGTGCAGTATTTATTTGGAATTCACGCATGAGGTTCATATTTGCGATAATCATATGAGGTAATAATTTAATTTTGAGCAGTAGACTTAAAATTAATTTATGATTTTATTCTTCGAGTTCTCCATAAAACTCTTTGGTGTGATTTTTTAATCATAATAGATAAAGTGTACCAACAGTGTCTCTCTTTCTTTCCTTTTTCTTTTATAAACCAAGCTCAAGATGCTTCATTATATTTGGTCGATTAAGGGAGCGATAATTGTTTGCAGAGTGGACAAAATTAGTGGAGATAGTGGGCGGCTAAGTGGGTAAAAGATAATAACTTACCACTTGTTATTCTAAATACACACCACTGACAAACGAAGTAGGAGAAGATGGAACCTAGTGCTACACTACAATAAACGCCATATGGAACCTAATTTCTCTCTTTAATTTACCTTCCATAACTCATACTTGCAGCTTATTGTTTTCATATTATAAGTTGTTTCTTATTTTTTTCTTTTCAACTTTTCTTAACAGACTCCCGTAGTTGCTAATCGCTGCAGAGCTGGCTGCTGCTTTCGAGGCTGATGGAAATAGGGGTGTGCAATATAACAAAAAAATTTGATTAATCGAACCAAACTGAGTGCATTAAGTTGGGTTTCGTTTTTAATGTTGAAGGTTTGGTTCCGCTTCCAAAAATTACATAACCGTTTTTTTGGTTCAATTCTCGATTCCACCACATATCCTAACATTTTTTGTACTCTTTATATATATGAAAAATGTTGTTTTCTCTTTAATTTTAAAAAATTTAAATTAATTTTGATTTTTGGGATTTTGATTAAATCTATAATATTTGCTAAAAGTGCCTTTTTAAGTTATATTGGAGAAAAATTATTATTTTAATTATTTACTTTAATACATTTTTAGAACTGAGAACCGATCTGGACCAACCTAAAAATCGTTGGATTGAATTGATTCGGTTCAAGTTCCAGAAGTCTGGATTCGATTAACCCCGACTTTGGTTTCGGGTTAGTTATGGAACCAAACCAATCCAAATCGTGTTCACCCTTAGCTGGAGAGAAGAGAAAGAGAATTCCCAGTAGTATAGTTGTTTGGTCTTTTCTATTTTATTTAGGTGGTTTACTTAGTTTCAATTTCTCTTTCTTGCATTTTTTTAATATTAATAACATGAAAACATATGTCTAGTTAGGGTCAATTTGATGTCGTGCCTACATGGAATGGACTATCTCTCACAATTCGTCCCACCAGACACCTAACTGAATTTAAAAAAACGGGGGGTTACTTCCCTTTCCCCTTCCCCTTTTCAATTGCTTATACAATTATACACCTCTAGTCTTTCTTGTTCGATAGATGCGTTTGCTGACGATGTCGAGGTCTTTGCTACTTGCTTTTGAACGATCTTCTGAAGTCTTATTTTTAGTTCAATAAGCTACCTTACGCCATTTTGATTGAGTTTTAGCGGCCCGGTTAATACTGCCCTTATGTTGGGGAATCGCTTTTTCTCCTCTAAAAATTCCTTTTTTTCCCTTTCTTTCTAACCAATGCTTAAGGAGCAATTTGGTGTAGACACTCATTGCTTGCTTTCCCTGCTTTTTATTCGGTCATCCAAGTGTACTAAAATGGAGTTTTCTTATGTTTTTAATGGCCTTATTTACCCTAAAACTTGCCCCTTAAAGTGCTATCATGAATAAGGAAAAAATTAAAAGTTTTCGCGCCCTTATGTTTTTATTAGAGTAGCGCACCCAAATATACCATCTCCAAAGAATTTGATGTACCGTTTGGGGGATATGTGTCGGGGGATGTAACATTGCTCAAAGTCTAATACTCGTTTAGGGGATATGAATATGTGTTTTGTTCCGTCAAATCACAATGTATACTTTTTTGCCCATGTGCCAAAAGGAAGGCTTAGATTCTCTCTCTTCTCTTCACATACCCATTTGAGTTATCAAAACACAAAAGTATGCATTCTTTCTCTTTCCCACTTGCTTCAAAAGGTAGACTTAGGGTCCGTTTGATAGAAAACTGGGAAAATGCAAATGATTCCAGGGCAAACAATTCCAAGGCAAATGAATATTTTCCAACTTGTGTCTGTTTGATACAAGTTGAAAAATCATCAATTTTCCACATTTTCTATCAAATGCAAAAGTTGGAAAATAGATATAAATGTGAAAATTTTATTTATGGAATATATATATATATATATTCATATATTTTGTATATATTATTAATATATATACTATTTACGAAATATATATATTATTTGCGGAATATATATATATATTCGGATATATATATTCTGCAAATAATGATATATATATTAGGATATATATATTATTATTTGCGAAATATATATATTTGAATATATATATATATATTCATATATTTTGTATATATTATTAGTATATATATATATATATATATATATATATATATATATATATATATATATATATATATATATATATATATATATATATATATATATTATAATTATTTATGGAATATTATGGAATATATGAATATATATTATATTATATAATTATTTATGGAATACATGAATATATATTATATTATATGTGGTAACAATTATTATGCAACACAAATAGATAAGAAAAAGCAATCACCAAGTAAGAGCAAGGAATATAAAATGACAATCACACAACAAAGGATGTACGTGGTTCAGCAAAGATGTGCCTACGTCCACGGTGGTGCAGTCGGTATTATTTCTATATACTCCGGAGAGTGGTTACAGAGAATACAACTTGTCCTTTTGCCCCGGACTTAGGGTTCAATATATACATGTACGTTTAGGTGAGTGGGGGAGTTGGATTCCCCCACGTCTTCCATCTCTCCTTATAACCTCCCTTAATGGGAACGTGGGAAGAGACCGGATCTTAATCAAAACAAGAGGTGGGGGGCCTGGACTTTGGGCCGCCAGAATTGGGCTACTCGTCCAGGCCCATGGTCTTAATTTTGGGTACCCACAATTGCCCCTAAGTTTGTTGGGCTATGTTTTGGGCTCAATAAATTTAAATGATTAGTCATGATGGCTTTTTGTACACCGTGCAACTCTTCGAAAGTTGTGAAGCTGATTTTGGTGGTACCCGCTTCGTATCTTGTGCATTATGATTAGCAAAATTTGAAAGTTTTCTGGAATAGGCACTTTTCTACCGTCGTTTCAATCTTTCCAGCACTCTTCCATTCCCTGTGAGTTCTAGCACTTCGTACCTTTTTCTCTCAATCTCCATTTTCGTTGCTTCCTTGCCGTTTGGGCCCGTGCTTCTTCATCGTTCGAATTGATCTTTTATCTTGTAAGTTTCCTGTACCTTTTCTTTGTACTTTATCTTTGAGTTTGTAGTTTTCTAGGGTTTTCTAACGGCGAAGATTGGGAATAGGTCGGTCTCTGAGTTTAGGAAGTTTTATAATATCCCAGAGTGGGTAGATATTGAGTGTTGTGCCTCCCCTCCTAGAAACGTTAGAGAGATAGATAATGCCCACTGGATCCACGTTTTGTTGCTTTCCCAGGGGGGACTCACTTTTCCTCCCAATGATTTGTTTTTGCATTTCTTTGGATATTTTAATATTGTTCCTGCACAATGCTCGCCCAATGTGTGGAAAATAGTTAATGGCGTACATAGGATAAATCAGTTGTATGGTACTTGGTTAGGGCTCGTCGAAGTCTGTTTTTGCTATTCCTTTTCTCGAACTAGCTCTGGTGTCCTCTACCTCAAAGCTAGGAGCCCTGACAGGGTATTGGTAGTAAATATACCTTATTCCCATAAGGACTACTGGCAGGAGGGTTTCCTTGTTAGAAACTAGCAGTTCTCTCCCCAATTTGAAGGGTTGAGGTCCGAGAGGTTCTCTGTTCCCTTTTATGGGGAAGAATACATAGGTAGACTTTGCTCTGTTGATTCAATTTTTGCTGGTTTGTGATTTTTCTAATTCTTCTTTGCTTTTTCTTCCACAGCAAGGTCAAAGAATTTGGAACCTGCTCTCAGCGAGGTTCGTATCTCGAAATTGGTTAAGGCTTGGAATATCAGGGAGCCTTTGGGTGACGGCGAGCATCCCAGGTCCGCTGGCTTTCTGCTCGAGTACAAGAACGTTGGCTCCAGCTTCATAGCAAGGCCTGTGGACAGTATCCCAGAGTTTGATTCTTTCGAAGAGACTGTTGCGGATCCTATCCAGTTGGACGAGGAGGAGAGCAGCTATGAAAGTGACATTGTAGGAGCCGTAAGTAATTTGGGTGGAGGGAGCTCTAGTAGTAGCAGTTCCTCTGATCGTGGGGAGGTGTCTGAAGCTCGAGAGTCGTCGAGCACATCCAGCAGTTTGAGCGAGGAAATGGCTCCTCCAAGGAAGAACTTAATCCGGGACGATGATAATGAAGACCATTTGCTTCTTGCACAGAGGTCAAAGAAGCAAAAATCTAGCTCTGGGGCTATGGCTACTAGTTCCCGATCCTCTGCTCAGGAGCAGGAGAAAAAGAAGAAGGAAGAATAGCAGGTAAGGGAGGGGGAGAGAAAAAAGGAAGAAGAGAAGAAGAAGATGGAGGAGAAGAGGAGGGTAGAGGAGAGGAAGAAGAAAGAGAAGGAGAGAGAGGAGGAGAAGAGGAGGGTGGAGGCGAGGACGAAGGCTGGGCAGGCCTTAGTCCCAGTATCCACGCTGCCCGAGGGGACTTCTGTTGCAATTTCCCCTCAGTTGGCCCCCGCTCTGCTCGATATAGCTGTCCTCCCAGTTGATCATCAAAGGGCGGTAGGGTCCAAGCAATTGGCCCTTCAGGCTAGTCAAAGGCTAGCCTTGGTAAGATTTTTCCCTTCTCTCCCATGTTTTTATGAATTTCATCATTTCCCTCTCCTAATGTCTTCTTTTTTCTGCAGTTTGTGACTGACTTCGCCGTACTGTATCGTTCACGTGATGAGCTGGTGAAGAAAAACAGCGAGCTGGAGAAAGAGAACGCTGCCCTGAGGCTAAAGGGTAAGGAGCTCGAGGCTAGCTTTAAAGCCGTTGATGCTGCTCGGATATCATTCGACCTGGCTCTTACTATAGCTAACCGAGAGAAGGACGCAGCAGCTAAAGATCTGAAGGATATGCGACAAGCCTATGACTTGGTTTGCTCGAGCAAGCTGACCGTTGTGGAGGAGAACAGGGTGCTCTCTGAAGAGATGAAGAAGAAAGAGTCTCAGGCTGTTACTGCCAAGGAGGACTCATACAATTCTGGTTGGGCTGCAGCATACGAGGATGCTGAAGTTCAGATAGGCTATATTAGTCGTCTAAACTTCAAGAAGGGCTGGAACAAGGCCCTATTGGCTGCTGGCATCGATATAGACTCTCCCCTGTTTGATGAGCATGACCCGGGCTCGAAGCCAACCGTAGATGAGGTCCCTGCCCCAGCTGTTGAAGGTGTTGATCCTGTCCCCCATATGACCCCTGCTGATGCTTCCCTTGTTGTGGCGACAGAGATTACTCCTGCCGAGGGCGGTGCTCCTGTTGATGCTGACAAAGGGAAGCAGCCATCGACCTCTGGGCAACCTGAGGTTGCTAACTAGCTATTTTCTAGGATTACTTTGTATTTTCGCTTCTTTTTTTTTTTGTAAACTTTCTTCTTGCTGTTCGATGTAATTTTAACCTTTATTAATGAAAAGGCTTCTTTTTCTCTTCGCACTGATTTGTCTCTTTCTTTCCCTTGTCTTTCTATTGCTTGTAGTTAGTTGATGAGGATGATTACATTCCTGCTACTTCTCAATTGGGCAGGACCCTTGGTCCTAATGCGAGTCCTGAGGTTTGCCAGGCCTTTGTTAAGCTTTGCAAATCCCTTAGGTCTAAGAATCAGAAGTATAAGGAGCAATCTGAACTTGTGGCCAAGATGAAGGACAGGCTCCAAGAGATGGAAGAGGTTGGTGCCTCAGTACAAGAAGAAGTGAATACGTTGAGAGCAAAGCTTCTCGATGCTTCCGAGATCAACCTGGTTGGTGAGATGCTTCAGCAGGAAAATGAAACTTTAAGGCAGGAGGTCTCTTGACTTAGGGAACACGCGCCAAGCATTGCCCCTTCAGTGTTGCGAGGCTCTTCATCAATGCGAGCTAGGGCTGGCTCAAGCGGTATTCATCCTGTGCTACAGGGTTCTTCATCGACACGAGCTGGCAGGAGCACCAGGAGCCAAGATAGGGAAATGGAAGAGCTTCGAGAGAGGGAGATGGAAGAGCTTCGTGGTGACGTCCATCGAGCATATGTGATCGCTGTCGAACTCCAGAGGGATGTCACTCGATTGCGGCACTTGTTCAAGAAAGGTCCTCGGCAAGTGTGGGCTGACGGCTATGACCAGGGTTGGTCAGATGCTCCAACAAGATTGTCAGAGTTCGAAGAGCTTTCTTTTATCAGAGGGTGACTGAGTGCCTTGAAGGAGATGCAAGTCCCGAGGAACTCGATGCTCTGGTATCGCCATGAGATTTCTCCCTCTACCCTGATGCCTAACCCCTTCCGGAGGGATGATAGATGGATCCCCATCGATGCCATTCCTCGGTAATTATTGGAGTCGGATGCGAATGAGGTTGAGGAAGAATTAGCTCCTGCTCCCGATGACAGACGAAGAGCTAGAGTGGCTGACTATCTCGCTCAGAGGCCTCACCCCCATTGAGATTTCGCCAGTTGCTGCTTTTTGTATTTTTGATAGTGTAAATGCTTTGGGCGAGTTTGTCGACTAAACATGTATCACCATTATTGTAAGTATGATGAATTAATGAAAAGTTTATGTTTTGGGAAAATTTGCCGACTAAACAAGTGCATCATATTCTTCATATTCTTGCTACTTTATGATCTTCTAAATTTGTGTTGTCATGCAAGTGTCCTCCCAGTCCAGTATAATATCGAGATACCATTTGTGCATCACTTTACCCTTTAGGTCGTGTCGTCACACTCCCTTAGGCCTAAGTGTAGCAATCGGCGAGGACACACCTGGTGTTGGATGCTCTATCCGATTAGGATTTTATTCAACTAAAAAAAGGTTTGATGACCAGTATAAAATTTGGCCATATCGCCTAAGGATCCCCTGTAGGGCTTCATATATTGCCAGGGGCAATGCTAGGAGGTCTTTCATGTTTCATAACGATGACCTGAGGAGGGACACTTCCCTGCTAAGGCGTGGTGATCAATGTGCCTGTCATTTGGAAAAGATGTACGATAAAGCCCATATAGCCGTTACTTATTAGAATGCAACTGTTTAAATAACTTTCATTAATGACAAGGGAAATGAACTTCTAGTTACATAACAAAAGAATAAGCGATAGAAAAGATCTAAAAATAGAATCTCTTGAGATTGGCTGCGTTCCATGCTCGTGGTATTTCTCTGCCTTCCATCGTTTCCAAGTGATAGGCGCCCTGCAGATCGTCTCTGGTTATCTTAAAGGGCCCTTCCTAGTTGGGCCTAGCTTGCCGTCTGATGGTTTTACTGCGCTGCCCAGCACTTTCCTTAGAACGTAGTCCCCAACCCGGAATGCCCTTGGGTTAACCCTTTTATTGTAAAGCCTCGCGAGCTGTTGCTGATAGCTCACTAGTTTTACTAGGGCTAGCTCTCGGCGCTCGTCGGCTAGGTCGAGCTTAGCGAGTAATGCTACATCATTATGGCCCTGGTCGACAAGTTCGGACCTCATTGTTGGCAAACCTGCTTCTAGTGGGATGACTGCTTCCATGCCATATGTCAGCGAAAATGGGGTTTCTCTTGTTGCTCGTCGAGGAGTGGTTCGGTACGCCCATAGGATATGGGGTAGTTCATTTACCCATGCGCCTTTGGCTCTCTCCAATCGCTTCTTTAATCCATCGATCACAGTTTTGTTGGAAGCCTCAGCTTGGCCATTGCTCTGAGGGTAGGCCACTGAACTGAAGTGGTGCCTGATACCGTGTTCGTTACAGAAGTTCTGAAAAGAGCCGCTTTCGAACTGTATTCCATTGTCGTTGATGATGGTTCTGGGGATGCCAAAGCGAGTGATTATATTCCTCCATATGAACCTTATCATATCAGCATCTCGAATGTTCGCCAGGGGTTCCGCCTCGATCCACTTGGTGAAGTTGTCAGTTGCGACCAACAGATATTTGCGATTGGCGGTGGTGGTGGGCAGTGGTCCCATGATGTCCATTCCCCATTGGGCGAATGGCCATGGGCTGGACAGTGATTTTAGGTCGCTAGCAGGTTGGTGGACCATAGGAGCGTGAAGTTGGCATTTAAGGCACTTACGGACATATATCGCAGAATCCCTTTGCATGTATGGCCACCAATAGCACTCCTTCATTGCTCGAAAAGCTAGAGACCTTCCTACGATATGGCTTCCACAGATTCCTTCGTGAAGCTCATATAGCACTTGCTTGACATTCCTTGGTTGAACGTATTGGAGGTAGGGACCGGAGAAGAATCTCTTCGAAGCTCGCCATTAATTTTTTAACTAAGGCGAGGTAAGCTGCCATTCTTTCATCTTTTGCATTGTAATCTCCACTTATCTGATTGGAGACTAATTGGGAATCGTCGAACACCTGTAAATGCTTTGCTCCCAAAGTGTGTGCCTTCTGGAGGCCGGCTAATATGGCTTCGTATTCTGCTTCGTTGTTGGAGGCTGCAAATCCAAGTCTGATTCCTTGTTCAAGGATTGTATTTTCTGGGGTAACGAGGACAATGCCTACTCCTTCCCCCTTTAAATTGGAGGCTCTATCAATAAACAGTTTTCAGGTGCCCACTGTCGCTTAGTCCTCCTTTGGCTTTGGTAGTTGAGGTTGGTTGGAAGGTACCTTGCCCGTGAATTCGGCTATGAAATCAGCAAGGATTTGTCCCTTGATGGCGGTCCTTGGTTGAAATTAGATGTCAAATCGCTCGAGCTCGACTGGCCATTTAGACAGCCTGCCCGACAAATCCGCTTTCCTCAGGACTGCCTTAAGGGGGTGCGATATAAGGACGATGATTGTGTGGGCTTCGAAATAGTGCTTCAGCTTCCTCGAGGCCACTGCTAGGGCGTAGGCAAGATTCTCCAGCGGTAGGTACCTTTTCTCGGCGTCGAGTAGGGTCTTGCTCGCTTAATAAACAGGGTGCTGGATTCCTGCAACCTCGCATATTAATGCAGAGCTGACAGTGTGGTTGGAAATGGAGAGTTACAGGTATAAAGAATCTATTTTTTATGGTATGACGAGCAGTGGTGGAGAGCTTAAGTATGCTTTGAGCTCGACCAGTGCTTGCGAGCAATCTGGGCTCCATTCTACCATTTTATTCCCCTTCAGAAGCTGGAAAAAAGGCTTGCATTTCTCGAAGGATTTAGAGATGAAGCGATTTAGGGCAACGAGCATACCAGTGAGCTTCTGTACATCCCGGATTATTCGAGGTGGTTGTACCCTGTTAATTGCATCGATTTGGTCTGGGTTAGCCTTTATGCCTCTCTTACTCACCAAGTACCCAAGAAATTTTCCTGACTGGACACCGAAAGAACACTTGCTTGCATTAAGTTTCATTCGGTACTTCCTGAGGATTTCAAAGGTATTTGACAGGTCTGAGAGGTGATTTTCTTTCCTCTTACTTTTAACGAGCATGTCATCGATGTAGACCTCCATAGTGCTTCCCATCTAGTCCTTAAACATCTTGGTGACCAGCCGCTGATAGGTTTGCCCCTGCATTTTTGAGCCCCAAAGGCATTACCTTGTAGCAGTATAATCCAACTGTCGTGATGAACGCTGTTTTGTCCTGGTCAGGGGCATATAAGGGGATTTGATGATACCCTGAGTATGCGTCCAGAAAACTCATTCGTTCGTAAGCTGCAGTGGCGTCCACTAGTTGGTCTATTTTTGGAAGGGGGAAACTATCTTTAGGGCACTCTTTGTTGAGGTCAGTGAAGTCGATGCAGACTCTCCACTTCCCGTTACTTTTTGGAACTACTACGGGATTGGATAACCACTTGAGGAATTGTACTTCCCGTATGGATCCTGCATCCAGTAGTTTTTCGACCTCCTTCTCTACCGCTTTAGCCTTCTCGGGTGCAGTTCGTCGTGCCTTCTGCGTGATGGGCTTGAAGGCAGAATCGACGTGCAGCTGATGGCAGACCAAATTAGGATCGATTCCAGGTAGCTCGTATGGCTCCCATGCGAAAACATCTATGTTGCGTCTCAGTAGAGTTATCAAGTCCTTTTGTTCCTGTTCGGTAAGAGATGCTCCAATCAAGAAGACTCTACTACTATCGCCATCTCCAGCCATAACTTCTACCAGGTCCTCGACGACCCGCTCAGAGGGGAGGAGCCTGGTTTCCTCCACTCCAGGTCTTCCGTACTTTAATTGCTATTTAGAAGGTGTCAGACCTTCTTCTATTTTCTCGCTGGGCTGATCGGCCTTCCTTTCTGGCCTTGGTCGGATGGCTGCTATGAAGCACCTTCTTGCCAATGCTTGGTCGCCGTGGATCTCCATTACTCCTCGCTCGGTTACATATTTGAGTTTCTGATGGTAGGTCGAGGAGACTGCCTTCATCGCATGAAGCCATCCCCTGCCGAGGATGGCCTGGTATGGCGAGTCGATGTCAACTACTAAAAACTCGATCATTTTGGAGACGTTTCCAGCGCGCATCGATAATACAATCTTTCCCAAGGGCATAATTATTTTTCCAGCAAATCCAACTAAAGGGACAGTAGCTTCCTTTAGGTCAGCGACGCTTAGCTTCAATTTTCTGAATAGGTCAAGATACATTACCTCGGACGAGCTTCCTTGGTCGACGAGCAACTTGTCGACGTCAAAGTTAGCTGAGGATAATTATCAGAGCGTCGTGATGTGGGGTTCTTACTCCCACCAGATCTTTATCTGTGAAAATAATATGTTTTTTATAGTCGACGTCATCTACTCGTCGACGCTTTCCTGACTGTGACTTTGCTGGATCGATCTGAAAAGACTGCATTACCGCTGTAAGTTTCTTCATCTCCATTCGAGCTGAATTTCCTTAGATCTGCTTGGCATTCGATGCCCCATGAATTATCGCGAACTCATGTCCAGCATCATCTTCGAGTACGTTGTCAGGTCTCGCTTCTCTATTGGTAGCCACCTTCTCTGCCCTTTTCTCCACAAACTCGTTCAAATGCCCAGACTGGGCTAGTTGCTCGAGGTGAGACTTAAGAGCTTTGCAATGCTCAGTCTTATGTCCTCCCTCTTTGTGGAAAGCGCATCTCAGCGCATTGTTCCTCTTTGAGGGATCTCCTCCCATCTTCCTGGGCCACTTGATGAATGGCTCATCTTTGATCTTAGCGAGAATTTTGTAAATTGGTTCTTTGAAGACGGTGTTGACTGCCTGGAATACTTTCGACGCATCATTGTTCCCTCCGTTCTTGAAGCCATTTTTGCCCCCGTTCTTTCCTCCTTTCTTCTAGTTCTCAGCTTTATCACTGCCCTTGGCAGTGAGTTTAGCTCGACCGTTTTCTCCTGTACTGAGGTGGGTGACATCTTCCACCTTAGCGTATTTCTCGATGCGAGCCATCAGGTCGTCAATAGTCATAGCCTCCTTCTTCGTCAGGGACTGGTATAGAAGGGAAGAACTAGGTAGCCCAATTTTAAAAGAGGCCACCGCCACTCCCTCCGAGCAATCCTCGATCTCATTGAATAATTCCCAGTATCTTTTCGCGTAGTCTCGGAGTGTTTCTTGAGGCGTTTTCTTCATTGTTAGTAAAGCATCCATCCTTTTGGGATGAGAGCTACTAGTAATGAAGCAGGCTGTAAAAAGTTCGGCCAGGGATTTGAAACTTCTGATGGATCGGTGGGGGAGGCTTTCAAACCATTTATGCGCAACGTCATGCAAGCTCGAGGGAAAAATTCGGCACATTAGCGCGTCCCGATGGTTCCAGAGGGTCATGGCCTGTCGGTACTGCCTGACGTGATCAATGGGATCAGTCTTACCGTCGTAGATCTTGAACCTTGGAATGGCAAATTTCTTGGGGGCTTCTTTTTCTTCTATTTCCCTCGTGAAAGGTGACTTCATCTGGGTTTTGAGAGCTCGTCTAGCGAGTTCTCGGGTCGATCTGGTATCGTGGTGGGCAGGATGTTGGTCTATCTCCATGCGGACCAGATTTCGTATGTTTTCGTTGCTGCGAGTAGGGCTCTGGTAACGACGAGCTCTTCGCAACTGCTCGCGGAGGTCATCGACTGATTCGCCTTCTTCAACCTTTTGATATCCCCGCCTAGGGCTCCTTCCTCGGCTGCGAGACTTGCTCGCCGGAGGGCTAGGAGTGCGGTATGGACGTCTCCTGTTATCAGGATGAAGCTCCCTCTCCAGTCTTTCCAGTCTTCTTTTCAAGCGAGCATTCTCAGCCTCGTATCTGCGAGAAGACTCCCTCTGCTCGTGGAGCCTTGCCTCGTATGCATCAATCAATCTGGATATTTGTGTGGACCTCGCTGGTCCTTGGCTTTCTTCTGAGGCTGGCCTTTTCAAGCGAGCCCTCTGATCTGAACGTCGAACTTCAGACCTAATCCTGTGAGGAGCAGATGGTTCTTGAATATCCCTTGCCTGGGGGGCATTGCTGCTGTGACCAGACATTTTAAACTCCTTTCTTGGTGTGGGCTCTTCTCAGGGAAAGATGAACGCTTCCCACAGACGGAGCCAATTGTGGTAACAATTATTATGCAACACAAATAGATAAGAAAAAGCAATCACCAAGTAAGAGCAAGGAATATAAAATGACAATCACACAACAAATGATGTACGTGGTTCAGCAAAGATGTGCCTACGTCCACGGTGGTGCAGTCGGTATTATTTCTATATACTCCGGAGAGTGGTTACAGAGAATAAAACTTATCCTTTTGCCCCGGACTTAGGGTTCAATATATACATGTACGTTTAGGTGAGTGGGGGAGTTGGATTCCCCCACGTCTTCCATCTCTCCCTATAACCTCCCTTAATGGGAACGTGGGAAGAGACCGGATCTTAATCAAAACAAGAGGTGGGGGGCCTGGACTTTGGACCGCCAGAATTGGGCTACTCGTCCAGGCCCATGGTCTTAATTTTGGGTACCCACATTATATAATGAATATACTAAATATATATTATTTGCAGAATATATCCATAGATTATATATATTCAGTATATATATAATATATGTGTATATTCTGTAAATAATATATATTCAGTATATATATATAATATATACGAAATATAAATATATATTAAAATATATGAATTATATAAATTATATAAATGTACGAAATATATAAATATATGAAATATATATAAATATACGAAATATACGCAATATATATATATATATATATATATATATATATATATATATATATATATATATATATATATATGTATGTATATATATGTGCTAAAATATATAAAATATACGAATATATATATATATATATACATATTAGAATATACGAAATATATATATTTATATATTTATTAACAATATATATTCATATATTTATGAAATATATAGAGTTTACAAAAAAAAAATGGTTTTGAGTGATTTGCCACCCAAAGGTGGCAAACAAAAACCTGCCCCCCCCCCCCCCCCCCCCCCAAAGAATTGAATTCCACCCTAGGGTGGAAAATTGTGCTTAAGGGGTGTTGTACATAGAAAACAAATTCCAAGGCAAATGAAGGCTATCAAACAGCCTAAAAACTGGAAAAGACCAGAATTTTCCAACTTTTCTGAATTTGCCCTGGAATTGAGAGGCTATCAAACGGACCCTTATTGTTTTTTTAAAGCAGTTAATTCGAAAGAAGAAGAGAAAAAAAAATGCAAAACCCACATACCTAAAAAGAACAAAAACAAAAACAAAAGCAAAAATTTTTAAATCGAATTTTTTTCTTCGTGAAACCACAAAAACAGAACTCTTAATCATTAACCACCAAATCTTTTACAGACTTTTACCACCTTTTTCAAAACGTGAAAATGGATGACTTAGATCCATAATTCGCCTTTTTTTCCGGTGTTTTTATTAACAACCCCATTTATCTTTATACATACTCCACTTGCAAGTTGTTAGAAGACTTTAATACCCCTTTTAGAAACTCCCATTCAACTAGAACTCCTTTTTTACTTGGTTTAGTCCTATATTCAAAGTTTTGTTAACTCCCCCCCATATATTTTTAAAATTATATTAAGTTCCATAATCACTTAAATCTTCCCTCAATTGTCTTGTAACTACCATTTTCCTTTCCGCAGAGAATGACACTTGTCCCATAATTATTACAACAGGACCAACGACTAAAAAAATAAAAATATTAGAGTGGGTACAAATAAATCTTTATTATACAAAGTGAGAAAGTGACCATATATCTTCATTTATCAGAAGCAAAATCATAAAAAAAAAATATACTTTAAAACTTATTATTTACTCTAGCATATAATTTACGTAACCATAGGTAAAGTATGAATACCTTATGAGGAAGAACTCATTGCTAACATAAAAGAAATTACATTCAGGTTCATTTGAAGCCACTTTTAAACAGAACTAGATTTTAACCCCGCGCGATGCGTGGACGTTTTACAAATCTCGTATAGAAAGACTAAAAGAAACATGTTATTCAAATATTATAGAAATATGTATCCAAATATTTTTAATGAGCAAAATTTTCTATCAGTTGACAATTACATAAAAATTGGACTTAAATTTTCATTAAAAACTAATTGATATGAAATCCACTTATATCAAGTAAATAGTATCCAGCCTTTTATGATATAGTACTCTTTTCATGAAGCTTGTGCTAAAAACGATTTTGACATAATTCAAGTCGAATAGTTTCGCGCACAATGCTACAATTTAATGTTGGAAGCTATCTGATGATGAATATTTTGTAATTTGCCCATTTCCTCAATCAACCTAATTCTTAATGGTGACGAAACGAGATATAACATAAAGTATTTTTTTTACCATTAGATCTTTTTATTCTTATCGTAAAATAAAATAATCAAATCATCAATTTAATTGAGTAGTCATGTTTCTTTTGTTTAAGAAAAAGATACAAACATATTTCTTATTATAAAGTGATCACACCTTGTAGTCAAATAAACATATAAATATAGTTAACTTCTCAAAGAAGTATGTGTGTGTGTGTGTGTGTGTGTCTCTCTCTCTCTCTCTCTCTCTCTCTCTCTCTCTCTATATATATATATATATATATATATATATATATATATATATATATATATATATAAGTCTCTCTTACATACCATCTATGAGATCCACCAACGTGGACTATTTTTTTTAAAATAGTAAAAAAAACTATTTTTGAGTTGCTTTTTTTAAAACATTTCAAGGTACTCCACAAAAAAAAACACTTAAGAATATTTTTTTTGTTATTTTAAAAAAATCAGCTAAACTATCTGAGTTTTTAAGGTGTTTTTTAAGTTGTTAAAAATTGATACAGCTTGACCAATTTTTTTAAAATAAAAAAGAATTTTTTTGAGCTGATTTATTTTTGTGAGGTTCCCTGAATTGTTTAAATACTACACAGAAAAAATGAATTCAAAAATATATTTTTTTACTATTAAAAAAAAATAGTTCGCGCAAATGGTATATATAGGTTGTATGTATGAGAGTCTGCACATATATATATATATATATATATATATAGGGAAATGATCAAGTGAGATCCCAGTTTGAGTACCCTGAATGAGGACCATTTTTTTAAAATAGTCAAAAAAAATATTTTTACGCTGATTTTTTTTTATGATTTTTAAACATTTCAATAGGACCATAAAAAAATAATCAACTCAAAATGATTTTTTTTTCTATTTTAAAAAAATCGGTCAAACTTTGTCAATTTTTAAGTTGCTAAAAACTGATAAAGTTTGACCGATTTTTTTAAAATAGTAAAAAAAATCATTTTGAGGTGATTTTTTTATATGGTTCTATTGAAATGTTTAGAAACTATAAAAAAAAAATTAGCCCAAAAATATTTTTTTTGCTATTTTATCAAAATTGATCTGCGCCAGCGGTATGCAAACAGAGGTCCTCATGAGATCCGTTCTCTCTCTCTCTATATATATATATATAATGTCTAATACCTAAATGATTAACAAATCCTTCAAAGGAAAAACTAAAAAAATGCACATTAGAGTTTCTAGTCACACCTGTGTATACGTTCTTGATATTGTTTCTGAGTTTTGAAATGAAGCAAAATAATTAGACAAATCGATTATAATACCTGGTGGAGTTTCTTGCAATTTTAGTTTAGTAACACATATTCTATTAAAAAAAAGTTATCAATCTAATATATTTAATATATAAATATATAAATGGTATCTCTTCATCTCCTTTATTAAATCTCAAATAATTTAATGAGGGAGTAAGTTGGATGTCTCTTCATCTTCTATTTTAAATTCTCTTCATCTTCTCTATTAAATTTCAAATAATTTAATGGGAGAGTAAATTAGATGAGTCACATGACAAAACAACTTTAAGAGACACCATTAAAAGTAAATTAGATGTGTCACGTGACGAAACTACTTTAAGAGACACTATGAAAAGACATCCAACTTACTCCCTCATTAAATTATTTGAGATTTAATAAAGGATATGAAAAGACACCATTTTTATATTTATATATTAAATTAGATTAGAAGGTCATCAACAAGGTTCATGAAATTTTCGCTAAATCTGCAAATATTTTTTGGATATATGGATGGTCATCAAATCCGTACAAATATGCTCTTGTCATTTCTTTTTTTGTGTGTAGATTTTGTTTCAGCCTTTTCAACTGGTCAAAATAACTCATGTTTTAGTTTAACTAAAGGAAATAAGATACATGAATGAGGCCTTTTTTTATATTCTTTATTCTAGGAACATACGTTTTTTGTTTAAATACCAATTGTTGATAAACTTAGTTTGAAGCATACAAAAATAATGAAGTTTGGGTGTTAATTTTTGCTAAAACTTTACCGAATGAGTTAAGCTTTTAGAGTGGTTTTCTAGTAATGGTTAGACAATGTGCTCCAATGGTTTTCGATTAATCAAAAAACAACTCTATCTGAATTTATATGCTTAAAACATTCCTCTTTCTTTTACTAAAACCCCATGTGTAAGGTGGGTTAAATGATATTAAATCAATTATTATGGGTGTAATAAAAGTGGAGGCTAGAGAAAGAAAAGTAGGGTATAAACAAAATCTTCCTTTTTTCCTTTTAAAAAGCCTAAACACTTGAATTTGACAAAAATTCAAAATACTGCCCAAACCAACTTGCAACGGAATCTATCCTTATTCTAAAACTATTGGAGTTGTGCTTCTGAAACATAACACAGAAGTGACCAAACATGTGTAAGTCTGTATATAACTGCAATCCATTTAAATACATCACATTCAAACAAAGGCAAGATAGAGGTAGGTAAAAAAGGAAAAACAGACTCAGGTTATAATAAAAATGCAAACCCTTGTTCTTCCTTTTATTGAGTTGTTCTTCTATCCTCAACTCCAATTCCTTTTTGGAATTTATTCCTTACTTTGTTGAAGTTTTGTTGATTCTTGCTCCGGTTTGGGCTGAGAGTTTGGTTTTTGGGTCGAAAGTTTGGTTTTGGCTGTCTGTTTTGGAGGTGTTGCCTGCGTTTTGGTTTTGGGTTCTTGTTTAGTTGAAGGCCTGGCTTTTTTCTCGGAGTTAGGAGCGTGGATGTCACGAACCCATCCCAGAGTTTCTTGACATGCCACCAAGGCAACAAATATTCGGCATAAAGTTGTTTCCTTAAATCAATGCAGCGAAAATACAATCACATGGTTATGAATCGTAAAATACTGAAATTAAAGGAATTACGTCTTCAGAGATTTCTAAAGGAAACCTCATTTATATTAAAAGTAACGATGAATTACTACTTAAGACAAAATTTAAAGATTATTAGAAGAGAGCCAAACATGCTCCAAATGATAAAACAAACTTAATGACAAAAAGAGCTCTAAAAGCTGAATCTTCAACACAGTCCTTTTTCATTTCCTTCGCGAACCTACTTATTTCCTGAAAAATGGTTATTTATACAACATCAGCTAAAAGCCGAGTGAGATTTAATCTCCAGACATTCCAGGTATTTTTTCCAGAAAATTGATACCTATTCAATTTCCAACATAAGGAATACACATATATGGACAGGAATTTGCAGTAAAATATATAAAGTAAACTGGCAGTATATATTTTCAGAATAATCAGTTCAAAACAGAACAGATAAAATAATTTGAGCAATATGTCAATTATTCAATTTTATTTTGATGGCCATGTACGTTCTAATACCCAGATAAACAGATAGTGTTACCAAATGTTTCCACCCGGCAACAACACATACAGAAAATCATGATATCTGAAACAACGCCTTATTTAGGGCACACCAGCGATAAACCAGCTGCGAAGGTACCACCCAAATATTTCCACCCGGTAGTCAAGGCCAACATAGTAAAAGAGTTTTCATAGGCCGAATCAAAATTTTAGAATTCAAATCAAATGTTTATATCGAGAGATATGGACATATAACAAACGACGGAATCATCGATATCAGATGAATTTTGAGGATAAAACATTTCACAAAATAGATATAGTTTGTATAATATCATATAATTAAAATACGTAAGGAATGTCACAGAGTACTCACCAAGAATAGAAATCCGAAGTTACAGATATAGACTCTTGAATCGCTCGTTAATCTTAAGACGAAACTTCTTCTTAAACTTCCTCACACTTTCTCTCACTATTTATTTTTGATATTTGGAATGGATTTCGTATAAGAACTGATCCTAAGGCTTCTATTTACAGTTTCCCAAAGTTATTAGGGTGTTCACATGTGTCCCGATGACTAAGTGCTTATTTTGGTGAGTCGACGTTTGACGTGTCGCACAACGGGACTATCTTGCAATCTTTCTTCACCAAACGGTGACACGTGTTTTATCTTCTTATAAATGGATGACACATGTTTTATCCTTATTTATATGGATGACACGTGTAAGGGGTGGTGGCAAGAATACATCACGAGGTGTCAAGCACGAGGTGTCAAGTTATTAAGGGTATAATGGTCATTTTATACATGAATGGTATTTTAGTAATTTTACACCATACATTTTCAATATTTCTTAGAGGTCCTTGAAAATATTTTATTTACAAAATGATCCTTTATATATTTTCATTTTAGTCCCTAAAACTTTCATTATTTCAAAATCAAGTCCCTAAAGTTTCATAAAATTTTATTTTCTACCCCAAAACTTATCATTTAGCTTAGGATATGCTATAAGACTTTGATTTAATCCATTTTGATGAATAAGGAGGTTATTTCAAAGTGTTTAAGTCGGCCAAACCAGCCTCCCCTTCAAACCAATGAAAATATTACACATGGTGTGGTAATAAGACAAAATATGACTTAAAGGATGGACAAACTTGCCCTTATTTCGTAATTTCGGTATAACTTCTTGCTCGGACCTCCGTTTAACACACTGTTTGTTGTGTTACAAACCTAATTCATATATATACAACTTTTTAGTTTTTACCTCAAGTCAATTGTTATATTATAATGGTTAAAACTAGTCTCTAATATTAACATTCCTATCGAAAACTTTAAAATTTTATGTTTGTAACTAATTTGATATTTCATGATTTATGAAGGGAGGATTAGACTAAAATAATAAATTAACATTAAAAATATCACATATGAAATAATACAACATTTAAAACTATATATGAACATATAAAAGTGGGGTCATTACATCCTACCCTCCTTATAAAAAGTTTGGTCCCCAAACTTTACTTACATTAATTTTCAAACAGGTATGGATATCGCTCCTTTATTTCATCTTCCCGCTCCCATGTTGCTTTTTCAATGGAGTGATTATGCTATAATACTTTGACCAGTGGAATTACCTTGGTTCGTAATATTTGATCTTTATGATCCAAAATTTCTACTGGATGCTCAACGTAGGTTAAATCTTCTCTAACTTGAAGAGGTTTATGACATAGGATAAGCGTTGGATCTAGGATATATTTCTTCATCATTGACATATGAAACACATTATTCACACTAGAGAGTTCAGGGGGTAAGGCTATTTTATACGCAACAGCTCCTATCCTTTCAATGATTTCAAAAGGTCCTATGTATCTTGGACTCAATTTCCCTTTCTTCCCAAATTGGATTACTCCCTTTGCTGGTGATACTCGCAAGAACACATAATCTCCTCTTTGGAATTCTAACTCTCGTCGACGATTGTCAATATAACTCTTTTGACGTCTTTGAGCAATTCGAAGTCGGTCTTGTATCAATTTCACTTTCTCTGTTGTGATCTGGATCAATTCTGGTCCCAATAATTTTCTTTCTCCAACTTCTACCCAACATGTAGGGGAACGACACCTTGTTACATAGAGTGCCTCATATGGATCCATTTGAATACTTGCTTGATAACTATTATTATATGCAAATTCTACTAACAGTAAATGATCATCCTAATTCCCCTTCAGATCAAGTACACATGCCCTAAACATATCCTTTAAGGTTCGAATGGTTCTCTCAGATTGTCCATTTGTTTGATGATGAAAAGCGATGCTGAAATTCAATTATGTTCCTATGGATGCTTGTAGGCTTTTCCAAAAGTGAGACACAAATCTAGGGTCACGATCAGAAACAATTGAAACTGGGGTTCCATAAAACCTAATAATTTCCCGCACATAAAACTTAGCTAACTTTTCTAAAGAATGGATAATCTTAATGGCAGTAAAATGAGCAGATTTAGTTAACCTATCAATAATTACCCAAATAGAATCATTACCATTTGAACTCCTTGGTAAACTTGTCACAAAATTCATAGTAATATGTTCCCATTTCCACTCAGGGATAGGCAGGGGTTGTAGTAATCCTGATGGTTTTTTATGTTCAGCTTTTACTTATTGACAAACCAAACATTGAGATACAAATTTGGTTATCTGCCTTTTCATGTTATTCCACCACAATACTTCTCGAAGATTCCTATACATCTTTGTACATCCGGGATGAAATGTGAATCTTGAGTAATGACTTTCCTCCAAAATTTGCCTCTTTAGTTGGGCATCACATGGCACCCACACTCTATTTACGAACATCAATATATCATCTCGTATCCCAATTTAATCCTCTTCCCTTCAATAACTTCTTCTCTAATCTTCTTCAGTTGTGGGTCATTTACTTGTACAATTTTGATCCTTTCCATCAACATGGGTTGTACTTGTAAGTTTGCGATTATTCCTCCTTTAATATATATGTACATTTATTTCCATACTTCTCAAATCCTTTAACAGTGCTTCCTGGTTTGTAATAAGACACGGCAAATTTGGTGTAGACTTCCTACTTAAAGCATCAGCTACTATATTAAGTTTCCCCAGGTGATAATGAATATTCAAATCATAATCCTTCATTAATTCTAACCACCTCCTTTGTATCATGTTAAATTCTTTTTGGGTAAAAATATATTTCAAACTCTTATGATCGGTATAAATCTCATTATTCTCACCATATAAATAATGTCTCCAAATCTTAAGAGCAAAAATTACAGTTGCTAATTCTAGGTCATGGGTTGGATAATTTTACTCATGTGGTTTTAACTGTCTCGAGGCATAAGCTACTACTTTTCCATTTTGCATTAGCACACATCGCCAACCATTTTTAGAAGCATCACTATAAATCACAAATCCCCCTATCCCGGAAGGAATAGTCAAAATTGGGGCAGTTACTAATCGATTCTTAAGTTCTTGAAAACTATTCTCAATTTCCTCAGACCATTCATATTTCACCTTCTTTTGGGTTACCTAGATAGAGGTTTGGCAACACTAGAAAATCCTTCAATAAATCTTCGATAATAACCTGCTAATCTAAGAAAACTACGAATCTCCGTCACATTAGTTGGTCTAGGCCAATCCAGTATAGCTTTGATCTTTTGAGGGTCAACTGACACTCCCTCCTTAGAAATGACATGTCCTAGAAAAGAGACTCTAGGGAACCAAAACTCACACTTATTTAATTTTGCATATAATTTCTCCTTCCTATGGATTTGTAACACCGTCTCTAAATACGTTTTGTGCTCTTCAATACTTTTGGAATAAATAAGGATGTCATCAATGAAAACAACATATATCAGAACGTCTACTCATCATACAATATAATTCTGGGACGGGTAGCCCTCAAGGAGTTTAATGATGTGCCCTCAACAGTTCACCAGATGATTAAATTCCTGACTCCATATGGATCAGAGGAAGTCCAGTGTGATCAGGTTGAGGCACGTGAATGCTACTTCAACTCAATTGAAGAGAGGGAGGCATATAAAAGGGCCACTACAACTTATAACATTGATACTTTTACCCACAGTGATGAGACCAAGCTAAAGAAGGGCGAAGCCACTGAGGAGGTAGAATTCATCATCCTCAATGAGGACGATCTAAAAAAATGGTCCAAATCGATAAGGCCTTGAGGAAAAAGATTAAAGAGGAGTTTATCCAATTGAAGAGTAAGAGGCAAAGCATTTTTTCTTGGAGCTATGAGATTATGAATGGCATCAATCCTAAGGTCCTCTTCCATAAGCTCAACGTGGCTGAAGATGCAAAGCCGATCAGGTAGAGAACGAGAGTGTACTCCAGAGAAAAGTATGATGTCATCAGAGAAAAGGTGAAAAAGTTGGAGAAAGCTGACTTCATGAGGGAAGTCATTTACCCTGAATGATAAGGAAATGATGTCATCATCCCCAAGGCCAATGGTAAATGGAGAATGTGATTTGATCTTACAGACTTTAAAAAATCTTATCTTAAAGACAGTTTTCCCCTATCGAAGATAGATCCGTTGGTTGATGCCACGTCCAGCTATGAATTAATGAGGTTTATGGATGCCTACTCAGACTACAATCAGATATTCATGGCCCCGACCGATGCTGAGAATACATCTTTCATTACTGACAAGGAGACCTACTATTACAAGGTCATGCCTTTTAACCTGAATAACGTCGGGGAGACATATCAGAGATTGGTAAATAATATGTTCAAAGAGCAGATCAGGAAAATAAAGGAGGTGTATGTCAACGACATGCTGACAAAGAGTCTCAAGGTCGACACTCATGTGGCCAACCTTGGGCAAACTTTTGACACCATGGATGAGTACCAGATGAAACCTCACCCCTCCAAGTGTGTCTTCAGCATAGGGGCAGGTAATTTCTTGGACTTTATTGTGAATCAAAGGGGGATTAAGACTAATGCCGAGAATATTAAAGCTTTGATGGAGATAAAGACTCCAACGACAATAAAAGATGTTTAGAGGTTAACTGGACGGGTGGCAACATTGAACGGGTTCGTATCTAGAGCCATTAATAAGTGCCTTCCCTTCTTCAAGGTGATCATGAAAGCTTTTGAGTGGAATGAGGAGTGTGATAAGGATGTTCAAGAGTTGAAGACCTACCCTGGCTCTCCAATCCTGCTATCAAGACCAGTTCGGGGAGAAAAGTTGTATTTGTATCTAATCGTATCGGAGTCGGCCATCAGTACTGCCATTGTCAGAGACGAGGATGGTGTGTAGAAGCCAGCGTACTTCAACAGTAAAGCCCTCTAGGGGGCGAGAAGAGGTTTAATAAAATGGAGAAGTTGACCTATGATTTAATACATGCCTCAAGGAAGATGAAGCCGTACTTCAAGGCACATACTATGGCCGTCCTCATCGACTCGCCTCTCAAATAGGTCATCCATAAAATCGAGAAATTGGGTAGGTTGATGGCCTGGGCAATAGAATTGGGAGAATTTGATATCATCTACCAGCCAAGAACGACCATCAAGGGGTAGTCCCTAGCTGATTTTATAGTCGAGTCCACATGGGACAAAGCCGACGCAAAAGAGATTAAGGCTCCAACTTGTGAGATGGAAAGAAGAATATGCCTCCCCCCAGCGAAGGCCAAGATGAGTACAGTAAGGTGTAAGGTGTCTGAGAATGAGGAAGAGAGATACCTTTTTGAGCAGGGGCGGACCCACCCCATCCTGAAGGGGTGCGGTCGCACCCATAAGAATCCCAAAATTTTCTGCTGGGTATAGTAGAAAAAAAAATTCTGGACCCATGTGTAAGTTTTGAATATAAGGGGTTAGCAGGAAATAAAGTTTTTGGGGAAAATATATAAATAGACTAAAGTGAAAATAACTTAAAACTAACCTAATCTATTCTCTCCCTCTCTCTTTCAACACTCAGCAGAGAGCAGCCGCCCGCCTCTCCTCTCCTCTCCCTCTCCCTCCCCTTCTCTCATCTCCCCTGCAAACTGGCGCAGGCTGCGCCGCGCAGCAGCCAAGCACAGCAGCAGGAGCTGCCGTCGGCCCACCGCTGCCCCCCTGCCCGGGCCGCTCCTCCTCTCCTCTCCCCTGCAAAAGTTTTGTCAGGTATTGCTATTGTTGTTAATTTTAGTTATTGTTAGTTGCTGAATTTTGTCAGGTATTGCTATTGTTTTTTTAGTTATTGTTATTGTTGTTAATTTTAAAGTTGAATAGTTTTTTTTAGTTGTTATTTGAAATTAGTTTAGTTGTATTTTTTAGTTGCTGAATTTTTTAGTTGAAATTAGTTTATCTGAATTTTTTTAGTTATTGTTATTGTTGGTGAATTTTTTACTTTTTGTTATTGTTGTTGAAATTAATATGCTGAAATTAGTTATTGATTTTTTTTAGTTCTTGTTATTATTGCTGAATTTTTTATTTTTTGTTATTATTGCTGAAATTAACCGCTGAATTTTTTTAGTTTTTATTATTGTTGCTAAAATTAGTATGCTGAAATTAATTGCTGATTGTTATTGTTGCTGAATTTTTTGGTGAAACTATTAAACTTTAATTTTAATTAGTAACTAAAAATATAATTTGATATAATGATTCAGATTTAGGCAATAATGTTGAAGTATTTCAAAAAGATCCACGAAGAAAGTTCAAGTCAACCGCCACCTACACCATCGGCCCCCTCGCCACCCCCTCCTCTACCCCAACCAATGTTGAGGTTAGTTTGGATGAGTACCCGGCTGATCCCGGGTTGAGAAAACCCACACAAGAGTATGATGTTAATGAAAGAAACGCGGTGCGGTGTTACTACTTGGCAAAAGGTCCCTTTCAACCTAAAAATTACGACTTTCCTTGGCGTCTTTGTGCTAATGAGAAATGTAGATTTAGGCCTTTATGGTTCAATGATCACCCTAATTGGCTTGAGTACAGTATAGACAAATATATGTCATATTGTTTGTATTGTTACCTTTTCAAAGCGGAGCAAAGTGGTCTTGATTCCTTTGTTGGGGAGGGTTTTAAGAATTGGAGAAAGAAAGACAGGTTTAATGTGCATGTTGGAGATCCAACTAGTACACACAACAAGTGTGTAAGAGCCGGTGAGGATCTTATGAAACAAAAACAACACATTGAATTTTCTTTGGCTAAGCAATCTAGCCAAACACAAGAGGATTATCGTGTTCGTTTGACTGCATCAATTGATTGTATTAGGTTTCTTTTGCATCAAGGGTTGGGATTCTGTGGTCACGATGAGTCCGATAAATCACTAAATAAGGGGAACTTTCTTAAGCTCTTACAATTTCTTGCTGATCACAATCCATAAATCAAGAAAGTTGTACTAAGGCAAGCTCCCTAAAATCACATGATGACATCGCCTAAAATTCAAAAGGATATTATTAACTCAATTGCAGTTGAGAATACAAAGGTTATCCTTAGAGAACTTGGAGATGATTATTTCTCTATCTTAGTGGACGAGTCTCGTGACATATCAGTGAAAGAGCAAATGGCTGTTGTCTTGCATTTCGTGGATGAAAAGGGGTATATTATGGAGCATTTTCTTGGCCTTGTACATGTTAGTGATACTTCTGCTTTGTCACTTAAGGCAGCAATCGAGGCACTTTTATGCAAAAATGGATTATGTACTTCACGTATACGTCGGCAAGGCTATTATGGAGCTAGCAATATGCGAGGAGAACTCAATGGGCTTAAAAGTTTATTTTTAAGTGAGAATGAATCTGCTTATTATGTTCATTGTTTTGCTCATCAACTTCAATTAACCCTTGTTGCTATTTCAGAACATCATACAAAAATTGCAACGTTCTTTGAAATTGTCACACTACTCACAAATATTGTTGGAGCCTCATGCAAACGAAGAGACATTCTTCGTGAGAAATAATTTGAGAAGATTACAATAGGGATATGCGATGGAGATATTTTGACAGGACGGGGATTGAATCAAGAATTAGCAATGAAGCGAGCAGGTGAGACACGTTGGGGCTCGCATTATGGCACACTTGTGAATTTGCTTTGCTTGTTCTCCTCAGTGAAGGATGTTCTTTTTATTATTGAAGAAGATGCAAAAGATCGAAAGCATAGAGCTCAAGCGATGAACCTCATGGTACTTATGCAATGCTTTGAATTTGTTTTTCATTTGTATTTGATGAAAACTATTTTGGGTGTTGCAAATGACTTGTCACAAGCTTTACAAAGAAAGGACCAAGATATTGTGAATGTCATGAATCTTGTGAAAATAACTAAGCAACAACTACAACAAATGAGAGAAGATGGATGGGAGTCGTTGTTGGGTGAATTTTCTTTATTTTGTGTAAAGTATGAGATTCCTGTGCCAAAGATGGAAGAATTGTTTGTTGTTATAGGAAGATCACGTCGCAACCCAGAAGAAGCCACAAATCTTCATCATTATCGTGTTGAAATATTTTATGCGGTGATAGATTTGCAACTTCAAGAGTTGAATAATCGTTTTAATGAGGTGAATACAGAGTTGTTAGTATGTCTGTATTCTCTTGATCCAAGAGATTCATTCTTCGCATATGATAAGATAAATTTGATTCGATTTGCTGAGTTCTATTCATCGGACTTTTCTTGTCAAGAATTAATGATTATTGCATCAGCTTGATAACTATATTGTGGATGTGCGATCCGATGAACAATTTGTTGGAGTTAATGGGATTGGCGAGCTTGCTATAAAGATGCGTCAATTGAACAAACATCGCACATATCCATTGGTTTATTTGCTTGTGAAATTGGCACTACTCCTACCTGTTGCAACCGCGACGGTAGAGAGAGTATTTTCCTCGATGAAAATCATTAAAACTTCGTTGCACCATCAAATGGGAGATGAGATGATGAATGACTATTTGGTGGCATACATTGAGAGGGAAATAGTGTCCGACGTTAACAATGAAGATATCATTCAATGTTTCCAAAAAATGAAGACCCGAAGATTTTTATTGTAGAAATCTTATGTAATTTGATCTTTGTAATGCAATTGTGCAAGACAATTTGACTATATATATATGTTAGTTTTGATTATACGTCGCATTTTTTTTTCGTATGTATTTTGCCCACACCGCGATAAATTCCTGGGTTCGCCACTGTTTTCGAGAGTGGGACCCCATAAGAGGGTAATATTTCCAAAGAAGGTATTGTGTGGAACTTATTTATTGATGGCTCTTCGTGCGAGGCCGAAAGTGGAGCAGGCTTGATTATGTCGGCCCCAGATGGGACTGATATTGAATATGCACTAAGGTACAATTTTAAAGCCTCCAATAACGAGTTAGACTATGAGGCCCTTTTGGCAGGACTCTTTCTTGCTAGAGAATTGAATATCGACCAGCTCTTAGTTCATAGTAACTCCATATTGGTGGTTAATCAAATTTTGGGAGTATATGAAGCCAAGGATGATAGAATGGCCAAGTACCTTGGAAGGTTAAAATCATCACTGAAGCATTTCAGAGATATGAAGCTAAAGAGGATCCCTAGACTAGGTAATAACCAAGCCGATGCTTTGGTAAGATTAACTTCCACCATAAGAATAAAAATTAGAAAATTGGTGCCTCTAAAGCTCCTGCATCGTCCGACCATTGAAGAGGAATATAGCATTGTGGAATTCTGCTTGAATTTGAACATGGGAGCTTCTTCGATAGACCCTATCATCCGATACATCAGGGATGGGTAAGTGCCGGATTCAAAAGTCGAGAAGAAGAAGTGAGGTATAAAGCGGAAAAATTATCCATCATAAGAGATATCTTGTACCATAAAGGATTCCTGCTCCCTCTACCCGGGTGTGTCCATGCAATTGAGGTAGAGTATATTATGAAGGATGTACACGAGGGATCTTGCTCCAGTCACATAGGAAGAAGATCATTAGCAAAGAGAATCATCACTCAGGGATACTGGTGGCTGACATTGGCCAAGGATTCAGCTGCATATGTGAAACAATGTGACAAGTGCCAAAGTTTTGCCACTATTACCCATTAACCTCACCAGGATCTGGCTTCTATCACTTTTCCCTAACCATTTGTAGTTTGGGGGATTGAATTGGTAGTGTAATACCCCGTGATTTCTAATGATTTTAAAATGGGTTATATTTTAAATTAATGGATTAATAGGATTTTATAATTAATTAATCCATTTGGATTTTATCCGAATGGTGGATATTAAAATGTATGATTCTGAATATTACTTAAAGATATTTAGGTAATATATGAATGTGATGATTATTGATAATTGCTGTGAGATATAGATTCGGTAATTTGAAATTTTAGTCAGACGCGGTATGGGACGTGTCGGGATTAATTTGTTAAATTAAAAAGAAAATTTATTTTCTATCAACCTTATAGTCATTTCGACTGCGTTGTTGCATCCGAAAGGTTTGAAATAGTCAGAAAAGTCTATTTGGATGTTGGTTGTGGGTCTCGGGTCATTTGGAAATGAATAGACAACCCAAAAGGGTATTTTGGTCATTTTTATAGGGGGGATGAGTAGTGATTTCGGATTTTGTCCTATTATAAGTATTTTAAGATTAAGTGTACGTGGGTTATTCATCTCATGTACACAAAATAGAGAAGTCATCTTCCTAGAGAGAGTAAAAGGTTACTTGGGAAGAGAAGAGTTTACTTGGAAAGGAGAAGAACTAAGAACCAAGGGTCACCACCACTAACCATCACCGGAGGATGACCGGAGAAGGGAGAACCACCTGAGATATACTACACCAAAGGATTAGACCTTCATTAGAGGCAAGTGTTTGATAATGGCAATCTAAATTTGAATATTATCCATGTTAGAATAGTTATTAAAAGAGATGATTTTTCATGTTTGGAAGACATAATGGAGTTGTTAAATGGATTTCTGGAAACTGAAAATATATAGGAATCAAACTCATGTTGTAGTTAGTTAGTAATCCACGAAATAATCATGTATCAGTTGAAGAAATTCTGAAAACCATTGATGTGTTCTTGAAGATAATATGTTGATAATTTTCTAGAAAAAGTGGATATAAACATGATTTTAATTCAATCTCTTGATGATTCTAGGATGTTTAGAGCATTAGAAATCATTCATATATGTTGATATATCATGTAGTAAGGATTATAAGTCATTTGGGTTGTTAATATGAAGGTTTTAATGATCAAAAATGGCTAAACCAGTAGTTGCATAAATGCAGAAAAACTGGACTGATACCTGGGTGATCGATCGATCGACCCCCTGCCTTCGATCGATCGACCTCCCCATGATTGTTAAAGTTGTTTCTTTTTAATGTTGATTCTTATCCCAAACCTTTTGTAGATCTTTGGTGATTGTTAATTGGATATTATGGGACTCAGAGAAGATCAGTAAGCCCTAGATAATAAATGCTTTATTGCACTTGTTAAATACTTGTTGTTTTCAAAATCATTTTCACAATCGGGCTCTGACCCGTTTCCTTGCATATTTTCTTTTTTATTGTATCTTCTATATCAGGTGTCCAGCTGCAGGGACGCCAACCTTAGCGGATTATGACGAGCTATGGAGTTTTGCTTAGACGCCTATCTTCATTTGATTCACAGTATTCTTATAGTTAGGGCATGTCGCCCAAAGGATTTCAGTTATCACTGTCTATCGGAGTCATATACTATTGTGTTCGTGTCATTTTAATATATTTGTTATTGTTGGGATTACTGTAATGGATTAATATTATTTGGGATTGTTTATTCCAATTGCATTTAAATTCTTTTGTGTTATCTATTCAGTTATAAGTGTTGTAGAATAAAATGTTTTGTGTTATTCTTAAACTAAAAATGGATTTGTTGAAATTAAAATTTGGAAAGTTTTTAACACCAGCTTAATTGGGTATTGGGTGAGTTGTAAATGTTTTCGACAATGATGCTAAGAATGAGCCTACTGTATATTCCGTTTTAATTTGGTATGGGGCTGGCCACCCGGTATTTAATTAGGCGGGGTGTTACAGGTAGGACTATTGGCAAGGGTTGTGAAAAATTATCGATATCTGATTTTAGTTATCGATTATTTTTCAAAGTGGGTGCAAGCCGAGGGGATGATCATGATAACAGAGAAGAAAGCCTTCCAATTTATTTGGAAAAACATTATCTACATATACGACCTGCCAAACACTGATTTCAAATAACGAGAAGCAGTTTAAGAACATATCCCTCGAGAAGTACTGTGAGAGGGTTGGCATCAAACAGTTCTTTTCAACTCCCGATTAACCCCCGGCCAATGGGAAAACAAAGGTGATGTATAAAACAATTCTTGATGGAATCAAGAAAAAGCTGGAAGATGCAAAGGGAAGATGGATTGAAGAGGTGCACGTCGTCCTATGGGACTATAGGACGACGAAGAGGACACAAAAGGGGGAGACCCCGTTCACGCTAGCCTATGGCTCAGAGGATGTGGTGCCGACAGAGATTGGTCTCCCAACTCACAGGGTCTAGACATATGACCCAGAGGAGAATATGGCAGAACGCAGACTGGATCTGGACCTAGTAGAAGAGATAAGGGAGGATACTGAGGTTAGGAAAGCCGTTTATTGTAAAGAATAATAAAATTATATAATAAGATAGTGAAGTCCTGGCTATTGGTAGTAGGAAACCTAGTTTTAAAGAAGACTTCTTAAAATCCCAACAAACTTCATCCTAACTGGCATGGTCCCTATCGGGTGATTGAAGAAGTGGTTCCAGGAACGTATCAGCTGGAGAACTTAGAAGGAGAGCCATTATCCAATCCATGGAATGTCAATCATCTCAAAAAATACTGTCAGTAAGAGTTTTGTATTAATTTCATTTGTCTATGTATATGAGAAGATGATTATGAATGGAAAATAAATTAAACAATCCTCAATTGTCCTCTTCTATTATGTTGTATGCGTAATTTTAGATTATATATATATATATATATATATATATATAAGCTCATCTTAAGCTATAGAACATCATTCGTAATGAAGTAGCTTTAACTTACTCTCGGTGACATGACAGTCCAGACGGGGTCGACCTCGTCCATGGAATCTCGATAACACTGAGAAGGGGGGAAAATCACTTAACTGTGGTTCATGTTAAACATCATTAATTTGGTGGAAAACTCTCTCGGCCAAGACGATAGCACATAGACGAGATTTCTCTTATCCATACACTCTCAAAACGATGAGAGCGGACTTATGATGCAAACACCATAATTTGGTGAATTCAAAATTAAAAAGCACTTTATTATGGTTCATGTTAAACATCATTAATTTGGTGAAAAAACTCTCTCGGCCGAGACGACAGTGCATGGACGAGATTACTCTTGTCCATACACTCTCAAAATGATGAGAGGGGAATTGTGATGCAAACACCATAATTTGGTTAATTCAAATTTAAAAATCACTTTATTGTGGTTCATGTTAAACATCATTAAGTTGGTGGAAAAACTCTCTCGGCTGAGATGACAGTGCATGGACGATATTGTTCTCGTCTATACACTCTCAAAATGACTAAGAGAGGACTTGTAATGCAAACACCATAATTTGGTGAATTCAAATTTAAAAATAACTTTATTGTGGTTCATATTAACATCATTAATTTGGTGGAAAAACTCTCTCGGTCTAAACGAGAATGCATGAACGAGATTGGTCTCGTACATTCACTCTCAAAACTATGAGAGGGGACTTGTGATGCAACTAAAAAATTATGTATCAGTTTTATCTCGTCTAAGAATGAGAAGATGCTCATGTTATAAAAATTACTCATTTATACATATCTCATTTAAGGACGAGACAATGTGTGACAAGTTGTTAACTGGTGAGCTCAAGATTATAAGCCATTTTAATGGTGGTTACTTTATCAAACATAAAAAGAAGGCACACATGTAAGTAGATAAGGACAACTCATAAATATGGGAAGAAATACCATTCAACCATTCAGAAATGATAACAAATAACAAGAGCATTCTCATTCAAAAGATCGTGATAAAGAGTTCAAAGAGAAGAGTTATGATGTTGCCGCAATGTACAAAACAAAATAAAAGTGTTTGAATTCATTTACAACCATGAGGGGAATTGGGCCATATGCGGCCGCTTAGAAAATAAAAAGACTAAGAAGATCTATACGCGGGGGTTTGTCTCTTCAGCATTCAAATCCTCGATCTCTTCAGGAGCTGACCCATCCCCACCAGCAGTGTTATCGACTTCAATATCACCGAAAGGCTCTGTCTCGTCCACCAGATTTATAGTTTGAGTTGTAGGCTTATGTTCTGCCAACCCCTTAATCTGACTCAGAGCTATCATTGCCAGCGATTCATCCAAACTAAAGGTCTTTAGGTTCTATGAAATGTGGGAGATCTCAGGTAACTTCATTGTGGCCCAGAGGCAACCAGTATGAGCTATTTCAAGGTACTGCACACTGTAGCCTAATAACTCCTCTGAGGATTTAAAGACCTCCTCAACTTGTTTTGGGGCCTTAGAGATCTTATTGTCAATAGCTTCTTTTACCTTCCCAGTAATCTCGGTTGCATGTTGGTTGTTCACGGACTTGATAGCTTCATTATGGCTGGTGTTTAGGTTGATAATAGCTTTAGAGTGTTATTTTTTCAGGTTTTCAATCTCAGTCTCCAGCTCTGAGATGCAACTTCTTTGAGTTTCATCATTACTAAGGGCTAGACAAGATTGACGAATCTCAAGTACCTTCTTCCCGGTCTATTATTGGAGTTTTTGAAGGTAGATAGTTATCTGCATAAGACAAAATATGTCAGTACGATCCAACCTTACAAATATGATAAAAACATAAAAAGAATACATTGACTTACTTGGATAACTCAATCAAGGACGAAGTCATTCATTGGGGAGATATTGGTGGCTTCCAAAAACCTGTTATCAGACTCTGAGGTGTTAGAGGGAAGGAACTCAATGGCTTTATCTTTGCTATCCAAGACAGAGTCGAAGCTGATTTTTAGATTCTCTAGATGCACGATAAGTGCATCCTCTGAAGAGATGGGGATGGCCTGACTCGACCCAATTTTGGACGGGATGTCCTTGCTCTTCTTGTTCCTCTGAGAGGTGGGGAGATTTTCTTGTTCCTCCTTTCGCTTCCTTGACCCCTCGGCCTGGCCGGGGTTGGTAGTTGTGGATTTCTTGGTCTAAGGAGTAGGGGTCGTCTTCTTGCCTACTTATTTAAGTAAATTGGCCAAGCTTGGAACAAGCATCTTCCACACGGCTTCTAGAGTGTTGGGTGGTTAGTCTGTAATGGAAAGAACGAGATCATAAGGCCAGATAGATTAAGTACAACATAGTAGTTAGAAATAATAATGTTAACACTTACATAGCTCAGAAAGGGGGTCCACCCCTATACCCGTCTGCTCTAAGAAATAGGGGGTCATCAACTGCTCGAATTGTATGAGACCCCCTCCCTCACCTTGTGTCCTAACCTTTTCAAGATTTTTGGTGGCTTCAATGCTTAAACCCGAGTCCAATTTATCCAACATTAGGGATTTCACCCATCGTTGGGGAACTCGGGGCTCAGAGGCACTTCAAGAGAATTCAGGACCGAGATGAAGAAGTAACGAGGTTTCCAATTATGATTGGAAGTTTGGGTAACTGTTAGAGCTTTCTTTTTGGACTTCTTGGCTATGAGATAATAGTAGCCAGGCTAAGTTTTCGGGGAAGATACAATATAGCATCATCTGAAGATGCTAACTGAAAGGTCTGTGTGGTGGACTATCTTCTACAGGGCGATAAAATTGATGATAACTCTCCAGACGTTCGATGAAAGTTGGGCAGGGCCGAGACCCAGGCCTTCCAAAATGGCTCGTACAACTGAATGTACAGGGAGACTAAAGTCGAACTTAAATATTTATTCATATAAATAAACCTCACCCTCTCGGCCTTGGAAAGCTCTCTCACTCGCAGAGGGTACTCTCATAGAAATGGAAGGCCTAATGCCATAAAAATGTCTCCAAACCAAGAGATCAACTTCAGTAACTGTACTGACGTATGATTCTGCACAAGAAGTGTCAAGTGTACCCTCGTCTACATCTTCATCATCATCTTAGCCTGTAGTCGGGACGACACTAGGGGGATAACACCTTGGTCATGAGCAGCTTATGTGAAGTGTTACGACGGAACAACGGAGAAAGGAATGGTATCTATAAGGGGGTGGAATTGCAACACCCACTCTTGACTCATCGTGAGATAAAAGGATTTGTATGGAAGAATATAACCCCTGAGAAGACTCAGCTTGATTTGACGACTTGGCCTGGTTAGATGAATCGACCTGATTTGATAGCTCAACTTGGTTTGAGGACGAGGCTCTTGAAGAACCTTCAGCCTCCTCAGACCCATTATTTGGGAACTTCATTTCCACTTTGAATGAATCCACACTCTCGACAGTCGACTCAGAAATGGAGTCACTGAGCTCTACGATAGGAGGATGAATGGTTACAAGAGGCATGGGATAAATAGGATAAAGAGGGAAGGCCTCGACCTTATGCCTGACAGCTTCCTCGACCTCGTACTTTTTTATCTCCTTAAAATTCCTCTCTCTGAGAGTATGGAAATCCTCAACTAGATCATACAACTTCCTCAACATTCAAGGGATGACCTTCAACTTGGATGGTGAAAATAATGAAAAAGGCAAACAGTTAAGATGTTGATTGGAGTTTAACCAAAGGATTAAAACTTGGAATATGAACAGTTCTCACCAAGAACAAACTCAAGAATAGTTTGAAGGTTTCATCGGAGATGGTGATCAGAGATTCATCGAAATATCCAAATAAGGGTAAACAGGGACGAAGAACTCCTAAAAACACCTACCAACCCTAAATAAACCTCTCTTAACCCTCAAACCACATATCTCAACCTTAAAACAACCTCACAGCTGGCCAATACACTCGCCGAAAAATCAAGGAAAAACCCAGAATAGCAAAACACAAACTGAAATGGTGTAAAATTATTGAAAGCTAACATGGAAAGGAAAAATGGAGTACCTAGAAGGATTAATCGGGTTGAGAACCACTGGGGACTTAAGAAAGTCACCAGAGAATGCTTGAGCAATAGAGGGGGAGAAGAATTCCGAAAATGCAAGCTCTAGAGAGGGGAAGAAAACACGCGCAAATGAGGAGAGAGAATCTAAAGTTTTTTTAGAAAACTAGTTTAATCCCCAATAATGATGAGTTTCAACTTTCGATATGCCCATCATTAGGGCACAACTCTCAAAATGTGTAAATTTTGCCACCATTACTTGGGGAATACGCAAGGCTAAGGAATAGATGACAAGTGTCGCTCTCTCTTACACATCAATACATCGTCATCTGACAAGACAGAGACATCCATTAATCAGGTGCAATTTGACATTTTTACCCCTCAGTCTTTTATCTACAACAATGCCTAAGGGTTAAGGGGTAATTGATATTCCAATATGAGACCTCATCCCGACACAAGCCAACTTTAGAAAGGATGCTCTCATGGGCTATCCTGTACAACTGACTTATCCCGTCTCGTCCAGTACATCTCAGTCACAGGTCGAGACCACATGCCACCTTAACGTGCCTAACGTCTCATCTCATCTACCTCAAGAAATCGAGACCTCATCAGTTTGATGATACGCTCATCTCGACCTAACGCAAGTCAGTCGAGACTACACTTAGCATTTACCAATATGCAATCCAGCGGTACATTGGTGGCCTCATACTCGGGCAGGCCGACACCTCAACCTACTCAGAGACGTTTGACATCTGATAGGGTGCGTGGAATGGAGCACGCGTGGGAGAGTGCGCATGGGATGAAAACCACACGTGGATAAAATCGTTACAATAGCATCATCCCTACATGTGAAGAATATATATTAATTATTATTTATATGCACAAAGGACAGATGGCAACATAGCATTGGACACTTGATATTGTGCATGCCTCTTGCATGCCTGGTGTGCATATGACACCACCCCAGCCATATAAATACTTATCTTCTACATCATTGTAAAGGATTATAAATAAATAACCTTACTGAAACTCTATCTAAACCATTGCTTAAAGAGAGAAAGTTTGAGTGTTTGTATCCCAAGGCGATTAGAGCCCATATTTAGTGGATTTCTCACACACTCACACAATGGAGTAGGCCGAATTTGGCTAAACAAATTACACTTGGTATTATCTTCCTATTCACCCATATCTTTTTATAATTACATATATCTGTCATACTCTATTGTTGCACTGGTTTTGAGCTTACACAACACACACACTTGGTGATACCATTTCTGGTATCATCAATAACAATCGTCTCTCATTTATAACTACATACATGCATAATAACTAAGATACTAAACCCGAGTCCTAAAGGACAACTCCCGATGTTCGCTAAGTTTCATGCATGGGATGTCTCACAAAGCAAAATCCAAATAAGGAAGCCTCTGATATACTACTAACTAACATTGTCAGTCGTTGACATTCATTAGCCCCTCAGTATATAACTTGTACCCCTAAATCCCCATCTTCTGACATAAAAAGTCTACTCGTCCACTCTTATGTCACTAAACATGATATACAACACGTCACTTTTAAAATTATTGAGTCATCGAGGCTAAATCAATAACAAGCTAGATGTCTCCACTTGACAATAAACCAATATACCTTGAATCGCATCATTCAACATCCTTGCTCACCGGGATCAAATATAACAAGACAACATGCTCACCGAAGTCTACGATATCATACAATATTATATCCGCAGGATCAACCCTCTTTCATGTGATGTCTCGCAAAAACAATATCACCCTAGAATAATGAGCACGATAGTCTTATCACACAATCTACTACCGCTCAAACCCTCGGTATCCAGTCACTGCAAATGATCATAATAAATTCTACTTTAATAACTCTCAAAAGTATTAAAACTAATTACACAATACAAACATCCTCCTAGTGTACACACCCGCTCCCTCGCAGGAAACACCAAATAGCCCCGCCATCCAAAGGTAAATATATACCTAATGAGGCTGACACTGTTAATGCACCCACTAAACTCGACTCGCACATGAATTTAAGTGTTATATAATCATATAATGTGACGTACCCATGTCACCTGAACTTATCCTATACTCATAAGAATAAGATAAAAATTATATCTCCATTTGCCATCTACCTTGCCTGGTCAACGGGTTCCTGAGCGTAAATCTCTCGCGCCGGAACTGACCCATAATCTGCAGCGATTGTTGTATATCCAAGATCTCAACCTATAATTTCCCCCTGCCTTACTTTGGGCAATCCTTATTTATGTGTCCCATCTCTCCACAACCATAACAACTGCCAGAGAAACTTTCTTGCTCCTGGCCCTGGCCCTGCTGGCCTCCCCCGCTATTCCCTTAGTCCTGACGGCCCTGGGGAACGGAATGCTGCTGCTGCTGTTGAGGATTCTGCTGATCCTTCCCGATCTCACCACTCTCGAATTGGTAACCTTCGGACTTAAATATCTTAGTCATATTCCCCTGTCGGAAGTCTCACTCCTGCGGCTATTGTTGTGCCCCACTGGCACCGTTCCTATCTACCTTCCTAGTTTGACTGGTCTCACTTTCTCGTTGTGGACAAGTTCAATACATGTGGCCCTACTCTTACACATAGGACACCTTTTTGTGCTATCCCCCTTGTCTCTGGCCCCATTGTCCATGTCAAGGTGTCCTTCCCTCGGACCTGGTAGTCTTGGCTCCAAATGCTACCCGCATTGTCCCTTTGGTTATGCTAGCCCTATGGAACTCGATGCTGGCCTTGATGGCCCTAACTGAATCCACCGTCACTTGGTAGGACTTCCATTGATCTCAATTATTTAAATGGGTACCCTACTGGGTATAACTTCATGTGGTGCTTCACTGGCACCGTTTAATCTTGTATTGCTCTTCGGCTAGATTCTCCAACCTTCTTGGCTCCCTACTAATGAAAACGTTGATATAAACTTATAAATGTAGATCTTGATGACATCATCACTAGTCATCCCAACTGGATTTCCCATCCAAGCTTGTGTATTCATCCAATGAGTCCATTATTGACTTATGGACCCTTTTTATTCTCCGTATCCCTTTAGTCGGGTATGAAGTTCGCTAAATAAGTCAACTTCTCTTTCACGATTGGTCTCTATCTGGCCCACTTGTGATAAGTTCCAAAAATCCATATGAATCTCTGTCTGAACAATAGATGAAAGATCTTACGGTCAAACCACACCAAAATTTCTCGCTATTAATGTATCTTTCCACGGTTCTGGTGACTGGCTCCCATCATTACAATGCTGCTTCTCTGAGCAAAAATAATTTTGCGTGAAATTAAATCATGAGTGTTGTTGCACTCCACCCTAAACAATTGCCTTTGGATTATCTCATTCCATTATCCCATCACACTTCCTCTCTTCCCCGAATTCTTACAGATTGCTTTTCGAAAAAGCTCCTCCGACTCCCCCCTGACGACTACACTGGGTGAGTCTGAATTTGTACCACCGTTATCTACGACAGTGCTTGGGGAAACTATTACTCCCGTGTAATTATCCTATTATTATCTGCCTAAATAATAATCATGGTGAATTCTATCGCAATCATTATTCCCAAAATACTCTATGGCTTCTGTTGAGCCTCTCCTATTATGGTCCTTCTAACGGCCCTCGCTGGTTGTCCTTTATTATTCAGTGTACAAAGACCAACCGAACTCATATATGATTCATATCAACTATACTTAATATCAAGAGAAAGTAAATATGCGTACGGAGAGGAATACAACAATCCTATAATATGGCTCAATATCAAAGAACGCTACGAAAAAATCATAGTAAGCCGTATAGATCCTAAGGACACTAGAACATAACGCTCTGATACCATCTGTAACACCCGACCTATTTTAACCACGGGTGATAAGTCCTTTATTAAAATAAACAGGAATCCCATCTGGTTCATTTTTAACAACACTACTGAAAAAAAAAATTAATTACTAATCACCTACGTTAAATTAAACATGCTTCAAATTTTATTTTCACTAATAATAACATTCGGAAATTAAATACAATGACCCAACTATCCTAAACATAAATTATGCTATGAATCTATCACAAGATAAATAACCAAATAAATAATATCGGATAAGCCATCAGTTCTCAATACAAAATCCAACTATGCGTTTATGAAATAAAATTGAATCCAATAATACATAGTCTGATACAACTAAATAATTAAAATAGTTGAAGAGCGACATGCCCAAATGAAATAACTGAAATTGAGTCCTACTCTAGGAATGGAGCAACTGAAGTGTCTAATGCAAATCCTGCAAGCATCCACAAGTGTTGCAACTACGCATCCTTGGAACAGATCATTAAGCTTAGCGTTCCTGTGGATGGACACCTAAAAAGGTTTTTGGAAGAATAGAAAAAATAGATTTGACAAGGGTCAGAGCCCTAGAAAACCTTTTTAAAATATTTAGTAAGCATTTAAATCACAGTCTAAAAGCAGTTATTGATTACAGATGTTTCTAGCATGCAACCCGCGTTATGCGTGGGCACATTATAGAATTTCTTAAAAATGCATAGACTCCTTTGTAAACTAATCTAATAATGAACCAATTATGAAGAAACATTGCAAACCTTAGGGGTGAATAGTTTATAAATTTAAATTCATAGTGAACAATCTTAACTCTTAAATAATGTAATGAAAATTGCAAATGAATATAATAAATAAAATAAATTGTATACTTTATAAAATTAGTTATATAATTATACCATAAATGCAGAGAGGAAGGACGTGAAAAAGTTGGTACAATACTTTGAAAGTTACTCTATGATGTTCAAGAATTATTTTAAAAAATTGATCCGATTGAATTCCCTATTTAAGACATAGAATCCATTTGAAGTCAGAATCAAAAAGTCATCGCTGATAATGTGGCAATTTATAGTCCCTTGATTATTTGGCATATTATTGGTAGCTTCTTTTTTATTTTTATTTTTATTTTTTTAAAACTAGAAGTCCAATTTAACATAAACTTCAAAAGGTATTATCTGTAACAGATAGTTTTTGTCCATTTGAACATAATGGTTTATCCACCAATATAAGTATTTGTAGTTATAATTGTCACTCTCATATTAGATTGCATCGTCAATGTTATCACAAAAAAATGCAGATATATGTAATAGAAAGAGAATTCAATCCATCGGGTGATATAAATATCAAACAACTCATGGATTATGTGAATCCTTTTGTCAACTATTAATTCATTGCAATTAACCCCAAAAGTCAGGTTCCCTCAATTTTGGGGGGTAAATGGACTAAAATACCCCTCAAATAAAATTTATAATCCAAAGAAAAAATAAAATAAAAACAAATAAAAAACAAAACCAACATTCAAAACCCTCTCTCTTTATCTTTCTCCTCACGATCTCCACCTCCACCACTACCATCATCAAACCCCCCAACAAACCTCCCCTCCACCGTCCCCTAAACTCTACCTGAATCCACCACCAACCCATCAAATTCTAACTCCTATCACCTCCAGCATACACAACAGTCCAATCTCTCTATTCACCACCTGCCAAAGCACTCCGCACCCAGTACCGAAGCCAACCGACACTCAATCCACCCCCACACCACCGATCTGCTAAAAAATCCAACCCCATTGACCCAGTCCTTCACCCAACCACCACCATAACCCTCGCTAGCACCCAAATCAACAGCGTTAACCACCTTTACTGACAACTTTTTCCACCCCAAAAACCAGTCGTGACGGCAGCAAAACAATCGTCGTCCTTCCTGTGGAAGGTGACGATGGAGAATTAGAGGATGACAGAGAAAAAGAAGGAGGATGAATAAGGATGGATGAATATTTGTGAAAGTAGTTTGATTGACAAATAAAGAATATGAAGAGAGATGGGTGAGGAATTATACGTGTTTTGAAGAGATTATAGAGAGAGAAAAAAAAGTCTAGGGAAAGACCTACAGGTACCGTAAGAGGAATTTGAAACGTTAATATGAAAAGTTAAACATTATTGGGATAGTTAAGAGTCTTGCAATGTGAATTATTCATTCATTTGTCGGCAAACACCCTGTGATAACTTTGCATCATTAATTCCTATTTATACCTCTAATCTATCGTATTAAAGGTATATAATAGATTCGCGCGCACTCCGTTGAGTTCCTCACCTCTTATCTAATGTGCACACCTGACGTCTCCTTTTTATCCCACCTAGTTATGCTACCTTGTCTAACTAGACCTCGTAAGTATTTAACTAACCACTATCCCACTAGTACCGCCCATACTGTACACTACAATATACCTTTAATTATAATTAAGTCCTTTATGTAGCACCCCGAGATTTTTGAGCCATAAAAATCTTTGATAAATTAAAAATCTCGAAAAAATAAATTCTTGGAATCCATTTAATTTTGGTATGTAAAAATATTGATTTTTATATATAAAAATAAGGTTTTAAGTGGAATTTAAATTGGGACTAAAATTTAGAAATTATAACTTTTTGTACAAAAATTGGGGAAGGATCCGGCCTAAGGAGAAAAAAATTAAAAATTTGACCCTTTCGATCGAGCTGAATTTTTTACAGCAGCTCCGTCTCTCCATTCGCTACAACATACTAAAATTTCAACCAACTATAACGGTTCAATTATCCAGAATGTTTTTTTTAGTGTTTGTATTTGATATACGCTATCCATTACTACTACGTTCACACACAAGTAGGATAAATAAAAATGTATGTATATACATATATATCACACTAACATATATACATAACTTCAGCATCCTCGGCTAAGAGCCGCAGTGCGAGTCTGCATACTCTTCTATTAAGTCCATGAACCTCTCGTACCATATCAAGGACTATCGGTTCGGATGTCACCCTTGAACCATGAATCAAACAACATACAATGATGGCGAACATAGTTCTAAGCCTTCAGGCAACACACATACCTAGAGTACCCAAATGATCGATTACACTATCATACACACAAGTGGTGCTCAACCCTAAGTTCTATGTTCTTGGGCACAAGTCTAAAATCCCCCCAATGGGCTTATCAGAATAAGACTTTTCACGACGCAGAACCTCTCGTGATAGCAGGCAGCGTAGGTATGTCCACACATAGAAGAAAGCACATAATAGGCATACACACAACCTATCCATATGTCGTATAGAGGCATACACACAACCTATGAACATAATCCGTATCCGTATAGGTATACACTCAACCCATAAATATAATCCGTATGTAATATATATATCTCGAATGCTCAACTTACTATTGATTCACAAGTATAACATTTTATCGCATTTTTCTGATTATTATTCTCTACCCGAAGGGCCCTAGTTACCCTTTAAGCTATTTCAGTAGTTAATTCACTCATTCACTACTGGTCTATAACATAGGTCCAATTATACTCTCATTGAATCCGTTCTCATTCCCTCAAATTCATTATTTTATAATTCATGTCCAATAGATATTCGCCTTAATTATAAGCCTCAACCCCACATTAGGCCTAATGTAATTCAATATATCCCTAATTATAGTTTAGAGATGTCCTAAAAGTTTCTTTATTAATCATTCGCAAATTCAGGGCTTAAATAAGGAAAATTGGGCAATTATGGTTAACCGAATCGAGTCGTAAATCTTCTAGCAGATTAAACACCCTGTAGTTGACTTTTTATTTCTCCCTCTACAGAACTCTATTTGAACTTATTCAATGCTCATTGGAAATCTAAGACATGGACCTTTCCATACATTTATGGATCGCACTCTAAATCTAAGCACAATTAAAATGGCATACGTTTAAAGTAAAGTTAAAAAATTATGGCAGAATACTGTGCTGACAGATTAGAGACCCTATAGTTAACGTCGATTACTCCCACTACAGAACTCTAAATGACCTGGTTCAAATCCCATTGGGAAGCTAAGACATGGAAATTTCCAGAAATCTATGGCTCGCACACTAATTCTAAGCACAATTTAAATGTCATACGTTTAAAATCACGTCAAAAATTATGGCAGATTGGTATCTTATGTTCATCAATTAAACACTAAGTCGTTCTAAATTTATATTCTTCAACCAAGAACCCATCAAGATTCCATCTTAATCATCATATATATTCTAATTTCATTTTATCTTCACATATGGATTCATTCTACATGCAATCCTACTCTGAATCATGAGTTTTATTCGTCTAAATTCCAAGAACATAATTGAAATCATGAAATTTAAAACCCTACACTACATGGGTATTATAACTTCTTCAAAAACATGCAAGATAAATGCTTGTCTAGAGTTAGTAGGTTTGATTTGTGCAGAAAAATGGTGGAGTTGTCTTCCCCTCTTCCGATCTAAACTCCGGTGGTGGTGGTGGTGGTGGTGCAAAAATAGTTGGAATCCTTCACTTTCCTCCTCTAATGGCCTCTCTCAGTTTTTCGAACTACTAAACCTAACACCCTTAACCCAAATGCTGATATAAACTGTAATACCCCGTAATTTTGAGGGATTTATTTATGAATATCGTATATAATGTTAATAATATTATTATTTTATTACTCGGGATATTGAAATTATATATTTTTTTAAATGAATCGAATATTTAAATTCAAAGTTAATTGACTTTTGGACATTTTATAATGGGTTAAATATGTAAAGTTGATGATTTTGAATTAAAGGGCAATATAGTAATATGCGTTAGCTTAGTCTCCAAGCTAGGATTTGAGAGTGGGATTATATAAGGAATATTATGGGTGATTATAAGGAAAGGAAGATGAAAAATGAGAGGCCAAAAATAAAATCCAAAGAGGCAAAAACGAGTGGAATGAGAAGAGCCAATTTGGAATGTTTATATCTTCTTTTTGAGTGCATTTGAATGAGATTTGAGAAAAACTCAAAACACATACCTGACTCAATTTTTCGTGTAGAATCCAAATCTGAAGTCGGATCAGCGATTAGAATAATTTTTGGAGCATATTTTTTTAAAATTTTAAAATAGGACTATTTGGGGTTATCTCATTTTGGGGCTAGAACATGATTTGATTATTTTTGCGAGAGGAATGTGATGGTGCGATCAGATGTTGAGGCTGAATTTTTGTGGCGATTCATGAAATAATTTTATGATATGGGGTTTTACACAATATGCTCCTTTAAATCTTTCGAGAGTTTACTCCGTTGATTTCATGTTTAATTGAACTCATATTTGAATTGTTAAATTCTTTGAAATCCGGAGAAATAATTGTTGAATTATTTTGATTCATGTGGTATCATTATATTGTTGTTGAGCACGTTGTCATGAGATTTTAATATGGCACGGAGGTTGGACACCCGCCAAAATTCCTGCTTCCCGGAGCTATGTCTTGATAAACCATATGCGGATGGGGTGAGGCCTGGTGACCCATTGATGTGTTGTTGAGAAATTTATTGATAAATGCTATTGAGATTTGCATTTGATTTGAATATTCGTACTCGTGTTGTTACGCTTTATTCATCGCTAACCTAAAATTATTGAGCATCTTTCCTGTCGTATTGTGTACTTCCCCATATTTTCTTTTAGTTGGCAGGCTAGCGTGGATTTGAGCTCTATGGACCAATTGGGATGATTTTAGCGTGGATTATTTTGAGAAGAATATTTTTGGAAGATTTGTATTATTTTATTATGTTGTATTTTAATTAGAGAGATTTGTTGTATTAATTTAAAGAGATTTGAGATTAGTGGTTTCTCTTTTGTTGTTGTGGGATTTAGATGCTCTATACCTTGTTGTTGATGGATTTGGTTTACTTTTATCGATAGTAGCGCTCCGTTCGCTCTCTCCGGGCGGGCAAGGTGTTACATAAACCTATTAAATTCGTAGGTCCCTTTACTCTAAAAATACAAGGGCCAAAATACCCTTCTGGTGTGCTGGTTTGGATTAAAAATTCCCGCAGACCCAATCCAAACCCCTGAGTACCACTTCACCAAAACGCACCTTTAGTAACGGTATTTTACCGTCATTAAAAATATTAATAATGGAATTTTTCCATTAGAAAAAAGGTGTGGGGCACAAAATTAGTAACAAAATTTTACCGTTACTAATAGTAACGGTAAAATTTTATTACTAATTATGAATTTACTAACAGTATTTCACCGTTACTAATTATGATTTAGTAACGAACTTTTGTGTTACTATTTTAAGCTTAATACACCCTTTTTATAACACCTTTGTCTGATTTTGTAACGGTAAAGGTCTGTTAATAAAATTAATATATATTTAAACAAATATATATTTTTCAATATTCAATATCCTATATTTAAGCAAATTCAATTATTCTTACCACACTATTCAAATACTAAGAACATATACAAAAATAGTCCACATAAACAAGGGATTATATTGAACATTTACATTTTATATAAGCCTCCACTCTTTATTTACAAAAGAAACTTAACCAAACAAATGAAGCGTCTTGATACAATCACCCCGAATGTTACATTATTTTCATAAATGCATCCAATATAACATCCTAATACAATCATCCCGAAATGAGATTTTTTTATATTATAATCAATCAAATTAAATATAAAAAAGAAGCCCGTTGTTGTTGACTATCAACATCCGTTATGTTATCAGCGCCATCAATGCCACAACTCGTAACGCTGGAAACTCGATGAGGATTTAAAAATGATATTCAATCAAACAAAATAAAATTATCATATTAATTATAATACCAACATTTAGTCATACAAAATTAATTTAGTATAAAAAATATCCACCAACAAAACTAATTGCACAAACACTGTAAAAAAATTGCACAACACTTTGTCAAAAAAGGGTAAAAAAAAAAAAAAAAATCGTTAATTATCGACATGACGATGGCTCTGATGATGAATTATATGGCTAATTCTTCTATAAACATTCATCATAAGTGTAATAAGGCTAGATATCAACTATTTCAAACATTTATTATGACATGACAAATGATGCCTAACAAACATGCTAAGGAGATGGCAAATTCGAAAAAAATCTTAGTTTGTATACGCAGTTACCCATTTGACATCACTTTATAAAATTTAATTAACAAAATATTTCAATAAACATGAATGAAAGCAAAAAGTGCAGTTAAAAAGATGGAAGTAACGAACCATTCTCCAAACCAAGTCCTTTGAACCCAATGGTTGAGCTAAATCGGAATATAAGAAATTCATAAAGTACTGAAATCAAAGAAACAACAAAAAATTGAATTAATTCACGAGTCGTTCTCCAATTTGGAAAAAAAAGATCAAACGTAACTAATTGATCATTACAGTAAGATCATAGATTCAAATTTCCTATCAATAGATGTGATACACAAGTGCAGAGCTACTGAACAATTGTGGATTTTAGGGGGCATGGGTGTCCCCCATAAACTTCTGGATCAATAATTAGCAAGCCATAATTAGGATCTATAATGATCAAATAAGTAAAAACCCATCAATCAAAACACCAAATTTGATCAAAAGCATCAACAAAGATTGTAAATTCAAATAATAATGCAAGTTTGGTCATCATCGATGTTACGCAAATTCAAGTTTGGTCAAAATAATAATGCAAAATAATTATAATAGTTAGTGTTTTGCATCCATTTATTTAGGTTTATAGACAAGTTTTTATCATCATTGAGGTAAATCGTATCTACCGGGGCCAGCCCAATAACAAACCAAATCCTTAATGGTAAACCTAAACTTACTATATTCGTTTCATATTAAGGTCTTATTAAGAAAATGTGGCTTCTTTGAAATCCAATATGGTATAAGTCTATAATTACCTGGCTAGAAAACATTTTTGGATTCTCTTCCCTCATTTTGTGAACTTCTAGAGAACCCTTAACATCACATCTAACCCCTACAACAGTATTAGCAAAATCCATCACTCCAATGCATGAAAAGATGTCCAAAACAAACAACATAACAGGATTCTAGGTGCTACAATATACATTATAGAAACACAATTCAAATGTGGAGAATAAAATGAGAATTGGTTTTATCTAGGTTATGGTTAAGTAAGTCGGGCTTAGCCAAAGGTTGACAAATGAATAGCTAGACATAAAGTTCAATTATGTTCAATTATTAAAAACAAACTAACTAAAGTCGGATGTAACTCGAATGCATAACATGCTTAGAATGATTATAATGTATTTCAAGGAAACTCTTACATAACCTATGACCTATCTTAAAGCATCCTTCATAAAAGAAACTTTTGTCAACATACCAAGATACTTGTCCATAAATTTGGGGGACTGGAGTTGCTTTCCCAGTTGGTTTACAATTCATAACTTCCATATGTCAAGAATGGCCTTCCATTTCTTTAATGTAATTCATAATTTTATTTGTTTGTTTCATTATTTGTTTGTCAAGAATGGCGTCTACACCATGTTATAGGTGATTGATAATGTGCTCAAATGGTTATTGAAGTAGGTGTTATGCATAACAACTTGATTGATTGAAATTGGCTCTGTTGGGAACATGATATAGAATAATAAAATAAACAAATAAAGTAAGTGTTATTCTGGGATATACCCCCAAATAATGAAACAAACAAATACATTTTTACAATAGAAATACATTAAAGAAATATCAAAACACTCGCTGAAAATTTAATATTTGAGTATGTACATGCAAAAATATAAATGGAACTTGTAGAAATGTCACAAAGTATAAAGACATTTTGTTTGGTAAGAAAGATGGAGAGAAGATGAACAATAACATATGCAGATATGAGAAAATTAGAGACAATGTGTGTGTTCTTGGATTTATGAAAAATAGAGTGAGATTTGTTACAGATTTTTGGGACACAACTGTTTGAGGAATCTGGATGTATGTGAATGGGAACTGAAGAATTGCCCATATGAAAGATCTAATACTTGTGTAAGTCACTAGGACCAAGTCTAACTAATAAGAGTAAATGGCGTCGTCCTCTCTTTATGTATTTTTAGCGATTTGACAAAGACTTAATACCAACTTTTATGTTTGTTTTCTTACCTTACTTTGAAAAAAATCACCTTCGATTATATAAATAAGAAAGCTTTTAAAAAAATCTCGAATGCTACCTCTCAATGGTGAGTGAGGATCAATTACTGTGTTTGGTTCTAAGATTATCATATGATTGGAGGGGGTGGGCATAATCAAATCTACATAAGTAACGGTTGATTTGGTATTAATTGAATTTGGGCATAAATAAATCTACATAATCGACAAGGCATTAACTGAATTTGGTATTAACTCACCCACCCCCCGCAACTACTTTTAGGCCCAAAAAGTAAAACATCAGTCTTCTAGCGTGGGTTGCAAAGAACTGGGAGAAACTCCTCAATGTCGTGGGAAAAGTGGTAGTGGTCACCATATGGGCAGGCCCATCTACTACCATTTGTTACATAGCTCAATCTTTAACATGCCCTGGTTGTACACCTTCAATTCATGTGGTTTCTCATCCTGTTTCTTGCCTCTTGGAACTAACACCCTTCCCTGCAATATCAATATAACTTGTCATAACACGGGTTAAACGCCATTTATATGAATTATATAGTCCAAATTTTTTCTTAACTTATTTTATTAATTGATCATTTGGTCTTTTAAATGATTCAAATTAGAGGAAAGATATCTATTACTATACAACCATTCACAACAATTGTGGCACAAAAAAGAAAAAATATTCAAATAAGAAATAAGATTTTGAATGCAACTTATCAAACGAAATTTCTTTCACACAAACAAAAATAAATAAATTAAAAAAGAAAACACAAAAACGTCCAAGCTACACAAGCACTATCCATTATAGTCGAGACTTTAAATACCTCCCGACTAAATGCCTTGTCAATTGAAAGTTTTCACACATGCCAAATGTTTCAATACAATAATTCCACATTGAATAATATAGTGATGCTACAGAAGTAAAAGTTTACAGAAAATTTTCTACATGATTCTTAAAATTTTGTTAATTCAATAATTTCTTGAAATAAACTCTTCTATGGAGGAAACTGATTAAGGCTAAATTTTATATAAAAAAATGAATGTATTCTTTAACACATCCAAACACGATCGAATTCTTGGGATCTTGATTATTTTAGGTAGTCGTTGCGTTATTAGATGAAAATTTTCATTATAAGAACTTTGTACACATAAGTATGTGTCATCGGGAGAATGTTAGGTTTTAGTATGTTACCGTTTGAGTTATTCTTTTGATCCGATTGGAGAAATGAACCCGATTTCCATTACGAAACCCATTTAAACCAACTTCAAGAACCCTTAGGACCTGACCGAAATACTTGGGCGGCAAAACCCATTTCCCCATGTGTAAGAAACTCCTTCACTTTCATTTGCCAACTTGATAATCTTTTCCATGTATAGATGTCCAACAAACTCTACTTTGATTTTATCCCATAGAGGTGATTGTGCAACAAATAAAGCACTAAAAGTACTTATTGCATACCGGAATAGTTTAAATACATAAGCAAAACAACAACCTTCTCCTAAACTCACGACCATAACTACTAAAAATAAGGACTCCATCACTATTAGCAACTAAATAGATAATACTAATTCAAATAGCAAAATAATAGCTAACATGCATCAGATCAAGTCTTCTAATGGAACTCTACCACTGTTTACTTCCCAACAGCTCCTTGCACGATCGTCCTATGTACTCTGCATATTTCTCATGCTAGGAACCTTGGGTTCTTCTTAGTAACACGCAGCGATCTTATTGGCTTATCAAATTAGGACCCTTTGAAGAAAAGTTTCTTCTTGAGTAGAAAAGGGTGCATGGAATTCTCATCAATTTGAACAATCGAGGGCCGAGCTATTAGTCAGTAAGAAAATTAAACATATAAATAAATAGCTACTAGTCAGTAAGAATATTAATCTTATAATCCAAAGTTCATAACATAATTTCATAAGAAATTGATACCATTTGAAGCTATACGGATATTATATAATTAATCAAAATCAGCATGTGAGATATTGTCTGAGATCCAGTTATATGATTATTGATCATAAGGTCCTTACAAATAAATAAATTAAATCTCAAGCCCTGGTTTTATCATATAAAGATTACATATACCTCGTTTACATCACCATATACAATAATTTGGAAACGAGATTGAACCTCCAACCCTAGTAATTTCTCTTTAAGCACTAGGTTGTTTTCGATTTTAATTTGTCAAGCCAAAACTGAATGAATTTCGATTCCATCAAGAAAAAAATGAAACCCAATCCCAAAATGAGCATATCATGAGTTAAGAAAGGAGAAAATCAGAGATTGAACCAAAAAGAAAAAATTAGGGATTTTATAAAGACAACATAAATTAAAGTATGGATACCTGTAAAAGGTTCGCAAAGATTGAACGAAGGATAAGAAAGGTATGTCTCACAGAGGTTCGCAGAGATTGAAAGGAATTTTTTTTGGGTATGTATGAGAAACCCTAGGTGAACTGTGGGGAATCTTTATTTGGGGGGTAGGAGTCGGGGCATTTTTTTTACTGCGAGGGATAACTCCCTTTTTTTTATTTTTTTTAATACACTTTTAAAATATAAAACCAAAAATAGTAACACATATACTAAATTAGTAACAGTAACTTAGTGTGAGAAATAGTAATGGTGTAAGACTGTTACTAATCACAAAATTAACCTGTTACTAAAAGAGCATTTTGGTGTAGTGTATACTTTTCTGACTCGAAATGACCATTCGAATGACCCATAAATAAATCATATTTTATTTCATAAATTTAAGTCTCGATAAGTCTGACACGAGCCTCCCGACTAAATTATTGTGGCTGTCGTATTTCTTATTCACGACAATCATAATGTATTCTTACTAATTTATTACTCATTCGCTAAGTAATAAACAATATAATCCATACAAATAAATATCAACCCTTATCACGCTAATTAATATTTATTTTAATTCGGATTAATTTATCATTTTAATTTAATTAATCCCTATGTGAAAATCATTAAAATTATGGGGTGTTACAGCTTCCTCTGGCATCGTGGAAGCCTCATCAGCATTCTTTGTGGGACTAACACCTCATTCCCCCAAAAGAGAGCCTATGAGCAACCTCGCTTGCATGACTAGAGGAAGGATTCTGGTAATAAGTAAGCCCATTCATATCATAGTGGGGGACTAGAGTTGTTTAACGCATTGGCTCTTCTACAATTGGGCTTAGGGATTTCCTGGGGGATGGGGGTGAATACACAGGGGAATGGAGTCCCTAAAAAAAGCAAAGAACAAAAAAAATATGTTAAGTATCAAAGGAAGATCCAAATAATGAGCATTATATATGCAAAGTATTGAAAGAAATACCTCTTGGACTGGGGGAGGAGGTGGCGTGGGGATAACCTGAGTTAGGGCTATTGTTGTTTCTTCTTCCACAGGGTTATCATCTAGCACTTTGGGCTTAGAAGAATCTAGCGGTGGGGGAGATGCACTCGGGTTTGGGGGAATGATAACACGCTCTTTGGTGATGCGCTTACTCAAGGTCTTGGTACCCAAACATTTATTTCTTTGAGAGGGGCACTAGAAGAAGGCCCTTTCTTAGAGGCTCCAGCGTGTGAGCTTGCTCCACGAAGAGCTTGTGAAGTAAAAATATGAGGGAGTGGGGGCAACACAGGTGTAATACCCCGTATTTTTACGCATATTTATTTTATTATGAAATCATGGAAATTGAGATTAATTCATTTAAAGGGAGAAAAATTAATTTATGATTAATTCGATTTTAAGGGTAATAATTACTAGCGTGATGAGAATTAGTAGTTATCGAAAATAATTATGTTGAAATCATGATGAGTAATAACTATATTGAACATTACGTAGTGAGTAACATAATATCGTTTCAAAAATAATAATGTGGTCGGGGATGAGATACACGGCAGTTAAGATATAATTATTTGAGACGCGTGTATGAGTTGCATCATTATTATATATTTGGAAGTTAAAAAGACAAATTATTTTATATAACACGAATGACCAGTGTGTCCGAAAGGATCGAAATAGTCAGAAAACACTACTCAGGTGTTATATTTGGAGTCTGGGGCATTTTAGCCCAGAACGACACTCGGGAGGGGTATTTTGGTCTTTTGGGATTTTTGAGAAATTAAATGGACGAAAATTAGGTTTTAATTAAAAGAAACGTGGGTTAGAGGTTGCAGTCAGTTGTAACCTATGAGAGAGAGAGAGAGAGAGAGAGAGAGAGAGAGAAGACCCTATAGGAGAACTAAGCCAAGAACTCAAGATTTTCCACCAAAAATTACACCAAAGTGTAGATCGCGAAGAGAGGACCAACTCCATACGAGTTTCAGCCAGAAAATCGACGATCCACAAAAAGGCAAGTGTTTATCTTGCTCCTCTTTTAGCATTATATTATTTCTGTTGATTTAGATTAGATGTTATAAACATGTTGCAATGAAAAACTTAGGTTTAATTAGAAGGATTTGTAAAGAAACCTTATGAATTGGAGATAGGGTTGCATGTAGAGGAACTTCCCTTCCTAGAACTATTAAATTTGGTAACTATATGTTGAAATCACAAAATTTATTGAGGCTTTTGAAGGTTTAAAATTTTGGGTTCATGTTTAAGAGATTTATTAGGAATTGAAGAAATTGTTGAATTCCATTTGAGTATATAACGATTTGACCTTTAATTTGTATTAGAAAGTATTTTAGGGTGATTAGAAATAGTTTAGAAATATGTAATTCGAAGTTGGTTGAGTTTTGGGTCGAGATTAGAAGTTAGAAAATTTAGAAAAATGATTTTGGGGAAGAACTGGGCCTGTTCGGATTTTTCGTTCGAAGACCTGCCCAGGTCGTTCGAACGACCTCGTTCGAATGAGCCTTCTAACGAGAAATCCAACGACCCTTCTAACAAAATTTTTGAGTTCGTTCAAAGTAAGAAACTCGTTCAAATGACCTCGTTCGAATGAGAATCCTCTGACTTCTAACAAGATTCTAGAATACACTTTTAATGCCCGGTCAATTTAAGAATCATTATAGGTTCATCCAAGTGAGAGAAATAACCTACGTGAATGATGAGTGACCTAAATTTCGAATTAATATTAAGATGGGAGTGTGATTATTCTCGGGATATAGAAAGTTTATAGAACCTAGGAGGGGATGTAGGTTCGAGAGAGGAAATATACGAATGAGTTTCGGTGAGTGGTAAAAATAGTAATACTACTTGCGTATTATGGAAATCGGGTTGTGTGAAGGCCTATTAAATTATATAAGTTGTGTGCATACTTATTGCTTGATATATTATGTGTATGACATACCTATCTACTGGCTATCGAACGGAGGTTAGCGCGTTGTGGACGACCATATCTTGTGTGCCTTTGGGGGATTTTGAGTCGTACCACTAGAGCATGAAACCTAGGTACGGGCTATCTGTGAGAATGATAGTGTTGACGGTCGTATGGGTGCGTAGGTATATGCGTAGCCCATCGTCTTGGAACTATATTCGCCTCCAATATGTATATATATTTTATTGGTTCCTGAGAGATTGAACCTGTTGTCCTTCATGCGTGAGCGTTGCAATGGAACTAGATAGTCGAGTATGCCTAACAGCCGGGGTTTCTTAACCATGGGTGCAGTATTGATAAATAAATAAATAAATATATATATATATATATATATATATATATATATATATATATATATATATATATATATATGTATACATATTGAGATTTTATATATGTATACGGAGTTCCTATTCCGTGTTTCGTATTGGTCGCTTTATTATAATGTATACTTATTGGGTCACCAGTTGAGAATTAAAAATGTTATGAATGAGTTAAAGCATCTTTTAACCTATTCCTAAATAATATAAATATTGGCTTTGGGTCATTTAGATATTGTATCCGGCATAGTGGTTATACTATGTATAGTCAGGCAGAGTATCATGAGTAGTATGGGTAGTTAGGCTCGTTAGGCGTGCACATTAGATGAGAGGTGCGCATCTCAAGTGAGTACGCTAAGTTAACATGAATAATATTTGTGCTAATTAACCAATTTAAGCACTTGCTATATTTAAACTGTTTTTTACTCGGGCTCTGACCCATTTTTCTGCAAAACTCTTTACTTATTCTTTTATTTTAGGTGCTCACCTACAGGGACACCAAGCTTAGGAGATTCCATTCAGTTGCTGAGCTGTAGCTGTTGTGGAAGCTACAGGACATTGCTAGTAGAAGCTTCATAGTCTATTCTTCTTTATCTATCAGTTATTTACTTCAGTTGGACATGTCGTCCCTTCCTATTTTACATTCAGAGATTTAGATGTTTTATTCAGTTAGTAGACTTTTATTTCATGGCTTTGGATTATTGTATGGGATTTTGACTGGATACGTTTACTCCAATTCTTTATTTAAATTCATCTAGTTCTTTCCTTATGTTTTTTGGATAAATAGTATTAGTTAATTATTTATGTTCTTAATATGGTTAATAACAAAATAAAATTTTGACATCAACCTTTTTAAATATTAGGTGGTTAGTTTCAATTAAATAAAATTGATGATTTTTTACAGTGATGCAATATCTGAACCAACTGGATATTTTGGATTTAATTAATAAAGGACTGATCACCCGGTATTTAATTAGGCATGGTATCACAACAGGGACATCGAAGGAACTTTGGCTGAATGTTTGCAATACCCGTTTAGCCTTAACATGACATTTTTCAGCCAATAATGGGTCAACAGGACGAACAACCTCTGGAGGAATCCCAGATATCTCAGTTGAACTTTTTTGGGACTAGGACTTGACGGGTTTTGATCTCTTTAGGGATGGGTTGGAAATTCCCTCACTAGATGAGCCAACTATGTGAGTAGGAGCAACTCTCTTCACAGTAATAACAATTTTCTTCTTTCCTTTCTTAAGCACATCGCTCATAGGGACAAGGGGAGGTAGTTCACTTGGGTGATCCTTGGGTATGGTACTTAGAGGGAACTCAACCCCCAGTATAAAATTATTTTTGAGCCCTAACTCATTGGCAGGGAACTTGTTCACCGGAGGGTAGGCTGGGGGGTCTGGAGCCAATCTTGAAACTGAGTGAGTTTCAATGACCAAAACTTCATAAGCCAGTTACAAGACACATCACCTTTTTTACTTTTTTCAAGAATGGTCAGCTTGTCATTCAACTCCTCGCAAAGTAAAATAATAGTTGCAGTAGTGTAATCCGAACAGGCTTGCAATTTTTTTTGGGGCATTGGTACTTTGGAAAACAGAGGAAGGGGCACCTTGATCGTACCCAAATTGACGGGCACAACAGTTGGGTTATAAAATTCAGTGGGGACTCCCTAATCAGTGAACGAGGGGAGGTATCTCGGTGCTAGGATGAGCATAACTTCTAGGTCAGGTCTCTCTGCGATAATTTATTCAATGGCTATTTCAACGGTACGAGGGGACTCGGTGAAGAATGACTAGGCATGAGCTTATGTTTCCTTATCATAAGGCCTTGGGACATACGATGAATATCTATCAATAAAGGGGAGATGATCTTTCCTAATTGCTTCTTGTTCCAATGAAGCAGATAATGAGGCTTTATTATAGATGGAGCAAAAGAAACCTCATAAGGGAACATCGAGGAATGTTGTACAAAGAAAACCAGTTAAGAGGATAATGTTTACAAAGTTGGCAACGTTATACCTTCCAATAGAGTGCTTTATGTACAAATGGGTCTTATCCAACCAAGGGTAGAGCGACCCTAGTGTAATGGTATCAAGAGGAAGTCTAACTCTACGAGAAAGCCCTATAGAGATATTGATTAGGTCTATTCGGGGTTGGTTGTTGGGTTTACTAGGAAGAAGGAAATGAGAAAGCACGCAGAGGATATAAGCAACTAATTCTAAATAGAAACCCTTTCCTTCACCATAAGTGATTTTAGGGGTGGCACATTGGTCTTTCTCAAAAGGAGTGAGCGTGGGAGGAATATAGAAGAAGTAGTTGATGAGTTGGGTGAAGGTGTCCCTATTTGACTCTGATAACGTGACTTTTGCGTATGTCGTTGTTGAAAGCCAAGTTAGTCAAAAACCTTGAATTACCTACAAAATCTAACAATCTAAAGTGTAGAGGTAAGTAACGGTATCAATCCACTTCCTAGGGAGTAAGCTAGAGACAAATTCAATTGTAATTCACTTTTTATTTTATTTTTGTGCTTTTTCACTTTTCTAATTTTTTTTTTAGCTTTTTCGAATATTAAAACAATAGGGTGAGGTGATGATTTAAACTAAACTAAACTAAGGGTGTGTTTGATAAATAAGATGGAAAATAAGCGCCAAGAGTCAATTTCCATAGAATTGAAAATTTGGAAATATTTTTCATGGAAAAAATTTGTTGGTGTTGTTTGATTGCAATTATTTTCCAGGTGGAAAATGTTCTACTTTTCATCTTTTGTGTTTGGTTCCCAATATTTTCCATGAAAAAAAGTATAAAATATATATATATATAATACAAAAATAATAAAAATCCCAGAAAATTAATAAAAATCCCAAAGAATAAATAAATAAATAAATCTAAAATGTGAATAAAACCCCAAAAATAAGCAGAAAAATCCAAAAAAATGAATAAAAACCCAAAAATAATGAAAAAAATTCATAAAGTGAATAAAACCCCAAAATAATGGGGAAAATTCCAGAAAGTGAATAAAATCCCAAAAATAATGAAAACAAAATCCCAAAAAATGAATAAAAACCCAAAAATAATGAAAAAAGTACAGAAAGTGAATAAAAACCCAAACCCAAAAATAATGAAAAAATACAGAAATAGAATAAAAGTCCAAAAATAATGAAAAAAATCCAGGAAATGAATAAAAACTAAAAAGTAATGGGAAAAAATCCAGCAAAGTGAAGAAAAACCCAAAAAAATGAAAAAAAAAATCCAAAAAGTGAATAAAAACACCCAAAAATGAAAAAAAAATCCAAAAAATGAATAAAACCCCCAAAAATAATGAAAAAAAATCCAGAAAATGAATTAAAATCCAAAAATAATGAAAAAAAATAAAAAAAAATGAATAAAAACCCCCAAAAAAACAAAAAGTGAATACGACCCCAAAAATAATGAAAAAAAAGTGCAGAAAGTGAATAAAATCCCAAAAATAATGAAAAAAAATCCAGATAGTGAACACAATCCCAAAAATAACGAAAAAATACAGAAAATGAATAAAACCAATAAAATAATATTAAAAAAATCCAAAAAGGAATAAAATTCCAAAAAATAAAAAATATAGAAAATGAATAAAAAACCAGAAAATAAATATTAACCTCATAATAAATTTCTGGATTTTCTTCATGATTTCTTGATTTTTATTCAACTTCTTGATTTTTTTATTTTCTGGATTTTAATTCATTTTGTGATTTTTTTTCAATATTTTTGGTTTTTTTCATTTTCTGTATTTTTTCCATTATTTTTGGAGTTTTATTCACTTTATATATTTTTATTATTATTTTTGAGTTTCTTTTTCATTATTCGTATTTTTTCATTATTTTTGGAGTTTTATTCTCTTCCTGTATTTTTTACATTGTTTTTGGGTTTTTTCATTTTTTTTGGCGTTTTATTCACTTTCTGTATTATTTCATTTATTTTTGGTTTTTATTCATTTTTTTAATTTATTTCATTATTTTGGGGGTTTTATTCACTTTATTTATTTTTTTCATTATATTTGGGTTTTTAGTCACTTTCTGAATTTTTTCGTTATTTTTCGATTTTTATTCACGATCTCGTTTTTTTTTCACATTATTTTGGGGGTTTTAGTCACTTTCACTAGTTTTTTTCATTATTTTTGCGTTTTATTCACGTTCTGGATTTTTTTCATTATTTTTGGATTTTTATTCATTTTCTTTATTTTTGGAGTTTTATTCACTTTATGTAATTTTTTTCATTATTTTAGGTGTTTTTTTTCGTTTTTTGGGTTGTTTCCATTATTTTGGGGTTTTTATTCACTTTCTGTACTTTTTCCATTATTTTTGGATTTTTATCACTTTATGGATTTATTTTCGGATTTTTATTCTTATTCTGGATTTTTTTCATTATTTGTGGGAATCACTTTCTGGATTTTTTTGATTATTTTTGGGTTTTATTCACGTTCTCAATTTTTTTTAATTTTTTTTTGTGTTTATTCATTTTTTGTATTTTGTTTCATTATTTTTGAAGTTTTATTCACTTTCTGTATTTTTTCATTATTTTTGGATTTTTATTCATTTTCTGGATTTTTTTCATTTTTGGGGAGGTTTGATTCACTTTTTGGATTTTTTTCATTATTTTTGAATTTTTATTCATTTTCTGTATTTTTGAAGTGTTATTCACTGTCTGTATTTTTTACATTATTTTTAGTGGTTTTTTTTCATTTTTTTCATTATTTTTATTCATTTTCTGGATTTTTTCATTATTTCTGGCGTTTTAATCACTTTCTTGGTTTTTTTCATTATTTTTGGTTTTTATTCACGTTCTGGATTTTTTTTTTATTTTTATTCATTTTCTGTATTTTTTTCATTATTTTTGGAGTTATTCACTTTCTGTAGTTTTTCATTATTTTTAGGTTTTTATTCATTTTATGGATTTTTTTCATTATTTTTGGGGTTTTATTCACTTTGTGGATTTTTTTTTCATTATTTTTGGGTATTTATTCACTTTCTGGATTTGTTTTCATTATTTTTGGGTTTTTATTCATATTTTGGATTTTTTAAAATTATTTATGGGGTTTTAATAAGATTCTAGATTTGTTTTCATTATTTTTGGGTTTTTATTCATTTTGTGAATTTTTTTCATTATTTTTGGACTTTTTATTTATTTTTTGTATTTTTTAATTATTTTTGGAATTTTATTCATTTTTGTGTTTTTTTCATTATTTTTGGGTTTTTAGTCATTTTCTGGATGTTTTTCATTATTTTTAAGGTTTTATTCACTTTTTGGATTTTTTTTCATTATTTTATGGTTTTTCTTCATTTTATAAGTTCTTTATCAATTTTTTGGGTGTGGTAAGTCTTTATCCTGGAAAATGAATAACAGGGTGGGAGGAGGTTTTTTAATTCCATCTTTTGTGAAAAAAATGGTTACGTGATTTGTTTTAAAGAAATCAATTCCCTAGAAAATTTTGTTTATCAAACATTCAAAACATGGAAAATGACTCCATATATTACATTTTCCATGGAAAATTAGTGTTATCAAACACACCGTAAATGTAATATGATAATAACTAACTAGAAAATGACTAAAATGAAAAATAAAATCTAACACTAAAATAAAAGATAAAGTAAGGTAAATAATTGTGAGAACAATCAAGGAATGGGATTACAGCACAAATTTTAGTTATTCTAATTCATTAATTTAATTATTTGAATACTCCCAAATTAATATCAAAATTACAAACTAACTCTCGTTGCAAGTGTAATTAGAATAATAATCTTTTAGAAAGTTAAGTTTAACACCCCACAACTCTAGAAACATAGATTCACACTCCTTTTAATTAATCACCCGCTAGGATCGATCAATTAGAATTTATGTTAATCTTATAAAATAAATTTAGAGTTGAAATTCAAGTGATAATACCCCACTTAAGAAACTCCTATCTCTAGTTCGAATCTAAAATGGGTATTATCACTAGAATTTCGATTTTCTCTCGAAAATCATTTACCCTCTCTCGAGGTGTAAATCTAAGGGTAGGGATCAAAATTAACATTCAAAGGGACTTTTTAAGTAATTAAACTAATAAAAACAAAATAACATCAAATGAGGGTTTTACCCCACCCCTTGAAAGGGGATTTAGCCTAACATGATATTAAACATGACAAATTAATAATCAAGGCTACTAAAATAAAAGAGAAGAGAATAGAACAGGCAAACCAAATCTCTTTGAGAAAGTTGAACTCTACTCTTCCAAATTGAAGCATACAATCCTTCCAATTGAGCATCCAAATGCTTTGAAATTAATTATTCACTCAATTAACTCTCTTACAATATTTAATCTCACAAATATCTAACAAAAATAAAAGGAATAAAATAAAACTATATACAAATGGTGTTTTTCTCTACACTTCTCTCTCTATAATTTTCCTATCTAAAAGCTATTTTCTAAAAACTCCCTTTAAATGAGGTCTTCTTCTTCAATTTATAATAGGCATGGAGCATGGCGCATGGGGCGTTAATTTGGGTAATTGATTTAAGTGTGCATGTGGTTTGGGTGTGTTATGGGAATGGTGAGGTGTGAGGATAAATGGGTGAGGGAATTGGGGAATGAAAATCTCATATGATTTATGGGTATTTTTAGAATTGGGGTTAAAGTAGGTAGTTGGGGAGTATTTGGGTAAAAGGAATTAAATGGGGTTTTAAGTGGCACATGGGAAAAATGGGTTTTAAGTGGTTTTTGGTTTTGTTGGCAGATCGTGGCTTAAGGGAAATGGGTAATGAATGGAAAATGGATCTTAGACTTGGGTTTGGATATTGGTGGGACAAATGGGTTTGGGAGTGTATTTAGATGGACACGATCAGGTTTGGCCGGACATGGAAATCACGCCGCCGGAAACGTGGAGGTCCGGCGTTGGGCTGGAGGGGCGAGCTCGGTCAGAGTTGCAGCTCGGAGTTAGGCGCCGGAGGGGTTTGGTAGGGTCGCGACGATGGGAGGTCGGGATGGTTGGGATCGGGGCATATCAGAGAGAGAGATGGGTCTAAGTCCGGCCGGAGCAGGTGCCGGGTTCTGGTTAGCGGCGGCGCCGGAGCTAGGCGACGGCGGGGGTGGTGGGATTCGCCGGCGTTCTGGGTTTAAGGTGGTCGGTCGGTTTCAGCGCCGGAGTTAAGATGGGGATCGGACCGTTGGCGGATCTCGGGAGTGTGGATCGATCGGGCTGTAGGTCCGGATCGCCACGGGTTTTGCTGGGCAGCGCCAACGGAGGTGAAGGCAGAGAGAGGAGGGCGACAGCCCGTCGGAGGCAGCGCCGGAGGCTGCTCCGGTTAGGGGTCGGGTTTTCAGACTGGCCGGGGTTGGGGAGATTGGAGGATGATGAAGGTTGGGTTAATGGTGATTTTAGGAGAGAGATTGGTGTTGGTTTGTTTGGTGGGGAAGATGATGATAGAAGGGATAAGGTGTGGTGGGGTGTAGGGTGGATGAGTGTGGGTGAGGGAGTGATTAGGTGTGTGTGGGTGTATGATAGTGTGGTGTGACTTAGGGTGTGTGTGTGTGTGTTAATTTGAACACCTAAAAATATAACAAGACTCTATTAAAATTAATAAAATTAAAACTAAAAAAATAAAATCTAACTAAAAAAATAAAAATATTAAAACTAAAAATAAAATCCTAAGCTATTAAAAACTAAAATAAAAGAAAAGAAATAAAAAATGAAAAATTGTAAAATATGAAAACAAAAATCCTAAAATATAAAATCTAATAAATTAAAAATAAACTCCTAAAACTAATCCTAATAAAACTAAAAACTAATCAAAATAAAATAAAATTACACTAATAAAATAAAATAAAACCTAAAAAATACTAAATAAATTTAAAATAAATCCTAAAAATAAAAATGACTCAAATTAAAAATCTAAAAAATAATAAAACGACACAAATAAAACACACACAGGCTTGGGGTAAGTTTGGGCTAGGTTTAGACTCGGGTTAGGGTACGGGAGAGGGAATTAGCTCCATTCATGCGCAATTACTTTGATTTAAACGCTTGAACTCTGCAACGCACAATTAAGCCTGCATAATTAATATTTAAGCACATAAGACCCATATTACCGAGAATTAGCAACTAAAATACATCTATTCGGGGTATAAATTGTACATTTTTGGATACTTATCACACCACCCCCAAACAGAGCGTTGCTAGTCCTCGAGCAATAAGATAGAGAGAAAGGGAAAGATAAGAAACCAAAAGTATACCATTTTCGCGGGTACTTGCGATTGCACTTAGCATGTGCAATAAGCGTTTAAACCTATAGGTTGCCCTACAGGACGAGTTGTGTCTCATGAGGGTTTGCAGGGAATATACCCACAAAATTCTTTATTTGCGAAAATTTATTGAAGGGCAGTCAATCTCTTATTAGATGTAGAATAATCGCACAATCCATCATAAGAAAAATATTTTCGGAAATACAAGCTAGAATTGTGTAAAAAGTTTAGCTAAGTAAATACTCAAGGCACATCCTTCCTAGAACTCAACATGTGTAGTGTGAATCAGTCAAAACGGGTCGAGTATCACAAGAGTAATTCCTAGATTGCCTCTTCGGAATCAACGCTTCAACTTCAAATCTCGCGGATATATCTCTCTCAAACGAACTCTCGAGATTAGGGATAGTGTATCGCTCTTGTGTGTGAGGAGGTGAGTAAATGTAAGCAAGTTCAGACGTCTCACGCACACATAAGAAAGAACGAACAATTAGAAAGAAAAATGATCTCATGAAAGAATGCTAATCACTATAGTGAGAACGTCCAGTTATTCACCACGTTGACTATCATTTGCCCGAACACCTAGGGAAATAATGATGTTTATGGGTGAGGGGGAAATGAAATGGGATGAGAAGGATATGATAGGTAGGATGGATGGGATGAGGTAGGTAAGATAGGGAGTGGGTGTGTGATGGATAAAATATGGATGCGAAAGAAGAGTGTATACACTTTAGGCACAAATGTCTTTATTACAACAAAAACTAACAACAAACTCTCTCTTTTTTTTCTTTTTTCTCTTTCTCTTTTTTTTCGATTTTTCTTTTTTTCTTTTCTTTTTCTCTCACTTTTCAAACCAACAATGAAGACATTTACATTTGGAATCAACACTCTTTTATTTGAAAATGATGATGGATGATATAATGAATGGAGTGGGGAATGTATATGGATGGTGAGGGGAATAGATGTGAATATGGAATAATATGGGAATATAATGGGTGAGTGAATGGAAATGTGATATGGAAAAGTGGTAAGTGTATGGATGGAAATCTAGTATTCGGGACAAATTTCAAGACACACGTTTCTTACAACTCGAAAATGATGTCGTTCTCAGTGATCAACCAAATTTTAATGCAGGATAATGAGATCATACAACAATTTAAGTGCGGACCCAAAGGAAGTTGAATCAACTTGTTACTCGAAGATTGCGTAAGACACTCTGAAGGGGTGAAAGGCACAAATCTCACAAGTTAAAGTCTCCACTAGTGATCCTTAAGGTTCTTTTTAGAATTGTAATACTCCTCAACTCTAAATGTAATGACGTGATAAGTGCGCAAATTTTGTTGAGTCTAGAAATTCATGGTGCAACATGCCTTGTTATGTATTACATAAGCTATTAGAAAAAATATTCTCTAGCTTAATTCCTAGACTTAGAAAGATGGATGATTGAAAATTCACATCATTGAGTGAGATGAAAGAAACTGCACAAAATTTTAAAAATCAGGTTTAAAACTCAAAATTTTACAAAAGAGGCACGATTTTGATAAAATTCTCCACCCCCAAACAAAAAGGAACATCGTCCTCGACGTTAAGTAAAACAATGTTTTAAAATTGAGAGCATAAGGTAGGAGAGATAGTACCAGAATATACCGCTAATGAAGTGGACAGATGAAGCCAAGAAAAAACCTGAATAAGAAGTGAGAAAAAAATGTGTACAAGTCTATAACATGGCAAAACATAAGGTGATGTGAAAACACCACCCCCAAACAGGATGAGACTAATACAAGAAATGTGGCTGCCTCCCGGTAGCGCTAAGTTTAATGTCTTCAGCCAGACCGATGAAATCTCACCCTAAGGATAAGAAAAATGATGGCACAGGGTGGCAGATAAAAATGGGGTGATGGGAATCACCCCCAAACAAGACTGAAGCGTCAGTCTTGCTGGATCAGGGCTATAGGTGTCAATGCACTTGTATGGCGAAGTGCATCACACGATGCAAAGCATCGGTGGACCATGGGTGGGTGGGGATCAGGGTAAGGGTGAAGAGGCATCAGTCTCGAGCCTTGTTGAGCGTAAAGGTGAGGGCAACTAGGGCCCTATAAGCATAGTGCTCTATTTGGTAAGGGAGGCGAAATGGTGTGGAAATAGGAATGGGGTGGGCCTCATAGAAATCACACGACCATTCTATAAATGGGCGATGATAATGGTCGCGCCGTGACACGCCAGGGAGCTGTTGAGAAGAGAAATCAACACCGCAAGGAAGTGGTGTGCATGGAGGAACAAGCTCGATGTCACGGAAGTAGAGAGTATCACCATAACTCTCGTGGATGGAGGATGGTTTTAGGTGAGGATTTAAAAATGTAGATGAAAACTTGAAATGTGCAAAATCAAGATCCAAACCAGGTGGTGGGGTAGACGGGATAATGGGTGGGGCGGGTGGGATAAATGGTGTATCGGGTGGGATAAATGGTGGAGGAAGATGATCCAACTCAAGAGTGGGAGACACACACTCCTCATGAGGCGCGGAGTGATCCACAAGGGAACTCGCAGGAGGAAGTCTGGTATCTAAAGAGGGAGTGATCAACTTCTCCATAAGAGTATCATTGGTGAATGTGGTGGGTGGATCAAACAAGGCACCAAGATCGGAGATAGAGGAATCACTAAAAATATCGGGCTCAACGGGAGCCATGCATGGTGGGACATCATCCATATCCGGATAGTTAGGAACTAGCACGGATTCTATCTCGGGAAAATGGTGAGCACTCGTAGCCGGAGCTAACCTAGGATAAACTGGTTCCTCGGGAACACAAGGGTGAAGCTCGATAGGTATTGACTCGGGCATTAATTTGGATATTACGTGAAAGTGAATGGGAGCCTCAAAGTGGGGTTCATATGGATATGGTGGGATTGGATCAAGCTCACTAATGAAAGGTACGTCAACACAATTGTCGACTTGGGACCCGGACCATGGAATGGTCTCAACATCGAGATTCTCGAGGTGGTAGGGTTGGTCACACTCAAATTTCGTGTCACAAGAGGACACATCATCATCATACTCGGTTGCAATGATGGGTGGGGCCATGGGAATATCCGACTCTCGATCACACTCTAATTCATTTAACCTTTGTTCAAGCCTTTTGAGAGCTTGAGTTTGAATTGCTTGCTCTTGCTCAAGTATGAACTTTTGTAAGAGGGTTTCGAGAGTGGATGTGGATGAAGGTGTTGGTGGAATGATGGGTGGTGGTGGTGTTTGAGGTGGACACAACACGCTATAATCGTGAGTGTATGGAGAATACTCATATGAAGTGTGTGGGGTGGGGCCAAGTTCATCATACACGAAGGGATCGCTTTCGTGATGGACAAATGGTTGATACTCATGGGGTGCGTAGTGAGGGAACTGATCGTGAACAGGTGAACAAGGTTGCCATGACGACTGTTGGAACGTGTGAGGATCCACAATATCGGGTTGGGATACGCATTGCGTGGAAGGGTGATCAAACCTCCACGAATAGCTCGGGTACTCACACAACTCGGAATTAGGTATAGCGGGATAATTGGCCGATGTGGGTTCCGGAACAGTGTCATATGGATACACATGTTCCGTGGTGGGTTCCGATGGATATGACAAGTATGGACACTCATGGGACATGTGATCGGCATAATAACAGTGGGTGCACAACAAAGAATGAGGCACGGTGACACTTGACACCGAGGGTGATGGAATAGGAGGTGCAGGCATGGATGGGTCAATAGTATCAATGGTACTCGTGAGAGAGGTGAAACGACTAAGAATATCATAAAGAGATAGCCCGGGATCACTCTCACACGTGTCAATGGAAAATGACCAAAGTAGTCCCGTAAAGGACGTTCTTCGGCCATGTGGATGGAAATATTTTTTTTTTGTTTTTTTTAAATTTTTGTCAAAAGGAAAGAAAATATTTTTGGGATTTTCAAAATAATGGAAGAAAAATATTTTTGGATTTTTTTATAAAAATAATAGAAGAAAATATTTTTGGATTTTTTGGAAGAAAAGGTGGGGAAAAATATGGACTCTTTGAATTGAACGGGCTAACTAAAACCGACTACCGAAAATGAAATTGGACACACACACAAGACAAGAAAATTTCCTAACTAGCACATAGCCAATTTTTATCTTTAGATTTAGTGAAAGGGTAGTCAAATTTTAATTAAGTCCGTGGGCGATAAAAATTCACGAAAATCTCTTAGTGATCGCCTTTGCAAAAATATTCTCCTATTGGGCTACCTAGTTGATTGATTTTAAATTTAGTGATGGCTAGGGTAGCACAAAATGGTAAGCGAGTGAGTCGGGTGATGAAATCCCTTCTCGTGAGTGACCGGGTGTAGGTATTAGTCAATTAATTCATCACACCATTCGAAAATAAATGCGAGAATATAATCAAATAAGAGCACACAAACACACACAATAGTTGACTCGCTAACAGGAGAGGCGCGAGGGTGTAAGAAATATACCTCCCACGATTTTTAGGCTGTGGGGTGCCGAAAAATTTGAGTCGACCGGGGGGAGAATATGCCAATCTCAGTCGTCTCCAGGAGTCCTACCGACCCAAGGTAGAGAGGCTTCTTTTCCTCGCCTTTGGACGCCCTCTCTCTACCTTGTCCGGTTTTCCTATCACGCTTGTCTTTGATTATTACAATTTTAAATGAAAAATAAATGGTGTCCTATGCACCGCAATACAAGCCAAGATAATAAAGTCCTAATACAAACCTTCTAAAATAAAATAAAAATGGTACGAAAAATGAAAAAAAAAATTGCAATACAAGTGAATCACAAAATTGAATCCGCTCCGAGTGCTTCACAATCCCAAGAATGGCAACGACGCCATTTGATAACGTGACTTTTGCGTATGTCGTTGTTGAAAGTCAAGTTAGTCAAAAACCTTGAATTACCTACAAAATATAACAATCTAAAGTGTAGAGGTAAGTAAGGGTATCAATCCACTTCCTAGGGAGTAATCTAGAGACCAATTCAATTGTAATTCACTTTTTATTTTATTTTTGTGCTTTTTCACTTTTCTAATTTTTTTTTAGCTTTTTCGAATATTAAAACAATAGGGTGAGGTGATGATTTAAACTAAACTAAACTAAATGTAATATGATAATAATTAACTAGAAAATTACTAAAATGAAAAATAAAGTCTAACACTAAAATAAAAGATAAAGTGAGGTAAATAATTGTGAGAACAATCAAGGAATGGGATTACACCACAAATTTTAGTTATTCTAATTCATTAATTTAATTATTTGAATACTCCCAAATTAATATCAAAATTACAAACTAACTCTCGTTGCAAGTGTAATTAGAATAATAATCTTTTAGAAAGTTAAGTTTAACACCCCACAACTCTAGAAACATAGATTCACACTCCTTTTAATTAATCACCCGCTAGGATCGATCAATTAGAATTTATGTTAATCTTATAAAATAAATTTTGAGTTGAAATTCAAGTGATAATACCCCACTTAAGAAACCCCTATCTCTAGTTCGAATCTAAAATGGGTATTATCACTAGAATTTCGATTTTCTCTCGAAAATCATTTACCCTCTCTCGAGGTGTAAATCTAAGGGTAGGGATCAAAATTAACATTCAAAGGGACTTTTCAAGTAATTAAACTAATAAAAACAAAATAACATCAAATAAGGGTTTTACCCCACCCCTTGAAAGGGGATTTAGCCTAACATGATATTAAACATGACAAATTAATAATCAAGGCTACTAAAATAAAAGAGAAGAGAATAGAACAGGCAAACCAAATCTCTTTGAGAAAGTTGAACTCTACTCTTCCAAATTGAAGCATACAATCCCTCCAATTGAGCATCCAAATGTTTTGAAATTAATTATTCACTCAATTAACTCTCTTACAATATTTAATCTCACAAATATCTAACAAAAATAAAAGGAATAAAATAAAACTATATACAAATGGTGTTTTTCTCTACAATTCTCTCTCTAGAATTTTCCTATCTAAAAGCTCTTTGCTAAAAACTCCCTTTAAATGAGGTCTTCTTCTTCAATTTATAATAGGCATGGAGCATGGGGGATTAATTTGGGTAATTGGTTTAAGTGTCCATGTGGTTTGGGTGTGTTATGGGAATGGTGAGGTGTGAGGATAAATGGGTGAGGAAATTGGGGAATAAAAATCTAATATGATTTATGGGTATTTTTGGAATTGGGGTTAAAGTAGGTAGTTGGGGGGTATTTGGGTAAAAGGAATTAAATGGGGTTTTAAGTGGCACATGGGAAAAATGGGTTTTAAGTGGTTTTTGGTTTTGTTGGTAGATCGTGGCTTAAGGGAAATGGGTAATGAATGGAAAATGGGTCTTAGACTTGGGTTTGGATATTGGTGGGACAAATGGGTTTGGGAGTTTATTTGGATGGACACGATCAGGTTTAGCTGGACATGGAAATCACGCCGCCGAAAACGTGGAGGTCCGGCGTTGGGCTGGAGGGGCGAGCTCGGTCAGAGTTGCAGCTCGGAGTTAGGCGCCGGAGGGGTTTGGTAGGGTCGCGACGATGGGAGGTCGGGATGGTTGGGATCGGGGCATAGGAGAGAGAGAGATGGGTCTAAGTCCAGCCAGAGAAGGTGTCGGGTTCTGGTTAGCGGCGGCGCCGGAGCTAGGCGGCGGCGAGGGTGCTAGGATTCGTCGGCGTTCTGGGTTTAAGGTCGTCGGTCGGTTTCAGCGCCGGAGTTGAGATGGGGGTCGGACCGTTGGCGAATCTCGGGAGTGTGGATCGATCGGGCAGTAGGTCCGGATCGCCACGGGTTCTGCTGGGCAGCACCGACGGAGGTGAAGGCAGAGAGAGGAGGGCGACAGCCCACCGGAGGCAGCGCCGGAGGCTGCTCCGATTAGGGGTCGGGTTTTCAGGCAGGCCGGGGTTGGGGAGATTGGGGTGAGGTGGTTGGGAGAGAGGAGAGGTGAGGGTGATGGAGGATGATGAAGGTTGGGTTAATGGTGATTTTAGGAGAGAGATTGGTGTTGGCTTGTTTGGTGGGAAAGATGACGATAGAAGGGATAAGGTGTGGTGGGGTGTAGGGTGGATGAGTGTGGGTGAGGGAGTGATTAGGTGTGGGTGGGTGTATGTTAGTGTGGTGTGACTTAGTGTGTGTGTGTGTGTGTGTGTGTTAATTTGAACACCTAAAAATATAACAAGACTCGATTAAAATTAATAAAATTAAAACTAAAAAAATAAAATCTAACTAAAAAAATAAAACAAACTAAAAAAAATAAAAATATTAAAACTAAAAATAAAATCCTATGCTATTAAAAACTAAAATAAAATAAAAGAAATAAAAAATGAAAAATGAAAAATTGTAATAAAATATGAAAACAAAAATCCTAAAATATAAAATCTAATAAACTAAAAATAAACTCCTAAAACTAATCCTAATAAAACTAAAAACTAATCAAAATAAAATAAAATTACACTAATAAAATAAAACCTAGAAAATACTAAATAAATCCTAAAAATAAAAATGACTCAAACTAAAAATCTAAAAAATAATAAAATGACACAAATAAAACACACACAGGCTTGGGATAAGTTTGGGCTAGGTTTAGGCTCGGGTTAGGGTACGGGAGAGGGAATTAGCTCCATTCATGCGCAATTACTTTGATTTAAACGCTTGAACTCTGCAACGCACAATTAAGCCTGCACAATTAACATTTAAGCTCATAAGACCCATATTACCGAGAATTAGCAACTAAAATACATCTATTCGGGGTATAAATTGTACAGTTTTGGGTGCTTATCAGACTCCCCAACACAATCATGATAATGCTAGTCCAAGTCATCTCGAGAAGAAGTCTCATGGGAATCAAAAGCCTCATCATTGTTAGAGGAAGCTCCAGTGGGCTCAACTCCCATCAATTCACAAACATCTTCTAGGGTGATAGTGAATTCATCCCATGCAACGATAAAGGTGTGAGAGTCCGTGTTCCAATAAAATATGAGTAGTTAGAGTGCAACATTGTGTTTGGACAAAGTAAAATCCCCAAACCAAAAAGCACGATCAAGACCCACCTTTTTGAAGATGTCTGTGTAGATGGCTTGCATATAGTTGGACCAAGCAAGAAAATAGTCTGGGCGACCTTTTGGCCCTTCAAAGTCAATACGGGAATAAGGGACGGTCCAAATAAAAGTGCAGAGTCCCTTATGGGGGCCAAAAATCCATAAGCTTCTTTATCTTCATCTTTGTCACCCAAAGTAGGGGAAACATACTTGGTGTATTTTGCCAAAAAAGGCCTTGCAATCACTATGGAAATGATCTTCATCTCTGAAAAAGGGAGCATAATGGTAGGATTGGAGTTATGCCTGACGTGCACCATCTTAGCAGGTACACCTTGGCCGAAAGTCTCTGGTAAATGATCGGAGGAAGCCACGACGATTTAAGAAGTATTTGACAAATATTCAACATTGAGAAGGAAAAGAAAGAAAGAAGGGAGGTGACGGTGGAATTTGGCAGCGAGTGGAATAAGGTTTGGAGGGCAGAGGAATTTTCTCTCTCCAGAAAAGCTTAAGCTTTGATTGTCAATGGCAGAGGAAATGAAGAAGTAAAAAAGAGAAAGATGTGCGAAACGTTTAAATGCTGAGTGAGATGACAATTTGAAAAGACAAGTTAGACGTTTGGATTTCCTAAACATGGGAATTTTAAAAGCTGTGATGACATTTAGAATAACAAGGCCGGTATAGTTTACCCCAACTTTCGACGTGGCACTTCGATGATAAATGTGTCAAGTGATGAGATGCCAGCATTAAATAAGGGCACGCGCGAAAAAAATAGGGAGAAAGCTTCTTGATGAAGAAATAGTTTTTGCGGGTCGTTTTCTAGTAGGGATTTGTTCCTTTGAAATTCAAAAAAAAAATCAAATTCACTAAGTTCCCTCTCTAGAAGTTCACTTGGGCCTTAACTAGGAGTGGGCACACATAAGAAGATTTGTCATAATGAAGTTTTGTTGGCTTGATATGTTTTGTGCAGACTTATCTTGTCCACATAACAAATTTCTACACGAAGGGGAAAATACAGGGGGAGCTTAAAGATAAACTTATAATTAAAAATAATTCCTCGTCACAATTAGAGGAAGGTACAAATCTAAGCAATCAGGCTCATCAGCTAGCTCGAATAAAGGAGGAAGAAGACAACGAGTAAGCTTCTCAAGTGAGAGGTTCAAGGGAGCTTTATATTATTTATTTGTACTTATTCAAGCTATGTATTCGTAAAGGTATATTGTAACTGTATGTGATGTATAATATGTGAGTAAGGTCAATCGGTATCTACAAGGGACCAAGCCTGGTAGGTTTTGGGAGAGCTCTAATGCTTTATCGAATGACCGGTATGAGCTCGCGAGGGAACTGATTTGGAGGATTAAAAAGAAAGTAAATGCTAAGGCTTGAATTAACCACTCTAGATACACCGAGTAAAATAATGAGGGAGCATAACCCGAGAGAGCATAGTTAGAGTAATCATAAGTTCTATCCCCCATTGGGCGTAGTGCCAAACAGTCCTTTACTAAAAGTAACAACTTTCTTGAGTGATGTCAGGCGTGACTGACCTATTATCTAATCCAAACTTGAGTAAATTGTGGTGGTTTGGAGGCTGTCAGACAGTTTGGTGGATTACTACTGTTGTGACAACCGCCTGACACATAGTTGGTCTCTGTTGATACAAAAAATTAACCACTTACGTGAACCAATTAGAATATACACGTGTTATTCATAATGGCAATAATCCTAGTTAGTAAGGTATAACCACCGACCAAGGTCTGGAATGCTGAACATCATATTGGAATGCCGACCAACACTAGAAAGCCCGACCAACAGTATCAGTGAAACGCCAACAGCCAAAAACATTATGGATATTCTGTACTGATGTAAATGCCTAATTTATAAAGGCATTCCATCTCTTTATCTCCCTATTAGACAATAAATACGTTGTAATCCTTTTGTCAAGGGCAAGTGATTGAAAGGCAAGCACAAGGCAATAACAAGCACAGTGGATGTAGGCTTTTCTCCATAAGCCAAACCATTTTAAAAACCTTTTTGTCTTTTTCTTTTACTTAAAAATATTATATGTGATTATATAATTAGACGTAGTCTAGTTTTTTATATCAACAGATTGGCGCCGTCTGTGGGAACGTGTTCTTAAACGTTTTCACTCATTTATTTACCCAACAGGACTGATATTCCTGAATCAAGCACTAGGAATGATGGCATTCCTCCTATTCCATATGCTCCACCAACCAACAATGGTCTGATTGGAATCCTGGCTAGCCTTGCTAGAGGACAAGAGTCTATGTAAGATACCATTAGGCAATTAGCTAAACACTACAGGAAGGATCTCCTACCTTGTCTGCTCATGGAAATATGCCACCACCACCGCCAGGAAACAGCAGGCATAGCCAGTCCTGGACTACCAGAGATATGTCCTATTGTCTAGGAGCAAGTTCTGGACTTAAAACTGCAGAACTATATAATGAGCAGTCTTTTACTCCTGAAAGATTGAGTGATTTATAAAGGTTAAGCCAAGCATCTCCCTTTGATCGTTTGGGACCCAGGGGGAATAGAAATGTTCCCAGGGTATTGTCGAGAAATATTAGAGGACCAACTGATCAACCCGAAGGCTTAGCCCAATCCAGATCAGATACCCGACGATCTGTCCGTGCCTAGCAAACCTCATAGGAGGAGAGTTTAGCACAAACAGTTGGTTATAAACATAGATCTGATGCTAGTAATAATGCTGGTAATAATACATATTCAACGATTGGAAGATAGGTTGGGAGAAATGGCAAATGCAAAAAATCCTCTACAAAGAAGTTTTATGAAATGATCTCTTTTTGTGTAAACTATTGTGGACCTTCCCACTCCTTCAAAGTTAAAATCTCCTGTGGTTACTCCCAAGTATGATGGAAAAATAGATCATGTTCTTCATACAAAGCAGCACCAAGAAGCAACTGATATTTATGCTGTTCTTGAAGAAATGAGATGCAGGGCCTTCTCAGGTATAATTACACGGCTTGCTCAAATTTGGTACAATAGCCTTCCTCGGGGATAAATTTTTAGTTTTAACCAGCTCATCGAGCTATTTATTGGTAACTTCTACTTTGGAGCCAAACCGGTGAAAAGAGTAGCTCATTTGCTAAGTGTAAGGTAAAGGGTAAGAGAGAGTAGTAGAGATTATATTACTCGTTTCAATAACGAAAAGTTAGAAGTCGTTGATTACGAGGAAAAAATAGCTATCATAGCCCTCATTAGTGGACTGGTTCTCGAGAAAATTTACTATACACTTGCCAAGGATCCTCCAAAGATAATGACAGAGTTGATGGAGAAAGTAGCCAAGATAATAAATACCGAGGAAGCCATGACAGCTAAATAAACTTAGGTAAAAAATTTGAAGGCAAAATTGAGAAAAAGGAGCAGAAAGAGCACAAGGATCATAAGGAATCGAAATAAAAAGTGAATATTGACGGGCTCAAAAATACAACAATTATACTCCATTAACGATGGATATCCACCATGTTTTAAACGAAATAAAGCACAGTTAGAGGTACGTTGGTCTGAGATGTTGAGAGACCTGCTGGAAAGAGGGACATGTCCAAATATTGTGAATTTCACAGGGATCATGGGCATATGACGAATCGTTATATTGCTGTGCAGAATGAGACTGAGACCCTCATCCGAAGAGGAAAACTGGACAGATTTATTGATCGACAGGATAACAATGGAGCCTGACGAAGGTCAAAATCCCCATGAAAGCCTAGGGATGAGAAAAAGATAATTCATAAAGACGATCAAGAAGATGACCCCGACCTACCCAAAAGGCCTAGTCAACCGAAACGTGAGGTATTCATGCTTAATTTTGGATATTTTGATTGCCACATGATTACAGGTGAAGACGTAGTAGTAGGAGATTATACTGCTGAAAGGAAAGCTTACCTCAATGAGGCTCAAGCTTGCTCTTATATCCAAAGGATCAATCTGGCTGAGGAATACAGGCCGAGGAAAGTTAATAAAGAAAAGTTGGTGATTGTTTTTTATAAAAATGAACTTTTAGGGGTACTTTATCCCCATGATGATCCCCTAGTAGTCAAGGTCAGAATGCAAGATATAACTGTTTCCAAGGTATTGATTGATAATGGCAGCTCGACGGACAACATGTTTTATCCATGCTTTGACAGTCTGGACTTGAAGCTTAGCCAGTTGGAACCTTACCATAGGCCCCTAATAAGCTTTTCTAGTGAAAAAGTGTTTCCATTGGGCACAATTAAGCTGAAATTATTGATCGGCACCTGGCCAACAAGTCGAACAGAGAAGATACGTTTCTTCGTAATGGACAAGAATGTTCATTCTGCCTACAATATGATTATGGGAAGGGTAAGATTAAAGAAATTCAAAGATTTTCCATCTACAGTCATTAATATTTAAAATTACCGACTAATTTTGGTATAGGTGTGGTCAAGGGTGATCAGAAAGTAGCTCGGGAATGTTATTACTCCTCTTTCGAGAAAGAAAATCTAGAAGAAATAAAGAAGAAGACCACCACTTACCAAGTGGATATTACTGACCCTAATAGTGAATTAGAGGAGAATTGGGGCTAACCCTAACAATATCAAGGCGTTGATTGATATTCAATCTTCAACGTGCAACAAGGATGTGCAAAGGCTCACTAGGCGAGTAGAAACATTGAACATATTTGTGTCCCGAGCTACAGATAAGTGTTTACTATTCTTTAAAGTGTTGAGAAAGAGTTTTGAATGTAATGATGAATGTGAGAAAGCTTTTCTGGAGTTGAAAAAGTGTTTGGGATCACCCCTATTGCTTTCTCGACCAGTGTTGGGAGAAAAATTATATTTATACTTAGCCGTGTTTGAGTCAGCTGTAAGTTCTACCTTGATACGAGAAGATGACAAAGTTCAAAAGCATGTCTACGACACCAGTAAAGCCTTCCGAGGATCAGAAATTAGATACCCACGCTTGGAGAAGTTAGCTTTGGCGTTAATTGAGGCATCTAAAGGAATGAAACCTTATTTCTAAGAACATACTACTGTGGTGTACACAGATATGCCTCTCCGACAAGCTTTGGATAAACTAGAGAAGTCTGGAAGGTTAATATATTAGGCAGTAGAACTGGGGGAGTACGATATTGTATATGAGCCAAGGTCCTCATTAAAAGGCCAAGTTATGGTAGGCTTCATTGTTGAATTCACTTATCCGAAGGTTCTCGAGTAACAAAATATTCGGGCAGAGCAAACCCAAATAGGGGAAAGCCTAATCGAAGTCATCACCGACCAACAGCCCAAGCAAACCCCATTAGGGATAAGCGCAAAAGAAGTTACTACCGACCTACAGGAGACGTCAACCAGGATGCAAGAGATGGCTAAAAGATATGAGGAGATAAGAAGCAAAATATTTCATCATGGGATATTAACAGACCAAGTGTTTGACAATAATATTCCCATCTGGAACTTGTATATAGATGGATCCTCATGTGCAGCAGGAAGTGGAGCAGGTATAATACTCAACCCCCCTGATGGGATAGACATTGAATATGCACCGTGATTCCAATTTCAGGCCTTAAATAATGAATCTTCTGAGTATGAAGCTCTCATTGTGGGCTTGAGTTTAGCTCAATCACTGAACGCCAAGTAAGTTGTGGCACACAGTTATTCTCAGTAAGTGATGAATGAAATTTTGGGTTTGTATGGAGCCAAAGGAGAACTAATGACAAGATACTTAGCCAAGACGTTGGAGGTTATAACAAAATTACCTGCTATTCAGATGAGCAAAATTCTAAGATTAGAAAATGCCCGAGCTGACGCACTTGCTCGGCTGGCATCAACAACTAAAATTAAGCTCAGGAGAATCATTCCCATTGAAATTTTGGCCAATAGAAGCATTGATGAGGATTTGATGGTTAGTTTCATTACAGTAGACATGGGACCATCCTGGATGGATCCCATCAGGGCATATATTGAAGAAGGAATACTGCCAATAAACCCAATTGAGACCAAAAGGCTTAAGTACAAAGTAACAAGGTACGTGTTAGACAAAGGAGTTCTGTATAGGAGAGGATTAACAACTACTCTACAACGTTGTGTTAATCTAACAGAGGTTAAAGATCTAATTGAAGAAGTTCATGAAGGATTTTATAGAGCTCATGTGGCATGAAGATCATTACTAAAGCGAATGAATACACAAGGGTATCATTGGTCGACAACGAGGGCAGATTGTACTACCTTTGCAAAGAAGTGTGACAAGTGCAAGAAGTTCTCCAATATTCGCAAAACTCCATATGCATCTTGACCCCCATTACTTCACCTTGGCTATTTACTATTTGGGGGATAGACTTGGTCGGACCATTGCCGACCACCCGAGAAAGATTTAAGTACTTAGTTATAGCTGCTAATTATTTCACCAAATGGGTTGAAGCAGAACCATTAGAGGATATGCCCTATGAGAAGGTGTATCAGTTCATCTGGAAGAACATCATTTGTAGATATGGTTTTTTATATGCCTTCATTACTGACTATGGTACCCGATTCGATAATGAGGAGTTCGCAACATACTGTGCCCAATCCAAGATTCACAAGTTGCACTCTGCTCCAGGTCATCCTCAAAGCAATGGACAAACTAAGGTAACGAACATAACTTTACTTAATGGGTTGAAAAAAAGGCTTGATGATGCTAAAGGGAATTGGATAAATGAATTGCACTCAGTTTTATGGGCATACCGAACAACTCCAAGAGCTACTACTGGAGAAACACCATATATATTGGACTTTGGGACTGAAGTAGTCATACCAGCTGAAATAGGCTTACCAACTCATAGAGTGTTGAACTTTGATTATCCTGTGAGTGATATGATATGAAGGCTAGACCTGGACATGTTGGAAGAATTGCGTGAAGATGATGCTTTGAGGAACGCTGCCTATCAACAATAAATAACACACTTTTATAACAAAAAGGTGAAGCCGACCAACTTAAAAGAGGGGGACTATGTACTTAAGAAGGTGATTCAGAAGACCAACAAGGTTGAAGCCAATTGGCAAGGGCGTTATCGTGTCTCAGCGGTTGTTCAACCAGAAACTTATCGAATTGAAACTTTGGAGGGGGAAGAATTTAAAAATCCATGGAATGTCGAGCATCTTATGAAATACTACCAGTGATAAGCACCCAAAGTTGTACATTTTATACCCCGAATAGACGTACTTTAGTTGCTAATTCTCGGCAATTTGGGTCTTATGCGCTTAATTGTTCAATATGCAGGGTTAATTGCAGTTGCGGTGTCAAAAGCTATATTTCCAGGCAATTTTCAGTTAAAATGGAGTTAATTCCCTCTTCCGTAACCAAACCCGATCCTAAACCTAGCCCAAAGCATCACCCCAAGCCCGTGTGTGTTTAGTTTGTGTCTTTTTATATTTTTTTTAGATTTTTAGTTTGAGTCATTTTTATTTTTTTGTAGCGAGCAACATCTTTTGTAATCACTTGGCTTCAATATCTATATAAAGTTGGTTTTTTTCCATTTTTTCATTTTTTTGGGAATATTGGTGATATGCATCCTCCCTATAAATACTTGGTCGGCAGGAATTCAGTAGTTGGTCTGCCTTGGTTAGCGAAGGCAATACTTGATCGTTAAAACAACAAAAATTCACGAACCCAAGTCAAAACACTCTTTTAAGTCCTCAGTGCTTGGTCAAGAAAAATCAGGGATAAAACTCTGTATAAAAATCAACAAGTTTTATCTAAACTGAGCAAAATGGAGGAAGAACGTTTTGAAGATTCCTAAATAGGAATGTAGACACATATTCCACATACGCTTGGTCACCACTGGTAACTAATGTTAAACCTAAAAAATTAGGTGCATTAGTAGAACCTATGACAATACCACGGGTAACTAGTGCTAAACTTGGATTTAAATCTAGGTGCATTCGTAGAAACTATGGCCACATTAATCGTAACTAGTATTAAACTTAGAAATCTAAGTATATCAGTAGAACCTATGATAATCTCATTGGTAATTGATACTAAAATTTGGGCAAATGCTTAAATGTATCAGTAGAACTAATGAAACAACAAAGTCATTCAAGCATCCAAAAATTAACAAGATAAGATAATCAAATGCCTTTAATTTATATATATACGATGATTGCATGTAAATATTGTGTATAAATGAAATACAGGAATAAATTATGCTCAAGATTATTCTACTGGACGCTTTTCTTCAACTTTAGAAGATCTCAGTGCTAGTTCCATGACTGTTGGAGGATCATCCAATATATATGGGGAGTTAATGAAGTTAAAACCTTGAAGCATTCTCCTATTTCTACTGCTCGGATCATCTAACAGATGAGGAAGCCGAACTAGTTTTAGCTCCTTATACAGGCCATAATCCCCAAAGTATTTGGAGATCAGGCATTAAGGAATGGTTTTTACAGGGATCGAGCTGACATCGAGTTTAAAGGGAGGATCTTGACACTCCAAAAGCCCCGAATCAGCCCAATACCATAGTCTACTGTCCTGATCAACCTTCATAACTGTTAGGCAATTGGTTCAGCCACATTTATAGCCTTCGCGTTGAGCCTGACTAAAGCGTTCATCAAAATGACCAATAGCTTCATTATATCCTTCCATCTAGATCTCCTTGGGCTATTTGTGATATTGAAAAGTTAATCTCTCAAATTGATGTTGCAGCATCTTCAATACTCCCTCTTTAGCCTGCATTTGAGAGGACTGGGTTAAAAGTTGCTCGCACTGGACTTGGATTTTTTGAGACATCTCAGCAATGGCTAAAGTCTTGGACTTTATTTGTGCAGCCTAATTTATAAGCGTCTGTTGAGTCTTGCCTTCATTAGTCGTAGCTCGACCAGATCTTGCTCTTGATCAGGAGGAGGAAAAAGGTTTAGATTTTTTCAAAGCTTCCAGTTCTTCCCTCAGATTAGAATTTTTAGTCCCCAAAAAAGAAACTCCATTATCAGCAACACTAGTAGTTGAAGGAACCTTCAAAGAGTTCAGCTCATCTCTCAAACTATTATTTTCTTCCTCCAATAGCTTGGCAATGGCCCTAGCCTCATCCACTTCACACTTGAGCAAAAAACTCTTTCTTCCTAAAAGAAGAGGCTTATTTCTCTATTTTCTCCTTAAAACCCCAAGATTCACTTAGAGCTTTGTATTTCTTCTCATAACCAGCATGTAAGAGAGCTTTGGCTTCTTTGTGATCTTCTTGAAGCTCTTCAATCATTTTAAAGTAAGTTAGATTATTAGCCACTACCCGATCAAGAAGACACTTCAAGTATAAGTAAGCTTCCTTAGCTTGATCTGAAACACCAGCCCGAGCAAATTTGATAAATCTTCCTCGGACAAAGTTATATGACCAACCTTGAATAGATCATTGCATCTTTTGAGTAGCTCGAAGTCAGTAGAAAAAAGTTAATCCATTTTGACCATGAACTATAAGAGTCAAGAAATATCCAATCAACAACAGAATAAAGAGCATAAATCTACAATCAAAAGATGACAAACGCAGAGGAGGAAAATACTCATTTTTCATTGATATGATCATATGAAGTAAAATTACAAATACATTAACATGAAGGAAAGATACAGAAAAAAAAGGTTGATTATCGAGCAAGTCTACACCTTCTCCCTATCAGTAGTAGCTTTAACTGGATTGGAGATATGAATGGGTGTAGTGATTTGCTCGAAAGTGGTTGGGAGAGAAGACTTAATAACTGTCTGTAGTTGGTCGGCTACAGGCTCCAGAACAAGGGTAGAATCCTCAGACCCCGTATAATCTTCAACTTCCTCGTCTAAGTTTGGCGGGGAACTAGGGCCATGTCTGAGGAAGAATTCTGACTCTGGAGGAATACTGACCTCAGTAAGTGCTGCTGACCAACCATACTTATAACATTTTTTCTTCACATACTCTATCTGGACAGAAGCAGCTGCTATGGCCCCCTCTCATCCCTTGTTGAAAGAGGCTTCTCCAGCCTTCACCCTTTTGGCCTTCTTAACAGCTAAGTTCTTCTTCAACTCAGAGACTTGTCCCCGAGCTGCAATAACCTCATTTTTAGCTTTCTTCTGAGCATCTTTTATTCTGTTCTCCCAAGATTGCTTCTCATTTGTCAATGCTTGTTAGGAGTCAAGTAAGGACTTCTTCAGACATTCAAAAGCCTATTCTATATTATTTGAAGAAGAACGAAGTGCATCGTCCTTCTCCAATATCTGGTTAAAATCAACCTGGAACTATAAAAAGAGAAGCAAAATTAGTACAAAAAAATAATAAAAAGTACAAGTATAAAAAAACTAAAAATTCTTATCAAGGCAAGGCTTTGAGCAGCCCTTTCAAAAAATTTCAAACGAGGTATATAGAGGCAGCAGCCCTATGATCTGGAAAAGTACCAGACCTTATCAATTGCCTGGCTAAGCCAGGTCTTATGGCTATAGGAAAGCTAGTAACAGTAACATACAAATTAAACAAGTTCTGTTGGTCGGCAGTAGCAGCAGTTCCTTCAGTAAGTCTGGAAGGAAGATCCTTTTTTATGCGTTTAAGAAGGGATTATTCACCCTTCTTAGCTGGGGGATTCTTCCTAGCATCTTCTTTATAATGTCCCCACCAGTAGCAGAGATTTGGTGGAGCCAGGAGCAACAATATCTCCCATTATATTGGGGAATTTTCTCTTTCCCATAGCAGCAGCAAGAGGAGGTCAGAGTCCAAGGATGAAGAAGGGCCTGAAGCAAGTTCACCCCTGCCTGATGAAGTGGACACTAGGTCTTGGTCCAAGTCAACCACAATGGAAGGAATAATAGTAGAAGGTCAGCCAACAAAAGAGGTGACAGAACTCCTGTATTTTAACAAGTATGATGCCGACCTAATATGTTCTTCACTAATTTTTTGATCAAGTCCCCAGAGAAACTTGAGCTCGTTAAGTTTAATGTCACCCTCCTTGGGACACTTCCTTTTCCTATCAACTGCAAGAAAATAAACAACCATTGATTAATTAACATTTCAATAGAAAAATTATTAATAAAGTCATATAAGAATTTAAAACAATCTATCCCATGACCCTCCTGAGGGCATTTTGGCCCATTGTACACTTCACCCCCTATTAGGGGTACATATTGCCAATTTTTGGCAATCACTATATGGTTGAAGTAATCCCTATTAGAGTCAGGAAGGTTAATAACTAAAGCTCTATTTACAACCCTTTAAATAATAAATACTGTCACTAGTGATCCACTTATAACAAAATAAAATTTCGAGAATGCCTATGTGGGTCCCATGGAGTTGATTGATCATATGAACACCATTGATAACCCTTCAATTATTAGGGGCCACTCTAGCAGGTACAATATCAAAGTATTGATATAATTCTAGATAAAAATGATTTAGGGGAAAAGTAAAGTCGCATTCAATAACGAACAAGGAAGGAATCCAATGACCTTCAGACAAAGAAAAAATGTCTGCATGGGGATTGGAAAACTCTAAGTCTACCCAGTCTGGTATGTTCCATTCCTTTCTAAACTCATCTAGAGAGACAACAGCATAAGCCATGATTCAATATGAAGAAAAGAAGAAAGAGAAAGAATTCTTATAAAGACTGAAGGATTCAGCAAGAACTAGAAGACAGGAAGAACGATCGCACGAAAACTCAAGAAATTACAACAGAAACTTAGAGGGTTTGAGGTAAGAGATGACCGGGATTTTATCGCCTTTTATAGATTGCCTCGAAAATCGGCGAAGATAATGATTAAAGTGAAACGACGATTGAAATTTTAGCGGTTAAGCAGAAAAAGACGTATTTTCCCTAAAACGATTCATTATAATTCTGGATATTTATAAAAACGCCATCAATAGTACATGTTATCAACAAAGCTAATAATTTACAAGTGTAGAAAGTCGGCAACCGACCGAGCATCAGAAGTATAGCTCGAGCTACTACCAAAACTAAATGCTCCATACTTTAAAGCAAGCATCAAGCATGGAACATTGGGGGCTTCTGTTGATACAAAAAATTACTCACTTACGTGGACCAATCAGAAATAGACATATTTCATCCATAATGGCAATAATCACAGTCAGCGACCAAGATCTGAAATGCTGACCATCATACTGGAATGCCGACCAATACTAAGAATCCCGACCAACAGTAGGGAGGCATACCAATAGTATCAGTGAAACGCCAATAGCCAGAAACATTATGGATATTCTGTACTGATGTAAATCCTAATTTATAAAGGCATTCCACCCGTTAACATTCAATCTCTTTGTATCCCTACTAGACTATAAATACGTTGTAATGCCTTCGTCAAAGTCAAGTGATTGAAAGTCACACACAAGGCAATGACAAGCACAGTGGACGTAGGCTTTTCTCCATTAGCCGAACCACTTTAAAAACTTTTTTGTCTCTTTCTTTTACTTACAAATATTATCTGTGATTAAATAATTAGACCTAGTCTAGTTTTTACATCAACATTCACCCAAAACTTGTCTGTTAGAATTTAATGCCCATGACGTAGGGGCATGGTGAAACATCTTCAATTAAATGTTAGTGACATAAAGGTACAAGGAGCTGTCTTTCACATTTATTGACCTTCGAACTACTCGAGTGAGGACTTACTATATAGGCACCTTAAGTACTCCATGAGAGGGAATTGAGTTTTTTATTATCGCTGTGATTTATGAGATGAAGAGAGATAAAAAGAGTTATTGTGAAGCCAGAGCATTTATTCACCTACGATTAATACACTTCGTATAAGCTTTCTTTACCAAGAACTATGCATTTATTAACCTATTGCCTGTATTTGTGGGACCTTGATGTTTGAGCTGCTTGCTTAAGGTGTATCTAAGAGTGCTTGCCTTTTCGCTTTCTCTAATTGAGTTTCTTCAAGGGTTCATTTATGGCCAATCATTAATTTATACATGAGTGTTTCTGTGAGTTCAATACAAATAATTTTGTCATATTTTATCTGAGTTCATCTCATCATTGTTGGTAACATATTGTTTAGTAACTTATTATCATTTTAATAGAGGTTACTCTGATCATATTATAACACCCCAGCCTCAAGAGGATTATACACACACACACCAAAAAAAAAAAAAAGTATTGGGGTATTTTGTGAATAATATACTTAAACGGGTTGGGACTTTTGTACACCAAAATCGACCCTTCCCTGACCCCGACGGGGTTTTTTAATCCCAACCTCGACCTCGATCCTGCCCCATTTATGAACCTAAAATTCATCCCATTAAGATTGGGGTTAGTCAGGGTCGGGACGGATACTCACTAAAAACCCCTCGTTGACGTTTCTAGGCCCCGTTTGGTATGTGGTAAAGTTGGGTAGAATCTGATTCCTTTCGAACATTCTTGAGAATGTATAAGATTTCTACGCTTGGTGCGAGGATAAGTTGCATGAGAATGTGAGCCCAATGGAATCAAATTACCTTATTTGTGGAAAAGTGGATAAAATCAAAATCCATTCAATATAGGTTGAATTTTTACTATCCCATGAGAATTCTTACATATAATATTTGTGAAGACAAAAATGCCCTTAAAATATTAAATTATAAAAACTACCCATAAAATGTAAATATTTATTTTGTGAAGACAATTTTATTATGTCAGTTTGTATTAAATTTAAAGTCGAACAAATTTTATTTAGGCAGTTTTTTCTACTCATTTAATTATTAATTTTATTAACTTACAATATAATACACACATAACTACAAAAATTATTATATATTTGTTAAATATTGGAATATATGTATTTGAAAAGACATATTTGAGTTTGTAAATAGTGAATTGTAATATTGTGTATATCAAAGGGTATTATTGGTATATATTGTACATTCCCATATTATTTTTCATGTACGAATCAAACACAAAATTTTAATTTCCGATAAAAAATCATTAATTAACTAAATAAAATGAGATAATTTAATATTAATTTTTTTTTCTCAATGATCACAATTCATTGAAAATATTAGGGCGAATGGAAGGGGCTTAGCATTAAACAAGTACACCTTATATCAGGCATGATTGAACCATATGTAAAAAGTGTCATTTAGGCATTGTTTGCGAGTTCTTATTTTGGAGAGAAAAGAAAGGAAATGAAGGAAAAGTGTATTTCCTTCCCTTCGTTTGAAAGTTTAAGTAAGAAAGTGACTTTCTATTGTTTGAGAGTTTAAAAGGAGAGAAAAAAAAGATTTTTTTTAAAAAATTTTTTCCTTCCTTTTTCTATAAAACTTTATTTTCAAATCGAAAAGAAATGGAGAGAAATTAAAGTTTTTTAATTAATTGTTCATTTCTCTCCTTAAAAAAATTATTTTCCTACTCAACTCTCAAAGACAAAATTTATTTTCTCTCCCAAAGTCCTTTCTCTTATTTTCTCTTCTTTTCTTTTGTGTCGTAATAAAATTTTCCTTTTTTCTTGTTTTTATTTCTCCGTAAAACTCCCGAACGAGCACATAGTTCCCAAACGTAGTCATCTGTCCAAAAGTGATAACACATGTGAAGTAATTGCGAGCCTCTAGATCTTTCTCTTTCAGTGTCTGATTTCATATCCAGGCCTCTGTCGCCACTTATAACTAAGAAAGCTGTGTTAGTAAGTAAGGAAGAGAATCTGAAGAAATTTGAATCGATGAAAGACCAACTAGGTGTTCCGTTGTTCGCACCTGGTAACATCTCTCTCTCATGCCTGCTGCATTTGCTCCTCCTCTATCTCCATCTATTCACCTCTGGAACACTGGACTTTCATAAATTCACTTTTATATTCAAGGCCACCCTCGTAATTTTGGTCCACCAACCATATGCCCTCTTTTTCAGTCTCTCAATCTCATCCTCTCCCTAACCAACTTGGTTATTAGTTTATTTATACGCATATCTCTAGCCGGCTATGGGCCCCTTTATTGCAATCCCTACAAGACTTCCTTGTTTCGATTAGATACATAATATCCTTCACATCACAATACAATATACAACCCCCCCACCCCCCTTCTCTCTATATATTCTGATAACAGATTTAATGGCAGGTTCTGCAGAAAGGGATCCGTTTTCGGATAACCTTACGAGGGAAGAAGACGCTGGTGCAGCTTTCGTGCTAGAATCAAAAGGGGAATGGTGGCATGCGGGGTTTCATTTGACAACGGCCATAGTGGGTCCCACCATACTCACGCTGCCTTATGTGTTCAGGGGACTGGGTTGGGGATTTGGGTTGCTCTGTTTAACGGTAATGGGGGTGGTCACCTTTTACTCATATTATCTCATGTCCTTGGTGCTCGAGCACTGTGAGAAGGCCGGTCGCCGCCACATTCGATTCCGGGAACTAGCTGCTGATGTACTCGGTGAATGTTTTACATGCTACTGTCTTTTGGGACCCCATGTCCATGCTTTGGACTGCTTTTTTTTTTTCAAAACTAATTTTGCTTTAATTCTAAATCTAGAAGCATGTAATTGGAATGCTATACAAATCCCTTTTGCTATTTTTAGTTCATCACATTAGAGTCAAAGAGCTTGAACAGGCTGTGTGATTTCATCATTTGTTGTCATGCATAAACTGTTGGCAAAACAGATTATAGGCCCTCCTTGTCCTTCTTTTTTGTTTTGACCAAAGTCCAATTTCCAATAGAAGTCTTATTTGTTTTGGTAGTGCCTTTTCATTCCCAGTTTCAAATACATTTTCCCCCTTTCATTGCTTGATACAAAAGCTAGGACGCATTTGCAAGGTGGACTGAGTGATGCTAAAACTGGAGCACCAATAACAACTCCTATCTAATAAGTAACTTATTTTCAGCATTTCAATAACAGTTTGTTTGGCTTTAGTCTTGCTTTGAAAGTTTTAATTGTCACCCATCCCATGTATTTTTATAGTTATTAGGGATCACAGGTATTTAGTTCTACTTTTAATTTCTTTTGTACCCACTCCCATGTTTTTATTTTTTTAATCGTTGATCCTGTTGTAACAACTATGAGACAAGCGCCATTCTCTGCGAAAATGAAGTGAGATGGTTATAAGGCGGTTTAGGGAGGAGGTTTAGGACGGTTAAGGGACGTTATACAATTTAAAAAATACATGGGAGGGGAGCCTAACAAAACTTTGTACATGGGATTAAACCCAAAAATACTATTGTTGTTATTCACATAACTTCTCGTAACCACCTCCAACTGCCCTTCTTCATTTCCTAAATAAAATGACATGTCTCAAGAACTTTTTAACCACTATAGACAAGACCGACAACTAAAAATAAAATACATGGGATGGCATGCAACTAAAGCATTCCACATGGGACTAAATACCTAAGATCCCTTTCAGTAATGCTCTTCACTCACTTAACTGATTTCCTGAGAATAGGGACTTTATCAACTGCTTTAATTTTTATTTCATTTATAACCCAAGTAACTATGAGTATAGAATGTTTTAGTATCGCAAGAAGAATATACGAATTTAGATTGTTATGATAAGCTGCTTCTTTTGTTATCGATTCGGAAACTTTTTCCAGTTAAAGCATATGCATCTTTAATGGTTTTTGCTTATCAATATATCTCGGAATTGTAAAAATAAAAGCCTCCACATTGACAAGTGCACTCACACACACGCACACATATATATATTTATATATATATATATATATATATATATATAGGGATTGGATCTCCAACGGACGCGTTTTAACGGGTCCAAAAGACTGAGTTGATTTTTTTTGTGGGGTATTTAAAAAAATCAACTGAAAATGATTTATTTGCTATTTAAAAAAAATGGGTAAAATATATATCTGACATATTGTTGACCAATTTTTTTGAAATAGTAAAGAAATTCAGTTTGAACTGATTTCTCTTTGGGGTTCCCTGAAATGTTTAAATACACCCCCCAAAAAATAAACTCAATTTTTTTTTGCTGTTTTTAAAAATTGGTCCGTCTTTTTGACCCGTTAAAATGGATCCATTGGAGATCCCCTCCGTAGGTATGTGTATGTATATATTTATTTATGTTGATGACTTCAATTTCAACTGCTCTCTGAGTTGGAAGTAGCGTAAACAAGCAGAAAATTGTAGAACTAATTTGATAAATATTAATATGTTTGTAATTTGTATTTATTGTTTCCTTATAGGGTCTGGGTGGATGTTCTATTTTGTAATATTTATTCAAACAGCCATTAACACTGGAATTTCGATTGGAGCTATTTTGCTTGCTGGACAATGCCTCCAGGTATAACCCTTTAAATGCTTCTGATAGTACGTGTTTCCCCATACATCATGATTTCTCATAGGTTTACCTAAGTTGAATCACACCATAACTTCTATGACTTGTTAAATATAAAATTTTGAATCACACTATTGAGGATTGTGTAGAGGAATGCTAATCTCCTATCAGGATAATGTGTGACCTTCTCTTTTGGTTGGCTGAAAACAATAAAGCAATGACATAGATTAGTTTTGTGGAAAACAAAGTATTTAGCTATGATGCAACTGGTTTACTTCAATAATTTTTGCTATTATGTTGGAACCAAGGGACATTGGCAATTTCCTTATTTTGACAGAAAGTTTTAGTAAGACAATGATGGTAAAATTGCTTCAGGAAACACCTAGGTGGTCGAGGTCATTGATGTCAAGGCATTCACTTAGCCACACCACGAACAAGGCACATTGTCCATAAAAATAACAAAAGGTTCACTCCTGCTTCCGTTTTCAAATATTTTTCCCAACTGAGCAGGTTCTCTCTCTGAGACATTTCTATTTACAATTTTTTATCACTGGAACATCCCAAAAAGAGACCTACATTAATGGCATGTTGCGGACAAGTGGGTTCCCCTCGCGGGGATTACTTTATTTTTTAGTTTATTATTTTATTAAATATCTATTAGTTGGTTGTCTCCATGTTTATCTAGGTAGTGGGTAGTTTCCGGATACTTGCTCAACAAGTCGTAGGAAGTTTATAAATAAAGCTCCAGAGTTCCCCCTTGTAATTACTTTTGCTAGTAATGATATTTTGAGTTCTAGAGATTGGAGTTATTTGTTTATTTGTGATAATTTTCGCTGCGTTTCACATCAAATACCATACGAATTCATTTAATTGTTATGTCTAAATTAATAGACAGGGAAAAGTTCGTCAGTTTCTAATGAACATTATTCAGCTCACACTCGCACATGCATTGGTAAAATGTAGGTAATCATAACTCCTTCATGAATGCTTTACTGATTTTGATTCCTTCTTAATTTTGGCTTTACAAGATCATGTATTCAGAACTTTCTCCCAATGGGTCATTGAAATTGTATGACTTCATAGCTATGGTAACGGGAGTCATGATAGTTCTCTCGCAGTTGCCAACCTTTCACTCCCTTAGGCATATCAACCTCGGCTCACTTCTACTCAGCTTTGGCTACACTTTCCTTGTCGTTGGTGCTTGTATTTATGCAGGTAATACTCCTTTTAATCTTCTAATGCACCGATCACCCTTGTGAATTTTTATGCTCAGAAGAAGCTTCATTTGTTGATGTAAACAAATGACTCCATTGTTCCTGTTGAAATTAAGAATTTACCATCAAGCAATGTTTAACAAGCAAGAAAAACTGCGCTATGAGTTTTTTTGGGACAAAAACCCCTTAAGACATACTTGATTTAGCGTGCATCACACAAGGGATATCAGATATGCCTTTTCTTGTTATTTTGTGCCTTTTATGCTCTTCTGGGTGTTACTTTTTTGTTTGTCAAACAAGGTAAAACAATGTCATTTTGACCTAAATGATGTCATTTGTCAGTGCTAAAAACTTTAGGGTGAAGAGTTAGGAACCTCATGAAACCTTTTATGCATAGTTGTTAAAGATATGCATGGCACCTTTTTGTATCGCAGATGTCATTGTATCACTTATGTATTTTTCGATATCACGATAATATACGCCTATCGTATACAAAATCAAAAGTTTAGTGCCCTTTTATATTTTCTGAATCAACAGCAGAGAACCTCGGTTTATCAACTCTTTTGGGTTTCGTATCATTTTTTCGGCTTTTTGAAAAAGACCGTTAGAATAACAAAACCATAGTAATTTTCTGACCTTTTCTCGATTTCTTCTCTTGTGCGTCCCTGCACCCGATGTTCCCTTGTGAGAAAACTTCCCCCCCCCCCCCCCCCCCCCCCACCACACACACACACACACACACACACATTTGCTATTAAGCTACTTTTGCTGGGAAGAGAAGGCCACCAGGGCCACAACTGTTGCTGGAAGAATTGCCTTTTCTTGGTTTGTTTAATTGTTTATGTGGGTCGATTTTGTTGTTCCCATTTGCTGTTCCACTCCGCATTCTGATTTTTTATAGACACTTGTACTTTCAAATGATTGAAACCATATACATTGTTGTTTAGTCTATATATTTCTGATCTTGCTTTAAAATTCACCTTTTTTCTTTTCGCGGGAAGCTGTATGTATGTATTGGTGTATACGTATACACTGTTTGGTAAATTTAATCAGATTCAAATGCTAAATCATCCACAATGTTTTTCCCCTTGAAAAAGTAATGTGAATGTCACTAACTTTTTTTTTACACAATTATTCCTGTTTTATTTATTTGTAATTAAAGAAATCCTGCGCACAAAAAACATACGCCCCACTTTTTAAGAGAAAACGTCTCACGCTACGCTTTCGCCTTCTTAAACATTGCTATCAAGAGATGACAGAGTATGAGGGTAAAGGGGGTGCCTATCTCCAAAAAATGCATACCAGTTTTACAAGAGTGGTGGTTAATTAAGTCACACTCCAGGCAGTGCCTGCATTTGTTACATATCCCACTATCTGCCAAAAGTTTCTATTTCATTTACATTTTAATTTGACTGAAGTTCGGCGCACACACATATATAGCTGAGTATGTATGCTTTGGTCAGCCATGATATTTTGCACATGACCCGAGTGTAGTTTGTTCATTGTCTATCCTATTACATTAAATGATCATAGATTTTGATTTGGTGTGGCACCAAAGCTTGTGGATTCCTAAGTTGATAGTTGCCTATCCACTAGTTATCAAGTAGCCTGAGCAGTTGTAGCAATAAAGACATACTCCCTCTGTCTCAAATTAGTAGTCGTTGTTTAAAAATCAAACATTATAAGAAATTTGTTTACTTTGTAATTGAACCGGAAAATGGGCGGATGTGGGTGGGTCAGAAATGGTTTGGTTCAGATTTTGGCGGTCGGCATGTGGCGGTTCGGATTTGGGCGGTTAAGAAAAAGACTCTGTCTGGGTCTACCCCTCCTCCTCCAATGAGTTGTTGCGGAGAGAGAGAGAGATTAAGAAATAGTTAGAGAAAGAAGTTTTGGGGTAGAAGTTCACACAGTTACAATAATTTGGTTCTTCACCACACTCCCGCTCATGACCCACCTCGAACCGGAAGAGCTGGCCATGAAACCCATTTTAACCCGGACAATGAATGATGGGATCCAATCAGTATTATTTTGGGTGGTTAGCGAGTGGATTCCTCCTAGTTTACACAAATTGCCGGACCTATTTTGCAAGTTCATCCTATTAAAAAAATAAACTAATGGTCCATTTGATTGGCATTGATTTGTTTTTCATGGAAAATACTTATTTTAGTTCAATTTTCACTTTGTTAGTACTTGATTTCAAGTACATTTAATGAAAACAATAATTATAAATATGAAAAGTACATATTTTTATCATTTTTCATAGAAAACATTTCTTACCCACCCTTAAAGAATTTATTTTCATGGAAAACTTTAAAAGTAAGACTGAATCACTCATATCCCTTTCCATTCATTTTCCAACTTCTCATAAATGAACCATTTTTTAATTATTTCCAACTTTGTAATCAAGCACAATGTAATTTTATCAACATGATTATTTATTTGAGACGGACTAAAAAAAAAGCGTGACTATTAATTTGAGACAACAGGACTATCAAAGAAGTGAATATTATCATTTAAATTGAAGCAGTCTATGCTGCGTGGATTTTTCATTATTGGCCTGCCTACGGCCTAAGATGGATTTTTCTTATTTCTTGTTCACCGAATAGGCAACTGACTCTAAATAAGTTGTACTCCATGTGGACTATCTGATTGGATAAATTAAAGTGTTGCTTGCTAAAGCTGAAATCAAATCACTGAACATTTAGGTGCTCAATTAATAGTGATGACTTTTTTTCGTCTTGATTATGTCTGCCCTTAGGCACATGTGAAGATTCACATATAAAAAGAATAAATTTAAGCAGTCAGGCACCCAACAAGACAAGAAAAGTATGATTGCTGTTGTTTTGGCTGCTAGTAAGGCTACTTAACTTATTCTTTGGGCACCGTTCTTATAATAAAATCGTATTTTTACTGTTTAATAAGGGCACCCAAGCTTTAAAAAAGTGTTATATAATCTTACATGACAACCGACTGTCGAATTAACAGGTTCTGACTTTAACAACTGTGCGGCCGTGTCAGGGCTTTAAATTCCAAAATGGCTTTTCGAACCTAACAACTTTACCAGACTTTGGATTCCAAAATGATGCAATATGTTTTGGGTTTTCCAAGTGAGGCTAGAAATTGATTGTGTCAATATATTAAGTGAGTGCAAAAACATTTTTTTATGTCATGAGCATCTCATAATTTGATGCTAGAAGTAGGGAAAAGCCTATAGATGAAAAGTGGTTGGTTTTGAGAATAGAAAGTTTTTTTTTTTTTTCGTTTTAATTAGAATATATAGTGTAAAAAATTAAATCCAGGGCATTGGATAGTTAAAGTGATCTGATGTGAGAAAAATCGTGAAACTGGATTTTTTTTATTGGGTGCCCTTATCAGAGAGTAAAATTTATTTGTTATTGGCACCAGTTTTTCGCTTTCTTTCTATATTGCGTATTGTTAATAGTTAACATGTTCCCTGTAGGAGGCTGAATTTCTAGTGCAGGTAATCAATTGGTAATAATTGATTTTTGGGTTTATTATATGCGAGTCATTGACTAGTCAACTATTAAGTAGGTTCTATTTTTAAAATATCTACTCCTAAGTTTACCATAATACGTCAAACCTATCTCATTTGAGATCACTTCCAAGTATCACATTCTCCTCCTTGTGGCGGACCCAACATTTTTGGTCAGTGAGGGCGAAATTTTCGGCCAATGACACGGGGGCTTGGGGTTACGAGCCCTAGAGGCGATTTTTTTCAGGGTTATTTTTGGGTTATCAATAATTATTTAAGCCTAAGAATTTTGGAGTAAGGAATCTCAATTATCATGAAAATTCCTAATGGAATTGTACATTATCAAATCTCATATTACAACAGATTTTTGTACGGTTCGGGGGCCTGGAGGTGAATTTTTTCTAAGTTTATTTTTGTGATTTCAATAATTATGAACCCTAAGAATTTTGGAGTAAGGAATCTCAATTATCATGGAAACTCCTAATGGGATTGTACATCATCAAATCTCGTATTACAACAGATTATGAATTAAATGGAATATATTTTAAAAGTTTCACTTCAATTTGAGTTAGACTTTCTAAAAGATTCCGGTTTTGTAGCTTCCAAATGAGTTTGTAGAGAAGGAAGAGAAATAATTTCAAACTTCCCTAAATTTCCAAGATCTCTTTTCTTGTTATTCTTGGGAATCAAATGATATGTAGGAAGATTAAAGAAAATTTATTGTGTTGAAGGCTTTCTATATCCAGGAGTGGGTTATATATATTAGCGGTGACAATTCATGTGTTGTGTCGTGTTCGGATCGTGTCATTTTGGGTTCGTTTTGAATATTAGTTAATCCTAACCCGAGATGTTTAACTAATCGTGTCAAATGACACGACACAAACTTATTTATTAATTGTGTCGTGTTCGGATTGATACGCATAATCTACAAAACATTGGGTACTATTCTCTCCCAACCAATCAAATATAGAGGTAGCCAATCAGCCAAACCACCCACATATTTTTGAGCGGTTCCTCTCATTAAAACAACAAACTCAAAACACTTGAATAAAACAAAAATACAAGAAGCATGGATCATGAGCGAAGGGGATAAAATTTTCACAGGAGATAACTCACCAAAATCAGTCCAAGACTAACCGATTCCTTGCACAAATCAAACTAAACCTTTTTTCTTCCCATGTCAATCTCTCCGCGATTTCGTCGCCTCTCTATATTCTAGACCTCTCGTTGCCAGTGCCGGATATAATGGTCAGCGACAGTTCAACCCGATATCGATGCCAAGGTGTTCTGGAAGAACTTGATGAGGATGAGATTGGAAATTGGGATTGTTAGGATTTTTTCGAAAACGGGACACGCCAATGAGTATATAAGTGACGGTAAAAAAATATATGCTTTCTTACTCGAAATTTTAAAAAGAATTTTTTCTACTGGCCTTTTATTCGAAAGCTTACACTTAGGTCCCTCAATTTTTTTCTCCTACCATATATGTGAGAAAAACTGCCGAAATCTGAGTGTATGTGACCGCGCCCCCTCGAGACCATGTAGTTTCGCCTCTCTCTCTCTCTCTCCATACCAGTGCCCAAACTCTCTCTCATCTTCGTCTCCCACAGTCGGCGCAACCACCATCTTTGGTCATCGCCATTGTTGTCGTCGTCTCTCTCACACACAGTGGTGCACTCCCTCCGACCATCCGTTTCTAGGTCTTTTTTGTAGACTGTTTTTGGTTACCAGCAATTTGATGTGATTACGAGGTGATGATGTGGGTTGATTGATGGTTGTGAGTAGGCGGTAGGGCGATGTCGAATGATGATGACAAAGGTAGGAATTCAGTGTTTGGGTGGGTGTGCTTATGAGCTGTTTTTTTTTTTTTTTTTGATTTACTATATGTTGCTCCACCAATAAATATCTATTGTATGTTCATTTGTACAGTTGTCTGGTAGTTGTTTGGTTTAGTGTAATATGTTGCTGATACAGTAAATATTTGTTGCTTGTTCAATGGCTTGGTATACTATTGTGTTCCTTAAACAGTAAATATTTTTACTTTATTTTTCTTGCGATATAAAATTTTACATTCATAGTAAATATTTAGTGTCACAGTAAATATTTATTTAATTTGTTAAAATCTTATAGTAAATATTACTTTTCAATTTGATACTTCTCTTTTCTTTTTATTCTTATTGTTGTATATTAATAGTAACATTATTATATATTTTCAAAAGGTAAATTATTTCTAATAGTGCAAATATTTATTGTCAGCATAAATATTATAAATATTTACTTTCACAGATTAATTTGTATTATTTCATCCCCTTTTCTATTATGCATTGTCAAGTAAATTTTTATTTCGAGAGTGTGTGTGTGTCTCACAATAAATATCTTTCTATTACTGTAAATATTTATTGTCAAGTTAATGTTTATCGTCCGAGTAATCTTATACATACAGTATTTACTGTATTCATAAGTTTTTTTCCAAATTTTATAATGGTGATGGATCTTGTTTAATGGATCTCGATGTGTAGGTTTTAGAAATTTCAGTTTTACAAAAAACGGGTTTGTAAATCGAAAGTTACAATTTTTTGAAGTTTGAAAAGGAAGAAGAAAAAAGTTGAACCGTTTGAAACTTCTCATCCCAATATTTACGGGTGAGTGGTTGTAAAAGGTTAGATAGGTCAAATTAAATCCCCCCAAATTAGTAATAGGACCTATTTAATATTTGAGTTGTCAATTGTATTTATATATGGATAATTTCTTCCATTTGCACCTATGAAGCACAGACACTTTCCCGGAGGCCCCATATGTGTGTCGGACAATCAAAAGGACACGGACACGGGTAAAACATGGCATGGACACGTGTCTATCAGACATATATGACATTAAAAAAAAGAATGACACGACATGTACACGGGACCGACACGGAATGGACACAACGTGGGCCAAAATAGTATAACTTTGTAAAATAATGGGGGAAACTTTGTGAAATCATCTTTTTCAATGTTTTTTTTTTTAGAGATTTTCCAACTTATTTGGGTTTTAACCCTTTTCGTTGCAATAGTCTTTCACAAATAACAAATCTTGAACCAAAAAACTTTGTGCTGTCCAAAAATTAGGGGTTTACCATTTTTGCTCCTTCCAAACCAAAAACAAACTCGCCGTCGCCGGAAAAACTTCCTCTTGCCATCGCCATCACTGTAAAATTGTCATCTCTCCAACTCGAACCTTTTCTCTTTTTTTGGCTTATTCACTTGAAAAACATGTAACATCTTCTTTTTACTCTCTCTCTCTCTCTCTCTCTCTCTCTCTCTCTCTCTATACACATATATATATATATGTGTGTGTGTGTGTGTGTCACACCCACACTCTGATTCTCTCTCTTGGCAAAGTAACAGTTATTTTCTTTTGTGTGTGTATATATATTTATAGAGAGAAAGAGAGTAGTGGCTGGGGGTGACGGTGAGGAAGAGAGGATTGTTGCATAGAAAGGGGTGGTGGTGGTGTAATATGTTGTAATGGATATTGGGGGTATATTGTCAAGTTGAAAGCAAGTGGTAGTCACACGATGGAAGTTTGTTATGCTTTTAAAGATTTTCCTTTTTGAGGTTAAGTGCAAACAAAAATAGATTGACGGGTTATATCGTTGGATAAAATTTATAGGGGCGATCCGCAAATTGCGTTAAGTGCAAAGGTTCCAATAGTAATTTACCCAAGATTTTATATTTGATATAAATAAGAAATATACCACTGATATTTGGATGCTGCATACACATGAATGCCTATGATCTCTCTCGCATAGGATGTTCAATATTAAGTCAATTAAGGATGCTTATAGTGGTAACAAGCTTTTTTTTAATAGTTAAAAAAGAAAAATTGAAAAAAAATATTTGGTTTACTCTTAAAGTTTTATTTCATAAAATCTGATGTGGTCTCCTGCTGCTGTAAGAAATTTAATATTTTGCTCTTTAATTTTAAATGATCACCATCTTGGGCTTTTTTTTTTGGGTAAACAGTGAATTAGAAATGGTTACTGGGGTTTTACATCATACAGATACATAGGCCATCGAGGCAAAGCAAGAAGCAACGCAAGAAACAAAGAACTAAAGTCAAACATAAGCATAAGCAGGCTACATCACAGTGTTCTGAAGTATCCACCGTATATCATTGGGGACCTCTTCGATTTTCACGAATGCCTCGTCTTGCATCATAGCTTCACGCGCTAGTCAATCGGCGCCACGAATCTTATCAGGATGAGCATAGATGAAGTCGGCTCCCACCGTCGTCATTAGAGAGACTCTGATGTTCTCTAAGTCAATTTCATGGTACTGAACCCCTTTGAACATTTCAATGAGCTCATGAGAGTCAGTTTCCACCATAATATATCCTTCCAACCAGGCATCTTGGCCATGACCAGGCTGTGGTAGAGTCCTTCCATCAGGGCACGTAGTAGAGAGGGGGTGCGCCTGAGTCGTCCGTAGAAACCACCCTTCCAATGACCCTTCTCTTCAAGGGCATATCCCCCAAACGAGGCTATGCGGTATACAGGGTCAATGCAAGTCTGAAAGGCAACTTTCATGTTCTTCGGGTCCACATGCTCAAGTAGGAAGAGGAGGGCCTCCATTATATCTTTATACTCAGTCAAATCATGTTCCTGCTGTCTTTCAAGTCGGGCAAGACCATCATCCCACATGTTGTTAGTGCTCCTGATATAGTATGGTTGACTCTGATCTTCATCTCTCCCATGATGGTCATGCATTCTTCAATTATGTTGGTCAGGGCCCTGTCTATTAAGAATCAGAACTGCATCGAGGCAATCACTACGTGTTGTGTAACCAGTCCATCTCTTGATTCTGGCCAAATTCCACCCATGTAGAATGCTAATAAACTCAACTTTTATTAGGCTGCTATCACCTCTGATCTTACCATTAAATCCCAGGATCCAACGCTGCTCATTACTGCTAACCATGCCACCCATTTTACTGAACGGGTCATAGCTACCATCAGTGAATATCTCATAACCCGAAGAGGAACAAGCACTCAAATAGGTGTCAGGAATATTACCCGGGATATGGTTTGTTTTAATTTTGGGTTTTGCAATAAAAGCCAATTCCTTAGCCAAGGCATTGGAATTAGCGCAAACCATATCCGGGCTGATATTTTTTTTTTATAAAAAATGCGCTTATTACGCGCAGTCCAAATATGCCATAACGTAGAAATAAATATGAGTTCGCCATTGTGCATTGGGTTATCCCATATATCGTCTTTAATTCATTAAAAAAAATAGTATTTTTGTGAGTGTCCCACACACGTGGGGTATAAATAATTTTTCACACAGCAGTGGCAACATAACAGTTCTTGAGCACATGTTCAATATCTTCATCAAACGCACAGAAATCACATTTTTTTGAGTCAGTTAGTCGTCTATTAAATCTCTTTGCAGTTAGTGAGGATTTTCTTATGAAAAATGAGCCAAAGGAAGGCTTTTAATTTTTTGGGAATGTTGAGTTTCCAATATATAAGGGAGGATGTGTTAAGGTCGATCTTGACAAGAGAGTCATAGCAGGATTTTATAGAGAATTTACCATTGGCGGCGGGGCTCCAACTAGGGCTATCAGTTTTCCCCGTAGTGTGAGGGAGTGATATTCCCAGAATTGTGTTAGCAGTATCATTATTAAATGTGTCCTTGATAAGTTGTTCATTCCAGAGTCCATCCTTGATCAGATCACTAACTAGCGAGATGTGGTGGTTGGTGTGATTCCTAGATATGGGGGAGTTACCCGTCCACCAGTCATTGAATATGTTCGTAGATTTTCCCATCACCAATCACCCATTTAGTGTTTTTCACGATGTCATCTTTGCATTTAAATATTCCCCTCCACACATGGGAAGCCTGCGCTTTTCGTGTCCAGTTCCTAGGATTCTCATGCGTTTTATATTTCGAACTTAACACACGGGCCCATAGCGCGTTCTTGTCATTCATCATCTTCCAACCAATTTTCGAGATAATGGCACGATTATTCTCCTCGCTGTTTCTAAGACCTACCCTCCCTAAGTCTTTGGGGTGACAGTGTTCCAATTAATCAGGTGTACTTTCTTTTTGTCATCCGAGTCTCCCCAAAGGAAATCCCTGTTAAGTTTGTCTAGTTTCTCATTAATCTTCTTAGGGAAAAGGGTTGTTTGCATATTGTAAACGGGAATGGTAGAGGTGACTGCTTGGATGAGGGTTGTTCTCCCAGCTAGGGAGAGAAGTTTGGCTTTCCATCCCAAAAGTCTTTTTTGGACCTTATCAACAATGTGGGTGAACTGGTTAGCTGTGATTCTCCCATGAATGAGGTTGGTACCAAGGTAGATACTAAGATCCTTAGTGATGCTTATCCCGCAGCTTCTGCCAATGTCACAAGCAACTTTGCCTCGGGATATTCGAGGAGATATAAATTTTGGATTTCGACAGGCTAAGGGTTTTGCCTGAAATATCACAGAATTTCTTTAAGGTACGCATGACGACATCGCAGCTAGCTTGCAATGCCTCGGTGAAAAAGATTAGGTCATCCGCAAAAAAAGAGATGTGAGACTATCGGGCCGTTGAGGGAGGCCTTGAGTCCTTTCCACTTCCCTTGGTTCGCCTGATGGTCGATTGCAGCTCCCAAATACTCCATACACATGACAAACATGTATGGGGACAGGAAATCCCCTTGTCTTAGTCCTCTTAAAGGTTTGAACTGAGGGAGAGGGGCCCCATTCCATAGGACAGAGGTGGAAGCGCTGGTGATGCAGCTACGGATGAGGTGTATAAGCTTTGGATTGATATTGAACCAGGCGAGCACCTGGTCCAGGAATTCCCAGCTAATCTTATCGTAGGCTTTCTAGAGATCGATTTTAAAAATGGCACCCCCTTTTTTGTCGTTCTTTTTGTTAAGCGAGTGGATTATTTCCTGGGTAATAATAGTATTATCCGAGGTCTGTCATCCAGGCAGGAAGCTGGCTTGGTTAGGGCTAATAAGTCTACAGAGAATGGGTCGGAGCCTATTAACAATAACTTTCGCCAGTATTTTGTACGACACATTACAGAGGGTGATTGGCCTAAATTGTGTGTTGTTCTCGGGGTTGTTAATTTTGGGGATCAGGATGACATGGTAAGAGTTAGCGTTCTCAGGGTGTTCAAAATTGATGAACTTACTCTTTTGCGTGGGTTTGCAGGTTTTCGAGAAAAGTGAGATAAAATAGTAGTTGGTGTGAAGAATAATTCTCTTACTGTCGTCCACCCATTCCCCATCAATTTTGATTCTATTAATCTTATTATGGCGTATTCGAATTATAGTGGAAGTATGGAAATTTTTTATGTTTTTGTCTCCCTCACTAAGCCACTTCATGTGGGATTTCTGTTTCCATAGGAGCTCTTCATGGCGAAGGATGTCGTTGTACTCATTTTTAAGTTGTTTTCCCAGGGTATCAAGGTTGTGGGAGAAGTGGGCTTCCTGAGCTATTTGTACACCTTTAATTCTACGGAGAATGTTTTTTTTATTTATATTGATGTGGCCATACACAGAATGGTTCCAATGCTTAATAATAGGAATACACGTATCCAAGTTAAGAAGAAAATTAAAGTTCCTATTCCAGTTATTCAAATTAATATCTTGAAAATCAGTATGGTCAAACCAACACGCAAGTAATCTAAATGGACGGGGTATGAAAGTGTTGGGGTTTTTACCTTCGATATTAATGAGTATGGGGTAATGGTCGGACGCAGTGCGGGGGATATTCTCAACAACTGCTTCAGGGAACTGCATGCGCCATGCAGGGTTGGCCAGAGACAGGTATTGGCAAACCCTCCTCTGCTGGTGAGGCGCGGGCCTGTGCTGTCGAGGTCCGTAAGGTTACAGCTTTTCACATTCTCCACAAATTTTATGCATCTAGTCCCTTTATTTTTTTGACTGGAGTAGCTTCTTTTTTCGGAGGAATCGAAGTGATCGTTGAAATCGCCCGTGGCCAACCAAGGGGTATCGAGATCTTGGGCAAGATTTTTCAGATTATGCAAGTGGGTTTGGCAAAAGGTATAGTTAGGGCTAGCATAGATAGCGGAAAGGAGCCAGTCCTCGTAACCCTCAAGAGTGAGAAGGAGGTGGATGGCTTGGTCGGAGACATTAATAGAGCGTAGTTGGATGATGCTTTGATTCTAGAGGACCCAAATACCACCCGATTGGCCATGAGCTTCGGAGACCTCCCAGTTAGTGAATCCCATTCTCTCAAAGTAGCTAGAGAAGTTGGAGAAGGCAGTTAGAGTTTCAATAAGAATGACAACTCTAGGTTTGAAATTATTACAGAGTTCGGCGAACGTGGGTTTAAATAGGGTATTTCCCGGCCCCTCTACAATTCCAAGTAAGTACAGACATAGAAACGAGGTTTTTAGGTGTAGGAAGCTCCTCTGTAGTAGGCCACGGGAGGGCGTTTTTAATCCTGGTGATGGGGTCCTTGGTCGACGACATTTTCAGCAGCCTCCCTTGCATTAACGTATCTTCCCCCTTGTTTTTTTCTAGGGTTCGGAGCACAATTCGCGTCTGTGCAACACTCCACATTATCCTCGTAATGATTGCCATTTCCATCCCTAGGTTTATAGTGAACTCCTCCCTCCCCTCTGACAGGCTTAAGTGTTGTAGTGGTAGGTTGCTTAACATTGCAATGGGGAATGGGGGAGCTTCCATGGGGAATGAAATTGAGGTTAGGAGGATGATCGTTAAAAACTATAGTGGGGTTGTGAGGTTCACAGTGGGAGGAAGCACATACGGGGGAGATTATATTTGTAGTGTGTGTGGGGGGGGGGGGGGCGCATTAGCAGTTAATTTATTAGAGAGGTAGTTGTCGGAATTAAAATTTTTGCGTACCTTAGCAGTAACCGGCACGGTGTTACCTGTTTCTTCAAATACATAGGTTGAGTCCTTTGGTATGGCTGAGAGGTGAGACGTCCGTTCCTTGATTTTTGGTTGGTTCCCATGCACTGTAGAGTCTGTGTTGCCATTATTTTTTTGCTTGTTGCTCGTTCTGGTGGAAGATTCGGCATTTGTCCCCTCTTTCATATTCTTAGCCGTCGTTGTAGCGTGTTTAGGTGAAGGTGCATCCCCTTTCATAAAGTCACCTAGGCAACAGTTGACTGACGCTTTTTCTCTGTATTGGAGGCTATTGTTTTGTCTTGTGGGTTGTCTCGTACGATTCTGCCTTGCTGGTACATGCGTTTTATTTTTTCCAACCTCGTATGCGTGATTCTCCAGCCTAGCAAATCTATTTTGTGGATTTCCTCTGTTCGTACCTGACCATATTTTCTTGCCCTAGGTTTGTATGCCTAAAAAGATGGTTGCGTCTCACCAACATCCACAAACCAAAGTAAGTGTTCGTTAGTTTTTCCCCACTGGTAGACGCCACCGTGTCCTCTCTTCCTACTGTCTCAGACATATTACCGTTATTTTGTTTTGGCTTGTTGCTATTGCTTAGTTGAGTCATGCCGTCCATCGGTGGCTGGTATATGTTGTCTGGAGTCTGGCCGAAGTTCTGCATGACCGGGTTTAAAGGGCAAAACTCACTCTTATGCTTGATTTTACCACATGTGAAGCAAATATATGGTAGAAATTCATACTCCACACGGTATTTTCTCCCATCTAACTTGTAGCAGGGAATAAGCGGTTTAGAAATATCTACCTCAACGCATATCCGGGCATATTTACCCCTAGAAGAGAAGGCCGAGTTGAAGTCGGTTTTTATTGGTTGGCCCAGTTTGCTACCTATGTGGAAGAGTATTTTTTTCGTCAAACCATTCGATGGGTAGTCGTGGTAATCTTGCCCACAGAGCTGTGGTGACTTTGTTGGTGTCCGGGGGATTAAAATTTGGTGTCGTCCAGTTTCTCACAATGAGATAAGGTCCATTGATGATCCACGGAACTCCCGTAAGAATGTTGTAGTAGTCTTCTTTCATATTAAACTTGAAGAGATAGTGTCCTTCCTCCAAATCTATAATTTCGTAATCCCCTTGGACGTTCCAGATAGATGGAATCTTGTTGACAAGCATCTTGAACCCTATATTCCTTTTAGGAGACTTACGATCACACTTTCTTTCCACCTTCCCCTGAGTTTGTCCAAATGTTTTTGTGGAATTAAAACAATAGGACATAGTGGGTCATGCTCTTCCTTTGGGTTGTGATTTAGGTCTAAATCTCCTTGTATGCTTTGATCCATTTCATCATCTGACCAGGACCTAGTTGAGTCTTCAAAGTAAATATCCGTGTTGTTGCTTTTCTTGCTTCCAACTACATCTTTCTAGGATAGAGTATTTGTGGTTTTAGCGTTGTTTTCCAGCACTGGATTTTCAGTACCAGTGCGTGAATTGATGTCCTCCTCCTCTGATGAATGTGAATTGTGGTTGAATTAGCAGTAATAATCTCTATATGTAATCTTCTCATAAAATTTGTCAGGGTTAGATGTGTAAATGACACCTTTCCATGAAGTAATCATTGTTTTAGATTTTAAATTGAGTTGGTAGGACTGAGATGAGAGGCCCTATTGGTCCACCATCACAAGCTTAATATCATACCATCATGTCACGAATGTTATAAAACCCAAGTTCGATTCCAATTTCACAAACTATTCCCAATTGTTACAACAAATCTTTGATGAAATAAAGGTTTGGTATGGCCCTGATGATAAATGATAGCCAAGAATGTCATACACCCAATTCGCCTCATGGGTAGATTTTTATATGCCAAGCCCACTGGACATAGTCCACGTCCATACTCCTTGCATGCCGTTCAAATGACCTAGTTGGGTCAAGGCGCCCAACTTATCAAAGGGATCAATGATCACTTGTCCAAAGCCTCACCAAATCCATAACACACTCCTCCCCGTGATCTTTCCTAAGCGGTGATACAAAATTCAAATCACCTAAATAAAGAGAATGATCAAACATGCCAAGTTTCCATACCATAGTTAACACCTGTGACCCTTTACATTTCCCTATTGGTGTTTACTCCTTAAAAAGATGAGAAGGTCAAAAGGAAATAGGTATGTTTGTTCATCTCATCATAGATGTGATAACAGGCAGATATTTCTTCAACCACCGCATTTAATGAGATTCTCCTGCTTATTTGACAAACAAGACTTGAACAGGGGCTATTCATACCAGGCGGAGGATAACTAACTCAAGAATTTACTAAGCATTTATTTTCTCTCTAGTTCTCCTGTAATAGTCCTCAATCTTGTAACACAGCCTACAGGGACTTGTAATTTAGCTTTCCGATCCCATACTAATACAAAGAGAATGAGAGCATTCCAACCGTGGATGTAGGCCCAACACACTGGGCTAACCCCCATTACATCCTTGTGTCTATATTCATACTTCATTTTTCGCACTTAGTCCAACTCACACGCATCGCATTTAGGTGGAGCCACTCTCACCTGATTTTGTCTTCATCAATAGGGAATAACCCAAGAATTATAATAAGCATTAGTCACTAATGACATAACTCCCGTTCTAATTCGATAGTCTATATGTATATGTGTATATACACATGCATAAACAACCTATGACTGAAACAGATTCCACAACCTAACCGCATCCAATCTTATATGTATGTGGTCCTGAATTTATTTGTATATTTTTGTTTAGTTTATTTTTCATGTTTTATTAGGTTATTTCCTTATTTTAGTTGTTATTTTAGATTCTAGGATGACATTGTTTTTTTAATGTCTTTAAAATGCAATTTTTAGTCTTTTTACCTTTTTAGACTTAGCTTGACTAGCATGCTAAGTTTTCCTATAAATAAGGTCCTTGGCCATCCATTGTACCCACTTTACTTTTATGAGATGAATTAAAGATATTCTTGGTTCATTGACCTCAAAATATTATGTTGTGTAGTTAGTAATTTACTTTTTCGCCATTTGAACTTCCCATCAAATTGGTATCAGAGCCTCCTTTGGTCCTAATGTGATCGCCGATGTGGTGGTTGTATGGTAAGGCTCAAGAGAATCGGTGAGTCACTCCTTCCAAACACACCCTCGCTGCCGGCGGTCAAGTGGCCCACCCACTATTATGTCCCAAACCCTAAATTTGAAAATTTAAAATATAAAAATCATCTCCATATCCCAGCTTTGGTAGCCGACTTTGCAAACCTTAGCAACTATTTCCGAAAACCTCCTAAGGTTGTCAGAGGTCCTTATGTCTTCCCCATGGTCCTACAACAGCGAGATAAAGAGGTGAATGCTTGTTTCTGCAACAACCACTATGTTTTTGAAAGACTTAGATCTACACCAACCAAGGACATATCGGAAGTTTTTAACCCATCATCTACCTCCATTGAGCCTTGCCGGAGTCGCTTGAATGCCGAGAATGCCTCGACAACCCACAAAAGAGCTTCCCAACTTTAAACCCCACTGGAAGCCTCGTTGAATCCTCACAGTAACAACGACCACATGACGGGAACCTTCGGTCCATCATCTTCGGCAACCCACTACCCTCCCTAACCCTGACCATCACCGGACTAAAACGAACCTCATCGGAGCTCCAGCATTGAGAGGGAAAGGAAGGGCAACAGTCTTTTGCAGTGACACACAAACCCTAGCTAGGGCTTTAAATGCAAATGAGGTAATGTCCTATTCTACTCCTCCCTCTTTTAACCCCAAGTATTATTCCTCTATTCTCTCTTATGTGACTAAAAAAAAGTACCTAAATCACCACCCAACTTCTGAAATTTATGTTTCAGCCCCTAAAGTTCCTAAAAATTCCTAATCTGCCCCAAATCTTCGAAAAATTATTTTTCAGCCCCCAACTTTCCAACAATTCAATTTCAACCCCTACTTCTTCCCAACCCCCCAATTGTATCACCATATCATTCTTCGAGGAGGATTATTCCCGTTTTGATATGTTATGGAATGAAGGTAATGATGTTGATTATGAAACGAAAATGGGGATTTGTGCCAAGTTTGAACAATTGAGTCGTATCGCCATCGAAGAACTCAAAATTCGCCTCGATTACTTGGATCGACTGGGAGAAACACACTACATCGATAGCCTCAAAACTTTCAACTCAGTGTCTACTCCAATCGGGGAGTACGAGGAGCGCCATTAGCTCCTCAGTCAATGCCACTCGGAGTATCTTGAATTGGAGGCGGCGCGTGAGCATTGGGTACATGAGCGGCGAGGCATTTGGCCTGTTATTTTGAGAATTTGTCCATCAATGCACTTTCCCTTTGGCTAATGTCGTTCCCGTACGCGATGATGATGCCTGCTACTCTATCACACTTAGTGAGGATGTTCCTGAGGATGTCGAGGCCCCGTCAGCGGATAGTATGGACCCCGAATCTTCCCATGTGATCTCATTTGTATTTTTTAGGATGGTTGGCTCACTCGCACCCGGTTCCGGGATTCAGAGGTTTTTGATATTGGGGATTTCTTTTACATCTTCGGGGAAGAAAGAGGTTGGGTTCTTTATCAGGTATTTCTTCGATATTTTTGTTAAAGAAGATTGGGTGACTCGTATGAACTTTCGCGAGGTGGGGACGTATGGGATGACTGATTTCTACCCAGTGTTTGGGACGTAGGATGATATTTCCGGGGTTGATTCTTATAGTGGCCATTCTGAGATTTTTTCTTGGGTTGCGGTAGACACTTCCGGATATGTGGACCCAATTTGGAAGGCGTTGGAGTTCCATTATGATTAGGTATGTTGGCGCTTGGAGATGAAGATGTTGATTGTGCATACCTCGTGTCCCAATGTACCGAGGTGTTCATTCTCATCATGGCAAGATTAGGGGTCGAGTTGTCGTTCGTTTGTCATGGTTGAGTTTTGTGACTATTCTCCTAGGGTTTGCTAGCCGATATGTCGGCGCTTTGGAGGATAACTTCGCTTTCAAGTGGGCGAGTCTATTGATCATTGCTTTGCTTTGTTGTCGCACACCTCCCACGATCGAGGCGAGCTTTTTTAAGTAGGGGAAAGTGATGTGTACGGGGTCCCGAATTTATTTGTATTTTTTATTTATTTTATTTTTCATGTTTTATTATGTTATTTTTTATTTAGTTGTTATTTTAGGTTTAGTGGGTGTCTTTAAATGTCTTTAAAGTGCCCTTTTTAGTCTTTTTACCTTTTTAGGCTTAGCCTGATGTGAAACACAGTAGAAAGAACACAAAAAAGCAAATCACTCCAATCTCTAGAAAACTCAAAATATCGTTAATAGCAAAAGAGAGTACAAGGGGGAGGCCTGGGGATTTATTTATAGACTTCCTACGACTTGTTGGGCAAGTATCCTAGGCAATCTAAGAGTCTATCCAACCTAAATAACCAGCTACAAAAATTAAATAAAAATGTGTTGAGATAGAAATAAAAATAAAAAAGAAAATGAATCTCGCGAGGGGGACCCACTGCTGTCGCTGCATGCCATACCCCCTGCTAAGAAATGCTCGTCTCGAGTGTTAAAACGGCATACCGTCGGTCTCAAGCGGCACATAGATGCATGCTGTGAGAACCTCCTCGTGCTCTGGTGGTTGTTTAATCTCTTCCTGACATTCTGAAACCAATAATGACTTTTTCTTGTTGTTAAGAGAGTCTGAAGTTCGATGTCTGAACACTCGTAATTGTAACACTTAAAGTGGACTCCTAAAGTAGTAGTAACTGAAGTGGTGATAAGAGCTGTAGTCTATGAAGCACGGACACTTCGTTGGAGGTGACGTACCCATATCAGACACTCTCGCCGACACGACACCCGTACGACACTCCTCCGACTCTCCATGTGGCGTGTTGAACCGATTTAGCATTTAAAAAGGTCAGACACTTCTGTGACACTCCGCAGACACTTATGGGAGTGATGATGAAGTTTTTGGTCTAGCCGGAGATGGTGATACATTAGGAGCATTAAAGCACTTACTTAGCACATTGAAATAATTAATATTTTTGTTTCGAATGGGCTCTTTTTGTATATTGATTGTTACTTGTTACTTTTCTAACAATGGAGTTAGTTGTGATACAAGACTTTATGTTGATATATAGCTACTGACTTATGGTTAAAATGAATTTATAACATATTTGACCATGTTATTTTAGATAATTAGTTCTACTACTTTTTTTTAGTGCAAATAGATGGAAGTATGCCCGAAATATTATTAAAAAAAAAACTATACGTGTATCCATATTCCCGGCGTATCGTGTCCAATTTTTTTTAAAATTTTCCTGTCGGCGTGTCTTTGTCGTATCGAACACGACACCCGTGTCCGTGTCTGTGCTTCATAGGCTGTAGTCTCTATCACAAGTGTTTTGGTGATTGTCCCACCTCTCGTCACAGCTGCTTCTGCTTTGAAGTGCTTATGCACCTGCCGTGCATACTTGATATCTTAGCTTAAAAATTTGGCGCAGTCCTAACCCTTTTTGATAATATTTAAGCTGGAGTCCCCGAATATAATGCCCAATCTGCTGCTCTGTGCTCTCCTTCATCTTATCCCGGATGCAAAGTAATTGAAACTGCTATGAATGCTCCTTCACAAACAGGTCTCATAAGTCTCGGGGATGAAGTTAGCCGCCATCTTCGCCTTCATGTGCTCCTAATAATTAATCGGGTCTAAGTCACTCGTGGCCACCATACTGCACACTGTGGTGTAAACCGTCACTAAAAAACAAATCATTCAAATCTCTAGAAAACTCAAAATATCAATAATAACAAAAGTGAGTACAAGGGGGGCCCTTGGGGCTTTATTTATAAACTTCCTACGACTTTTTGTGCAAGCATCCTAGTTAAGCTTGGAGTCTATCCAACCTAAATAATCAACTAAAAGATATTTTGATGTGAATTAGGGACGTGGTCGTCATGTTATCATTTTTAGTTCTTTTTAGTATTTTTTTTATTTTGAGCATTCATTGTATTTTTCTTTTTCTTTGGTATTTAGAAGAAGGAAGGTTAATTGACACTTAAGGGTATAATTGTAATTAGATTGTTAGCTTAAAGGCCAAGCAACCTCCTTCCTACAAAATATCTTCTTTTGTAGGCTCATTTGAGTCATTCCTTAATTTTGAGAGATTGTGAATAGAGAGAGAAATATCATTTCTTGCTCGCATTTAACGTCATTTACTTCAATTGGTATCAGAGCCTAGTCGCTCCTCCCGGTTGTTGTTGTTGTTGTGTAGACAAAAACTCGTAAACAACGTCACGTGGGTTCAAGAAAAGATGGACTCCTCTGACGCAAATCCTTTCAATCAAATTCTCGAGGCCCTCAACCGATTGACGGCTCGAGTTGATGCGATGGACGTCCATAGTTCTTCGCCGGCAACCACCACGGACCGCCCTCACACCGCATCGGTGACATCTCTAAACCCTAACCTTAATTCTCCAAGATCAAGCCATTCTACACCCCTACCCCCAAAAAACCCTAGTTCGTCAAACTCTAACCCTATACTCATTCCAACAAACACCACCCCACAAATAACCACTGTGCCACCACCTTAAGCTGTCAGAAAAAAAAAAAAAGCAAAAAAAAAAAAACACTCAACCAAAGACCCCTCCCCTGCCCCTGAACAACCCCACCGTTACCCCAAATCCCACCCTTCCCCAACCTGCCCCTAACCCCCTCCTTATCCCGGCCTTGATCTCCCCTGAACAACCCCCGCATGCCCCCAACCCCATTCCGACAGCCGCCCAGCCCTAACCAACCTAATTTCAACCCATATTAAACCCTTGCCCTTGGAATCCCACCCTCACACCTCCGGTTATATCCTTCGGAACTGAACAGTCCCCTACCAGGCCCCCCCTTTCAACCCCTGGAAACCTCTGGACACCCTTTTGCCTTGTACCACCAACACCACCAATTAACCGGCCTCCCTGAGGGTTATCCAACATATTCAGGACACGCCGAAGCCCTTCTGGTAAACCCTACCCCTTTGTGTGCCCAAACGGTACCACCCATGATCGAAACATACTCTCCCACCATTGCTGAAATGATCCGTGACATTCGGCACACAAAAAAATCAAATCCACCTCCAATACACCCCCATGGCACGAACCCTATACATTCTAACCCTAATCTTGCACCCCAAACCCTAGAATTGTCCTCTTCCCACATTCCCAATACTTTTGCCCCCCAAAATTCACCCCCCCCTATACCTCCACCTCCACCGCCAAACGTATCCATACACCACCAACTACCCTCGCCCCATTTTTCCCCAACCCATATTTTCATCCCATCCCACTCCCCGCCACCAAATCCCCCACCATATTCAACTCCATTCCAACATTATCCCTCCTTACCCCCTATCTCCATTTACCCTCGCCGTCACCCACAAAAACATCTTGAAAACCCCCACTTACCACCCATACCCTCCACTCCTTCTCTACCCCCACACCCTCACCCACACCATTCCACGTTCCCCACGCTTTCGCCCCCACCTCTTTTACATACCTTTCCCCCACCCGGACACCCTCTCCCTACCCCACATCACCCGTTCCTTTCACTCCGCACCCGTTGACTCCCATGAGCTGGTCCGGGAGTGGATTACCTTACCTCACCATGCCGACCCTCCTTCCCCGCGTTCCCACTCCGCTCCTGAGTTTGACCCACCCCCTCCTATCGAGTGGCGCACGGATATTTCCCCATTTGATTCCCTCCATCCCAAAGTGACCCCCTATGTCCCCATCTCCGAGCACCATTGCTTTGTTTGCCATAAAAAAGGCCACCAAATGAATCAATGCCCCTATCGCCAGCCATTGGTTCCTCCACCTCCTCCTTTCCCACCTCGTGAGCCTCTACCACTTCACACTACTCCTGCCGCCTCAGTTCACCCACCCGTTCTTGACCCTCCTCATCCAACGCCTCGGGGGTAGCCACGACGAGCCTTACTTACTGAGCCTCCGCCAAGCGAAGATGATATTGATGAGGATACCCTCGGCCTTCAGGGTGGTGATACTATCACACAGCTGGCCCTCCAGTTACTTTCCCGGAGTATGCAGGGTGATATCCGAGTTGATGTTCCTGTGTTTGACGGCCACCTGCAGCCTGATGCCGTTGTTGATTGGCTTGCCGCCATGGAGCGGATTTTTGAGTACAAACGGCTGAAAGGTCGTAGATGTGTTCTTTTAGCGGCAACTGAGTTTCAGGGCTATGCTAGTGTCTGGTGGAATGATTTGGAGCAGCGACGTGCCATTGAGAGCATTCCCCCCATCCAGTCTTGGTCAGAGCTTCGTGCACACTTGATGTCCGCTTTCGTTCCCGCCACTTATGAGCGTGACTTGTTTCTCCGAGTTCAGTCCCTTTGCCAGGACTTCACCGTTTTGGACTACACCGAGCGTTTTTAGCCTTTATGTACTCGTGCCCACCTTGCTGAGAGTGAGGAGCAGCGCATTAGTCGCTACATTCATGGTCTTCAGGGTTACATTCAGCGCTATTTGGCTCTGCGTGAGGTCACCTCTTTTGCAAAGGCGGTGGAGTATGCCACTAAGGTGGAGTCATTCCACCAGACTGCCCCTCCATCACGTAGTCGCTCCACGCATACTCCTCCAGCACCAGTGACTTCTGTACCTATTGGGACTCCTTCCACCACTGCTCCTCCTGCTACCACGGTTCCCCCTCCTGCTCCTGCTCCTGCTCATCCGGTCACCTTCAAATGCTACAATTGCGGGGTGATGGGCCATCGCACCTTCGATTGCTCTCCCCTGCCGTCGAGCTCTCTTAGCTTCTGGACCTGACTATATTGAGGAGATACCCTCTCAGCCAACTCTTGTGACGATCCTTGATGGTGACATCGAAGGCGTTCCCCTCTGAGTTCGAGGACGAACTCTTTTCAAGGGGGGGAGAGTGATGTGAATCAGGGACGTGGTCGTCATGTTATCATTTTTTGTTCTTTTTAGTATTTCTTTTATTTTGAGCATTCATTGTATTTTTCTTTTTCTTTCGTATTTAGAAGAAGGAAGGTTAATTGGCACTTAAGGGCATAATTGTAATTAGATTGTTAGCTTAGAGGCCAAGCAACCTCCTTCCTATAAATACCTCTTTTGTAGGCTCATTTGAGTCATTCCTTAATTTTGAGAGATTGTGAATAGAGAGAGAAATATCATTTCTTGCTCCCATTTGATGTCATTTACGTCATATTTACTAAGAAAATTAAATAAACGTGTGCTGAAATAGAAATAAAAGTAAAAAAAGAAAAGGGATCCCCACGAGGGGGACTCACTGCTGCCGCCGCATGCCATAGATTGACCAGCAAACTAAGCTTTTCATATAAATAAGGACCTTGACCATCCATTGTACTCACTTTACTTTCGAGAGATGAATTAAAGATATTCTTGGGCCATTGGCCTCTAAATATTATGTTGTTCTTGTTCTTATGTGGTTAGTAATTTACACTTCCGCCATTTTACATCACAATCAATCTACCTAACTGCCACAGATTTGATGGTCCAATCATTTTTGAATATTTTTCACTAACAAGCTATGTGGGTTCTCTTAATATACTCGAGGATCTCTGTATTTGTAATCACTTGGAATCAACTCCGAATTTGTATATACACACAGATTCAATTCAACTGTAAATTTCACGAATAAATTGTAACCCTACGCATTATTGATCAGAATCTCTCTCTCTCTCTCCTGTTTTTATAGCCAATTGTTGGGTGGTTTGGGACTGGAGCGAGTTGATGTGAGAGAACAAGAGACACATGAGGGTAAAAACGTACTTTTACAGTATGGTTTGTGGGTAATGTCATCATTATAGAGTTAACGTATCTGGTAAAACAACGTTTGACTCTACTTGTGGTGCTATTGTCATTTCCACGTTCCAGTTCAGACTAACTACTACTTTTCATTTTAATGTATTGAGAGGGCAACTGTTGGGTAAAATGTTACAATAGTTGGTTTATCAGTAAAACTTGATAGTGTGTGTTTACTGTAATTTTCCCCAAAATCTTAAAATAGACGTGTAAACTACAATAGCCCGGTGTATGCACATGAAACATGACCTCATTTTCTTCAACATTTTGTAAGTACAATTATAATTTGAGAAAATATAAGCATATTATAAAAGGGAAAAGTTGTCTATTTGGTATAGAATGTAAATCCATTGTTGCTAAGCATATTACATGTTTAAAGGTAAGTCATGCCTTCATGATTGATAATTTTGCTGTAGCAGTTTTCCTATCAAATGATCGTTGTTAAGAAGTACTGAATATTTTCTCAGCTTTAACTACTTGTTTGTGTCATCAAACAGCACTTACGTTATATTATTTTACTTTATTACGACTACTGTGGTTTTATGGCAAACATGTCCTGCAGGTACCTTGGAAAATGCTCCTCCAAGGGACTATTCCTTAGAATCTTCAGAAGCATCAAGGATTTTTAGTGCCTTCACTTCTGTCTCCATAATAGCTGCTATTTTCGGGAATGGGATATTGCCGGAGATACAGGTAATTTCATTTCATTATTGAACCGTAGTGCTTTGATAATCTTGCTTCAAGAGAAATTATTGGACAGAATTTTCCTTCCATGCTTTTCTATGCAACCAAACGCTGTATAGCATTGAAGGTTAAAGGCCGCAGGAAAAACCTTTTATTAGAAGGCCATATGTTTCAGTTCGATGATTGTCAACATAATCCATTACCATAATGATGTGTGTGCAATGGTGTTTATCTAATATACTTAATAGAAAATGTCAAAAAGATCCTATTCTATCACATTTTTTTCAAAGAAACCCACCTCCAATAAAATTTCTCATGTCGATCCCTCTATTTTCCAAATCGATCCACAAAATAGGATTGGTTTGGAAAACCTTACTCCCCTACAAGTGGTCCTTGCTAGAGGCACTTGAAAGAAAATGGTGTAAAAAAATCTGTTTTTCAAACTGATCCAATTTACGGATTGATTTGGAAAATCTTTTTGGAGGTGGATTTTTTTGGTAAGAACATGTTATAAAAGGATTGTTTCGACATTAGCCCTATATTTAATGATAAATTAATACGACATTTTCTTAATGCATATTCCATGACATTGAAATGCTGATATGCCAATCAATACAGGCTACTCTGGCTCCGCCAGTCACTGGGAAGATGTTTAAGGGCCTTGTGATGTGTTACTCTGTGATTTTCATTACTTTCTACTCTGCTGCAGTGTCCGGATACTGGGTGTTTGGCAACAAATCTAGCTCAAACATTCTCAAGAGCCTAATGCCAGACGAGGGGCCTGCTTTGGCTCCAACATGGGTTTTAGGCCTCGCGATTGTCTTTATTCTCCTTCAACTCTTTGCTATTGGTTTGGTAAGCTCATCCATTTTCCCTTAACAAATATCCCGAGTTCTAGATCGTTTAGTGAACAGATTCCATCTTTGAGCAAGTAGAAATATTATTGCTATTTTACCTTTAAATATTTTTTATAACGTTGAAACAACTTTTTAGGTCACGTTTAGTAATCTTTTGGAAATATTTTACAGGTATACTCTCAAGTGGCTTATGAAATTATGGAAAAGAAATCGGCTGACGTGAAAGAAGGGATATTCTCCAAGAGAAACCTGATCCCGAGGATAATTCTTCGCTCACTGTACATGATATTTTGCGGCTTCTTTGCAGCAATGTTACCGTTCTTCGGAGACATCAACGCAGTAGTTGGAGCCGTTGGTTTCATTCCGTTAGATTTCATACTCCCAATGCTTCTCTACAACTTGACTTATAAGCCCTCAAAATCTTCCTCCGTCTACTGGATCAACATGTCTATCATGATAGTGTTTACAGGGGCAGGGCTTTTGGGCACCTTCTCTTCTGTAAGGAAGTTGGTTCATGATGCCGACAAGTTCAAGCCCTTCAGTAGTGATGTTGTCGATTAGTTTTACAGGTGTTTCGACGTTGAACTAAAATGTGCAGGGGTTGATACCCTAAGCTGCACAGGGACAACACAGCATCTCCGCGATGATGTACTTGACAAGGTTCATATGGGTCCCAATAAGTAAATCTGAAATTTCACACAACAAGGATTGTTTTAGGAAAGTCAAAAGGCCGGAAACTTGTGCATGCCCTTTCTAAATATACTTGACTCACAAATCATTTTTACTACTGTTTTAATTGTAATAATCGAATCGCTCCTTGTGGGAGCCAATGCGTCACGTATGGAGTTCGGTATATTTGGTGTCGAGAAGAATTTGTTCAATATTAGTGTTTCAAGTACATTTTTAAGTGTGCATAAAGCTCAAAATTCCCCCACCCACCTCTCCTCTCTCTTAACTATCCCTCTCCAACGTGTAAATATTTTATTTTTCTATTTATTAATTTTAGGTATTTTTCCATTACTAATTATTGATTTTATAAATAAATTATAATTTAAAAATTAGATTTTGCCCAAAATTGCAAAAGAATTTGTCAACTTTAATTAACACATGGTATTTTTAATCATAAGCAATTTAAATGAATTAAAAGTTCGAAATCACTACATTTATTGGAGAAGCTATATGATGTTTTTGTGTAATCTTTTTGTTTAGGGTATTTTTAAGAGAGGTCGAAAATTAAAAAATATTTTTTCATAATGTTTTTTGAAAATTTTGCTAGGTGGTTAGAACGACCTTGGATGTTTGAACGAGTTCTTGTACTTCGTTAGAATAACTTCAACTTCGTTCGAACGAGATTGATTGTTGTGTCTTTTGGTAAACTCCGGAATCTTGTTGAATCAGTCGTTTAATGTATGTTCAAACGAGAAAGGGTAATTAGTTTGAACGAGATATAACTTCGTTCGAATGAGCACGAGAAAAATTATTTTTTATCTGATATAACTTTTGTGTTTATCTCTTGGAGATTTTTCTTCTTAAATAGAGAGGCAAACTTGCATTTTAAACTAAGCCTTTTAGACATCTTTTTGGGATCAAACTCTTTTATTTTTTCAATCCAAACTATTTGTATGATTTGAGATCACTTTACCAAATCACGAAGGACATAATCCTTGTTCATAACCTTGTGTAGTTAATTCTCCACTGCTGAAGATAGGAATATAGTTTCCTGAGGCTGATTCGTGGATACCGAGGCAAGTGGAGTTTGCTGTGGGGCATTGTTGGATCTGCATCGCTTATTGTGAAAAACTTGGAGGGAAGACATTATCGCGTCACTTAGTGGATCCCTATGTTTTGTAAGTCTGTAGATGTCGTTCTATAATAAACAATGCTGAAATATAGGTTTTGCCCTAAAGGAATTTTTCCTCATCCCATATCTCTTGTGGTTTGTGTCTTGTTTTCAATTAGTTTCACTGTCTTGCATGTTTAGGTTGACCTAATTTAATCAAGATAAATCTGGACTAAATAGAATTTGGTTTGTGTGTGTGACCTAGATTACGATTTATGTATATAACTGGACCACTCAATGTTTTTCAAATTGGTATCAGAGTTTGTTTCTACAAGTTACTTAGATGAATCATGGTGGTTATACTAATATCTCGTACAATACGCTACCTATGTTTGAAGGGTCCAATTATGCCTATTGAAAAGCTCGCATGAGATCTGTTCTGAAATCGATCGACGAGTGCGTCTGACTTTCTGTCGAATGGAGGTGGACAACTCCCACTAAGACTTGTCATTAGTCTCAAATCAGTCACAATTTGGACCGAGGAAGATTTTAGATGGAGTAACTTTAACTCTCGGGGCTTAAGTGCAATTTTTAGTGCTGTGACACCTGACGAATTTCGCCGTATCATGACGTGTACCACGTCTAAGGAAGTTTGGGACATCCTCCAACTCATTCACGAGGGTACCAATGCTGTGAAAGCTTCTAAGCTTCATAATCTCACCACACAATTTGAGACCATTATCATGCATTAATCGAAAACGTTTGATAAATTTTATGTACGTTTGTTTGATATTATGAACTCTAGCTTTAATTGGGGTGAACAAATTCCTGAAACGAGGGTAGTTAAGAAAATTCTAAGATCTTTCCCGTCCCGTTTTAGTGAAAAAGTCACGGTCCTTAACTCTTTGGGAATTTTAGATACTCTTAGGTTAGAAGAGTTCGTAGGTGATCTTCAAATTTACGAAATAGATATATTCCTCAAAACCCAAAAGAAAAAAAGAAAAAATGATCTATTTTCTAAGAGAGTAGTCTAGATTTGGGAAAGCACCGCATCTAGCGTATTTTTAACTTGAGCAATGTCGTTGCGCCTACGTACCGTCTCTTCGCAGAATCAAAGTGCGTAGTTTCTGGATCCGTACGATACGTCGGAAAACTCAATTATGGTGGTTTTCGAGTGCAAGGGGTGCCGAATTGGGCTACCGCCTCTAAACTTGAGTATATAGTCTAAAATTTGTGATATAACCCGAACATCCGTTTTATCACTATGAAACTTGTAATGAAACTCTTGAGAATTTGTGGGGAAGAAGAGGAAAAATCTCTCTCTTGAAACTTACCCCAAAATCATCTGCCTATTAAATGAGGGGGAACCCTCTTTTTATAAACAAAATATCCAAAGTGGGCTTGCCACTTGTCATCATTTCTATGGAACCAAGTGTCAAATATTTATGGTGCAACTTGTCATAATATTTATGGTGGTTTTTAATCATAATTCATTTAAATCATTTACTAGAGTGTTGTCTAGTTTAATCCATCAAATTCGGTATATACGCGACATATTAGTAACGCCTATTAATATTGCAGTCAATGTAGGTGCCCGGATATCAGTAAAGCTTGATAAGTCATTTAGCTCCATTATATCAAATTTGCGGGGTTGATTTATTTAATCCCATCCAACATTTGCCCCCTCGTACACATAGTTGGTGTGGTGATGCTTTGGCCGAGACATATCAACTGCGTGTACAAAATATCATTTAGTATGTTTCAACTTATCGAAGCCATCATGTGATCCCGTTCGATCTATACCATGCGTATATGTGCATATAACATTTGCATATAGATTTGAGGGCTATCTTTGCTGCTTCTGTATTTTTTTGGAGGAGTATTTTTGGGGTTGCCCCCATTCCTCTTTAATGAACATGTATCCACAATTTTACTGTGGTTTTAAACATTTTAAACAACAAACTTGCTAGATGTATCGGTCTGAGCAACCAATTGGTGGTTATCTAAGTACAGTGGATCTTTTGCAATCAGAAGGTCAAAACTTGTCGAGAGTACTCGGTCAAACAATCATTGTACTTCAAGTGAACTGGGGTTTTTAAACCAACATATTTTGCAAGTGTGCCCAATGTTTACTTAGTCAAGCAACCATAAAGGTCCTTTAAGTAAATTGGGACTTTCAGCGTGCTCGGAAATGAGTGTCTTTAAGCGTGACTAGTAAATTATGACTTTAATCTCCCATAAATCAGCGCTGAGCGTGCCTTGTAAACTAGGACTTTAATATTCCATAAATCAGGGTCAGGCGTGCCTAGTAGACTAGGATTTTATCTCCCATCAACGAGGATCAGGCGTGCCTAGTAAACTAGGACTGTAATCTCCCATGAGCGAGGGTCAGGTGCGCCTACTTCTCAAGGTTCAAGATATATCTTTAAAAGCTCAACCAAAGAAAAAAAAAGAGGTTTATGACTCCGATTTAAGATGATCTTGCCCTATTTGCTAAAAAATTCAAAAAATTTCTCAAATTGAAAAATCAAAATACTTACAAAATGGAAAACAAAAGTTTAGAGAAAGAAAAAAAATTCAAATCGTGCAAGAACGTTTTTTAATATGATCAAAGAAAATCTAAAGGAGAGTACCTAAGAAAGATGATTTAGAGAAATGTTATGAGTGTGAGGGAAAGGGTAACAAAGCCCTCGAGTGTGCTACTAGGCCTAAGAGACAGAGCAAAGCTGCTTATAATTACACTCTAAGTGATAGCGATGTTGAGTCGGTGGATTTTGAGAACGAATCACCGTATGGACGTAACTTCACCACATTTATAGCTAGTCACGTTAGCACTTCAAGAACATCTCGCACTTATGAGGACGATTCTAAACATGATAGCCTCGACAATATGTTGAATTATTATGGAGAGAGTGAGGGTGATGATGATTTGAGTGAGGGAGAATATAGCCTCCAACACGCCTACACTGAGCTTTACATCGAGTCTTTAAAATCAAAAATCAAAATAAAATTTGGCTCTTAGGGTGTTAGCTTTAGAAAAGGAGTTGAAGATTTTGGGAGAGAGTGAGACCTCAGTTAGAATTTCTTTGAGTGAGCAGTTAGTTTCGGTGGTGAGGGAACATAGTGAATTGACCAACAAAGTGGATAGTCTTATGATAGATCTTTAAGCTTCATTGGAGACTCGTGAAAAACTTGAAGCCAGTGTTTCCTAACTCGAGGAAGATCTCGAAAATGTCCGGGGGTCATAGTTACTTTTGAGGACACATCTAAGATGGTTGAAAAGATGTTCCTAGGTCTCGCGTCAGTTTTTAAAGATAGGCAAGGGATAGGTTACGATGGTGTATCCACTTGCCATAAGGCACCCGAACTAGTTACTAAGTTTGTGATGGATCCATATGGATTTTGACCTAACCCACCAAGAAGAAATTGTCCGAAGCGTTTTAACCGAGGTAGACCTAAAAAAGTCTATGTTTGTACCCATTGCAAACGAAGAGGTCACCTTAGGGAATTTTGCTATAAGATAGGAAGAGCTTCTCAACACATTCTCCCAGACACCACTATAGAGATATTGCTAGTCTTAGATAGCAAGTTGAGTTTATAGTCATGGCTTCTAAAAGCTTAATAGAAGAATTTCAAAGGATATTTATGCCGTTTTGAGAACACTTATAACATTATGACTAGAGCCAAAAATGATAAAGGCAAGCAAAAGGTTACCTCATATTGGGTGCCTAAGAATGACAAAAAAAACCTTGTTTTTCAAGTTGCTCTCAAGGTTCAAGATAATTCTTAATGGTATTTTGATAGTGGGTTCTCTGGGCACATGACCGGTGATAATTCAGATATTACCAACCTTGTGGATCGTAAGGAAGGAAAAGCCACCTTTGGAGATGGGAGTATGTTTAGCATATTAAGACGAGGTTGCGTCGAGATACCCAGTTGTCCTAAGCTAGACAATATATTGTATATTGAAGGGTTGAAAGCAAACTTGATAAGCATAAGACAACTTTGCGATGCTAACTTTGCGATAAAGTTTGTCTGGTCAAAGTGTAATGTTTATGATCAATTCGGTGAACTTTTTCTATAAGGTGCGAGGACTACCAATAATTTCTACGATATCATTACCAAGTCCTCTTTAGTGTGAAATAATGATAAGGTATCCACCATGGACCTTCGGCATCAACAACTAGGTCACGCCAATTTTAGAGATCTTGAGATATTAGTTAAGAAAGACTTAGTTCGTGGCTTACCATTGCTTGGAAAACTAACTTCCTCAATCCGTGGTCTTTGCCAACAAGGAAAACAAATCAAGAGTCCCCATAGGAACTTGAATACTATCATCACCTCCTGTATTTTGGATTTGATACACATGAATCTTATAGGTCCCATGCGTACGGAGAGTATTAGTGGTAATAAGTATATCCTATAATTGGATTTCTTAGAGAAAAGTCCGACGCTGTTGAGTTCCTAATAGCCAAGTGCCATGTTGTATAGAATCAAAATGGTGTCACTATAAATCAAATTTATAGTGATGATGACATTAAATTCAAAGAAGTTGAAGTGGATAGCTTTTGTGATGAAGTCGGCATCAAACATGAATTTTCAGCCGTTTTTACTCCTCAGTAAAATGGGATTGTTGAGAGGAAGAATCCAACAATTCAACATATAGCTAGAACCATTCTTTTTAGAAGAAACGTGCTTAGACGTTTTTGGGCGGAGGCGGTTAACATCGCATGCCACATGACGAATAGGGTCTGTCTTTGTCAACATACACTTCATACTCCATATGAGTTGTGGATAGGGAAGAAACCTAATCTATCATATTTTTGAGTTTTGGGGAGCCTTACGATATCCTTAGAGATAGAGAACACTTAGGAAAGTTTGACTCTTCAAGTAATGAGGGAATACTTTTAGGGTATTCATTGTCTAATAGATCCTATAGGGTGTTTAACCTTAAAAGCTTTAAGTTCATGGAATCGATAAACATCATGATTATAGAAGATGCGCCGTTTATGTTTATTGATCCTGGCCTAGCGTGTGAGAACAATGCATCCCCCCAGTGATACATCCCCCGGTGACAGTCTCATTGTTCCCCACACCACTAGAGTGGAGACCACTCTTGATATAGATGATCGAACCTCTTAGGTTCAAAATAGTTATGACTCTTTCGATATACTTGGTGATCCCACACTAGGTGTTAATACTTATGATCAACTAGAGAATATGGTTAGCTACTTTTGCTACTTTTCCACAGTAGAGCCCAAGAATGTGAAGAAAACACCTAAGGATGAGAATTAAATATGTGCTATGCAATATAAGTTGCTTTAATTTCGAAAGAATGATGTCTAAAAATTAGTCCCTTGACTTAGAGAGACTAATGTGATTGGTACCAAGTGGGTGTTCAAGAACATGATCAATGAGAATGATACCATTATTCTCAATAAGGCTAGGTTGGTTGCTCAAGGTTACACATAGACTGGGGCTGTTGACTTCGACGAGATATTCACTCCTGTTGTTAGGATTGAGTCCATTCGCTAACTACTCGCCAGAGCATGTCATCTACGGTTTAAGTTATACTAAATGTATATCAAGTGTGCCTTACTTAGTGGCATTCTTCAAGAGGAGGTTTACGTGGAAAAACCAAAGTGGGTTGAAGATCCAAAGAACCCGAGACACGTCTTTTATTAAAATAAGGCCTTGTATGGTTTGAAGCAAGTGTCCCGTGCTTGGTACGAAAGGCTAACTTCTTATCTCTTAACTCGTGGCTTCAAGAGAGCGGAGTTGATATGGCGTTGTTTGTTCGGAGAGAGGGTGGTGATATCTTGGTTTCCTAAGTCTATGTGGATGATATAGTATTTGGATCCACATGTTCCCAACATGCTCACACTTTTGAGGAGGAAATGAACAATGAGTTTGAGATAAGCATGGTCGGTGAAATTACTTTCTTCTTAGGTCTCCAAGTGTGTCAAATTGAAAATAGGATATTCATATCACAATCTAAATATGCTAAGGACCTAGTGAAGATGTTTGGTTTAGACTACAATAAGCATTTACTCACACCCATGAGTTCATCGACTAAGACTAGCAAAGACACTTTAGGCACGAATGTAGATCAAACACTTTATAGGAGTATGATAGGTAGTATCCTCTACTTAACCGCTAGTTGTCCTTATATAGCCTTTAGTATTGGAGTTTGTGCAAATTACCATGCATACCTTAAAGACTCACACGTTCTTTCACTTAAATGTATCATCAAATACGTGAGTTTCACTCTTTTATATGGCATAGTATTCCTTTGATACCGATGACCATTTATCGGCTTATTCGGATTTCGATTGAGCCGGGAATGTTGATGGTTGTAAAAGCATCTCTAGTGGATGCTTTTACTTTGAGAGTGCTTTTATCTCTTGGTTGAGCAAGAATCAAAACTCAATTTCTTTCTCCACGATGGAGGCCAAGTACATTGCCGCCAGAGTTATTGCACATAACTCTCACGGATGAAGTAAATATTGAAAGGTTATGGGATTACTCAAGGCACATTGACTATTTCTTGCGATAATACGAGTGCAATTCACATTTCTCGTAATCCGATCCAACATTCCTATACGAAGCACATTAGGATCTACGAGAACTTTATTCATGATCTTGTTGAGGAGAAGATTATTTCTTTGTGTTTCGTGAGTACCTGTAGAGGGAGGTCCAATCTCAAAGATGATTAGCAAACAAACATTGCACAAATGAAAGATCAAAGATGGTCATTTGCACAAGACTAAGGTTTCTCAAAGGATCCCCCACAAAGATCAAGCTCAAATGAGAAAAATGGAAGACACACTTTGTAAGAGGGATACTGATGTACTTGTATTAAGTTTTCCTTATAAATCATTAAGTTTACTTTGTAATGTTTGTGAGGTTGATCGGTACCCTCAAAGGACCATGCCTGGCAGGGTATGGGAGAGATCACATGCTCTATCGAGCAACCTGATATTAGGTACCTTGTAGGGATTTAGTTTGGAGGATTGGGAGCAAGACAACGTTGGAAAATACCAACCCCCTTTAGAGCACTTAAGCAAAACCTTGGTTTGCGCAAACATAGGTAAATAGATGCTCGAGCTACCATTTGTTGGGGAAACTAATTAAGGGACCTCAGTCCTGACAGTTATCCAAAAGTTTGCCTTTGATCATCATAAACAGTTCACAAGTTGCTCAAGCAATCATCAGCCGAGCAACCTTCGTTCGATTAACCACCTTATTAAGTATTGTGACAACACATCTTTTACAGACTACTATTTACCAACCCTATGAAGTCATATCATCTAACATTTAAGAACTCGAGTAAATGGAACTCAAGTGAGTTTATTCTTAGGATGGTAAGTTTATAGTTGACACATCCCATCCTATTTAATGCTGCTATACCTTTAATAGTATAAATAGTCTTCTCGCCAAAATATCATATCCTGTGTATTTAATGCAATTATCTTTGGCATTTATTAATGTGAATTGTTGACATTAAATGTGCTTATACGCATTTAATTCAATCAAGGTCACTCGAGTGACCTTGCCCCCATATAAATTCTCCCAAGTTGTGTCTTTTCTAGGATCAAAATTCGAACCTAGATATGCTGCCAAAATCCTCCTAAACAAGAGAGTTTTCTATGTGACTACCCTCTTCAGTCCATTAGTACCATTGTTACTTCCTTGCCTTTATAGCACTAAAGGTTCTTATTCCTTCTCCATCCAATTAGGTTACCTATGGGGTCCCTTTTATTTATTGAATTCCAAGAGCATTTATGTTGTAAAGACTCATCTAATACATGATTTTGGATATTGAAGATTGGTGATATTTGACTTACATTTATTGTCACTTATAATTGTTCTTTGTCACTACTCATCATCTTGACAAGGGGTTACACCTCACTTGATACTAACTGTATTTCAAGAACCCACATCTTACATTTGGCGATGCTTCTGGGGAGGTGTTATCTTTTGAGAGATGGCTAATGATAACATGGAAAATAACATTGATTTTGATGCTCTACAACATGAGGAAAAAGGTGAACTCACTGTTTTTCCGGACGAAGAGCGAGCAGGAGTCTAGCTTTTCGACTGCTAATTTGATGATCGACATAGGTCCGACATAAATGGCGGGGCTGATGAGCCTTTTCGCAGAGTTTATTAAGACTTCGGGTGCTCAAGCGGTGTTAGGGTGACAGGGAGCCTAGTTCCTTCATAACACCATCAGCGTTACTATAAGCTCCCTTTATCTCTGGGGTTTACTCAAACGATGACTAACAATGCCGTTCCACTAACACCGCCACTAAAGGATCCACCCTTTATTATGGGAGGAGTTCCTCACAACACTACTACTGTGCTAGCCATGGCTTCTGTTATGTGTCCAGGCAGTGGCAGACCAATCATGTCACCCATTGCGGTTACAATGACGGTGGCTCCTACGCAGTACAACCCTCCTCTACCTAGTTTGGAGGAAATGAAAATGAAGCTTTTAAGTATGATGGTAGCTTCCAAGGTTGGAGCTTTTAAGGCCAAAATTTATGACTGCTACAAGCAGTTACAAATTTATGACTGCCGATAGAAGTCACAAATTTAGTATTAGACCAAAATTTATGATTCTTCATAGCGGTTATAATTTTGTGACTGCTCATAAGAGTCATAACTTAGGCCTACTGATAAATTTATGACTGCTTATAATAGTTATAAATTTGTGATTGCTTATAGGAGTCACAAATTAATTATATAGTGACTTTTATGACTGTCATTAGCGGTGACAAACGAATTGACTCAAATTTTTTATTACCCTTTATTTTATAACTCGTAATGGGAGTTACAAATAATTTTGTGACTGCTCCCGGGAGTGATAAGTTTGTCACCCCAATTAGCAGTCACAAAAAGGTAGTCACGAGTGTAGCATTTTGGTCTAGTGTATGATGAGTTTCGCACTCCGTACCCATAGGAGTATAATAACGAACCCTATCCAGTGGGATATGTCCCACCTATCTTCAAAAAGTATATAGAAAAAGGGGGTAATCCCAAGGAGCATGTTAAAATGATTGTTGAAAACTATAGAGCCCACTGCAATAATAAGAGGCTAAGGTTAAGAGAATTCTTAAAATCTATAATCGAGAAAGCTTACATGTGGTTCTCTAATCTTGTGACAGATAGTGTGACCACTTAGTAAGATCTCCATGTCCAGTTTGTACAAAAATTCTTCTTAGCAAAGGATGAATTTACACTTGCATAACTAGCACGAGAAAAGTAGAAGCCCGACGAGGATGTTGTGTCATACATGAGCTGGTTCCGCGAGGGTTTTTGTAGATGTGAGAGAGGAAACACGAGAAAATAAACTCTTGCAAGTTTGTGTAGAGGGTTTGATACCCAAATACATATGCCACTTGATAAATGAAACTCTAAAAGGTACATTCGCCTGGTTTCCAAAGTCTTTGAGGATCATTGCCTTGGTTATAAAGCCACTACCAACTCCAGCAACCTTACCGATTTTGTTATCAAAACCATCAGGTGGATTGGGGAGAGGGCTACCCCCTCGTGTAGGCTACACTTACGGTGAAGATGGAAGATAGGGAGATAGAATTCGCAAATAAAGAGGAAGAGATAAAGGTAACAAAAGGAAGTTCAATGGCAAGGATGATCTCCCGGAGCTACCTTGTACAATTGAGCAGGCTGTTGAGACCTATGATCTCATGGTCCGGGATAAAATGTGTTGGCCCATTGTGGCCAGCACAACACCTACTAAGATAGGGAAATCCCAAAGTTCTGCATGATCCATAACAAGTTGGGACACCTGACTGATAATTGTTTTCCTGTACAAAGACTTATTAATAAGCACGTTAAGAAATGACACATTCAGTTGCCACAAACAAATGTAAATAACAATCCTTTTCCAGTACATGGGTCAAACATGGCCAGTGCCTTTGATGAGGAGGCATAATGTCTGAGAGAGCAGAATTAGCTTCGCGGGGAATATTTTTAAGAGTCCATGGAAGAATGTCTATTCCAGATGTCTCAATTGACGTTGGAAGAAGAAACAAAAGGTGAATGGTGCCCGATTGATGATCTAAGTAGATAGATGGAAGCTTGCTCCCTAGGGCAGTGAACGCTGTAATAGCATATGATGAGTCTGCATACAAAGATGTGGAAGAGGTTTATGAGTTAGAGGAAGAATAAGTGGATCCTTGGTTGGAATGTGTTGCGGTTACACGATCACATAAATTTTATTATTTTTTTGACCAAGTGGGGTTGCCAGAGATTTCTCGGTTGGAAGTCACGTGAGAAATCTTAAAAATCACTAAGAAAAACATGGCTCCAAACCTGTGATAGAGGGGGACAATGGATAAGCTAGTGAGAAAATTCCTCTCGGAGGTTACATTCTCAGAGGTTGATAGATCAATTAGATATCCCCATAACAGGAAACTCTATGTGACATCAATCATCAACGAGTGTAGTTTCAACAACATCTTGATGGATGGGTGATCCTCCATCAACATCATGCCCATGGAGTCCTTTTATGCCTGCCATATAGTTGAGATAAGGAATGTGCAAAATCCCCTGTCAATCTCTAGGTATGATAATCAGTCCTCCAAATCAATTGGCTATGTTAACGTGGGAATCACGATGGGAAATATCACTTCCCATATTAGTTTCCATCTTATGGACTGTGAGCCATCCTACCAGTTACTTTTTAGAAGGGTATGGATGCATAACCATGGGATGGTTCCTTCCACATATCACCAATGTGCTAAGACAATTATCGAAGGGAAATAAGTAGTCATTCTTGTTTCTAAGAAGCCTTTCGCGCGATAGGAAGCACACTTAGTGGATGCTGCCTTTTACATAAAGTTGGCTAAGGATGCTACCATACTCACTCGATATACTGGGGGAATTAATATTCCCAGCACCAGGGAAAGGGTGCGCGCACCAACTACCGAGCTAGCTGCCTATGAGGAAGAAGAGGTTGTTCGCGAGGAAGTTAGGCCTCCCAGCCTGTCCAGATAGCTGTGTGATCGAATGACACCCGTATTGATCCCATTGAGCATCAAGTCTAACAACAAAGTTTGCTTAGTAGATTCTTAGCAAGATAACTGAAAGAAAACAACCACAAGAGAGCCCGTCGGGAGGAGAATCCTGTCAAGCGCAAAAGGGTGGTATTAGCCAATGGAAAAATCAACTACAAACTCTGAAGGTGTGAGCGGGCTGCTGAAAGCCTGGATGATGAGGTTGACCCAGTCTATGAATGTTTTTTTTTGTGGATAACTTGGGCCAGTGTTTGGTTAGGAATTTATAGACGAGGTTGAGGAAGAACCAAAATGTATGGAAGACAGGCCAAAGCCCCAAAGACAAGAGTTAGAACATATAGACTTGGTAAAAGAATGTGATGATCCTAGGCCAATGTTTATCTCGAAAGATCTTAATGATGAAGCCAAGGGTTCTCTAGTGGATATGTTGGAAAAGTTCAAGGAAGTCTTCACGTGTAAGTACACTGAGATGCTGGGGTAGATAAATAGGTGAGCTTCCATAAGTTGAATGTGATACCATCAATAATCCCAGTAAAAAAGCCACTTGAACGTATAAGGCAGAGCTGGATTTGAAGATAAAGGATAAAGTCTAAAGGTTGCTCATTATGGGCTTTATTTTGCCTATCCAACATCCTATTTGGTTGTATAGTATTATTCCAGTAGGGAAGAAAGACAAGAACCAATTTTGGATATATGTGGATTTTAGGGATTTGAACTGAGCCTATACAAAAGATGAGTTCCCATTACCTTCTAATGATAGATTTATAGATGCAACAATGGGGCATAAGATGTATAACTTTATGGACAACTATATGAGATACAACCAAATCAAGATGGATTCAGAGGATGCTGAAAAGACTTCCTTTCATATTCTGTTAGGTAACTTCATATATACGGTTATGACTTTTGGACTAAAGAATACAAGTGATACTTACCAAAGAACCATGATGGCAATATTCCATGATCTCTTTCACAAAATTATGGAGTTTTATGTTAACGATTTGGTAATAAAGTCCAAGAGAAAGACTTGTCACTTGGCAGACTTGAGGAGAATGTTCATGAGATGCAGAAAGTATAATTTAAAGATGAACCCCCTCAAGTGTGCATTTGGGGTGACAAGCGACAAGTTCCTGGGGTTTTTTATGAATAGGCAAATAGTACAAATGGACCTTGACAAACAAAAGGGCATCCTCAACATGCCAAGGACCAAGTTTGCGAAGGAGTTGAAAAGATTCTTGGGGAAGGTCTCCTACTTAAGGAGGTTTGTGCCTGGGCTTGTTGAGGTCACTCACCCGTTGATGGAGCTACTACAGGCAAAGACCAAATTTGTATGGGAGGAGCCACACTAGGAGGCTCTAGACCAGTTGAAGAAGCTCTTTATATCTACCCAAACGATGATCCCTCTAAAGGCAGGTATTCCTCTACAGCTCTATCTGACATCTACCGAGAGATCAATTGGAGCATTATTAGCTCAAGAGGTAGAGAGTATAGAGAAACCTGTGTATTACTTAATCCAAATCATACATGGGCCCGAGACTAGGTATACCAGTATTGAGAGGCATTGTTCGGCCCTTGTATTTATTGCACAAAAGATTAGGCATTAAATATTGTCCTTTAAGATTCACATTGTAACCAGATGTGACCCCGTAAAATTTTTACTTACTAGAACTGTGCTAATATGCAGGGCAATCATATGGTTTCTAATACTTTCAAAATATGATCTCAAGTGCATAGTTCCTCAAGCCATCAAGAGTCAAGCTTATGTAGACTTATTAGCCATTTTTCCATTTGGGACCTTCGATCCACCAATTGAAGAACTTCTAGGAGATGATCTCCAAGACAATTACCTGGAATCCATCTTGGAAGAATGAAGTATGGAGTTTGATGGCTCCTTTGCCATAAATAAATGAGGAGTAGGAGTGATTCTAAGCAAAAGGGGAGAGGAAGTCCGACTTTCTTTCAAGTTTGACTTTAATTACTCAAATAATGAGGCTGAATATGAGGCTCTGGTGCTGGAGTTGGTGGAAGCCTTGCGAAGGGGCATCCAGATGTTCACAATAAAGGGATATTCCAACTTATTGGTTAAGAAGGTGAACGACGAGTATGCTCTAAAAAACATTTGGTGCCCTACCAAATAATTATACAGAGGTTGCCCAACTATATCCACGAAGTAAAGATTAAGAGGTACCCCAGAACAATGAACAAACATTTTGATGCCTACGCTACTATTGCCCAGAAAATTGCCTTTGAAGGAGACTCAATAGTGATTCAAATCACTAAGGGGACAACCCACTCAACTGTAATCGAAATGCTACCCACTGACGATAGAAATGGCTGGAGAGGCAAGATAAGGACGCAGTTGGAAATGGGGGAAGGACCACTAAGTTTGGTTTCACACAATACTTTACCACTACAGGCAATTTGTACTCTAAGAACAATGGAGGTTAGTTGTCTAGGTGTGCGGATCCTGAGGAAGTTGAGAAAAAGTTGATAGAAGTGCATGGAGAAAACTATCAGACTAGATAAATTCCTTTATACCGGGGGATCTAAAGAGCAGGATGCTTTTGGCCTACGATGAGGTAGGATGTTGCGGTGCTACAAAGAGATTGTGGGAAGTGTCAGTTGTATTACCAAACTGCCAAATGCAACTTCATAGACCAACCATCTGATTAGAGGCAACCATATATTGACATGTTAGTAGATGGGATTGTGCCTGCAAATAAAGATGATGCTACAAGGCTAAAGTGATGAATACCTAAATACTACGTTCAAGAGGGGCAACTATATCGAAAATTTATCACGATAGGCCTCTAAGGTGCATCAGGTTGGAGAAGCGGAGGAGGTACTGAAGCAGCCACACGAGCCATGTCATATTGGGGGAGCAAAACTCTACGATCAACTTATGACTCTGGGGTATTTTTGACTTACTATGGATAAAGACTCTACGGAGTTCATTAAAAAATGCAAGGCATGCCAGCCCTACGGGAATATGATTCTTTCCCTTTTGGTCGACCTACAATCTCTCTCTCTCTACTTTTTTCCCATTCCACACATAGGTGTTCGATCTAGTAGGGGCAATAAATCCCTCCTCAAAGGGTAAGATCTGAATACTTGTTACTATAAAGTGTTTCACTAAATGGGAAGAGGCTATACTATTGAAGAAAAGCACAACTGGGGTAGTTGCACGATTTATGAAGGAGTATATCATTTACCGGTTTGGCATCCCAAATATGTTCCTATCAGATAATGGCACCCCATTTGTCAATAGTGATGTGAGGTTTCTCACATAAACATACTCTATTATTCATCATAAATCAACTGTGGCATACCCAAAGTGAAATGGGAAGGAAGAAGCTACCAACAAGACATTGGTGAACATCCTCTCAAAGATGCTAGAAGATTTTCCAGGAATTTGGAGGATAAAATATCGGAGATCTTGTGGGCTTACAGAATAATTAAGAGGAAACCTATACGCTAAACTTCTTTTTCCTTAGTTTTTGGTGCTGAAGCAATCCTTCCAGTGGAGCAAGAGGTTCCTTCTACACTATACAACCTGTGAAGCACAATGCTTCCCCACAGCAGGCATGTACAATTGGAAGCACTTAAAGAGCACAAAGATAATGCGTAAAGGCACTTTGAGATGTATAAAAAGTAGCTGTCCATATCCTACGATCAACGAATGAAGACAAGAATGTTCAAGGAAAGGAACTTAGTTTTGGAGACTTGCACAAGGCACATTCGGGGTCTCGCACTACCTAAGTTTGAGGCAAATTACTAAGGACCATACATTGTCCGAAAGGCACGTGACTCAGGTTATTAAGAGATCTCAAAGGTTGAAGATGATGTTACTTTCAAGATTAATAACAAGTCGCTCAAATTTTATTATGTCTAGAAGCACTTGGCATTCGTAGTCCATTCTTCTTTTGACTTATTTATGGAGAGTCTGTTCTCACAACTTAGGAAAAACACATGAAATTTAGTTTATATAATATGAGGATGTTGTATGATGAAATAAGGTAGTGTAATTTTTTTATAACACAAAGATAACTAGCATGTAAAGAAGAAATAGGAAACAATTTCATTGAATTCATTCAAAGTAAAAAACAATTCATTGAAAAAAATAGGAACAACCGCCTCAGGGTACATATCCAAAAAGGGCAATGAAAATAAAAAAATAAAAAAAATCCTAATAATAACTTGGGTCGTCTATGAAAAACCACGAATTGGAAGAATCTAATAGTCTATAGTGATGGTGGGGTAGTATAGAGGCCAAAAAAGACTATTTGCTCGTCAAATCTACCATATCTTCCCAGTGATGAGCCATCACCTGTTTTAATTGTTCTACCTTTGCCTCAGCTTTGGTTAAGGCCTCTTGGATGGTAATAACTTTCTCCTTAGCCTTGGCAATATCATGACTTAGACTTGCCATTTCTTCAGCAATTGAAGCTTACGAGTGGTTGGCAGATTGAAGTTTGGAATAAAAGGCAGGCAGGTAGGTCAATTTTCTTAAAAGCCTTGAGCAAGTGTGTCAACCACGTCATGTAAAACCCATCACTAACAAGAAGATTGAGTTTCCCCAACATCTCTTTAATCCTTGATGGACTTAAAGATTGTAAAAGGGTGTATAATACATCGCTCAAAATCGTGGAAAACCTAAATAACTTACAAGCCATTATAACAGGCAAAACGTGGACACAACGAGAGTTGAAAGTGGATGGATGGCGATCCAATAATCGTTCGATCAACTCCCAGTATGACATTGTTAAGATATGGAGAAAATCTACCAAAGTCTGCCTCACAACTTTGGCAGGGGACACCTCAGGAGGATGTATACTAAACGCATTATCACTTGCAGAAGGAAAAATAGTATTGGAAGCCCTGTCACCCTCTTGTAAAACTGGATCGGTGGGTCACGCAGTCTCCTCAACGTTTTGGACAACAAGGGGTAGATAGCTTGGTATCCAAGCTCCCCAACTACTGCATCACCCTCAATAACCTCCTCGTGGGTACCTTCTGGAGCCACTCATTCAATAATGGCAGTAGTTTCCTTTATAATTATTGGCCGATCAACTTCAACCTGAAAGAAGTAAAAAGGAAATAAAGTTAGAGAAAAAAAAATCCACTTTGGCTCATTTTAATAGTTTACACGCTTTTGTATTGCCGCTTATTATTGCCGTATTTAATATAACGCTGAAGAAACCAAATTCTAGGCCTCCCCCGAGTCTCCCCTTAGGTCCCTAGCACCTCCCCATCTAACTGCAAACCCTAAGTCGCACTCCGAGTATCGATATAGAGGCAATTGGGCGCCCCGGGCCCCATTTGACTCTGATCAACTCTATCGTCAGAGAGAAAGCTCTTTAAATTTTTGAAGGGCACTGAAACCCCTTTCTAATGGTCTGCCCCATTCACGAAACAACATAACCATTTGGACGAACGATCAGTTTTCCCCAAAAAATTGATCAGGAGGCCAACGGGCGCTCCCGAGCTCTGTTTGACCAAAGTCAACTCTTCAGATCGTATAAGACTAAATAAATCTCTGAAGGGCACTGAATACCCTTTCCAATGGTCCGCCTCATGTGCGATTCTGACCTACATTACGGACGAACGATCAGTTTTACTCCAAGAGGTCCCTGGGCGCTTTCGGGCCCCGGGACCAAGGTCAACCTCTCGAACCGAGCTAAAATCTTTGGAATATAGAATTACATCTCCTAACCTTTCCAACGGTCCACCCCCTATGTGATTCTGACTTACCATGCCGACGAACAATCAATTTTCGTCCGACGATCTCCTGTCCGAAAGACCGACGTGCGCTTTCATGCCACATTTGACCCAAAGTCAACTCCCCGACCCAGGTGCGGTCCGAAGGACTGTTGAAGGTCTATGCAATAAATTTTTAACAGTATGCCCCATGTGTGATTTAGATCAACGATTTGCATTCTATGACTATTTTTCCAGAAAAATTTGCACGAGACTGCTAATTGGCAGGTTGAGATTCCTGCCTATCGGCACAATGTCAAGGATCACCTGTCGATAGGCACTCCTTAGGGTAGGCTGATCGGGAGCCACCTTGGCCCTATGAAAGGAGTCCATTACCTTACTCCCAACACAAACACAACAAATCCATCAGCATTAGTGATCTCAGCTACATTCCCTCGAAATCAGCGTAGTTTCTTATGTGAAGTTCCATTCAAGCTTACATTCCCATCCTTTTCGTACCCCATTTGACAAAATATCCTTCTCTTTCATCAACATTCATCAACACTCAAGTGAGTTCATCCAAGATCAAAGATCAAGCTTTAAAGAAGGTCTAGTTCCTTCCCTCTCTTTTTAAATCCCTTATTTTTGCATAATATACATTAGATTCATAATCTAGTTCTTACTTTAGTTCATACACATTAGTATCTACACTTTTATTAGTATATTTCACTTAATTTATTTTCTACAAAAATCCCAAAAATAAATAAAAGAGGGTTATACCCGTAAATTCCGAACGGAATTATCCATCACACTTTTTCCAAAACCAAAAAATATATTTTCTATACACACATATATAATAAAATTTCATTCGAATCTATAGGATAAACCCCACCCCTATGCTACTTTTGAACAACGTGGATTTTGATGCCTTTAAAGGCTATGTAGGCATCTCAGATTGAAATCCGAGACTCGAGTCCAACTTTCCTATTTTCTCAATTTCCCAAATTCCCTATTGTTCTAAAATCTCCCATTTTCATATATATATATATATATATATATATATATATATATATATATATATATATATATATCATACTTGTTTGCGTTTCATCCAACACGTATTGTCGTTTCCTAATAACGATCAATATCATGATAAATGCACCAATCATATTTTCTATATATGTCATTTTTGGAACATTCCTATGGATGACATCACTCTACCTTATCCATGGTATGAGTTGAATGATTCCGATCTCCATTATATAAACACCACACACACTTCATGGGGATATGAAGGAAAATAATAACACTATCCCATGAGAGACCGAAAAGGTAGGATGGGTGCCTAGCAGCTTCCCATTCCATAACTTAGCCCCTGAACCTTCAAACTATTGGTTTCATATGCATAGGGTTGTCCTTGATGTCACTATCTCGAGGTGCAACATGTTCTTTTACCTGTTTTGTGCAAAATAGGCTGGCGACACCATACATTGTTCGAAAGGCACGTGACTCAGATTATTAAGAGATATCAAAGGTTGAAGATGATGTTACTTTCAAGATTAATAACAAGTCGCTCAAATTTTATTATGTCTAGAAGCACCTGGCATTCGTAGTCCATTCTTCTTTAGACTTATTTATGGAGAGTCTGTTCTCACAACTTAGGAAAAACACATGAAATTTAGTTTATATAATATGAGGATGTTGTATGATGAAATAAGGTAGTGTAATTTTTTTATAACACAAAGATAACTAGTATGTAAAGAATAAATAGGAAACAATTTCATTGAATTCATTCAAAGTAAAAAACAATTCATTGAAAAAAAGAGGAACAACCGCCTCAGGGTACATATCCAAAAAGGGCAATGGAAATAAAAAAATAACAAAATCCTAATAATAACTTGGGTCGTCTATGACAAACCACGAATTGGAAGAATCTAATAGTCTATAGTGATGGTGGGGCAGTATAGAGGCCAAAAAAGACTATTTGCTCGTCAAAGCTGCCATATCTTCCTAGTGATGAGCCATCTCACCTGTTTTAATTGTTCTACCTTTGCCTCAGCTTTGGCTAAGGCCTCTTGGATGGTAAGAACTTTCTCCTTCGCCTTGGCAATATCATGACTTAGACTTGCCATTTCTTTAGCAATTGCAGCTTACGAGCAGTTGAGAGATTGAAGTTTGGAATAAAAGGCAGGCAGGTAGGTAAATTTTCTTGAAAGCCTTGAGTAAGTGTGTCAACCACGTCATGTAAAACCCATCACTAACAAGAAGATTTATTTCCCCCAACATCTCTTTAATCCTTGATGGACTTAAATATTGTAAAGGGGTGTGTAATACATCGCTCAAAATCGTGGAAAACCTAAATAACTTACAAGCCATTATAACAGGCAAAACGTGGACACAACGAGAGGTGAAAGTGGATGGATGGCGATCCAATAATTGTCCGATCAACTCCCAGTATGACATTGTTAAGATATGGAGAAAATCTACCAAAGTCTGCCTCACAACTTTGGTAGGGGACACCTCAGGAGGATGTATACTAAACGCATTATCACTTGCAGAAGGAAAAATAGTATTGGAAGCCCTGTCACCCTCTTGTAAAACTGGATCGGTGGGTCACGCAGTCTCCTTAACGTTTTGGACAACAAGGGGTAGAAAAGCTTGGTCTCCAAGCTCCCCAACTACTGCGTCACCCTCAACAACCTCCTCGTGGGTACCTAGTTGTTTGCGTTTCATCCAACACGTATTGTCGTTTCCTAATAACGATCAATATCATGATAAATGCACCAATCATATTTTCTATATATGTCATTTTGGGAACATTCCTATGGATGACATCACTCTACCTTGTCCATGGTATGAGTTGAATGATTTCGATCTCCATTATATAAACACCACACACACTTCATGGGGATATGAAGGAAAATAATAACACTAGCCCATGAGAGACCGAAAGGGTAGGATGGGTGCCTAACAGCTTCCCATTCCATAACTTATCCCTTGAACCTTCGAACTATTGGTTTCATATGCATCCGGTTGTCCTTGATGTCAGTATCTCGAGGTGGCAACATGTTCTTTTACCTATTTTGTGCAAAATAGGATGGCGACTCCATCTTTTCACATTTACCCCCCACCGACTACGACCGAAGCACCTTTCAAAGAGGGGTACGAGACTGCGGCGCAGTCTTCTTGAGGGATCCTCCCCCCGACGCCGCTCGGGATGTCCACAGTGGCGACTCCACTGGGGATTATTTTTAAGAGGGATAGACTCTGTTTGCATGGGTGTTTATTTTCTTCTATATCCCTCTATTTTCATGTTCCCCTTATTATTCCCTATAAGTATGTAACTCATGCTTATATCACTATTCACACACTTGTAGAAATTTTTCATGTACACTTCACACCACGTGCACCTGTGATCACGTATATCCACATGTTGCACACACCACATAGAAATCCATGCTTAGGTGTCACTAACACACACCTCTACTTATGCTCATCACACACTCACTTGTAGATAATTACACACCACCCACTCTCACTTGTTATCCCTTCTTAGTATAACTCTACTATTTGTACTTGTACCGTATTCTTGGCCGTGCATGATCAAGAAAGATACTCTCTCCATAAGATACTAATCAATGAATCATTCATGATACACACAACATCACCAAAGAGCATGGCTACTGACCAAATTTTGTCCCGTAACTGGGGAGTCACTTCGTGATCGATGATGGTACGGCAGGTCGTAGTTAGCCTAAGCAATATGACTCTCACCTTCCATTAGCCAAGTACCTTCGACGTATATCGAACGGTTCCCCCGCATAGTACCGCTTGACCGAATTCATGACGGGAGGTATATCGTAGGGAACTCATTTACGTACATCGAGTATATCGAATTCGTTTTCACACGCACCGTCCCTACACGGTATATAGTGAGGTAATTCACGTACACTCAAGTATATCAAATGACTTGTCCATATGTACCGATTGTCCTCAAAAGCAAGATGTATATCGTGAAAGTCACGCCAAAGGGGGGAACACCTTCCGATTAACCCAAAAACTGCATAGCCACATATAGGTGTCAAACCTAGGACACACATATTAGATTGCCGGTTTTGACCCAAAACTCTGCTAAAATTCCGGGTCGGCATGCCACCCCAAATTTTGGGAAATTTTTAAAATGAAACCCTATCTGTGAGCCTGGTAACAAGTCCAACCGTAGTTTTACATATGTTGAAAACCCAATTTTTTGAGGCTCGGGTCCCGTCCGGTATTCCTTTTTTTTGCATCTAGGCAAACTTAATACAAGTGAGAACCTAATAAATATAATAATCATGCTGAGAACCGTCTCTCATATTTTCCTCTCTTTCTGAAAGTGTTTAAAACATTTTTTTTCTTTTATCAAAAATACCAAAAACATTTTCTTTTCCTAAAAAAAAAACATTTTGTCCTCATATTTTCCAAGAATATCAAAAATATTTTCCTCCTTTTTTAAAAATAGCCAATTTCCCTATTTTTTTTGCTCTTTCGAAAATAAAATTTTCCTCCTTATCAGGTCGATCGTATACTCTTGGACTGGCTCCCTATTGGCTTCGATCTTCAATCGAACCGCTCCAAAGTTCTGTTAGTCCCCTTACTTCTTCCGAGTTCGAGATTCACCAGCCTTCTATAAAGAACACGGATCAAGTGCCGAATGCACAACCGGATTTGTCGATGGTTTAAGCTCAGCTCACTGCCAAAATTGACAACCTTCAAATCGAGGTTCATGAGATGCAAAGAAACTGGGTCCTTATCCCCGAAGAGCCGAGGTCCTCTTCCCTTGCGCTATGGGTTCGCCTGTACTCGAGCCTATTTGGGTTTCTGAGGAATACCAACATGCTCCTCGTGCTCCTCCTGCTAATGGGCTGCCATCAGCCCTGCTGCCTATGCCAAACCTTGCTCATCCGGGGGCTAACTTACCCGTGACTGTTGATCCAAAAGAGGAAGAATTGAATATGGTCAAGGAGGACCTCAAGATGTTGACCAAGAAGTTCGATCAAGTTAGACTCTCTGGGAACTTATTAGACTAAACCCACAAATCTCCCTATCCTAAAGCCAGTTTATCGAAAAAATTTAAGATGCTCAATATCGAGAAGTTCGGAGGCAGTGGACCCCCGATCATTCATATCCGTAGCTATCACTGAGCCATGACTCTCTTAGGGGCTTCTAAAGAAATAATAAACAGACTTTGAAAGATATCACTCTCCGTCGGTTCTTATCCCTTAAGGAATCCAGGATCCGTAGTTGGGAAGAAGTTGCCTGTGAGTTGATGTCACAATACAAGTACAACGAAGAGCTAGAAGTTACCCGTCGTGACTTAGAGATACTTAAGCATAACCCTGGAAAATCAGTCAGTAACATCATAGCAAGGTGGAGAGAGAAAGCAACCACCATGACCAATCGGCCTTCCGAAGAAGAACAGGTCAGTATCATAAATAAGAACTTCCTACCCCATGTCCGAGAAATAATGGGAGGATAATATTACCCTCACTTTTGAGACCTACGAGAAGCAGGAGTGGAGATCGAAGAAAGTCTTGCCAAGACAAAAGTTGAATCGAAGAAAACCTCTGGACAGTTTGCCCTTAGAAAATTTGAAAAACCTACTAGTACCACAATTTTTACCATCAACAACATTTCTCAGCCTACCGCTTCATGGGCGCCAGAAAGTCGCCCAAATCTAGTCCAGAAGGAATACACCGAGCTTCATGCTCCTCTCTCCAAAGTCTACCAGGCCCTTTTGGGCTAAAATCTGATGGACCCCCGTCTATTACCAAACTCACTCTCGAAAAACTTCCTGATGCCCATTGTGACTTTCACCAAACTACTGGCCATACCAACGACCAATGTTTCCATCTCCGAAATATAATCCAAGGCCTGATTGACCGAGGTGTCATCGCCCCACCAGCTAATCTTAAACCAAACACTACCCATAATCCACTCCCGAATCATGAAAATGCCATTTTCTTAGAAGAAGACTCAGAATTTAACCCATCCACTCAAATCATGCTGAGTAAATCACCAGTCATACCCATATGCTCTCCTAAACCTCTCCAAAAATGCCCATATTTCCTCTTACACCCTACCAGCTTTGCTGATCAAGCCGTATACCTCCTCACCAGAGCATGCATCGCTGTTCGCACCCGTTCTGGATGTAAAGATATGGAACTGTCAGAAGTGCTGAACCAAATCTTAGAGTTCGGGGTAAAATTTCCCTCCCAAATGACCATCGACTATCATAGATTTAGTTGGCTATTCTTAGAAGCTAAAAAATGGGCCCGAGAGTCAGACAACTGGGTGGTTCCAGTTGACAAAGTCAGTCTAGATGACATGGTCCAAATCATGACAGATTTTTTTCGACAGACTGGTGATATTTATGGTAAATTTGAGATACTCGATGCTTTGAAATTATAAGGGCGCCTGGTACCTTCAGTTTTACATTTCCTTGCCGAATGGGGGGAGTTATGCAAAGAGGCCATGGAAGTTGTGGAGTGCATTGACTTTACATGGAAAGATAATATCGTTGCCACCGAATGGGAGGGACAATTTCGAAGATTCAGATGAAGAGCAAGATTCAAAAAAGACTAGTTTGATAGCCAATATATGTGGGATGATATCATTCGAGGAGCTTCTAGGAGAAATCAACAAGGTGGCTGAACAACCCGATATCGATGAAGAAACATGATTTTTATTTTTCCCTTCTTCTGTAAACCACATGACCAGGTCAGGAAGACATTACCAAATCCCAAGCCTATAACCATCATCAAGCAATAGAGGGAAGGGTGTTGAGAATCTCCCTATGCCATAAATGACCCTCGAAGAAAGTAAGGTCCTCGATCAATTAAAAAAAACCCCAAGCCAACATCACTTTATGATTTTTTTTATGTCTTCCCAATTGCACCAAAATGCCCTAATCAAGCTACTCACAGGACCCACAGTTCCTCCCTCAACCACTCCAGAAGAAATGGTGAACCTAGTCGAATCCTTGACCTCTACTCGAATGCTCTCCTTTTCTCAAGTAGAAATCCCCAAGACTAGTCCCAACCACAATCATGCTCTTAATATCTTTGTTGAAGTAATGGAAAAAACCATCTTCCTCTCTCTCATCGACAACGGATCAACTCTGAACGTTTTCCTGTTAAGAACTCTAAATTGTCTGGGATTAAAAATGAACGACCTCTCTCCAACCTCTGCTGCCGTACATGCCTACGATAACACCCACCGAGAAGTAATGGGATCCATCAAGCTTGCAATAGAGGCTGGCCCTATAAATCCTGTTGTTAAATTCCAAGTCATCGATATCCCAACCTATTTTAATCTACTGCTCGAACGACTGTGGCTCCATAGTATCAAAGGGGTGTCCTCTTCCCTTCGTTAGAAATTGAAGTTCTTCGCCAATGGGCAGGTCATCACTATCTTGGGCGACAACGACAACATCGAGAATGCCAGCACCAGTAATACAGTACTTGAAATACAACATAGGATAAATGATATGCTTCTGTTAGGTTTTCGGGTTGAATAACTTCTAATCCCAACAGAAGATGATTACGACCCCCATGGAAATGCCAATGTAATCCAGATGTTTAAGAACATGCACTTCATGATCGGACTGGGTCTAGGGCGAAGAAAGCAAGGGATAATTGAACCCATTGTGTTGAAGGAGGCCTTTTCTCTTTGTGGCTTGGGCTATCAGCCATTAGAAGAAGAACTCAGATTGATTCATCAGCCTCGACTGAAGAGGAGGTTAGAATGCACCAGAACTGTCCTGGAAGATTCCCTAAATGGAAGATTCATCAGAGAGGGTGAAGATTTCCCCTTCTGCAACTTCCCTGAACCTTGGTATGACCATGTAGACAAGAGGACGAAACTAAGAATGGAAATATTCTTTCAAGACAGCTACCCACGGGTCGAGAGTTCCTAGCACGGTGTAAAACCACTCATTGAAGAGACCATAGATGATACCGGGGATTTTGAGGGCAGTGACTCTGAGGATTCATTCAATTTACAGACATTGGGGCTGACACTCTGCATGATCCACTTAGGGGATACATCGTCGAATCCATCCTGCCTCATCAAAGATGCTAATGCACCTCTTCTCAACTGGCATACTAAACCTATGCCACCTGGTAATGTTTAATCTAAACCTGATGTTTAGCCCCTTTTACCTTTAGTTGTTTCTCCTCACTCTAATGTAATCGAGACCTCCTTTGATGAGGTTCTCAATGCCATTTTTCCTATCAATGAAATAAATGAAGATTTTGAGTATCTTGTTGTGCCTTACATAAGGTTACATAAGGTTCTCAATTGCAAATGAAAAATTCTTAACTGATTTAAATAAGGTTAATAACAAATAACATAACCGCATTCAAGTTAATGAAGATGAAATGTTGTTATTAATCTTGGTTATAGTAGCCAAAAGCGTGAGATTAGGATAGGGGCCACCCTTAATGAGTTTGAGCGCGCGCAACTCGAATAACTACTAAAGGAATTCATGGATGTCTTTGCATGGTCCTACGATGATATGCCCGATATTGACCCTGAGATAGCACAATATGAGATTCCAACTCCCCCGAAATACAAACCGGTCAAACAGAAACTACGAAAGCTCCTCACATAATGGTCACTCAAAGTTAAAGAAGAAGTAGTCAAGCAAATGAACTTGGGCTTCATTCATGTGATCGAATATCCCACATGTTTAGCCAATATCATGCCCGTGCCGAAATCAGGAGGGAAGGTTCGCATGTGTGTCGACTACCGAGACTTGAACAAGGCCTTTCCAAAGGATGATTACCCACTACCCAACATCGATATGATTGTGGACAATACGACTAGTAACACTCTCAATTCATTCATTGACGAGTTTGCCGAATATAATCAGATCAAGATGCACCCAGATCACAAAGAGAAAATCACATTCATCACCCCTTGGGGAACTTTTTGCTATACTGTCATGTCATTTGGTCTAAAAAATGCAGGGGCTACCTACCAGAGGGTTGGAATAACCATTCTACATGATATGATACACAAGGAAGTAGAGGTTTATGTAGATGACATGCTTATCAAGTCCAAGACTAGGGAAGTCCATGTTCCCTCTCTTTGAAAGTTCTTCGAACGACTGCGATAGTACCAGATGCGGCTTAACCCATAAAAATGTGTATTCGGCATTAATAAAGGAAAACTCTCGGGATTAATGGTTAATGAGAAAGGGATAGAAGCATATCCTGCTGAGCTAAAAGCTATATTTGAGATGCCACCACCTCGAACGGAGAAGGAAGTCCGGGAGTTCCTTAGGAAATGACAGTACATCGTCCGATTCATCAGTTAATTGACTTCCATCTGTGAACCCATCTTCGAACTCCTCCAAAAAGACTCAACCAAGGTCTGGAACGAAGCTTGCCAAGAAACATTTGACCAAATCAAGCAATACCTAACCCAACCTCCGGTGCTCATATCGCCATAGCTTAATCTTACCTTACTCCTATATCTAACTGTAATCGATACTGCATCTGGGGATTTGCTAGCTTAATACCTTGAAGAAACCCTCAAAGAAAGATCCATATACTATGCTAGTTGAAATTTGCTCGGTTACGAAGTTAACTACACCACCTTAGAAAAAGCATGTGTCGCTCTTATTTGGGTTACTCAAAAGTTATGGCACTACATGCTCGCCTTCCCCATCAAGCTTGTATCCCGAATGGATCCTATTAAGTACCTACTCGAGAAGACTTCCATATTCATTACAACGACCCATTTGTTGATGCTCAGATGAATTTGATATTACATATGTCACGCAGAAAGCCATGAAAGGAATAACCATCTCTGACTACCTTGCTGACTACCCTATGGAAGAGGCCGATGTCTGGATTTTTGAGTTCCCTAATGAGAATATCCTTTGTGCCTCCCAAGAAGACCTTAAATGGAAAATGTTCTTTGACGGCGCTGCCAACAAAAATGGGTATGTTATTGGGATACTCCTAATTACCCTTGATGACTCTTACACTCCCATTGCCATCAAGATGGATTTTCCTTGCACCAATAACATGACTGAATACGGGCGTGCACGGTAGGCCTTGAAGTTGCCCTTAAGAAAGGAATTTGATACCTCGATGTCTACAGGGATTCAACCCTCATCATCAATCAAGTAGTTAGAAAATGGAAAGCCAAGGACGAGAAACTCTTACCCTTCCATGCCCACGTAGAAGAGCTAGCTTCCCAATTCTAAGAAATCACCTTCCACTACCTACTCCGAGCAAAGAATAACCTAGTCGAATCCCTTTCTACCTTAGCCTCTACGATTGACATGCCCTAAGGTTTAACCATGGACCCTTTCCTTGTCTAAGAACAAGATAAAATAACCCATTGCTACCACATTGAGCTTGGCATGGAGGAAGATATCGAGATACCCGACTGTTGGTACTATGATATTTGGCGCCTCTTCAAATATGGTAGGTATACCCAAGGATCTGACAAGAAAGACCAAGTAACTCTTTGCAGACTGGCTGCCCAGTACATTGTCTGTGATAAAGTAATGTTTAAGAGAAACTTCAATGGACTCATTTTCACTGCATCGCAGGGGATGACATTGAAGAAATAATACATAAAATCCACAACGGGGAATGTAGACCCCACATGAACGACCATATGCTCGCCAAGAAGATCATCCGATCGGGTTAATATTAGACTACTATGGTTCAAGATTGCACAGCCTACGTTCGAAGATGCCTCAAATGCCAATTATTTTCTAACTTACAACACTTACCTCCGTAGGAATTGTATAACATGACTTCTCTTTGGACGTTCTCTACATGGGTTATTGACATCATAGGGAAAGTTACACCGAAAGCATCAAACGTGCATGAGTTCATCCTAGTCTCCATTGACTACTTCACCAAATGGGTCGAAGTCGAGTCATACGAAGTTCTGAATGCTAAGAAAGCGGATAAGTTCATTAGGAAAAATATCATTTGCCGATATAGGGTCCCACACGAGATGGTATAAGACAATGGGCTACACTTCGAGGCAGAAGTTACAGTAGTGGTCGATGGGTATGGAATTTAAAGACACAAATCTTCTCCATACCGACCTCAAACCAATGGAGCACTCGAAGCAGCCAATAAGAACCTTAAAGCCATTATCAGTAAGATGACCTAGAGTTATCGAGATTGGGCTAACAGGATCCCTTACGCCCTCTGGGGCTACCGTACTTCAGTCCGAACCTCTACTTGGGCCTCTTGGATAAAAGAAGGCCGAAAGCTCTATATCACATACAAGGGTAACATCGTCGTATAATGCAATCATTCAATAAGAGAGTTAAGGACCGCGGTGTTCGAGAAGGGGACTTAGCCCTCAAAGAAATAATAGAGCCCATCTGGGACCCCAGAGGGAAATTCAAACCTAATAGGAGCGGCCCATACATCATGAAAAAGATCCTATCAGGTAGCGTTGCTATGCTCACCGACCTTAATAGGGAAGAAATGGCACGTCCAGTCAACCTTGACCGTCTCAAGAAATTCTACCCCTAGTTTGAAATCTCGACGCGTTATGACTCTTGTCATTTCCCTTCTATTCTAAAAAAAAAATCTTCATTTCCCCCTAATCAGAACTACGTGGGGCATGATCCTCTAAAAATATTTTTCAAAACCCTCAGAGGTACGTAGGCAGCTCATTCGTTTACATGGGAACGACCCCCTTCTTTTTCATAAAATGCTATTATTTTCTTATCCCCGAGAATGACAGTTCATTTTAACATATATATGAACAAAAGGATTATGTATGCCTTAGCGACTAGTATAGATAATTCAAAATGAAAAATTCATCAAGAGGCACAACTAGATAATTATTTTTTTTTATTTCATTATTCGAAATTTCGGTATGATTACATATAATTACATCGACATAGGGAGTCAAATGACTTCCCTTGCCAGCCTATACCTACCTTCTTGAAAAACCAAGACCCACTACTCCTAAAATTCTCATATAGTACAACCAAAATAATTATAAAAAAAACCACACCCATCATAAAAGCTTCACGAAATCCTACCCGCAACTGCCAGAGGAACCAACCCCATCATCACCCGCATTCTGGGGTCCCCAAACTTCTCCTGCCTGAATGGAGTGTCGCAGATGCTCCATAGAGTGATAAGCCCAAACTAGCTTGGAGAAAACCACAACACCTCCCTTCATGGTGTTAGATATGACAAACCACCTTTGCCCAGTCTCCACAGCCAGCATCTTGTCCGCTACCTTCTTCCACAACCACTTCTTGTAGTCCCCGAAGACATGCTAGACTCTACCCACAGACTGAGAAGGACGGGTCAATGAACAAAGATTCTCCTATAGAGATCCAAGCCGCATGTGCATACGCTCTGTCAGGTCCTCCATAAGAAAGAAGTTCAGTGTCCGCGGTGGCACAATTTTCTCCTAACCAAATTGGTGCAGAAGTCGCCAAGGAAAGTAGAAAGAGGTTTGCCCGAGGCCAACTAATCAGACATATTGGTACTCCTCGAGTTCCAGAATGGGAAACATCTCCACCCACTAAGTCACGGACCAACGCAAGTCTAGAGCCCCGTGCTCTAAAAATTAGTTCTCCCAACTCTCAATGTTCACACATGCGCGAATGAAATAGCGCGAGAAGAAGTTTGGAACTGCCGACAAAGGATACTCAGGTGGGACCGCCATATGAAATCTCTCTGACATCCACATGAACAACATTACAGGCTACCCCTCAAAAAGTCGGAACGACCTTCCCGCCAGGCATCTAGACCATTTAAAGTCTCCGCCAGTATCACTGCCACAGGATTACGACGATACGACATCCAAGAAACAATAGCTACAAGTTGGGGATCCACCAGTACTTCCCCAGTTACCAATAATAGTTTTGAAATTAGGCCTAGGATGACGGTCCTAGTGTGACTAGCATCACCAACATCACACAAATGCACAGACAGCAGCACTGTCGAAAGAGAAATCATTCCTCCCGTAAGCAACGGCCTGGCTGTCGAAGGCGAGATATGGAGAAGTCCAGCCAACAATTCTCTAGGAGAATGAGAAAACTTAGGCAAAGCTGCAGCAACGTTGGGATTTATCCCCAGCATGGAAAAAAACTCCTCGTAGGTAGGACAAATTTCATCCAACTCGAAGGAAAAAACATGGTCTTAGGGGTACCAGTATTCCACGTCTGCCATCAATATATTCCACTCTATGGACCTATTGCGCTAAAAAGAGACTCGCCGCATGTTGAAAGCGTCATTGTCAACGTTGTAGGAACACATTGCTTCCAAGGTTTCAAGGTAGTTCACAAAATCAACACTACCAGGGAGAGCCATATCACAAAAGAAGAAGAAAGTGAGCAAATAAGGATGTAAAGGGAAAAAAATGTGGAGGTGTGAAGAACAGTCCCATCCATACCCCTATTTATACTTGAAAAATCTCAAGCAAAGACAAGAAACCCTACAGAAATCGGAGGAAAACTTACCCCTACCAAGTACCAAGCAGTTGAAGAAAGTGCAATTAAAACCTTAGGTTGATTGGACTGCACTGATAAGATGATAGGCAGGACAGGGGTCATGCCGATCGACAACCACCTATTTTTGGGAACACCCCTTTTTTCCTCTTTTTGTCAAAATTAAAAAATCCAATAAAAATAATTTTTATCTTAAGGGAATTCTGAATTTCCTTCTGCTTTTACTTATCCCATTTTAAAATAAAATCCCTCTCAAATCAATTTTCAAATTCTTTTTACGGTCTCAGCAGCAAAGTAAAAAGAGCATGGACATTAATCATTAAAATAGAAATTCACAAAAAAAGTTCATTTCACTTGCATAGATATTCGTTGCGTTACATCAGTGTTGCAAGAAAAGAAAACAAGAAATACAATGGGACGCAGCCCGAACCCAACTTTCTCTCTCTCTATCTCTCTCCTCCTGCTCTCTCTTTTCTCTCTCTAGGAGCCTCCCTCCCTGCAGCGCGCCCTCTTCCTTCTGCGGCGAGATGATGTGCCACCACTCCCAGAACCCGACCCTTCCTCAGACAAGGCAGATGGCACCAGATAAGAAGGAATTGGGATCACATCCTTAATGTAGGTAGTCTCCAAAGATATCCAATCCCTAATATCCCTCAGCTAAGTGGTGGAGACCTGGATGTGTTGCAAAAGAAAATAGAAAAAGCAAATTAGTCAGTCTGAGGCAAAGGAAGAAATCAAGAAATCAAAAGACAAAGAGGCAAAAAGTATACCTCAGGTCGAAGGACCTTCTCTGTCAAGCCCAACTCCTCCGAGTCCATCAAATTAGGACGATGCAACATACGCGCCGACCCTCCATCAACTCATCAAATATTATAATCGAGCGAGGTCAGCCGTACAAAGGGAACCTCCGACATTGTCACCGTCGCTGATGTCATCGCACCGCCTGCACTGTGGGAGGACCCCACCTGCTGACTCAAGCCCGTGCTAGGAAGAGGCATCACATCGTATATACTTGGAGGCATCAACCAACTCGACATGAAATCTATGTAGTCCTACATCATCATTGTGTCGATATACAATGAATACGGCTCTCCCATCATTGCCGCCACCCGGGCATCCTCTGATATCTCCCGCACTCGCCTCATGAACATAGGGGGATTCGTCGGAGACACCGCAACCTCTTCCTCCACGATCTGTCGGACTACCTGATTAGGAACATATTCTTCACATTTATCCCCTTAATTTTGGTATTTTTATGATCCCATGCAGTGTAAATAGCTTGGATTTGTCTTGTATTTATGATACTAACCTATTTTGGCAAGTATTTTGTGTATTTCTCATGTGCGTTATAGGTATTTCATACAAGTTAGTGCGAAAGAGAACGCAAAATAGTGAAAGAAACCAAGAAATGGAGAGTTGAAGGGCATTTTCGTAAATTTTCAGCCTTATTCTGGAAGTGGGGCCACCTAGAAAGTTGAAGATCTCTAAATTACAAGAACACTAGAAAAAACGGCACCTCAATTCAAGCTAGGGTGAAGAAGTTACGAGGTTTTGAAGTTGCGAGATAATGAAGAGAAATTGACCAGAAAAATAGGGCCGATCCGGATGGAACCAAACCGGTCCGGCTAAAAATAAAAAGAACCGATCCGATTACCAAACCGATCCGGATAGAACCGATCCGGCTGTTAGAATTCTGAAATTTAATTTAGAGCTGAACAGGTGCATATCTGGCAGAATCTTGCACAGCCAACGATTCTAGCTGTCAAATTCGTGCTAGTTGGTGCTATAAAAGACCAAGCCCTACCTCATTCCTAGGAGAGTCGAATTAGAGAGAGAAATTTAGAAGTTAGGAAATCTGTAGTTTTCTTTGGTAGAAGCTTTCATAAACCCTAGTTTGTAAGGTTAATCAAGAAGAAGTTTTCTGGATTCAAGTCAGTTGATTTTCCTGTTGCTGAATACAAGTATAAAATTTCCATTCTCTTAGTTATTCTTTCTTTTCAATTCAATTATTGATTATTTTGCAATGGGTTACCAATGTTTGTTAGATCCATAATTTTATGTATGGGTATGAATTTTTTTTCTAGAAAAATCATGTCCAGCTAAATTCTCAAGGGCTGGGGTACATGAATTCATTCCGAGATAAATTACCTATGTAGAAAATAGAGGGTAAATTAAATATTGACCAAATCGTGTATGGAAATTATACGAACATAGCCGATCTTTTAATCTCTCTTGCCCTAGGTACTTGGGATGTTTAAGAACGCTATGCAAGTGAAATTGCCCATTCACTGCTTTGCAGGTACCTTTGATTTCATATGATGAGGGTTAGATCCTTCATATATGTAATGCTTAGGATTTATAAAGATTGGATTTAGTAAAAATTTCAATTTACAATTCTAGTATTCTATACGGTAATTTACTAAGGTTTGAGGGATTGTACTCCACCCTATTTTCTCTCATTTTCAAATCTAATTTCTTTACAATTCTTAGTGTCTTTGTGCACATTCTATTTCATCACCAATTGGAAATTTGAACTCATCAATCATCTTTTTATTTTCTTTTATTTTAACATCAACTTTAGGATTAAACTACCTTACCTTTGTCGTCACGTTCACACGTCCTAATTCCCTGTGGATTCGATACCCAGACTCGCCACTATACTCCGCAAGAGTGTAGTTAAAGTTTAGTTTTTTTTTGTATTGAGTTTGGAAGCCGATAACAACGACTAGCGTATTACACGGACGCTCAGTTTACACCTCGATCAAAATGGCGCCATTGCCGGGGATTATCAATTGGTATAATTTAGGAAAGTGATTTTCATCCCAAGGTGATTTTCATTCTCTTAATTTTTTTTTTTTTTTTTTTTTACATCTCATCTCTTATGCGCTTACATGCAGAATTCATCTTCCACCCAAGTTCACGAAAATCCTATCGCCGAAGCAAATTTTGAAATTTCTCACACCACTGATTCTCCTCATTTTTGGGTTCCCCCTCCTTCGCCTAATAATTCAATCACAAGTCTCTCATTGAGTCAAACACCAAGTGTGAATTCTGAATCTTTTGGGAGCAATATGTCGGTGCACGGTAGTGTTGGTGTTGGTGCCGGAGAAGAGGAAATACCTTATCTTCCCATGAAAGATCTTTTATTTCCGGAGCGAACTGTTACCCCTGGTTGCATTTTACTCCTGTATAATGCCGGTCAGTTCCATTTTCGAAACGGTATGATCCAAATTCTTCCCACATTTCACGGGATGGATTAGAAAAAACCATGTCTCCATATTAGAGAGTTCGAGGAAGCATGTGAGACGTTTGGTGACCAAGCTTGACCACAAGATGTTATCCGGTTAAAGCTTTTCCCCTTTTCCTTAAAGGATAAAGCCAAAACTTGGTTATGGTCGCTACCCACGAATTCTGTGTTATCTTGGAGAGATATGCAAACCAAGTTTCTCTCCAAGTTCTTTCCACAACACAAAACCAATTCTGTCAAAGCCCAAATACAAACTTTTCGACAAAATGAGAACGAGGCTTTAGACAAGTGTTGGGAGAGATTTCAGGAGTTAGTTAGTGCTTGCCCACATTATGGATTCGAAAAACACCAACTGATTTCATTTTTCCATCAAGGCCTTTCTTTAGCATCTAAACAACTTGTTCAGACAATGTGCGAAAGACCTTTTTGGGAATTAGACTCGAGCGATGCTGAGGCTCATCTGAAATATGTAGCAGAGACTACCCAAGCATGGGATGTTTCTGATCCCAATAGTCAAAATAAAAATCGACAAGTGTCCAACTTCACTGCTGCGTCCGGTATTTATCACTTGGACAAGGACACTTTGTTAGATCGGAAATTTGACCAATTGGAAAAGAATTTCAGAGACATGCTTGAAGTGCGCTTAAGAGAAGTAGCTGGAACCGGGCAAGCCGGAAAGGAGAAAGTGTGTGCCATTTGTGCTGCTGGTCATTCTACTAAAGGATGTCCTACCATCCCTGCATATAAGGCAATGTACACTGAATAAGTTGAGGCAATAGGGGGGTTCCGCGGAAATTTTAATGCACAGCAAGGGAATGCATTCAATTAATCTTGGAGGAATCATCCTGGCTTCCACTATGGACAACCACAAGGGGGGATGGCTCCTAACCCACATGTGACTATACCACCACCACCCCCTCAATTTCAACAAGTGGCTCCTCCGATGCATGCTCCTATGCAGGTACCACCTCCTGGTCCGTATGTCGCTCCACCTAGGCGATCTCTGGAAGATAATCTGAATCAATTCATCCAATCTCAAAAGGAGAGCAATGCTAAATATGATCGAATGTTCACTGCAATTCATACTAGCATCTCTAGGTTGCAATTTGCAGTGAATACTCAGGAGAAGGGTAAATTCCTAGCTTAAGGCCAAAGACCTCCTCTTCAAGAACAACCCACGGTTAGATCCACATCATCGGATTTGCCAGAGCAATGTCAAGCTATCACTACTCTCCGTAGTGGTCGCGTAGTTGATCTAGCGCCATCACTTCCCAAGGAATCTAACGCTAATGAAGCTTCAGAGTCTGAAGAGACTCCATTGCATACAGAAGATAAATATGAGGGAGTTGAACCTGACATTGAAGTAAAACTGCCCATTGCTGCTCCATTTCCTCAACGCTTAGCACCACCCAAAAAAGGGGCTTCGCGTACAGAAGTGTTAGATGTTTTGAAGCAAGTAAAGTTGAACTTGCCATTTCTCGATGCTATTCAACAAATTCCAGCATATGTCAAGGTCATCAAAGATCTTTTGACTGTCAAACTATGACTCAAGGTGAAGAAGAACGTTTTCTTGGCACAAAATGTGAGCTCGGTCCTTCTTAATGATCTTCCACCAAAATTCAAGCATCCCGGTGCACCTACAATTTCGTGTGTCATAGGAGAGAATAGAGTGGAAAAAGCATTGCTTGACTTAGGTGCAAGTGTGAACATCCTTCTATACTCTATCTATAAGAAGCTTGATTTAGGTGATTTAAAACCTACCCGAATCACTCTACAGTTAGCTGATCGAACAGTGAAAGTGCCTCGTGGGGTTGTGGAGGACGTGATAGTTCAAGTGGACACGTTCTATTTCCCTGTTGATTTCGTCATTTGGGACACTGAGCCTTCTCCCCATGCGAGAAATCATGTTCCAATAATATTAGGCCGTCCATTTTTAGCTACTGCTAATGCTTTGATCAATACACGAAATGGCCAAATGCAACTCACTTTTAGAAACATGACTTTCGAGACCAATATTTTCAATGTCGCTAACCAAATGGGTGATGAGGACGAAATTCTTGAGGTTGATCTTATTGAAGAAGTGGTGGATGAGCACATCGAGAAGATCATAGGAGGAGATGCACTGGAAGTCTGTTTAGTGAAAAGTGGTGAGAATAAGCATCCTTACTACTGTTTCCTAGATGGGTACTCTGACTATAATCAGATTGAAGTGGATGTACTTGATCAAGAAAAGATGACTTTTACATGTCCGTTTGGTACGTTTGCCTACAAACGTATGCCATTTGGGCTATGTAATGCGCCAGCAACTTTTCAAAGGTGCATGCTAAGTCTCTTTAGCGACATGATAGAAAAAGGACTTGAAGTGTTCATGGACGATTTCAGTGTTTTTGGTCCATCTTTCGACCAATGTTTAGCTAATCTTGAAAGAGTTCTATTCCGGTGTGTGGAAAAAGACTTAGTCCTCAATTGGTAAAAATGCCATTTTATGGTCACCGAGGGCGTAGTTTTGGGCCACATAGTCTCATCTAGGGTAATTGAGGTTGATCGAGCAAAAATAGAAGTAATAGCTGAGTTACCCCCGCCAAAATCGCTTAAAGAAGTGAGGTCCTTTCTAGGCCATGCTGGATTTTATAGGAGATTTATCAAAGACTTTAGCGCCATCGCTAGGCCTTTGAGTAATCTTCTCATGAAGGACACTCCATTTGAATGGAATAAAGCATGCCAAGAAGCTTTTGATAAACTTAAAAGCATGTTAATTTCCGCTCCTATCATGCAAGCTCCTGACTGGTCACTCCCATTTGAGCTTATGTGTGATGCAAGTGATTACGCGATTGGGGCTGTTCTTGGACAAAGAAAAGACAAGAAAGCTCATGTTATTTACTATGCTAGCAGAACATTATCTGGCCCTCAGCTTAACTACTCTACAACAGAGAAAGAATTACTAGCAGTCTTTTTTGCTCTCGACAAATTCCGCTCTTACATTGTTGGGTCACCCATCATTTGTTTCACTGATCACTCAGCCCTCAAATATCTTTTGACCAAGAAAGATGCCAAACCACGTCTAATAAGTTGGATCCTACTCTTACAGGAGTTTAATCTCTCGATTCAAGATAATAAAGGAGTAGAAAACGTCGTTGCTGACCATTTGTCACGCCTCTCGTCCGACGTACCTATTGATCCCATTACTATAGACGAGTATTTTCCAGATGAAAATCTATTCGCTACTTCTTCTCTCCCCTGGTTTGTGGATATAGTCAATTACCTTGTCACTGGAGTTATTCCCTCCAATTGGAGTCCTCAAGAGAGAACAAAGTTCATCATTTGGTCACGCATGTTCTTTTACGATGATCCATATTTGTTTAAGTATTGTGCTGATCAAATCATCCGAAAATGTGTACCTGATGAAGAAATCCAAGGGGTAATTCGATTTTGTCATACGGAAGCATGTGGAGGTCATTTTTCCAAAAATAAAACTGCTGCGAAAATCCTTCAAAGCGGACTCTACTGGCCCACAATCTTTCGGGATGTGAATACTTTTTGCAAATCATGCGATAGATGCCAAAGAATGGGAGCTATTACTCGCCGTGACATGATTCCATTGACCCCAATACTAGTCTTGGAGTTGTTTGATTGCTAGGGTATTGACTTCATGGGGCCCTTTCCCCCTTCTTTTGGTTTTCTATACATCCTCGTCGCTGTAGACTACGTCTCAAAATAGGTATATGCCATAGCTACAAGGACGAATGACAATAAGGTGGTGATAAAATTCATTCAAGAAAAAATACTTTCTCGATTCGGAGTGCCTAAGGCTATAATCACTGATAATGGTACCCATTTTTGCAATAGGACGATGGAGAAGCTAATGCGAAAGTATGGAGTTGTCCATAAAGTTGGAACAACTTACCACCCTTAATCGAATGGCCAGGCCGAGCTCGCCAATCAGGAAATAAAAAATATCTTGGAAAAGACAGTCGAACCTAATAGGAAGGACTGGTCTCTCAGATTGAATGATGGGCTCTGGGCATATAGAACTGCATACAATAATCCCCTTGGGATGTCCCCATTTCGTTTTGTATATGGTAAGCCTTGTCATCTTCCAGTTGAAATTGAACACAAAGCGTATTGGGCTATCAAAAGGGTGAACTTTAACATGGTAAAAGCCGGTGAAACACATAAACTTCAGTTGAACGAGTTGGAAGAAATACGCAATGATGAGTATGAAAGTGCTAAAATCTCCAAAGAACGAATGAAACGAGCTCACGACAGAATCATTCGACGGAAGGAATTTCATTCGGGACAAAAAGTACTTCTCTACAACTCGAGGTTGCACTTGTTTCCCGAAAAATTACAGTCACGATGGTCAGGTCCATTCATTGTGAAGGAAGTATTTCCCCATGGATCTGTTGAACTAGAAGATCTAAAAGGGGGAAACACATTCAAGGTCAACGAGTATCGTCTCAAGCCGTATTTGGAAACGGTCGTCATGGAAGCCGACACAATCTGGTTGTCGGACCCCATTTGTGGGGATTGACTGAAAAAGAAAGGTGAGGTCGTCGCACCCCCGACGTGTATGGGGTGAAGGTTGTGTATAATAGTCTTAGGATGTTAGGAGTCGTAAATATGTGTTATGACCGGAGTAGGGAATCCAATACATGTTTTGGGGGGTGTTTCAGGTTTCGGTGAGCATTTCGGGAGTTGTGAGATTCAATTAAAGTAAAAGAAGCATTGAAATGGAGAAAGCAGCCTAACAGTGAGAAGGAAAGAAAACCAGGGGAATTTCTGGGAATTCAGCAGACCGGATCGGTCTGGTCCTGAATAAAAAGAATCGATCCGGTTCAATCGGATCGGTCCGATCTAAAATCGGATTGGCCCGGTAATATGCAGTGCGCCCCTTCCCGAGGTCAAAACCTCTTCAATCCAAACCTCATTCATTCCCCCAATCCCTTTCTCTTCCCAAAAATTTCATCCACTCTATTTTCCCCTCATCCATTCCCCCCTTTTCCATCATCCCAACTATAAATACCCACATACCCCACTCCATTTTCTTCACATCTCCATCTCCTCTCTTCTCTCTCACTTTCTGTCTAATACTTCCATACCCATGGCTGCTCCCCAAAAATATAATTCCATCGAAGTCCTGCCCGACGGCAATGGCGAATATCGTTCCCGCCGTGAGGCGAATTGGTGCCGTCATTTTTTCAGTCCGATGCGAAAAATCCACATTGAACGTCAGGTGCTTTGGGATCAGCTGCCCAATTCTGTCACAGGCCTGTTCATGTCCCGAGGCTGGTGCAGATTTTTCAATGAGCCATACGAAGCTGTATGGGAGAATGAAGTTCGTCAGTTTTACGGTTCGCTCGTCCGTACCGACGATTTCGAATCTAAAGCTTTTGTGGATTCCACACCGATTCCGTTCTCGCTTGAAATTCTGGCCCAGAAACTCGAGTCTAAAGGTGTGGTCACTCCAGCCCAATTTACTTATCCAAGTCCTGATCCAGTTCTGTCCAAAGATGTTTGCATCTCTCGAATCGCGCCGGGCGCGGTTTGGACTACCGAAACCTTTCCTGTTGGTCGGTTACCCGACAAGGCACGCATCACTTTTCACATCGTTTGTGCCAACATTTTGCAAACCTCAAATGATTCGACGATGCGCCCGCGTCAAGCTACTATGATGTATCATTTGTTTGACCATGCAACGGCTATTAATTTGTCCCGCACGTTCTACAATGATATCATGTTTGTGGCAGTAGACAAAAAGGGTAGGGCCCCTCTTCCCTATGGTCGCCTCATTACCTCCTTTCTCAAGGATGTCGGTATCGTTCCCCCCACAAGATCTTATCAACTTGCCCAAGCCTCTTGGACAAGAATCCCGCACTCGAAGTGACAAGCAAATTCAACTGATCCGTGCACGGCAAGAGGACCGAGATACCTCCAGTGATGAGGAGGGTGATGAACAGGAGGACGTTGCTGATGAAGATGTGGAGATGGAGGAAGGTGAGGAGGAAGAATATGATGAAACCGCCGATCCGGATTATGTTCCGGTTGGTACATGTTTGACTGAGCGCGTTGTTTCTTTTGAGACGCGTTTGGTCGGGTTTATGACATCATACGAGAGGGACATGAGTTTGGTCCTGCGTATGCAGGCTGATTTGTACCATCTTCAGTTGGGTCCCGAGTCCCCCCTTCCTTCCTATTACTATAATCCATATGACCCTGCTGTTCTCGGAACTTCCCGCCCACCATCCGCCCCTTAGGCAACCCCGATCCTCCCATTATGTTATATTACTTATGTTTGTTATCCTTTACTTCCACAGTTCAGTTGTAATATACAGTTTTAGTATAGTAGTTGCTTGTTTTATTTATCGCACTTCTATTTCACTCTCTCGTCTATTTGATTGAGGACAATGTAAACCACTAAGTTAGGGGGGATGATAAGTACGTATTCATAAAACTTCGCATATATGTATATATAAAAAAAAAAAAATCATCAGAATAAATAAAAATTGGAATTTAAATTTTTCAAAAATATCACCTTTATTCTATTTAAAGTCTTAAATTGTTAAATCTCAATTGCACTAAGCCAAAATTGATCGAAGATGGAAATTGAAAGAAAATTAACGACTTAACGAATAAGTGTGGAGATTGATCAAATCCGGTGAGATTTCGAGCCTTTCAATTTTTTATGAGTTTTTAAATCAATCCGAGTTTATGATTAACTCAAAGTTCTTTTCAGCGTTTTAATAAGTCGTTGATGATCTCAATCCTTTGTTTTGATCGGTTATGGGAAATGTGTGAAATGTTGTCTCGAAATTCGTGCTGAATATATCTCTAAACTTAATTAATCTCGAGATGCATATGGTAATGTGATTTGGACAATGAAGTAGGCCCTCTTTTGTTTAACCCAAAAATATTAGCCATAAAAAGTTATGAAAAACAAAATTATCCCTTGCAACCAAAGTTGAGCCGAATAAAATATTTCCCTTTCGTTTGATAACCCGAAAAACCCAAATAGCCTGAAATTGTGAAAATTGAGAAAATTCATCAAGTAAGTCCAAAGTGTGCATAAAAAGGGCAAGAAAAGAAAAATAGCAAGAAAAAAAAAAGAGAAAGAATGAAAATAGAAAAAGAAAGAGAAAAATGAGCAAATGCCCGAAAAAGTACTAATGGACGTTATAGAAAATTTTCCAATTTCGAACATTCCGATCATTCTCATTTTTACCCTTTACACCTTATAACCCGATAAAGTCCTAACTGAGTCCGAATGGCGAAATTAATTACCGCATGGAGAGCTAAGACATGAAAAGATAATATGAGAGATTAAATGGTGTGATTAAGAGGCGATGTTCCCGTTTCCTTATAATCGTACTCCGATGATGAGATCTTTGCACCATATATTTCCTTATTTTCAATTTTGTATGCGTGAATTTGTGTCCATTATATTTACTCTTTATATCATGCATACCGAGAGAAAATAGCCACAATCCGAGAGATTCGTTTGTGAGAGCATTCCGTAAGAATTTGAATCAAAACGAATTTTCGGAAAGTAACGTAATGCTCAATCGGTGGAAATTTGAGGTTTAATTTCTCGCTTTGCACACACACACACACACACACTATGGTTTGAGACATTTGAATATGAATTTATAGTGATTATTTTTTGAAAAGTTTCAATTGTACAAATTTTAAGTATTTTGATATTTATTTGAGTCAATAAAGAATTTTGTGGGTGTATTCACTGCAAACCCTCACGAGACAAAACTCGTCGTACTAGGGTAACCTTGGGGTTTAAAGGCTTATTGCATATGCTCAATGCAATCGCTTGCCTGCGAAAGTGGAATTTTATTTTAATAAAGGAATTTTCAAGAGTGGAATTTTGGTTAGATTCATTTACATTACTCGGGACGCGCAAAGTTCTATGTTAGGGGGTGTGATTAGGCACATATTCTTCACATTTATCCCCTTAATTTCGGTATTTTTATGATCCCATGCAGTGTAAATAGCTTGGATTTGTCTCGTATTTATGCTACTAATCTATTTTGGCAAGTATTTTGTGTTTTGTATATTTCTCATGTGCTTTATAGGTATTTCATGCAAGTTAGTGCGAAAGAGAACGCAAAACAGTGAAAGAAACCAAGAAATGGAGAGTTGAAGGGCATTTTCGTAATTTTTCAGCCTTATTCCGGAGGTGGGGCCAACTAGAAAGTTGAAGAGCTCTAAATTACAAGAACACTGGAAAAAACGGCACCTAAATCCGAGCTACGGTGAAGAAGTTACGAGGTTTTGAAGTTGCGAGATAATGAAGAGAAATTGACCAGAAAAATAGGACCGATCCGGATGGAACCAAACCGGTCCGGCTAAAAATAAAAAGAACCGATCCGATTACCAAACCGATCCGGACAGAACCGATCCAGCTATTAGAATTCTGAAATTTAATTTAGAGCTGAACATGTGCATATCTGGCAGAATCTTGCGTAGCCAACGATTCTAGCTGTCAAATTCGTGCTAGTTGGTGCTATAAAAGACCAAGCCCTACCTCATTCCTAGGAGAGTCGAATTAGAGAGAGAAATTCAGAAGTTAGGAAATCTGTAGTTTTCTTTGGTAGAAGATTTCATAAACCCTAGTTTGTAAGGTTAATCAAGAAGAAGTTTTCTGGATTCAAGTCAGTTGATTTTCCTGTTGCTGAATACAAGTATAAAATTTCCATTCTCTTAGTTATTCTTTCTTTCCAAGTCAATTATTGATTATTTTGCAATTGGTTACCAATGTTTGTTAGATCCATAATTTTATGTATGGGTATGGACTTGTTTTCTAGAAAAATCATGTCCATCTAAATTCTCAAGCGCTGGGGTACATGAATTCATTCTGAGATAAATTACCTATGTAGAAAATAGAGGGTAAATTAAATATTGACCAAATCGTGTATGGAAATTATACGAACATAGCTGATCTTTTAATCTCTCTTGCCCTAGGTAATTGGGATGTTTAAGAACGCTATGCAAGTGAAATTGCCCATTCACCGCTTTGTAGGTACCTTTGATTTCATATGACGAGGGTTAGATCCTTCATATATGTAATGCTTAGGATTTATAAAGATTGGATTTAGTAAAAATTTCAATTTACAATTCTAGTATTCTATACGGTAATTTACTAAGGCTTGAGGGATTGTACTCCACCCTATTTTCTCTCATTTTCAAATCTAATTTCTTTACAATTCTTAGTGTCTTTGTGCACATTCTATTTCATCACCAATTGGAAATTTGAACTCATCAATCATCTTTTTATTTTCTTTTATTTTAACATCAACTTTAGGATTAAACTACCTTACCTTTGTCGTCACGTTCACACGTCCTAATTCCCTGTGGATTCGATACCCAGACTCGCCACTATACTCCGCAAGAGTGTAGTTAAAGTTTAGTTTTTTTTTTGTATTGAGTTTGGAAGCCGATAACAACGACTAGCGTATTACACGGACGCTCAGTTTACACCTCGGTCACTACCCTCTCCCTGAGGTACCAAGAGTAGCCAAACTCATGTGCCAGCAGACGCCGCATCTGCGCATGTATCCCCGTCGACCAGTGTGCTGAATTGCCGTCCCCCAAGGATAAAATGTCACTTGAAAATCTTCAGCAAAAGCAAAAGATAAATATCAAATAAAAAACAATCAAAGTAAAGGATAGTCTCAAGATAAAAGAAGGCTTACCTGCTCGCTCATCAGGCCATTCAAGACCTGACGCATCGTCTCTAGAGAGAGATTTCTTCGACTGTCGGTTGGACCTCCGCCACCAATACATCCGACAGAAGTCCCCAACAGAGTCATCCTTCAAACATAACAACTAGGTGTTTAACCAAATGATCTCATAAAACCACGTCTACAAAGGACAACATTTAAGAAATCAAGAATAAAGCGCATGAACGAAAATGCAAATGCATAAAGAAAAAATGCAAAATAAAAATAAAAATAAAGAATACCTCCAGAAGATACGTGGCTCTAGTAAAACTCTGCCGGCAGCAGTGGCTGAACACATCAAGGAAATAATAAAGGGTTACCTAAGCCAGGCTCCCCCAATCATAAAGACGGATGTCCGAAAACACCCTAAAAAATGGCAAAAACCACAAGTGAACGATGTCGCCACTCGTCGTCACCAGAAAATCTCCCAGCACTAACAGAATAAACAAGCGAGCCATCTGATGTACCTATTGCCCGTCGCTCTCATCGATCCTCCTCCTCAACAACAAATCCCTCAACAAAGACAGACGAAGAGAGTCCCCAGAAACCACCCTCTCCACATCACCTAATGCCGCTGTCACCTCATCCGGCATCACCCTCAGTGTCCTATCCTCCTCAATCTGCGTACCCTTGCAATCCAGCCCAGCAGCTACTGCACATCAATAGGAGTCACCATCATCTCCCCGAAGCCAAAATGGAAGGTGTGGGTAGTGTCCCACCACCTTTCCCAGAGCACAAAGAACAACCATAGAACGGGGTGTCTCCTCCAGAATAGACGCCAACCTCTCAAAGCCGGTTGATGACACCATCCAGCGCACCACAGGTGGAAGGTGCTCCCAAATATCCCTAAGTCCCGTCGTCCCTCTGGCATATATAGTCGACATAGAGACGTCTGACTGTCAAAGAAATAAAGAAAACTATTATCAAATTCAAGAAATAAAGCAATCTCGTCAAGAAAAAAAAGGGAAAGAATACCAAAGGTCATTCAATACTTACATAGCCGCCAGGGTTCACCACCCTAGAAGAACGATGACGCGATGACTCACACAAAAGAGTTCGATCATCTACCACCGACTTGAATGAGTCGAAGCTGCCTAGTTCAAGGGACACCCTAGCCCTCCACTCTAACCCTGCCCAATCGTCGGCATTAAGCCATGCCATGTGAGTAGCGCTGCTTGAAAAATAGGCCATTTCGTACGTTAGAACAATTTGCAGAAGTTAATTGCAGAAGAAGGGAAGTTAGAAAGTTGTGAAAATGAGGAGAACTCGCTCCCTTTTTATAGGAGGCGAAGGGGCATGCCTATCAGTGTCTCCCTGCCACCCACCGATCGGCACTGACCCTCCACCTGCTCGAGGTATCCCAAAAGATCGTGCCACTACCGTTTATCACCCCTCCATCTATGTCGGTCAGCACCCCCTTTAAAGTTTCATACAAAAAGTCCAAAAAAATACCAGAAAATTCCCGAAAAATTCTTAAAATTAGCAGATTAATTCTAGAACCTTTTTTTACCAAGAAAAATGCTTTTTTTACATCCCCAGTGGAATTCCAGAAAATAATTCTCTCGGGCAATGTCTTCAGAGGACACTCCAAAATTCCAAAATTTCCCAGCTAAAAAATCCTCGGAACTTATAATCAAATGCTTCCCCAAACCCTAGAGAAAGATTACACATCCCCAGTGGAATCCCCAAACTTCCCAAAGGAAACTTAATCCCACAAAATTAGCTTCGACCCTCATAATCGGTCGATTCTACTAAAGCCTTCAGAACTGGATTTGACCAGCAGAATTGGTCACCCTAACCCAAGCCCGCAAAATTGGCTTCAACCCTCAGAATTGGTCGCTTCTACCTTAAGCTCACATAATTGGATTTGACCCGAAGAATTGGTCACCCCTATCTTAAGCCCGTAGAATTGGCTTTGACCCGCATAATTGGTTACCCTAAATAAGCTCTCAGAATTGTCTTTGACCCTCAGAATTGGTCATGTCTACTTAATCCCGTAGAATTGGCTTCGACCCTCAGAATTGGTTGCTTATACTTAAGCCCTCAGAATATGATTTAACCCTTAGAATTTTTCATCTTTACCTTAAGCCCATAGAATTGTCTTCGACCCTCAGAATTGGTCGCTTCTATCTTAAGGCCTCAAAATTGACTTTGACCCACAGAATTGGTTGCCTCCTTACTCATCACCTCCTTTAGGTCCTGATAATCGATCGCCCCAACATCACCTTAGGTCCTCAGCATCGACCTCGACCCTATGAATCAGTCATCCTCACCCCTTAGGTCCACAGAACTGACCTCTATTATGTGGTGTCTATTCGACCCTCAGAATTGGTCATTCCTACCTTAAGCCCGCAGAATTGGCTTTAACCCGCATAATTGGCTTTGACCCGTAGAATTAGTCACCCAAAATAAGCCCTCAAAATTGGCTTCGACCTTAAGGATTGGTCATCTCTACTTAAGCCCTCAGAATTGAATTTGACCTGTAGAATTGGTCATCTCTACCTTAAGCCCGTAGAATTGGCTTCGACTCTCATAATTGGTCGCTTCTATCTTAAGCCCTCAGAATTGGCTTTAACCCGCAGAATTGGTCATCTCTACCTTAAGCCCGCAAAATTAGCTTTGACCCGCAGAAATGGTCATCTTTACCTTAAGCCCACATAATTGGCTTTGACCCATAAAATTGGTCGCTTCTACTTAAGCCTGCAGAATTGGTCGCTTATACTTAAGCCCGTATAATCGGTCGCTTCTACTTAAGCCCACAAAATTAGCTTTGACCCGCAGAATTGGTCGCCTCCCTACTCATCACCTCTTTTAGGTCCTCAGAATCGGTTGCCCCAACATCACCTTAGGTTCTCAGCATCGATTTTGACCCTATGAATCGGTCATCCTCATCCCTTAGGTCCACATAACTGACCTCTATTATGTGGTGTCTATTCGACCCTCAGAATTTGTCCCTCCTACCTTTAGCCCGCAGAATTAGCTTCGACTCGAAGAATTGGTCACCCTTATCTTAAGCCTGTAGAATTATCTTTGACCCGCAAAATTGGTCACCCTAAATAAGCCCTCAGAATTATCTTTGACCCTCAGAATTGGTCATCTCTACTTAAGCCCGTAGAATTGGCTTCGACCTTCAGAATTGGTCGCTTCTACTTAAGCCCTCAGAATTGGATTTGACCTGTAGAATTAGTCATCTCTACCTTAAGCCCGCAGAATTGGCTTCAACCCTCAGAATTGGTCGCTTCTATCTTAAGCCCTTAGAATTGGCTTTGACCCGCAGAATTGGTCATATCTACTTTAAGCCCATAAAACTGGCTTTGACCCACGTAATTGGTCACTTCTACTTAAGCATGCAGAATTGGCTTTGACCAGCAGAATCGGACGCTTCTACTTAAATCCACAGAATTGGCTTTGACCCACATAATTGGTCACCTCCCTACTCATTACCTCCTTTAGGTCCTCATAATCGGTCACCCCAACATCACTTTAAGTCCTCAGCATCGACCTCGACCCTCTGAATCAGTCATCCTTATCCCTTAGGTCCACAAAACTGACCTCTATTATGTGGTGTCTATCACTTGTTACAAGCTCACCCATCGACGGGCTCTATAGACACCACATTCTAGGACCCCCTGAGCCTCCCCTTAGGTCCCTTGCACCTCCCCATCTCACTGCAAAACCTAGGTCACACTCCGAGTACCAATCTAGAGACCATTGGGTGCCCCAGGTCCCCATTTGACTCTGGTCAACTCTATTGTGAGAGTGAAAGCTCTTTGAATCTTTGAAGGTCACTGAAACCGCTTTCCAATGATCTGCTCGTGTGCAAAACAACATAACCGTTCGGAAGAATGATCAATTTCCCCTCGAAAATTGATCTAGAGGCCACCGGGTGCTCCCGGGCTCTGTTTGACCAAAGTAAACTCTTCAGCTTGAATGAGACTGAGTGAATCTCCGAAGGGCACTGAATACCCTTTCCAATGGTTTGCCCCATGCGCAATTCTGACCTACGGTACAGACGAACGATCCGTTTTACTCTAAGAGGTCCCCGGGCACTTTCAGGCCCCGGTTGACCAAGGTTAACCTCCCGAACTGAGTGAAACTCTTTAGAATGTTGAATTAAATCTCCTAACCCTTCCAACGGTCTACCCCGTGTGTAATTCTGACTTACCATGCAGACGAATAATCCGTTTCCGTCTGACGATCTCTCGTTCGAAAGACGGACGTGCGCTTTCGAGCCACATTTGATCCAAAGTCAACTCCTACACCTGGGAGCGGTCTAAAGGACTCTTTAAGGTCTCTAAATTACCTTTCTAACGTCATGATCCATGTGCGATTCGAATCAATGATTGGCGTTCTATGCCCATTTTTCCAGAAAAATCTGCATGAGACTGCTAATTGGCAGGTCCAGATCCCTGCCTATCGGTACAATGTCAAGAATCACCTCCCGATAGGCACTCCCTAGGGTAGGCCATTCGATACCCCCCTTGGACCTATAAAAGGAGGCCATGACCTCACTCCCAATACAGACACAACAGATCCATCAGTATCAATGATCTCAGCTACATTCCCTTGAAATCAATGTAGTTTCTCATGTGAAGTTTCATTCAAGCTTACATTCCCATCCTTTTCATACCCCATTTGACAAAATATCCTTCTCTTTCATCAACATTCATCAACACTCAAGTGAGTTCGTCCAAGATCAAAGATCAAGCTTTAAAGAAGGTCCAATTCCTCCCCTCTATCTTTAAATCCGTTGTTTTTGCATAATATACATTAGATTCGTAATCTAGTTCTTACTTTAGTTCATTCACATTAATACCTACACTTTTATTAGTATATTTAACAAATTTTATTTTCTACAAAAATCGCCAAAACAAATAAAATAGGGTTATACCCGTAAATTCTGAATGGAATTATCTATCACACTTTTTCCAAAACCCAGAAACACATTTTATACACACACATATAATAAAATTCCGTTCGAATCTATGGGATAAACCCCACCCCTATGCTACATTCGAACTACGTGGACTTTGATGCCTTTATAGGTTACGTAGGCCTCTCGGATTAAAATTCGATTCTCGAGTCCAACTTTCCAATTTTCTAACTTTCCAATTTTCTAACTTTCCAATTTTCTCAATTTCCCCAATTCCCTAGTTTTCTGAAATCTCCCATTTTCATATATATATATATATATATATTTGCGTTTCATCCAACACATATTATCGTTTCCTAATAACGATCAATATCGTGATAAACGCACAAATCAAATTTTCTATATATGTCATATTGGGAACACTCCTATGGATGACCTCACTTTACCTTATCCATGGTATGAGTTGAATGATTCCGATCTCCATTATATAAACACGCACACACACTTCACGGGGATCTAAAGGAAAATAATAACACTAGCCCATGAGAGACCGAAAGGGCGGGATGGGTGCCTAACACCTTCCTATTTCGTAACTTAGCCCCCGAACTTGTGAACTATTAGTTTCGTATGCATCGGTTTGTCCTTGATGCCGCTCTCTCGAGGTGGCAACATGTTCTTTTGCCTGTTTTGTGCAAAATAGGTTTGCGACTACGTCTTTTCACATTTACCCCCACACCGACGACGATCGAAGCACCTTTCAAAGAGGTGTGCGAGACCACAGCGCAGTCTTCTCAAGGGATCCTCCCCTCGACGCCTCCCGGGATGGCCACAAATGCACTTCCCAATGATACGTATACAAGGGATTTCTGGTCCTTTATAGAGAAGATATATCATAGATAGTTGTAATCCATCATTTATCACTTGGGGGGAGGAATAATAGTATTTCATTGCTACAAGTATGGATTATTGAAAATAATAAGACATGTATTTGGATACTTCCCTTGAACTCCGCAATATTATTTATTTAAAATGAATAGTTTAAGGGAGATTTTCGAAGAGAAAATGGATTATGGGAGTGTATGACTTGAACTATTGATTGGTCTGTGCATATATGTACCTTTGTTTATCTGTCACATTGAAATTTATAACCAAATGTGTCTTTGTTCCAACCATCGCGTAAGCCCTATACAGAGGATAGGCTGGTTCGCTTTAAGAGAATATTTTCTATGATCAGATTCGAATCATGTCGTACATGAGCAGGCTCCATAAGATCCAGAAGAATTTGGCACAATAGACGTTCAAAAGTCCTAGTTTACTTAAAGGTCCTTTATGGTTTCTTGACTAAGTAAATTGGGCATTCCTAAAGCCTCAGTGTACCTATGATTGCTCAACTAAGTACATTGAGGATGCTTAATGTCCCAATTTAATTAAAGACCTTTATGGTTGCTCGACTAAATAAATTGGGCATTTTTAAAGTCTCAGTTTACCTAAAGGACCTTTATGGTTGCTTAACTAGGTAAATTGAGGACACTTAAAGTCCCAGTTTACTTAGAGGACCATTATGATTGCTTAACTAAGTAAATTAGGCATTCCTAAATCCCCAGTGTACCTAAAGTGCCTTTATAGTTGCTCAACTAGGTACATTAAGTATGCTTAAAGTCCCAGTTTACCTAAAGGATCTTTATGATTGCTCGACTAAGTAAATTCGGCATTCTTAAAGCCCCAATATACCTTAAGGACCCCTATGGTTGCTTGACTAGGTACATTAAGGATGCCTAAAGTCCCAGTTTACTTAAAGGACCTTTATGGTTTGTCGACTAAGTAAATTGGCCATTCTTATAGTCTAAGTTACTTAGAGGACCTTTATGGTTGCTCGACTAAGTAAATTGGGCATTCTTAAATCCCAAGTTTACCTAAAGGACCTTTATGGATGCTCGACTAGGTAAATTGAGGACGCTTAAAGTCCCATTTACCTAAAGGACCTAAAAGGTTGCTCGACTAGGTAAATTAGGCATTCTTAAAGTCCCAATTTACTTAAAAGACCTTTATGATTGATCGACTAAGTAAATTGAGCATTCTTAAAGTACTATTTATCTAAAGGACCTAAATGGTTGCTCAACTAGGTAAACCAGGTATTATTAAAGTCCTAATTTACTTAAAGGACCTTTATGGTTGCTCCACTCAGTAAATTGGGCATTCTTAAAAGTTCCAGTTTACCGAAAGGACCTAAATGGTTGCTCAACTAGGTAAATTGGCCATCAAGGCATTAACACTTAGCTAAAAAAACATATGTATGAAGTCAAGTGTTAAAGAAAAGCATACATCTTTTGGAGAAGCTTCCACAATATTTTTCTGCTCAACTGTCACCTCACGAACTTTAACTTGATCAATAGTTCCCTCCTCTGGGGAAGCTGCTCTACCTTCCAAATAGTAGGACCAAACAACCCCACTAAAAATTTTACATTAGCGATGGGCTTGGGGGGAATAACCTTGAGGGTCTTACAGGTATTGGCGGGAGCCTCTTTGATGGGAACAACCAACTAGCACAAAAAAGTTAAAAGGAAAAAGTTAGTTTATATAAAATAGTGGAGAAAAGTCACAAAAGGAATTCACTAATAAACAAAAAATACTCACTATAGAGATTGGTTCAACAACTATAGTCTACCTTACTTCAACATCTACTACCTCCTAAGGAATATAGGTAAAAAAGGAGTGGGGTCTAAAACAAGCGCAATGTGCTCCACTTGGGGTGAGGATGATGAATGGAGATCAGAAGGAGTTTGTTGTGAGGAGTTTTATAAGACACTTGGTGTTTCTTGCTCTTCATTTTGTTCATGTTCAACAACATCAAGTATAGTTCAAGGGGGAAGGCTGGTTTCTCAGTCGAATACATTCGACGTAGCCTTCGCAATGGACGGACCAATGGGAACATCCTCTTAGTCCTCTTCTTCTTATTCATCCTCATAAACTTATTCAACTTGCTCAACATCTACTTCAGCTTCCTCAGTAGCCTGAAGAACACTTGTGCTTGACCTGGTCCTCTTTCGTCCGTTAATATTTGTAGGAGGAGTAAAAGAAATCCCCCTCGCTGCTATATGTTATGCCAAAATTGCTCTGGCGATTGAAGAACCTTGTTCCCACTGTCTTAAAAATATCTCAATTAGATCAGAGCACTAACTGGCCAATTGAGTATCAACTTGGGACTTAGATGGGGATGCTTGTAGGGGACTTGAGGGAATAACTTTTTTCTGGGGTTTTCTTCTTGGCCTTGGAAACTGTAACACTTGAGGCACCAATGGGTGTCTCCTCCCTAACAACAGCTTGAGCAGGGACATATAGATCCTTATCCTTCTCAAGATGTTGGGAACATAGGATTGAGTCCTTTTCGAGAAAACACAATTGGTCTTGTTATGTCAGTTCACAAAAAATGCACCATTTTGGTACAAATGTATGTTCGAAAGTGGATATTATTTTCAATTCATTCAATTGGCTAGATTGTTAAAATTTGCAAGAGAGAGATAGAGAGAGATAGAGAGAGAGAGAGAGAGAGAGAGAGAGAGAGAGAGAGTTGTCATTGTTGGATTAATCCATTATTACTATTCCAATGATGCAATGTTAAGGACAAACTTGTCCCATCTTAAGAAATTATTGATTGCGTTATTGGAAAAGTCTATTTAAGGGAATCAATAGTCTTAAGGAAATTACGTGTGTAAGATGTGGGTTCGTGGAATACGGTTAATAGCAAGTGAGGCGTAACCCCTTGTCAAGATCGGGATCAACACCATGCATTATTAACTATTGACAATGAACACAGGTGAATAAGAGACAAAGGGATTCAATATTCAGACTTGTATTACATGATATGTTGGCATAATAAATACACAACAAGCATAATGAATACATGGGATGAGCAGGTAGTGTGGTCGAAGGGAGAAAGAGCAAGCACTCTGGGTACAATAAAGGCAAGGCAGGAGCTTCAAGCTCAGTTAATGCTCAATGATATGGGTATTCAATAGATATAGGAAGTTATGTTCTCACAATATCTCTCTTGTATGGGGGGAAGTTGGGTAGCAATTCTAGGTTCAGAATGCCCTCCTCGTTAAACTGTTTGTATGGTGTATTTATATGAGGGGCAAGTTACACGAGTGACCTTGCCCGCGTTCAATATGATTGATCGTATTAAATGCATAAGTACCTCTCATTAATGTAGAAGATATTGCATTAAATGCGTGGGATCTCATAATTTAGCGAAAAACTATTTCATTGGCTGGAGGTATATTGGTCATTAATGAGGGATATGACATGGCAACTTAGAGTTTACCTCAGGACGACTAGAGGGTCGGGTTTGGTAAACTAGACCTACTGTGCTAAGGATAAACTCACTTGAGTGTCGTAACTTTGAGTCCCTAAATGTCAGATGTTATGACGTCAGAAATGGGTAAACAATGACTCCATTAGGTACACGGTCCCATCAGTCGCAGGATGGCGTCTTCTTTTAAGGTTGCTCGTTTGATAGGTAGACCGAGTGTTTGGTTTTCTGTTTGTTAGTTAAGAACTATCCTAGAACCAAGATGCAAGATTGAGGTACCTCGAGAAGGTTCCCTCGAACAAGTAAGAGTTGAGATGGCTCGGCTGTAGTGGCTCGAGCAACCATATGTACTAAGTGAAGTTTTACCCAAGTGTGCTAAGAGGGTTGGTAATTGTATTCCCAACGTTGTCTTGCTCTCAATCCTCCAAACCATGTTCCTGCAAGGTTCCCAAGAGGAGGTTGCTCGATATAGCAGTTATCTCTCCCATGCCCTGCAGGCATGGTCCCTCGTGGGTACCAAACAACCTCACTCAATATATATTTATAAGATAAAGTACATGATACATATCATTTTATTTCTTATTACAAACTATCGTCACTCAAGTGACTTTGATCTACAAGTTGGATCCTTCGAACCAGGTCCGTTGGAGAATCTTCGAGGTAGGTCCTTCGAGCAACCTCTATGGAGAATCTTCGTGATAGGTCCTTCGAGCAATTTCTGTGGAGCCTCTTCGAGGTAACTTGCTCGGACGGCCTTCCTTCTCCTTCTTCATGAGTCATTCAATATGTTTGACTAAGTTAATCAGTCTTCGAGGGGGGGGGGGGGGAGGGGGGGTACTCCCCCTACAACGTGAATTCGCAAAACTCCACCATAATATTCTAGTTTTTCTTCATCAAGTTATTTAATTAAATATTTTACTTATGTAATATACTTAGTTTATTCTTCTAGTTAATTGAATTTTGCTATTTATGCATTATTAATTAATTAATTAATTTTATGTTTATATTGGGAGAGTTAATATGAGGTCCTAATTATGATTTATATAGTTCAACTAATTATTTTTAATAGTATTAACCCACCAAGTCTTATTTCTCCAACTCAGCATACTAAAGTGGCTAATTAATAATCCCTATGAATGTGAACTTTCCGTTAAGGAGCGTATAAATTTATCTTTTCTATTTCTAAACTTTAAAAACCCATTACTTCATATTTATATATCTAATTTTTTTAAAGTTTTTATTTTAAAAACTGCTCTTTAAGTTCTATCAAACAAGATCCACATTTAAATAAGTTCTATCAAACAAGATCCACATTGAATATTTAATTATGTATACAAATAGAAACTTGTAAACTGTTGGAGCGATTCTAATGTTGCTTAACTCTAATGTGCATTTCGAAACAATAAAATTTATAATTTATTAGACCAAAATTAAAAATATCCGGCCACATGTTTTTAACACTAAAAATAGAAATGGAGACTATTTTTTTTTTAACAATGTTTGTGACTGAAAAATAAAATGGTTTAAGTAACTTCAAAAGGAAATTTGTAAATTACTTGTTGAAGTTTAATATGAAATCTATTGAAGAAGTTAGTGAAATCCTATAAACAATCAAATTATGAATTTATTTGTTTGTGTTTTCATATTCAATACTCCTAAAGAAATTCTACATAACAATTAATATACGAGAAGATACATATTACAAGACTGATATCATTAATGGGTGAATTTTTTCCTACGAGCATTGATGGGTAGAGTGGAAAGTTAGGAGGTGTCACCGCCGCCTATGGTAGATGAAGCCGTGTATTAGGGATTGATGGAAATATAATGGGGAAGTGCATTTTCTGCACTCATCATTGTTTCTTTTTGTTTTCACATCAGTTTACAAAGCAGATAGAATTTTGGAGGACCAGAAATGCACTTTTGTTTTGGAGCATATGGTTTTGCAAAGGTGGAACCCATTGGCATGCGCGATAAAACCTCCTAGATAGACGAAAAACTACAAGGTTTGAGTAATGGTAATCCCTTTACATCTGTAGGGGATGAAGTCTTTAAATCAATCGACAGGAGGCGTGGTTGGTTTATAAAGGTTGACAACACCACTCTAATAAGAGAGGAGCTACATTGGGCTTGTTTACTAGTAAGATGGACCAAAAGCATACCCAAAAAAAATAAAGATTAAAGTAGGAGGTTAGGTTTTCGTTCTAGTGGTTTGGGTAGAGAAATAAAGTTGCTGTTTTGATGATGAAGCAAATGGTACTAAGCATTCGTGGATCTAAGATTTGAAGTGAAGTGGGAGAATTTTTTTTGACTCAGTCCGAAGGTTTGGAGTCGAGAGCCCCTGAGGTGATTATTTTTGGATTGTTTTTACTTATATTTTTATAATTTTTAACCCTAAAAATGTTTGAGGTATTAATTAATTAAATTTGGATTCTAAAATTTTTCCGTTTCAGATGCGGTTGAACCTCAGCTTCGAATACGGTTGGTGTGTTGTTTTCTCTTTTCCGTTTAAAAAATTTCTCCATTGAGTTCCTATATTTACAACAACTTTAATTTAATTTCAGACTAATAGATTCACACTAAATTTAATTTCATTTCAGACTAATTTTACATTATAAACTAAATTTCACACTAATTGATTCTACGAATTTTAATTTTAATATTCATTATAAATTTAAACACATATAAACAAAAACACATATTTTATTTTGCTAAACAAACACATATCAACATACCTCTATCTCTATGAACAAATTCATATAAATAAACATATAAACAAACACAAAATATAAACAAAATTATATATATATAAGTTGAATTGGGGTGGCCTGTAACACCCCGTATTTCTGTGCATTTAATATTTAATTAATTCGATTTTTTTTTAAATTACTTGTGTCGTAATTTAATTTAATTAGTTATGTTAATATTTATTTAAATATTAATCGGAGAGAAAATGGTTAATATTTACGAAAATTAAATTACTAGTGAATAGTAATAATTTATTTACGTCATAACGTTTATAAGTGACGTTGCATTTATTTATCTCAGTCGGAAGTCGGATATAGACTAAGTTGGGTGTGAGATAGGGACTATTTATAAATTAATTCGGATGTCAATTATAAGTGTACGGTTGAGTCCGGATGGGTCGAGATAGTCGAAAAAGTGTACCGGAGGCGGTGGTAAATGGGTCACGGGATATTTTTGGCCATAACCGAGCCCACTCAGGGGTATTTGTGCCATTTTAATTAGGTCCATATGATTAAAAACGGGATTTGGAGATACAAACCTATGTTTTGGAGTTGTGGGCAGCCATAAATCATTTGGGAGAAATTTGAGAACATAAGGGACAGAGGGAGGAACCTTGAGAGCCAAAGAGGAAGAACAAGGAAGGTGTTCTTCATCACACAACGATCTCTACACCAAAGGATAATCAGACACTACGAATTTATAAGGCAAGTGACTAAATTGCTTCAATGTAAATTGATGATATTCAATTCATATCATAGTAGGTGTTATACAAATGATTTTTGGATTGAGTTAATACAAATTGGGTTTTGATTTAGGGAAGTTATGAATCAAGTTATTGGGACTGGTTTTGATTCGTAAGGATTTTAGTCGATAATTCTGGGTAAAAAGCTCCATAGAAGATGTTAATGACGATTCTGTCCGCGAAGCTATCTAGAAAATGACGTTTTCTAACTTTCGTTCTCTAATACGCTTTTTTCAACACGACCCAAAAATGCCCCAAAAAGGCATTTTAAAAATCTGTGCAGATTGAGTAAATTGAAAACCTCAGATTTATGGATATTGTATTATGGACCAAGGGGGTGTCCGGATATTTTGGTTGAGTGATGCCATGATAATAGATTAATTAATAGGGTATTAATTAATTAAAGCTTACAGCTAGAATAATTTATTATAGGACGATATAATAAATTGTTAAATATTATTTAATTAGGAGCGTTCTCTTTATAATGGAATTTTGAAGGGAGATATTAAATTAATTAATGAGTATACTAATTAAATTAGAGTCGGACCATAGACTTAGGGAGATATTAAGTTAATTAATGGGCATATTAATTAAATTAGAGTCGGACCATAGACTCAGGGAGATATTAACTTAATTAATGGGTAAATTAATTAAATTATAGTCGGACCATAGACTCGGGAATATGTTGGCTAGTGTTACGGACTTTGTACACGGTAAAGTCGGGATTAAATTTTATTTATATATATATATATACGGTAGTGTGATAGTGTATATATATATATATATATATATATATATATATATATATATATATATATATATATATATATATTGTGTGCTCATAAATACCGGTGGCTAGGTATTTATTTAGAATTATATGCTCTAGTGCTATCGGGGGAGGTTGCGCGATTTGGGTGAATCCCCTAGCTTGAGGAGTAGGGCGAGTATATCCCCAGGCCATAACGTCCAAATAGAGGTGGGCATTGAGATGATTGTCTTCACACTCGGGGGAATATGACCGCCTCCAATACGTTTATATTTCTATGTTCTAATTCGGCGGTGACTAGCTGTCTCAGAAATCCAGGTGGGACTGAGTAGACCTGGGAAGATAACACTTTAGAGAATGCATCTGATGAGGTATTACTCGGAAGGATGGTTTTAATTATATTCAACATATGTGTGATTGTGGAATATAGTTCTACGTATATAATGGAGTAGATAATTATATACGTGTAATTAAATACATGAAGAGAATTTGTATTACTTATATAACTAGTGAATGTTATATGACTTTTAAGAGCGATTTTATTTGTATTCAACATATGAATAATTGTGGAATATAGTTCTATGTATATAATGGAATAGATAATTATATACGGGTAATTAAATACATGAAGAGAATTTGTATTAATTATATAACCAATGAATTTTATATGACTTTTAAGAAATGATTAATTAAGTTAATGCGATAAATAACTTACAAAGTAAAGATACAAATTATTCGGGTTAGAGTAGAGTTCAAGGAGTTTCATGACAAGGCTAGTTAGACGGGGTGGTGTAACTAGGAGGGTCAGGAAGAAAGCGTTAGGTGTGCACTTTAGAGGAGGGGTGAGATGTATCTCAAGGGAGTGCAACACTAACTTAAATATGAAGAGCATTCATACATTTTAATTGTTGCATTTTAATTCACTTGCAAAATATTTTCAAAAGGACTTTGGGCTCTGACCCATACTTGCAAAATATTTTCAAAACCTTTTAGGTATCCAGCCACATGGATGCCAAACTTGAAGATCTGTTCCAGGGATGCGTAACTGCAACATGTGTGGATGTTGCAGAATTTGGACACAGACGCTTCAGTCATTTCATTCCTAGAGTAGGATGCAACTTGGTATTTCTTTCGGGCATGTTGCCCCAACTATTTTCATTTCAGTCGGACTTTGTACTGGTTACTATTCTTTGTTGGATTATATTAGTGGATGTTGGTTTTCTGCCGATGGTTTATTTGGCCGGTCATTTATTGATTTATTCAGTATTACTTTAGATTCATGGTTTGTGTGATTAGTTCTTATTGATATTTATATGGTTGTTGTTGTTAAATAAAAAGATTAAAATTTTGACATCAACTTTTGAATACTATATGGTTAGTAAGTTTTAAAAAGTTTTCGACGGTGATGCTAAGAATGAACCATATGAGATTCCTGTTTTAATTTGATATATGAATGATCACTCAGTATTTCATTGAGCGGGGTGTCCCACGGCCGCCCCGCTTCGGCCGGGTCTGGATTCGGCCCTGGTAACAAGATGATAATACGAAGGCAGTGAGGAGGTAATTGCATGGGAGAAAAACTTCAAACGAAGCTGTATTTGGAGATACAAGAAAGGTGAGGCAAGAAGACAGAGGTTAGTTCTCAGGCTGAAAAAGAGGAGGAACCAAGGCCGTTGTAGTTGAAGATGGAGCACACAAAGAATCTCACCTTGGAGCACCTTTTCGATCGCCCGGGTAATCCATGGAGGTAAAGGGAGATGTGGTTTCTTGGAATAGCTCTGATGCGGGGGAAGACAATGATTGTCGGGGAAGACCAATGTCCCAAAAAGGCGAAGACCATATGGTGTGCCTAGTTGAGCTGGGTATGCAAGCTTGGGTATTGGAAGATGAGGGGGTTGTAAAGGATGTTGGAAGAAGGGATATGTTGGGGAAGAAAGCGGAGGAGAAGTAGGCTTGGGGGCAAGAAAAAAATGAGGGAGGAAACACTAAAGTTTATGGAGACATCATGGGGTTGAAAGAGAGATAAACCACGTGCACTCAACATGGTCTTGGGGCGATGTCTCAAGCAGGTTTAGTGGATGGGAAGCATGGGCGGGGGTAGATTTTGTCATCTTTAAGAAAAGTGGAAACAAGGATCTTTATTATGGGAATACGATGCTGGGGAATTCATGCCTGGGCACTAAAAGAGATTTGATTTTTTTTTTAAAGCAAAGGAAGAAATCCCAAGTGGCCTTTTTAAAATAGATGCATGGGGATCCCCTAGTCATCACCGAAACACCTGGTCGGAAGGAGGTTTGCTTAGGGAATTCCATATTGTGCCTGAAAAATATTAAGACACTCATTAATTCGGTAAGTCATGTGAAAAAGGGTTAGGCAACGGGACAAGCAAGACTAAAAGTGGGAGTAGATTTAACATTTTAGAATATAGTATAGAGGGGAAGAAAGTTAAAGAGTGGGAAGAAGGGAAAATTGAAAATGTAAAGGAAAATAAAATGGCAACTGTTGTTGCTAGTGAATATACAATGAGTGGGGTCTACTACTCAAAAACAAGAAGGATGGGAGGTCGGATAAAAGGCATCAATTTCATGGAGTTAAATAATTCCAATTATTGGTTGAACTTGAGATTTTGAGGTAGGATGTGGATTATGAGGATTAGGTTGATGAGGTATGGGAAGATTATCCGAAAGGTTAGGTTGAGAATATGATAGGAGGCTTTACCAAGATTTCAAGGGTCAAATACGAGGGATTAAAAGTATGGCACTGTCATTATTTGAGAAAATAAGAAGAAATGATAGGGAGGAAAATGGAAAAACCAAGGGGGATTTTTCTTATCGGGAGTGAACATGAAGGAGTAAGAACATAAGAGGCTACAATGCGCCAATAATTTTGAGGGGAAGAAAAGAAGTTGAGAATGAGAGTTCATATGGATAGTCCGTATATTAGGTTTCTCACACATAAATTCAATTTTTAATCATTTTTTTTTATCATGATTAGAAATTAAGAGTACATAAGATAATGAAGTCCAAATAAATTACTAATTAATCACACAATCAAAACTCGCATGCGAAGAAGTAACGAAAAATTCCTTTCGGGTAAAACTTATAATTCAGCACTGTAAAAATTTTGACAGACACAGTCGACTTATAGTCTACTTAGAACAACTAAGTACAACACGTAGAGTCTTTAAATCTTATTGAGAATACGGTGCAACCGAGTGCCATCCACAGGAAGCGGTCTTCCTTCGGTGTGCACTAATCAACCTTCCTCTTCAGTAATAGAACCTCGATTTCATGAGTCAACAATAGAGATGGACTCTAGAAGGGTTTTAATGCAAGGTAACAAAATCTTGTTTTGGAAAACAAACGAAGAGTACTTTTGGAATAGGTATTGGAAAATCGTTCTCGCTAAAAGTCTTGAGCATTTCTGAACAAAACAGGGTTTTATAGTGTAAGATGTCGATTTTTGGAATACAGTTAGTAATCAAGATCGGGATTAATGCTCAAGACAATATTAATACTGACAATAAACGATGGTAAGAGAGACGATAACATTCAACACTCAAGCTAGTATTAAATGGGATCTTTACACCATAGATGCACTGTAAATACAATAAATGAGTAGGACAAGCAAGTGACTTGGTCAGAGGGAGAAAAAGCAAGAACTCTTGTCACAATAAAGGCAAGATAGGAACCTCAAGCTCAATTAGTGCTCAATAATAAGGACATAAATGGGTGTTTGAGGAATGTTCAGGCAATCAATGTTCTCACAGAAGCTCTCGTGTATGAGGGAAATCCAACAGCAATTCTAGATCAAGATTTCCGTCCTTGTAAACTATTTGGTTGATTTATTTATATGGAGGCACGGTTACTCGAGTAACCTTTCCGGCATTAAATTTGATTGATCGACATTAAATGCTAAAGTACCATAGCATTAATGTCGAAGATATTTCATTAAATGCATGAGATATTATATTTTGATGGAAAACTGCCCGACCAGTTAGAAGCATGGTGGCATTAATGGTGACGTGACGTGGAAGCTTCAAGGCTTACCTTAGAATGGATATGAAATCAGATCTGGTTGACTAAGCCTCCCATCGTAAGGATAAACTCACTTGAGTTCTATAACTTCAAGTCCCTACATACCAGACGTTATGGCGTCATAAAGTAGGTGAACAGTGACCCCACTAGACATATGGTCACATCAACCAAATGGATGGAGTCTTATTTTAAGTTTGCTCGATTGGAAGGTAGCTCGAGCATTGGGTATGCTGTTTATTGGCTAAGAACTATTGTTAGGCAAAAGATACAAGATTGGGGTTCCTCAAGGATGTTCCTCCGAATAAGTTGAAGTTATGGTCGCTCGGTTGGAAGTAGATCAAGCAACTATTTGTACTGAATGAAGTTTTTCCCAAGTGTTCTAATAGGGTTGGTTATTGTTTTCCCAACGCTGCCTTGCTACCAATCCTCCAAACCATGTCCCTGCGAGGTTCCCAATAGGAGGTCATTCGATAGAGCATGTGAGCTCTCCCATGCCCTGTCAGGCATGGTCCCTCAAGGGTACCAAAAAACCTAACCCATATTACAAGGTAAGCTTGTTCAATAAGTAGAGTACAAGATCAAATACATTTTGCTTCTCATTACAAAATATTGTTATTCGAATAAATTTGGTCTTCGAAAGGAGTCCTTTGAGGAGTGTCCGTGGAGGGTTTTCGTGGGAAGTCCTTTGAGAGGTCTTTGTCTTCCTTTTAAGTTGCTAAGTACAAGATCAACTCAACTAATCAACCTTTGGTGAGGAATCCCCCTACATTTTCCCCTTCATAGAGATATTTTTTTTATTTTATGAAGAAATATCTATACGAAATACTTGGTTGATCTTCAAACTTTCTCTGTAAAGATATGCAATATCTATAGATAAATAATCATTTCACAATAAGCATCAAGTTATTCAATAAAGAGAAGTGTGTGTGAGGAGCTTATTTAGGCCTTCTTTCGAACTACTTTGTCTTTTAAATGCCCTATGGTATTTTTGATAGTGCTGTTTCTTGACGAGATGTTATGATTGCGTGTGACAGTTACCTTGGAGGAAGTGAAGAGATTTTTTCAAAATTTTCCCAAAGCGCTTCATCTCCCCCAAGTTGAAGAAACTTTAGGCATGACTCATTGTTACTCTGGCCGTATCATATTTAATGAGGTTATCATTTGCACTTTTGCGCTTTACATGTGGCAGATTTGGGATTAGTGAATTTTCCTCACGTAAGGGGTATTCACGCATCACTTCTCGAAGCATCATCATTGTGGCTTTTGAATTTATGCCCCTACATGCATGTACAGGCTATGCGAGGCAAATCGATCGTCACCACATTTCCCAAGGTACTATTATTTTATCGTCTGTTGGGTCTTGTGTTGCTCCTATAAAAAGGCATACTTGGCATTTACAAACCTTCACCCTTGGGTTCATTTGAAATCGTCTTATTTGAGAGAGAGATTTTCGTGTTTTCCGTTTGTCTTCCTTCCAAACCCTAACTGTTCATTTTTCTTCCCTTTTTCCTCCTTTCTTTATCCATGGCACCCGTAATGAAGAGAACTCCTTCTGTAAGAGGCGTTTCCCCCAGCACCCAAGCACGCCAAAACTAGTGGGCATGCTACCTTCGTGTGCCGTATTTCGATGAGTCTGACCATTTCTGGATAATAGCTGAGCACTTCCCAGATGACCTTGTATCAGTGGTGTCAGTAAATTTGCTGATGGAGGAAAGCGACAATGCTGAAGACTTTGCCTACATCCCCACCGCCACTGCAACTCGCTTTCGTATCGAGCGGGGTGATGATCCTTTCTCAAAGGTGGAGTTTGAGTCCACCTCAGGCACCTACAAAGGTTTAGATCCTTGGACCAATTATATCCATGCAGATTACCCTGTGCAGTTGGCCTTAGTTGGATTATCTTCTACCTGCTGGATGGGTGACCTCACCCTTACAAAGAACAACAACACCCTTCAGTTGCTTATGTCTCTTGAGTCATCGATCCCACACGTTTATTGCTTCTTGGTGTGATTTTCCCATCACTCTCGAGGAATTCTGTGAGCTTCTGGGTTTGGAAGCAGCTAGCTTTGATACCTTATTCAAGGAGGTCGTCTCGAGTGCTGAAAAAGCCACCTGGGCAGAACTCGAGGCGGTAGTAAAAGATTGCATGGTGACTTATAAAAAGTGCACCTACTAAGAGGTAATCCAATATTTTTACTTTATTGAGGACAAGGTTGTGATAAAGGCCCATGAGGCGGCCAAAGAGAATCCAAAGAGGAAGCAGGTGTTTGAGTATCCCCCAGCTGGGAAAGGCTTTGGTTCGAAGATTGAGCCTACGAGCTATATTTGGGTCATCTTGTCGAAGATATTTCTTCCCGGTAAGCCACATGACTTCCCCAGGAAGGATTTAATCAACATGGTTGTTTGCATGGCCAGTGGCATCAAGATGCCCTTAGTGGCAATTACCCCGGGTTCATTGTACATCTGGTTGGATTGTTTGCAAGCTGATTCGACTCGAAGCATTGGAAGGTTTGATGTCTATAACTATGCCAATCATGTGTTGATGATAACTTTTCTCTATGCTCATTTCTCAGAGTATGCTCCAGCTAGTAATTACCCTAGTTCTCATCCCATTAACACCCCTCGAATCTGTTGATGGAACCATAAAAGTTCCAAGAAGCCCTTTGTCTCTTTAATTGATATGGTTGAGAAGTTTGTCCCTCGCCCTTATGTTGGGGTAGATCAGTTTTTTACAAACCACTTTTTGCGAACGAGGATCGTCCTGTTACCCCCATCGAGGAATCGTTAGCCAGAAATTTTCCTGTGAACAACGTTCCTCTGTTGTTAATTCCCACGTATCTGCCTTCATACACCGAATGGTCTTTCTTTTATTCCATCTACTACCTAAATCGTGTGGCCATGCAGTTTAGTTATGATCAAGGTAACCCCATGCTGAGTCACTTCACTCACGAGAAGCTTACAAGCTTGAGGGGGGGGGGGGGGGGGGAGATCTCCTATGTACTTGACAGTGTTTTGGCCAAATTAGTTGGGCCACTTTCAAATCAATCTTATTAAGGAACCTCGGTACCCCGATGTTGAAAGGTTTCCTCCGACGGAGGTAGGGCTGAATAGCTGCACTACTTCTAGTTCCCTATTCTATCTCAATACCACTAATAGTTCCATCCTTTCTGAGTTGCCTCCCTTAGCCCCTGTGGAGCAAGCTATAGTAAAAAAGAAAAAAATGATCTCAATCATCAATTTCGGTAAAAGAAGTTTCTATTGCTCCTGGTTCCTCAAGGCCAGTCGAAGGGAGTGACACTACTCATGCTGCTTCGATTGGGGAAGATATGAGGGACACTAATAAGGCTACCCAGAAAAAGCCCATGGTTACCCAAGAATTCTCGCCAAACTTGAATCCTGATTCTAAGGTTACTCAGCAAGTTAACCAGATGTTCGATCAGCTTAGACAGACTTGGGAGAATGTTTCTCAGGAAGATAGGGCTTTTCTGTCAGCCCAAATAGCCTATCGAGGGTTTTCTTATGCTACCCCAACTTCTGAAGGTAGCAGGAAAAGAAAGTTGACTAGCGCTTTTAAAATTGTGTTAGAGGAGGCAATTGAGACAAGTGATGAGGAGAGTTTTGAGGAAGAGGAAGCTATTAATGAAGAAGTGATAGGTGATAATGATGACTATGGGGAGGAAGAGGAAGGAGATAAGGAAGAGTACAAAGAGGAAGAGGATGGGAAAGAATACTCTCCCCTTATTCGAAGGCGTAAGTTGCGAAGGATCGTTTTTTCCTCTAAGCTTGCTTCAGCTCCTCAAGACTATGAAGTTTTGGAAGATCTCCTTGAGGAAGAGGTATGTCTGTTATTTTTTTCTTTGCTTCTAACTTTTCCTCCTTTTCCTTTTTAATATTGACTCCTATTCCCCATCTTAAGGTTGATGTTCAAGGTGAATTTCACGAGGGTGTTAAATTTGGTGGTGATCCTAAGGGTCCATTAGTGGAGGCAATTGGAATTCTCCTTGCCTCGAAGGAAGCTCTGCCAAAGGGGATAGTTTCCCCTATAACCTCGTAGGTAACTACAAATTTCCCCCTAGGGGCAGATAAAACTATTTGTTATATTTAGTCCAATAATGGCTATTCACCTGACTCTGCCTTCTTATGCAATCAGGCTGGGGTGTTCATGAGGAAGGTGTTGTTAATTTGAGCGTTCGAAAGTCCCCCATGGTTATTATATCATCTGTTGTGTTAAAATCTTTTCATTTTCTTTCTAGACTCCTTGTGTTATATTCTTATTGTTCTCATCTTGTTCTTTGTTGGCATACATAGGTTTCACTCCCGAGCAAAACTGTCCCGCTAGCCCCTCCTCCCTCGAATGACTAGTTCTTGGTTACTCTCTTTGGGCCTTCAATTCTCAACCTAGAGGGAGGAGAGATTGTTTCTACTGGTCAGGTAGGAGGTGGGAAATAAGAAGTTGCTGAAGTTGAAGGTTCTTCTATTGTTCCCTTAGAGCAACATCCTGTGGTAGCTTTAGGAGGTTTTCGTGAGGAGGAAGATCTGGTGCAAATGGCCACCAAGCAATTCGCCGATGATCAGCAGCCAGAGGTATGCTCTTGTTTTGTGTAACTCCTGCATTTAAATATGATTAGAATTGCCTAATAAATAAGACTTTGAATCTCCCATAAGCAAGGGTCGTGCGCGCCAAGTTATATTGGACTTTAAATCTCCCATAATCGAGGGTTAGCCGTGCCAAGTCATATTGGTCTTTAAATCTCCCATAATCGAGGGTCAAGAGGGCCAAGTTATATTGGACTTTAAATATCCCATAACCGAGGTCAGGCGGGCCAAGTCATATTGGTCTTTAAATATCCCATAAAGGGTCAGAAAGGCCAAGTTATATTGGACTTTAAATCTCCCATAACGAAGGGTCAGGCGGGCCAAGTCATATTTGTCTCTAAATCTCCCATAACCGAGGGTCGGGTGGGCCAAGTTATATTGAACTTTAAATCTCCCATAACCGAGGTCAAGCGGTCCAAGTTATATTGGACTTTAAATATCCCATAATCGAGGGTCAAGCGGGCCAAGTTATATTGGACTTTAAATCTCCCATAACCGAGGGTCAGGTGGGCCAAGTCATATTGGTCTTTAAATCTCCCATAATCGAGGGTCAGGCAAGCCAAGTCATATTGTTCGTTAAATCTCCCATAACCAAGGGTCGGGCGGGACAAGTCATATTGGTCTTTAAATCTCCCATAACCGAGGTTCAGGCGGGCCTAGTAATGTAGGACTTTAATTTTCCTTGAAAGCTAGTTTGTATATTTCTCTAACTTGATAACTTCTTGCATTTTAGGTTGAAGTTGAACAGTTTTCCGCACGTGATCCAGAAGTTAAAGGCGTTGCACGAGCAAGGACAGTGGCTGGTTTGGCGACGATGGGCGAGGCCCCTGGTTTGCAAGTTCAACCAGTGGCTCCAATTGTTGGTGAGGTGCCTGAAATAGTTGCTTTCAGACTACAAGAAAGTGACAACACTTCGCACACTCGAAACCCTTCTACTAGCGATAGTGTTTTCAGTGTGCACCCTTCTGAGGCTTCCCATGAAGTGGTTGGATAGTAGACTTAACTCGATTTCACCAATATCTTGACTGCTGGTCCCCGCATGTTGATTGAGCAGCTTTTAGACCAATTTCTTTTGACTTTTCCCCTCTCAGTGTTCAACCCATACTCGTGATGATGGCATGTAGATCGCTTGGTCTTGCCACTATTTTGGACGAAATCCTCAACACTCCGTTGGAGTCCTTGAGTTCTGATACAATCAAGGTTTTATTGGGGAACTAGTAAGTTTGGAGGCTGAACTGGTTATGTCTGAACAAAAAGTTGAATATGCTCAAAATGTTGTTGCCCAAGTGGAAGCTGAATTACTTAAATCTGAGCAGAAACTAAATGATGTTCATCAAAGGAAGGAGCGCCATCAGAAGGACTTGGCCGATTTAGTTTCTAACCAGAGTAACATTGAGCAGATACTTCCTCAGCACCACCATCGTCTTATTGGCTTGACCAACTTGCGCTTCATGATGGATGCTCCAAATAATTAGCAGATTTTTGTTTAAATTCCCCTATTCTTTACCTCATTTGGACTCTTGTGGCATGTAACATAGTATTTCTTTCAATATTTGAACAAACTATTATACATTTGGTTTTCTTCTTTTTCTGTCTTACTTAAATATTGAATGAGCCAGTACTTCCATGCAATTTACATTATGTATAATAAGGAAAGAAAAATGGACCAAAACTTTCAATACAAAGATGACTTTATACCATGTTAAATAGATGACCCAACATTGCAGCGAACATTATCCCAAACAAGTACTAATAAGACATAATAAAATAAATTGAAGTGCTGGGTGTAAATCGAATACATTCAAATAAAGTAAGTTTTGATCCACTTGTTGTTCAGTTTGAAAGTGACATTATCCTCCACTTTATATATCTTGTAGTAACCCGAATCATGATCTATTCGAACGATATAGGGCCCTTCCCAGTTGGCTTTAAACTAAGCAACGACGGTCCCCTTATGTGCCTCGTGCAAGCTTTCAAGACTGGGTCTCCTTCCTTGAACTTCCTTGGCCTCACCATTTGATCATAGGATCTGGATAATTATTTTCTATACATTTTGAAGTGCCTCGCAGCATTATTTTTATGCTCATCTAGTGCTTTGAGTTATACATGTTGGCTATGGGGAAGGATGGCACTTCGTAAGGTATATTGAGCAGAAGGTACCTCGAGTTCTACTGCCAAAACAACTTCTACACCAAAGATCAAGTAAAATGGGGTATACCCTGAGGGTTTTCTCTTTGTCATTCAATAGGCCCATATAACCTCAGGTATCTTGTCATCCCATGTGCCTGGTAAATCTTTTAACATTTTAGCTAAGATGTTTACCAAAGTCTTATTGGTAGCTTCTGCTTGCCTCTTGCACTTCGGGTATGCTAACTTGACTTGTGGTGGATGATGGAGTATTTATCTGTGAACAAACTTACTTCATTGTTCACAAAAGGAGTGCAGTTTTTTGAGAGAAAGACCTTCGGGATACCAAAATGGTAAATGATATACTCCTTCATGAATCGAGCAATGACCTCCGTTGTGGCTCTCTTTATTGGTGTGGCTTCTGCCCACTTGGTAAAACATTCGGTGGCGACAAGTATCCAAACCTTTCCTCACGAGGAGGGATTTATTTCCCCTACTAAATTGAATGCCCATGTGTGGAATAGGAAAGGCGTAGAGAGAGAATGCAGGTCCACTGAACGAGCATGGATCATGTTCCCTTGCAGCTGACAAGCCTTGCATTTGTGTATAAACTCCATCGATTATTTTTCCATCATAGGCTAGTAATACCCAAAAGTCATAAGTTAATCATAAAGTTTGGCTTCTACGATGTGTTCTGAATCGTGGGCCTGCTTCAGCACTTCTTTGGCTTCTTCCCCCTAATGCACCTAAAATAGAATCTCGTTTGAACAAAAACTACATTTTTCGTTCTAACGACATGTAATCTCATTCTAACGAAACCTTATTTTCATTCAAGCATCCTTCTAATGAGCTTCAAATGATAATTCTCTGTCGAGATAGGGATGTCTCGTTTGAAGGTCGTTGAAGCAAGTTCAAATAAGAACACATATCTCGTTTGAACGAGACTTAAGAAAATTTCTTTTTAAAATCCTTTTATAAAAAGCCGCAATTTTAAAATAAAACATCCCAGAATATAATTTATATAAGACATAAAGCCACAAGTTTTAGACCTTCATATAGTGTTAGTTAAGTCACCATTTTCATGCTCTACTAAAACGACTCTCTTACCTAAAGAAATTCTCATGGAGGACTCGCCCTCTTTTGCCTCTTTCAACTCGTTCTCTAAAGATAAAACTCTAAGTGCTAAACCTTTATTTTTCTTCTTCATTTTAAAGGACTCAACATGAAGCTCAATGTAAGAACGTTAAAGGTCACTCTCCCTACTACTTTCTCTAGAATGGCTAAACTCATTGTCGAGGTCATCATGTTTAATAGCTTCTTTATTTACATGAGGCGCACTAGAGGTGCTAACATGACTATCCATGAATGCAGTGAATTTACGTCCATGTAGTGATCCCTCCCCGGAATACACCGACTCGACATCGCTATTACTGAGCATGGAATTAAAGGCGTCTTTTCCTTTTCCTTGTCTCTTTAATCCCTTAGCGCACTCATGAGCTTTGTGACCCTTACCCTCGCACGCATAACATCTCTCTTCATCTTTCTTAGGGTAATATTTTCTTTCTTTTTCAAAAATTTTCTTGCCCGATTTATATTTTTCTTCTTTCTCAAAACTCTTATTTTCTTTAGTAGTATTATCTTTTATAAGTTTGAGAAACGTTTTGAATTTTTTTGCAAAAATGGCTAATCGTCTAGGTCAAAATTATACTCGGAGTCACACGACACTTCCTCTTTATTTTTCGATTGAACTTTTAATGAAATTCCCTTTTCTTATGTTTAATAGTTTTAGGAAACAAGTCAATCCCATACATTTGAGGGCCTCCTACGAGTTCTTCTAACCTAAGTGTATCTAATATCCCCAATGAATTAAGCACAGTAACCTTAGGAATAAAACAGGACGGAAGTGATGTCAAAATATTTTTAACTAGATGCATTTCAAGAGTTTTCTCATCTAAATTAAAACTAGAGTTTACGATATCATACAACCATGCATAAAATTCATCAAATGACTCAGACTCTATCACGGTAATAGTTTCAAACCGTTTGATGAGATTTTGCATCTTAAAAGCTTTCACAGTATGGGTACCCTCATGAGTGGGGTATACCAATCTTCTTTAGACGTGGTCCACGTCATGATGCGTCAGAACTCGTCAGGGGTGACGGCTCCAAAAATGTCAATTAAGCCACATGAGTTAAAATTACTCCATTTAAATTCCTCTTTTATCAACATGTTTTGGACCTATAACATCGTCATTGGTCACTGTGGGTAGAGTTCACCCTCATTCACAAATAAGCCAAACTCTTTCATCTATTGATTTCAAAGTAGACCTCATCCTAGCATTCCAGTACACACAATTTGACCCATAAAAATTAATCATCCTATTATAAAAATTACCCATTTAAGACGAATTAGTGTGACCTGCTTTGATTCATATTTGAGAATGTGGGTTCGTGTTGATAGTCCGTATATTAGGTTCCTCACACACAAATTCAAATTTCATTCAAATTTTTATCTTGACTAGCAATTAAGTGTACATGCAATGATAAAATCCAAATAATTTACTAATCAATTACACAATCAAAACACGTATGTAAAGAAGTAAGGACAATTTCTTTCGGGAAAAACCTCTTATTAAACATTGTTGTTATCATCTAAAAATGAATTTAATTTGAATCTTAGCTAGAAGAATACCAATCAGAGATAACAAACAATAGATATGTGATATATAGCAGGAAGGGGATGAATATAAGAGGATTAAGACTGAGATATAGGTGGCTCAGTGTTATAGAATGACCTACGTCAACAGGGTGATTTATTACTCTTAGATCTATCCCATAATACAATTATGTCTAAGGTTTTAGACAATAAGGATGTTTTAGTAGGTTTCTTATAGGTTTCAGCATAGAATTAACTGGTAGTCCCTTTATTTATAGGGGATTGGTTCTTGTATACTGATACTTATAGAAGGAATAGATATGTTAGCCAACATGGGCCATGTAGGGGCCTCTTGGATTAACAGAGCACTTTATGATTTGTTTAAGGGTTTTACTCATAAGGGGGAAATTTATCATATTCTAACCATCTGAAACTTGATGATATTGTTGGCCAACCGCCAAAGTTCCAAGTTGTCAATCTTACCTTATTGTCGTCCACATAAGCTAATAACAAGGATGAGCTTATGATTGACCGAGCTCTTATAGTGATATCTCTTCGGTCGGGGACAAGGTATTCAGACTATGAGGTATTGATTCACAAATATGGTATAACAAAAACCCCTAAGACTTTGCTCACAACTACAAAGGAGTGAGTGAAGTTTTATCACGATCAGGCCTGGCCAATATTTGTTAGTCTATACCTAGTTATGCTGCTCAACTAGATGAACTCGTCACTTTTGCAAGTTATTTTCTAAAACTTAAACTAGCCATGTGTAGGCATTCTGACAATATTTTAAAGCATCCTTAGCGCGCGTGAATGACAGCAGGTCTAAAAGGGGGAGAAAATGGGTTTTACCTTGTTTCAAAACAAAAATCTATTCATTTCCTTAAGAGAGAGAGAAAGAATCTCAATCATCCAGCTTCCCATTGAGAATCTTTTGCTTTCCTTCGTGAAAATCAGTTTCCTTTCTAGATTTCTCAAATACCTTCGCACAAACTCTCTTCTTATTTTTATGCGAAGCTTTTTCTTTTTCTTCTAGTGGATGTGTTTATTTTTTTCTGAGGTTTTCTTCAATCGCTAATATCATTCCTTGCGTTTATAGAGTTTTTTTCTATATAGGGGATTGCTAGATTTTTTTACGTAGTGGATTACTAAGGATTTTTCTGATGTAATGGTGGGTTCCCGTATGAGCGAATCATCTAGGATTTGGAAGCACAGTTACAACCTTCACTAACTATGCCCCCGGGCCTTTTTTTGGCAGGTTTCCCCCTCCTTTGCAAGTTTTTTACCCGAGAGACAACCAAACCCCCCTAACTTTGTTCCTAAATTAGCTTGTTCTACCGCGTCAGCCCCCAAACCACCAAGAATTGAATATAATACCTCTGTGTTCCATACCTCAGAGATCTTAGATAGTGTAAACATCAGGGTAGGAGGAAAAATTATGCAGATACCAAAAACACCATAATTCTTGTGAAGTTTATCTATAAGGAGAAAACACTATTAAAAAAACAATCCCTTCCACAGATCCCCTAGTAGTTCCTCTCACAACCAAGGAGATGGACTTGGATGAGGTTCCTGCCCCTTCTTTTGACCCAAATACCTTGGATGCCAAGTGATACATAAGTGACGTCCAAGCTTAAGACTAGGACGACCTGAGGGTCTTGTATTCTATCCCTGATGGAGTGTCCATTAGAATTGTTGATAGAGAGGAAAGATACTATGATAGGAGGAAGAATGATGAGGTTTGTTTACCTCTCTGGGATCTTCAAGTATGAGTTCATATGCTACTCCATCCTTCGATTAGGTCCATTATTAAGGGATTTGGATTGACTCTCACCCAAATTAAATCCAGTAGGGGACACTATCTACTGGAAAAAATATGGGGGCTTTAACATAAATGGGGATATTTTTAGGTTTGTATACGAATTAAAGGAAAACCATAGGACCCTTGGTTACTATTATTTCTCCCCCACAAACTTCAGCATAAAAATGGTTAAAGTCTCCCAAACCAGTAACTATAACTAAAATACCGAATCTGTTTATATTAATAGTGCTTGGGAGTTCTTTCCAAATGACTTAGAGAGATGAATTAATGTTCCCAGAGATTGGAGTCATTCCCATATGAATACCAAGAAATCCCCCTCTTTGGAAGAGTTGGTGAAACTCATCAGTAGGGTCTTTACTTTCGATCCCATATTTTTTGAAGATATATATACTCCAAAGAAGTTTGGAAGGATTACTATGTACTTGAGCCTTAGTAATATTGACCTCAATACCTATAAACCTCCCAAGCCTGCTCATAGTGATGAAAAGAGTTCCAAGGAATAGATGGCTGAAGTGGATATTGGCCAAGTAAGTGAGGAAGATGAGAAGGATGTCGAAGAAGGTTAGATTTTTTTTATAAGTGTTAGGTTGTCCTTATATTTCATTCCTTTTTCGTTCCTCTTTACTACACACTTTTACTTATTTGCTAACTTTACCGTTGTTCATATCTTATTACAGTATCTACCCTAAATTCCAGCTCATTTATAATGGCTCGAGCCAACGTCTCTTGTGACTAGATGGAGGATATCAAGGCTAAATAGCTACGAAAGTTATCCAAGAAAGCATCCGCTAAAAAGGCTAAGGATGAAGCCCGTACCATAAGTAATGCAACATCAATCCTCATCAGTTGCCCAATAATAAAGCTAAAAATTAGTTGTTGAGGAGGCCAATAAGAAGAAAGTTATCGATAAAGGCAAAGGGAAAATCAATGAGGGTCAATAAGGCTCCAATAAGAGATCATTAGAGGATCCTTTCTTCTAGGATCCAAATCTTCCCAAATAAATAACTCGGCGGCTGGTCAAGTAGGTGGATTCTTCATCTCCCTATGGGCATGTCGAGTCTTTGGAGGCTGATCCATTGATCACCAAGAATGAGCTCCTAACAGACCTCAACTATATTCTACCTAATGCCGCTAATACTCATGATGTTCCGGGGTATATGGGTTATAGTCCTGACTTCAAGTGTATGAAAAGTCTGGACGTAAACAACTTGTGGAGCTGTGCCTCCCATAAGGCCTTCGCTTTAAGTTGATCCAGCCTATCTCTTAATTATACTTCAACTAGCCGATTTTATTGCCTTTAACTTATTTCACTTTTCATTTTGCAGAGTAATATACTGCGACCACTCTGAAGGAGAAGGAAAAAGCTGCTAAAAATGCTTGCGATGATCTTAGGGATACCAAGGATTACCTTTAGAATAAGGTGAAATCCCTTTAGGCTGACCTGACAAAGGCTCCAAATAAACTACAGGAGCGTAATGAACTAATGGTGCGCCAGGTAGAAGAGCTCAGTAAGCTAAAGGGAGATCTTAAGGCTATTAATGAACAACTTGAGGATACAAAGTTGAAGCCTTCATGGCGTCCTCTATGGAAATGGAATAGTATATGAAGGCCTTTAAAGCATTTAAAGAGTATGTCATTGATACATCCACAGCGTTCCTTAAGGGCTATGGTGATCTGAAGAAGAGGGAGGCCAAGCACCACCCTATTATTATTGAATCTATCTTAGCTTGGGATGAAAATGGTGACAAGGCTAAAGACATGGACGAGGAGGAGGAGGCTACCCACTGACCTGATGAAGAATTATCTTTAAAGGATGAACTCAAAGTCCTCAAACTGGTGGAAGGTGAACCTACTATCAGTAGATCAGAGACTACTCCGGAGGAAGCTGTTGAGAAAACACCATCTGCCACCAAGGATACTAACGCTTTTTCGCTTGTTAACACATTTTTGGAATAATATGAATGATTTCATATTTCTCTTTGCTTATTATGTTCTTGTGATTGCTTCATGTAAATAAATCTTGTCAATCATTTACTTTTTGAAATAATGTCCCAGTATTTCTTAGCATTTAGCTTACTAGTTATTCTAAAGATGAGGTGCAGTCAAAGACATTACTTAGATAAATTGGGTAAGCCGACCAGATCTATAACCATTTGGCACAGTCAAATATGTGCATTTTTAAACGTAGGGATGGTATGTGATCGGATCTTATCGATACATCCACTCCCAAAAATATTTTTATGCAATCAAAGATGTGCATTAAATCAATTAGGTTATCGAAAGTTGACCTGGTCTACTCTTTTAGTGCAGTCAAAGACGTGTATTTCCAATTGTAGGGATGGTATATGATTGGATCTTGTCGATACATCCTCTCCTAAAAATATTTTTGTGCAGTCAAAGATGTGAATTAGATTAATTGGTTTGACTTTAGCCGACTTGATCTATATAAGTAGATAATTATCTAATCAAGGCTAGAGAGATAACAAATGTCTTTCGTATAATGATTTCTTTGTTTGTACAACTTTGATGAGTTCCACTGTTGTATTTTCTAATGATAATACTTCTTGAGATGCTAAGAATTCCATGGATTTTTGAATGGTTCTCCCTCCAAAGTTTCAATACGATATGTACCAGGTCTTGTCAGTTCGGCTACGCAATAAGGACTACGCCAATTTGCTTCCAGTCTTTTGAAATTATGTGTGACTTTCTTTAGGACGTAATCTCCTTCTTTGAGTATGCTCAATTTAACTCTTTTGTTTTAGAATTTGGCCATGCATTACTGATATGCTACTACTCTAAGTGCGGATACCTCTCTGACTTCTTCTATCAAATTTAAATCCGATCTTCTCGCAGAGACACTTTTGGTAGAATCAAAATTCAGTGTTCTGTTACATGGTAGGCCGATCTCCACTAAAACCATAACTTCATTTCCAAAGACCATCATGTAAGGTTTTTTTCCTGTCGTTGTTCGTAGTGTTGTTCTGTAGGCCCACAACACGTTTTGTAGCTCATTTATCCAATTTGTCTTTAGTAGATTCAAGTCTCCTCTTTATCCTATCTAGCAGAGTTCGATTTCTGACCTCTGTCTGTCCGATTTAGTGTGGATGAGTTGGTGATAAATGCAACTTTCTAATGTTGCCTTTGTTGTAATATTTTTAGAAATCATCATTATAAAATTAGGTTCTATAGTTAGCGATAAAAGTTTCATGGATTCCATATCTACTAATCATTTTATTTCATATGAATTAGAAGACTTTTGCATAGGTCATTTCAATAATCCAATCGACATCCACCCACTTTGTGAAGTAATCCACTGCTACCACTAAATATCTGAATATTCCTTTGGCCTTTGGCAATGGGTCGACCAGATCCATGCCCCATATAGGAAAAGCCCAAGGTGATGTGATTAGTAATAGTTAGTCATTTCTTCTTTTGTGTATCACTCTAAACTTCTGTATTTTTTTCACATTTCTGGGTGTATTCTTCACAGTTTTTTCTCATCGTTGGCTAATAATACCCCTGAATGGCTATTATTTTTACTAACATATGCCCTCCTGCATGAGCCCTATATGAATCTTCGTATATTTCTTTGACTAGATTGTGTGACTGTACATCTCATCATTGAGACTGTAAAGCCTCTTTTATAAAGCACCCCTTTGTCCATAACATATTTGGTAGCTTAATAACGAAGCCTTTTTTCCTCCTTCTGGTATGCTAGTAGAATATCTTCTTCCAAGTATTTGATGATCGGATCCATCCATGATGGGCCCATGGTTAGCTCAAATAATTTTACTTCTTCAGCATCAATGCTCTTATGTTCCAAGATTTCTATATTAATGGTTCTTCTGAGATTGACTCGGGTGGCTAACACTGGATGAGCTAGTGTGTATGCCTTGAAATTCTCAGCTGTACAGATTCTGACCATTTGGAGTGCTTTTAGCTTCAGTATTAGAAGTTTTACTTTGGAAATGTACTTTAGCATATTTCCTTCTCTTGCTTAATATTCTCCCAACATTTTACCACCAATTGTGAGCCACAATCTGTTCAGCTTCAAGTGATATAGCTAATTCCAATCTAGCAATTAAGACTTTTTACTCCGCTTCATTAGTGGATGCTTCAAACTTAAATCTTAGGGCGTATTTTACATCACATCCGTCGGGTGTTTTGACTATCAGGCCAACTCCGCTAATATTAGCACATGATGATTCATCTATGAAGACCTTCCACATCGAAAGCTCATTGATTAATTCTTCTTCCATTAGAGAACTATTTTTGAAAATTTTGGTAGCGAACTTCTCGTTATAACCAGGTCAGTTGTATCTACATAGGTATTCTCCGGGGCTTTTGTTTTCTCCTTTGGGACCACTACAAACTATTCAGTTGGAAATTAGATCTACTTGTCTAGGACTGCAGATGTAATATAACAAATCTTTTCTCCTCGTAGGTTAATTCCATGATGAAATCTCCTATAGCGTATCCTTTGATCAAAGTTATTGGCTCATATGAAATTTCATATTCCCCTAGCTCTATAGCACATTCCATCTACCTACTAGATATTTTAGGTTTATGGATAGTTGGTCAAAGTAGGAGATTGATGTAGACCACTATAGAGTGGGCTTTAAATTATTTCTTCATCTCCCTGAATGCTACTATCAATGCTAGGGCTAGCTTCTCCATTCTTGAATACTAATTAATTCCCTAGCAAAATATTTATTTGTGTAATACACAGGCTTTTGAACTCCTTTGTTATTTCTAATCAGAACCGAGTAGATGGCTGACTCTGGTACCGCCAGATATAAGTACTGCTTTTCTCCTTGGACTGCTCTTAACAATAATGGGGCTTCTCCCAGGTATCTCTTTAGCTTCAAAAAAGAAGTTTGACACTCCTCCATCCATTCAACAGAGTTTTTAATGAATGGTATGCATTTGTTTGAGGCTCTGGATCCGAACCTATTTAGATCTTCGACTCGACCTATTAGGCTTAGCATTTCCTTCTCACTTTTGGGAGGCTTCATGTTGATCAATGGGTTGGTCTCTATGACTCTCTAGTTCATAATAAAACCCAAGAATTTTCCACCCTTGACTCCAAATACACATTTAGTTGGATTTAACTTCATTCGGTATTTTTCTAGCTAATTGACGTTTGGCCGAGGTCTTTAATGTGGGCATATGCCTTAATGCTTTTGGTTAGCATGTCATTCATGTAAACCTCCATGTTCTTCCCTATTTATTTTCCAAATACTTCGTTCACCAACCTTTGCATTTCCTTTTTTAACTCCAAAAGGCATAACATTATAGCAAAAAGTACCCCAGTTAGTGATGAAAGATATGTTCTCCTTATCTTCTGGATTCATTTTAATCTGATTATAACCGGAGTATGCATCCATGAATCTTAGTAGCTCATGACCAGTTATTGTGTCCACCAATTGGTTTATCCATGGTAAATGATAGTAATCCTTAAGAAATGCTTTATTCATATCCACAAAGTCCATGCACATTCTCCACTTATCATTTTTTTTTCGATACCATGACCACATTTTCCAGCTAGTCAGAGTACATCACACCTTCAATGAACTCGTCTTTCTTCAATTTGGCCACCTCTTTTTATATTACAATATTTTTCTCTTATGAGAAAACTCGCATTTTTGGTTTGATTGGCCTGGCTTTTTTGAGTATGTTGAGCTCATGGCAGATTATGGTGGGATCTATCCCAGGTATATCCTCACAACTCTAAGCAAAGACATTTTTCCTAACTCAAAGTAAGTTTGCCAGTTACTTTTTGAGGATTGGATCTAAAGACGAGCCAATATGGATTGTCCTCTTAGGGTGCTCATCATCCATTATAATTGGCTTTGTTTCTTCAATGGTCTCTCTAGTTATCAACCTATCTTCATCTCGAGGATCTAATGTATCGATTTGATAGTCTTGGGCTAACTTTTTTTGTTCCTCTTCGTCGATCAAGGTGTAATAACACTCGCGTGCTTCCATCTAGTTCCCTTTCACTCTTCGACACCATCAGTGGTGGGGAACTTGAGGCATTGGTGAGCGGTAGATGCTAAAGCTTCAAATTTCTTCAAGACAACTCTTTTAAAGATGATGCTGTAGTTCGATAAGATATTCTTGTCAAGGACAAGTAATCTTATTTTCTCTATTCTGTAGATCGGCCAAGTCCCTATCATAACTCCTAACTTATTGGTATCCAGTGGGTATACTTTTTATCCCGAAAACTCAATTATAGGATGATGATACATTTCTAGTTTTCTATCATACAGTTTCAATCTTTAGAAGATATCATAAGACATGACATCGATCGAGCTCCCATTTTCCACTAGGATTCTTTTCACATTTTCACTATGTATCATCATGGTTATTACTAGCAGATCGTCACGAGGATATAATAATACTGAGAAGTCATCCCTTGAGAATCCTATGATTAACCTTTCTTTGGAGACCTTCTAAGGTTGTGGGTCTGCTACTGCTTGTCTGTTGACATCCTTGTTGTTGAAATAAGCTTTCGCCTCATTGAGGTATACTTTCCTTTTAACCCGTTCATTACCTTCGCCATCATCTCCTCTTTCAATGAAGTTGCATACGAAATAGATCATGTTAAATTCATTTATAGGCTATATGTCGAGGTGGGAGGTCAGTATCCTCCTCATCTTGACATTCTTGGGCTCTCTTATGATATTAGTTCCTAGCACGAGGTGATCTGGACCTTCTTTTGCATTTCCAATCTTCACGAGCTTGTGATGGTCTGCCATTCTTCTCTACGTATTTATTGAGTTTCCCTCTTTTAATAGGGGTCTCAATTTTGTCTTCCAAGGCTAAATAATCCTTAGTTTTGTGTTTTTGATCTTTGTGAAGTTTATAAAACTTGCTTTTGTCTCTCCTTCCACTAGGTATTCTCAACTTCTCAGGCCACTTCAGTTCACAATTTCCTCGAATCTCATCTAGGATATGGTGTACCCTTACTGTTAAAGAAGGATATTCATCAAGATTTTGGCTTTCCCTCTTCTTGTTCTTCCCTTTAAATACCTTTTTGGGCTTCTTTGCCGAACTGTTACTTTCTTTGAACTTTTTATGGCTTAACTCTTTTGCACCTATGCCCTATTCTGCATTCATAATCTTCAATGCCTTAGCCAAGAGTCGGCAATGTTATTGGGAGGATCCTTAGTTGGGGTTCAAAAGATATTTCCAGGTAATAACCCCCTTATGATCACTGTCATGGCCGCCTTTTCATTGTAATCCACTACCAATTTTTTGGCGTTAAATCTGGTAATGTACTCCCTTGTCATTTCATTACGTTGACATATGCTTAAGAAGCGAGACACACTTTTCCAGGATTTGCTCTGAATAAAAAGTTATTTACAAAAAGGTCGGCTAACTGTTTTAAACTCTGAGATTTCCCCTCCAGGAAAACCATTACACTAAATTTGAGTAGGTCCAGTGTGAGTGTTCAAGAAAGCTCTATAGTGCATCTCATCGTCTATAGGGAGTATATCACATGTGGCTTGGTATTGCTCCACGTGTAAAATATGATCTAATTTTCTTTCAGACTTGGTAGTATCCATAAGTGGATAAAACTTTGCATATGTGGGATAACTGATCACAGAGGTCATGAATGGAGACCCTTGAACAAAACTTCTCTGCAATGGATTTTTGGTTTTGATGAGGTCACCCAAGCGATCTTCCATTCTCTTAATATATCATTTCCATGGCTGAGCTTCCTCGACTATTGTATTAGGTTGTCCGCAACACTTTACCGAGCATTCTTCCCTTAGGCTGGCTTTCCCGCATCGATTGGATGCCTTGGCATGACCTTTTAAACTATCTCCTCATCTAGGATCCATCCTCCTAAATATTGTTCGTCTTGTGCCTTTTCGGGGGGTTGAATGTACTCGTGACTCTTTTATTCCCAGCTTTTCAAGAACTGATGCTTTACTCAACCTTTTGAAGGCACTTATTCGTTCCTTTTAGTACGTCTGATCATCATCATCACTGGTCTATATAGTGGAGGTCCTTCCTTGCTAATAACTTGATTCCTCGTGTTCGGATGCTTGTATCCGAGTGAATTTTTTTGTCTCGAATACCAAATATAATCTTCTGAGATTTTCTAAGGATTTACCTCAGCTCTCTTACCTCCTATCTCGGTAAGGAGAAAGTGGAGGTATCTCCTTTTATTTTCCCCAAATTCTTTCCAGGGCCGGAGTGAAAGGAGGTGAATATGCTCCTCTTTGTGAGGCCAGTACACATTGTGTGAGTTGCCTCATGTTTTCTTGCATAGCTTCCTGGATTTTATCCAAGCTCAGCATGAATCCGGCTAGGTATCCTATTCCAATAGGAGGGTGGTACATATTCCTTTTCCCTGCTACTTTCTAAATGTTCCAAAAAGACATAATGTGTGTGTGTGGGAAAATAGAGTGTGATGGAATTTTTTGAGTTTTGATAGTGCGATACTGTTTTAGGTTAGAAATGGAATTATTTGGCAGAACCTTATTTATGAATCGACTAACCAGAGATCTTAAGAAAGAAATCGAATGATGTTACTAACATAACTAGTAAAATGGCTGTATGATGGTATTTGGGGGATTTCGACTTGGGATCTAAAATTTTTGCAATTTGGAATTGGGAATTGGTTGAGAATAACTACGCTTTACAAGTTTCCCCCAGACGACGTCATTCTATTACCGTCTAAATATGGAATTCAATTTGTGTCATAGCTAGAAGAACACCAATCGGAGATAACAAGCAATAGTTATGTGATATATAGTAGGAAGGGGATGAGATGATTAACACTGAGATATAAGTGATCCCGCCTTACATAATGGCTTAGGTCCACAAGGTGATTTGCTACTCTTAGATATATCCCACAAAATACAATCATGTCTACGGTTTTAGACAATAACCATGGTTGAGTACGCTTCTTACAAGTTTCAATATAGAATCAATAGACTGTCCCTTTCCTTATGGAGGATTGGTTCTTTTATAATGATCCTTGTTGTTGATGTAAAAAATTAGATCGCTCTAATTATTCAATCACAGATAAATTAAATAAGACAAAGATTTTTAAAGTGGTTCAGCCTTATAAGAATGGCCTACGTCCACTGTTATGTTATTGCTGAGTGTTTGGGAATTCTCGATTACAAGTTCAACCAAGAAATTCCGGTCCCTTTGAATGAGGGTGATACAAGGTATTTATAGCCCTTAGGCTGTACATGAAAGGGTTGATACATTAAATGATATACATATGAAAGGGTAATACATTTAATGCAGCGTGTGTGTCAAGATGATAAACATTCAATGAATAATTGAACTGTTGATTATCTGGCAATTAATGCTACGTCCGAGATGCAGCTCGGACTGCCTTAGTTGCTCGTTGCTCAGGAGTTCCTCGGAGCGCTGGAGTACCTCGGAGTGCTAAAGTTCCTCGGTATATCCTCGTTGCTTGGAGAGAACATGAGTTAGTCGGGGAAATGAACTTCCTCGTTGCTATTGTGCCACGTGTCTTCGTATTATTCGTCCATATCAGCATGTTAATTTTGGTATCAACAGAAGCCCCCAATGTTTCATATTTCGAACTTTGAGGAGTATGGAACATTCTTTCTCGGTATATGGCGATATTAAATGACTTTCCTGGATTTTAGGAGTCTTTTCTTCATATTTGAATTTCCTTCCAAATTCGCAGAATCCGCCATTTTGCACCTTTATGGGTGCTTCGGTCTTCGTGCCCTTTTTGTCCTTTTAGCCGCCGGTAGCGTAACAATTTCTTTTTCGTAATCATTTCTTTCGCAGCTTCCCAAGGTAAAGTATTTAAACTTCTTAGGTAACCATACCGTCTTCTACCTTTTCCAATTTTCTGCATTCAAGCTTTCTGTTCTCTCTCTCTTGTGCGTTCATCTTTTCCTTCGCTAGTTGTCAGCTCTTCCTTTTTCCTGTAAGATTCTCTTCTTTTCTTCTGTATTTCTTTTATTCACTATGGTTTATCTTGTGGAATCTGTTGAGAAATTTCGTTCCGATTTTTCCATTCCTTCCTGGGTAACTCTGGAGGTTCTTTCTGAGACTTCAGATTATTTTCGATTGGCTGAGGGACATTGGTTCCCCAGTCTATTCATTGCTGAATGTGGATTTTCTTTTCCGCCAAACCCCTTATGCTTAGAGTTCTGTCAGTACTTTGACGTTGTTCCTGCAAAAATAGCCCCCAATTCATGGAGAATAATTAATGGGGTGTATAAATTAAATCTGACTCATGGGACTCGTATAGGGATTCCTGAAATTATGTATTTCTATAGATGGGCTGTTTTAGATAATGTTTATTACTTAAAAACTAGGTTTTTAAATAGGGCTCTTGTAGTTAACCTCCCTGATGCAAATAGAGATTATTTTGAACATGGGGTGGTTATTAAAAATTGGCAATATGCCCCCTTAGTTGGAGATGCAGTATACCAGGGTCCTAAATGCCCCCCATATGGCAATGGGATAGGTTTATTCTCATTTTCCTTTACTTATGAAATTATGCTTTTATCATATTTGACAAAATGTATGACTGATATTTTTTTTTTGTTTGCAGTTAATAGCAAAAGAAAAACTCCAAAAGAATCAGAGGTTAATATTAAGCATCTGAAATTTATCTGGGGTTTGCATAAGAACGTTGCAGACGAGCACATCAGGTCTGCATCATATTTTCTGCAGTATAGGAGCTATACGACTTCTTATACTGCTCGTCCTGTGATTAGATCTGTTGAGCCAACCTCAACTCCAGAGGATTCTTCTTCAGATTCTCACATCCCTTTAAGTCAGAGAATGGGCAGGAAAAGAGCTCCTCCTGCTCTATTTGATGACTCTGCTGCTGAGGCCAAGAAAAGAAAAATTGATGTCCCAGAGGGGACTAAGAAGGTGGATGTTGTGCCTTCCAAAGCTACCGAGAAGCCCCCAGTGGCTCCGAGCAAGAAGGTTACTCCTGTAGAGATAACTGCTATCTCTCCGACCAAGAGCTCTTCTTTGGTTGAAACTGCTGAAGTCCCTTTGAGGAGATTGAGGAAATCATCCTCAGTCAATTTGGCTGAAACTGTCAATCCGGCTGAAACCATATCCTCTCTACCAGCTGGTGGTGTTGGTGTTCCAACCATCATTCCTCCGAGCTCTGCCATGAGCTTGGTAAAAACTTGGATCATACCCGAGGTCCAAGGAACTGATGAAAAGATTTCTAGGGATATGCTGACATCCCTAGCTACCCGTCACCTGGCTTCAGTAAATTTCTCACACTCTGAATTTCCTCTCTTTCTTTGAATACTTGTATTTTTGTACTGACTTGTCATTTTTTCCTTTGTTTAGCTGGTGAATTGTTTTAACAACATCGTGAAGAAAGATGAAGCAATTAAAGCTTCCAGCTCCTCGTCGGGGGTAGAGGATGCTCTGCTGGGTTTGACCCAATCCTTGAAGGATTCTCGTCAGCAGTATAATGAGGAGAAAGCTGACTGGGAGAAAAATTTGTCTATAGTTGAAGCTGAGAAGGTGAAGCTGGCTGAGATCTCCAAGAGTTTGGAGAATAAGGTGAAAAGTTTAGAGGTCGAGCATAAAAAATATGACGACAAGCTCAAGAACTTTAGAGAGCTTGAAGATAAGATGAAAAAGGCAGAGGAAGAGTTGTCCGTCCTGCAAGATGTCAAGCGCCAAAAAGAAGAATTGGATGCGAAGTTAAAGACTGCCGAGGATCTTCTATCCGAGAAGCTCTCCTCGGAGAAACTGAAAAGAAAGCTCGCAGTTAAAAAATCCTTCAGCGCTGGCTGGGATAAAGGATGGGACAAAGGGATTGCTGCGATGACATCCCAAGTACAATACGGGAAGTTGAAATACTTCCGAGATGGCTGGGTAGCTGCCCTGCAGGAATTGAAGATCAAAGACGACTCTGAACTATTTCAGCTACACCTCCCTGGTCCTCCACCACCAATTATAGAAGAAGAAGAAGATGAGGCTATCTCTGATGAATCTTCCATGGCCATGGGTGATCAAGTCCCTGCCTCTCTACCTTCTTCCAACGAGGACATTTCTTCCATGCCTCCTCCTCCAGAGAAAATTTCAACTCCTGCTGATCAAGCTGCTGCTACCACCGAGCAACCAAGCTCCTCGTCCCAGCCTCCCGAGAAAGTCTTGGGAGACAAGGAAAAGGTGTGAAGTTGTTCGGTATCATTTATATCTTTCATTATCATTTGTAATCAAACAATGTAATTTTTTCATGATCTAATAAAATACATCTTTGTTCTTCTCTGTTGTTGATGATTTGTTTCTGTTGACTGTTGTCTCCTCTTCATTAGTTTATGGCCAGGATGGAATTGCTATCTGCCAATGATACAAAACTGATGCAGCAATGTCACGAATACTATAAGGCTGGTCACACAGAGCTAAGTGTATCAGAAATTACCGACATCCTTGGCCATGATGCTTCAGAACAAGCAATTGAGGCTTATCGGTACTTGAAGGATTTACTTGACCGAGCTGTGGCCAACAACGTGGCCTACTATGACTTGATTGAGGAGCTTCATTGTACCTTAGAAGATCTTCAGAGTCAGCACAATGAATCAACTGCTTTGTTGCACACGGAATATGAGAATAGGTATCAACAGCTTTCCTCTGAGACAGGTCACAAAAAGATCATTGCTGGATACGATGTTAGGGAGAGAATCCTAAAAGGTGAAGTTGAGGCCTGCAGACAGATCGCCGAGATTCTGGAATAAGAGAATAACAATTTGCAGAAAAAGTTGGCGCAATACGAGTCTGCAGCTTCATCCTCTACTGCCTTGGTACCGGTCACTGATGAAGGAGTCTCATTCTTAGAGGTTGAAAACGCCAAATTAAGGCAAGAATTGGATACTTTAAGAAAGTCTGGTGTTTCTGCTACTGCTCGGGGACGAGGAAGAGGTTCTCGTGGGCGAGGAAGAGCTGTTCAAAATGTTGTCGAGGAGCAAAGTTCTCCACCTGCTCGGAGTCGATCAAGAGTTCTCAGCCGTAATATTGAAGAGGCTCGCACTCAGTCTACTTTGGAAACTCAAGCGTTCCAATTGAATGCAAAAGATCGTGCCTTGTCTGAAATGTCCAAGAAAAACCTATCTTTGGAAGATCAACTTACTGCGACGAAGTCTGCTTTACATACCAAGGACCTTTTTGCTAAAAACCTTCATGAACAATTGGATAGATTAATCTTCCAATTCCATAAACAACCTCGTGAGTTCTCGATGGCAGACTATAATGAGGCCCTTTGTCATTTGGATGCTCGTATTGAACACGCCAATAATGAAGGTTATAAGCAGGGGTGGTTGAACGCCCTGGGTGTATTAAAATTGGAGCAAGGGCATTATTTATGGGATTATCATGCTCCTGGGTTACTAGACTTGCCTGTGCCACCTTATAAATTGGACATGGAATGGATCCCAGCTCGCTCCATTCCTCGGAGCTTAATTTCAAAATACCTTGGTGACTACAGTCTTCATTCCCAAATCGAGGTATCTCGTCCTGAACATCTACTGGACACACCTTCTGTGATGAACGTCAGAATGCTCAGAGATATTAACTTCATTAATTCTCCTCTTTGCCTGGAAGATCCTCCTGCTGGCGAGGAACCTGTTTCAAAAACTAAGGGAAAGAAACCAATAGAGTAGGGATCTCAATGTAATAGTTAGTACACATGTAATTTGTAATACATTTTGACCTTAATGAAAGAATTTCATTTTTTGTTTGCAAATTTATATTGCTATTGTTCTGTGCTAAGCACTACGTATGTATCTGTTAAAAAGATAACAATTTTGTGCTGTTCATCAACCAACTTAGTAATAAACAGTTACAAGTATCAACAAATGTTGCTCGATCACTTAATAATAAAGCAATGAGTATAAAAATGTTTAAAATTTTTCCAACCAACTAAAGTTGTTAAATTGTACTCGTCGACCAAGTATAATTAGCGAGAGTTTTCATAAAATGTGTCCGACCAACCAGGTTGATGGATCTTCCTCGTCGATAAGTTCTCCTCGTTGACCAACTACAGTTAGTGGGTTTTTATCCCCGACCAACTATACTTGGCTCAGTTTGGAATATTTTGTATTCTCTGGAATGGTTTTACCTTCCGACCAACTTGTTGGCATATTTTGTTTCTTAACCAGCCAAAATTGGCATTTTTAAGAATGTTGTTCTTGCCCTTTTACCATCCAAAGTTGGTCGTGGGTTTGAACTATTAGGTTCTTTCGAACTATCAGGTTCTTTCGAACTATCTTGTCCACAAGCTCTTTTACCAACCGAGGTTGATCACGCAAGTGTACGCCTCCTAACCAAAGGAGTATAATTTGTTCTCGCTATTTTACCAACCGAAGTTGATCACGCTCGAACTATCAGGTTCTTTCGAACTATCTTGTCCACAAGCTATCTTACCAACCGAAGTTGATCACGCAAGTGTACGCCTCCTAACCAAAAGAGTATAATTTGTTCTCGCTATTTTACCAACCGAAGTTGATCACGCTCGAACTATCAGGTTCTTTCAAACTATCTTGTCCACAAGCTATCTTACCAACCGAAGTTGATCACGCAAGTGCACGCCTCCTAACCAAAGGAGTATATTTTGTTCTCGCTATTTTACCAACCGAAGTTGATCACGCTCGAACTATCAGGTTCTTTCGAACTATCTTGTCCACAAGCTATCTTACCAACCGAAGTTGATCACGCAAGTGTACGCCTCCTAACCAAAGGAGTATAATTTTTTCTCACTATTTTACCAATCGAAGTTGATCACGCTCGAACTATCAGGTTCTTTCGAACTATCTTGTCCACAAGCTATCTTACCAACCGAAGTTGATCACGCAAGTGTACGCCTCCTAACCAAAGGAGTATATTTTGTTCTCGTCCTTTTATCAACCGAAGTTGATCGTGGCTTCGAACTATAGGGTTCTTTCGAACTATCAGGTTCTTTCGAACTATCAGGTTCTTTCGAACTATCAGGTTCTTTCGAACTATAAGGTTCTTTCGAACTATAAGTGTAGTGTATCACACTAGTATTCCCCCAAAAAAAAACTTGTAATAAAAGGAAGAGGATGGTGAAACATCATCGTTTTATTCATAATGAAGGAATTGCTTTACATTTTACGTTACTGATAATACTTGCGCAGGTGTTCAGCATTCCATGCATTCTTAAATTCCTCTCCTTCTAGAGTTGCTATTCTGTAAGTTCCTGGTCGAACAACTTTTGTAACTCGGTAAGGTCCATGCCAGTTTGCTTCAAGCTTATTGTGCTTCTGAATGACCTTCTTTAGCACATAATCCCCTTCTTTTAGGTCGCATTTCTTCACCCTCCTGTTGTAGAACAGAGCTGTGCGTTGTTGGTAAGCAGCATTCCTAATGGATGCCTCTTCTCTAACCTCCTCGAGCATGTCCAAATCTAATCTTCTCATCAAGTCACTGACTGGGGAATTGTAATTCAGCACTCTGTGTGTTGGGAGACCCAACTCAGCAGGTATTACAGCCTCACTTCCAAATGCCAGCATGTATGGTGATTCTCCAGTCGCTGCTCGGGGAGTTGTTCGGTACGCCCACAATACTGATTGTAGCTCATTAATCCAATTAGCTTTAGCCTCACTTAGCCTCTTCTTCAAACCATTTAGTAGTGTTCTATTTGTTACCTCAGTCTGCCCATTGCTTTGAGGATGACCTGGTGCTGAATGTGTCTTCAGGATGTTTGATTGTTGACAATAGGCAGCAAACTCCTCGTTATCGAATTGTGTTCCATGGTCTGTGATGAAGGCATGAGGGAGACCATATCGGCAGATGATATTCTTCCAAACAAATTGGTACACCTTCTCGTACGTCATATCAATAAGTGGCTCAGCTTTTACCCACTTAGTAAAATAATCCACTGCAACAACGAGGTACTTAAATCTTCCTCGGGTCGTTGGCAATGGTCCAACCAAATCAATTCCCCACATGGCAAATGGCCAAGGAGAAGTTATGGGTGTCAACAATGCTTGTGGAGTTCGTCGGATGGAGGAAAAACGTTGGCATTTGTCACATTTCTTGGCATATGCTATACAATCAAACCTCATCGTCGGCCAATAATACCCCTGCGTCATCACTCTTTGCAAAAGTGTTCGACCTGCCACATGTGCTCCACAAGATCCTTCATGGATTTCTTCAATCAATTCTTTCACCTCGGAAGGGTGTACACATCTCTGCAAACCTACTATAATTCCTCGCCTATACAAAACACCATTAGTTAGTACATACCGAGCAACTTTAAACTTCAATTTCTTTGCCGCGAGCTTGTCCTCTGGCAATTCTCCCTCTTCAATATATGCCCTGATGGGATCCATCCAAGATGGTCCTAAATTAAGGGTAATAACATTCATCGTCAGGTCTTCATCTATGCTCCGACTTTCCAGTACTTCAATTGGTATCGTTCTTCGCAGCTCGGTACGAGTAGCTGATGCTAGTCGGGCCAGTGCGTCTGCTTGTGCATTTTCTATTCTGGGTATTCTGATCAACTGAATGGCATCAAATTCTGCCAACAATTCCATCACCTTTGCATGATATTTGACCATTAATTCTCCCTTAACCGCATATGTTCCTATCACCTGATTCACAATTAATTGAGAATCACTGAATACCATCACTTGTTGTGCTTCCATAATCTTTGCTAAATTAAGACCTGCTATCATGGCCTCATACTCAGCCTCATTATTGGAGGTTTTGAATTAAAATCGCAGGGCATATTCTATATCAATCTCGTCTGGGGTCTTCAAAACAATCCCTGCTCCACAACCTGCTGTGCAAGATGACCCATCTACGTACAATCTCCATGTAGGTAACTCGTCTTAAAATTTCTTATCCAATAGAGTTCCTCGGTGAAATATCTGCTGTTCTCTTCCATCCTCCCCTGTTAATTTTCGCTCCTCGTCGACCATTTCGTCTCGCCCTTTTACCAACCGGAGTTGGTCTGGGTTTGAATTTGATGATCTTTCTACATCCACAAGCCCTTTTTCCAACCGGAGCTGGTCTGGACTTATGTCTGTTGGTCCTGTAACATCCACAGGTTGGTCAGTGAGCAACTTTTGCTCCTCGGGGTATCAGGATATGTAAAATCTGCTATAAAATCTGCTACAGCTTGCCCTTTCAATGATGATCTGGGTTCATACACAATATCATATTCACCGAGCTCTATTGCCCAGTACATCAGTCTCCCTGACTTTTCTGGCTTATGAAGGGCTTGTCTTAATGGCATATCGGTATACACGATGATGGTATGGGCCTGGAAATATGGCCTCATTCTTCTACTTGCTTCAATTAATGCCAATGCCAATTTTTCGGGTACCTGATCTCTGCACCTCGGAAAGCCTTACTTGTGTAATAAATTGGCTTCTGGATTCCATTCTCCAATCTGATCAATGCCGAGCTGACTGCATGCTCTAATACTGCCAGGTATAAGTACAACTTTTCTCCCATTATTGGCCTGGACAACAGCGGAGGTGTTCCCAGATATTTCTTCAAGTCTTGAAAGGCTTTTTCACATTCATCATTCCACTCGAAAGTTTTTCGAAGTTTTTTGAAGAATGGTAGGCATCTATCTGTTGCTCGAGATACAAATCTGTTGAGCGCTGCAACTCGTCCTGTAAGACTCTGCACTTCTTTCTTTGTTGTTGGAGATCGCAGCCCTAAAAGAGCTTTGATCTTTTCTGGATTCGCCTCAATGCCCCTTTGGTTGACGATGTACCCGAGGAACATTCCTTCTCGTACTCCAAATGTGCACTTCGTTGGATTGAGCTTCATCTGGTATTTATCCAGTTGATCAAAAGTCTGATTTAAATCAACTAGATGATCAGCAGCTTTCTTGCTTTTTGTCAGCATATCATCGACATAGACTTCCATATTGCAACTGATTTGTTCGGCAAAAACCTTGTTCATCAGCCGCTGGTATGTCGCTCCTGTATTTTTCAAACCAAAAGGCATAACATTATAACAATAAGTACCCCTGGGGGTAATAAAAGAAGTACTCTCCCTGTCTTCAGGTTTCATCTTGATCTGGTTGTAGCCTGAATAAGCGTCCATAAAGCTGAGCAGCTCGTGCCCAGAGGTAGCATCTACTAGTTGGTCAATTCTGGGCAATGGAAAATGATCCTTTGGGCAAGCCTTGTTGAGATCAGTGAAATCAACACACATTCTCCATTTGTTGTTTTTCTTCTTTACCATCACCACATTTGCCAACCAGTCCGGGTACTTCACATCTTCAATGAATTGAGCTTTCTGGAGCTTGTCGACCTCCTCTTGAATAGCTTGATTCTTCTCGGAGCTAAATACCCTTCTTCTCTGCTTTACAGGCTTGATCTCCTTATTCACATTGAGCTCGTGACATAAGAAATTCGGATCTATTCCTGGCATGTCCTCATGACTCCATGCAAAAGTTTTCTTCCTGTTTCTCAAGAAAATTATCAACTCCTGTTTTATTGAAGCATCCAACGTTGAACCTATCTGGGTTACTCGTTCAGGGTGCTCGTCGTCTAGAATAACATTTTCTGTAGATTCCACCACCTGTCCTTTTACAAGTTAGGATTCATCTCTGGGATCGAGAGTTTCAATCTCTGTATCTTCTTCCACCTGGTAAGTAGTAGTCTTTTTCCTTGATTCCTCAAGCTCCTCTTGCTCGGCAGATGAATAATAGCATTCCCGAGCTACTTTTTGATCACCTTTCACAACTCCTACTCCAAAGTTTGTTGGGAATTTTAAGCACTGATGTACAGTAGATGGAACTGCTTCGAACTTCTTCAAACCAACTCTTCCCATGATGATGTTGTAGGCTGATTGCACATTCTTATCCATCACGAAGAAGCGTATTCTTTATGTTCGACAAGCAGGCCAGGTTTCAATGAATATATCCAACTTGATCGTCCCAAGTGGAAAAACTTTCTCGCCAGCAAAACCCAGGAGGGGTCTGTGATACGGTTCCAACTGAGATAATTTCAGATTCAAGCTGTCAAAGCATGAATAATACATGATGTCTGCCGAACTTCCATTGTCTACCAACACCCTTGAAATCACTACTTCCTTCATCCTCATTTTGATTACCAGAGGATCGTCGTGAGGATAAAGAACACCTGCCAGGTCATTTTTTGAAAAGCCAATGACCAGCTTCTCTTTGTTTACTTTCCTCGGACGATCATCCTCGGCCAGATTTATTCGCTGAATATATGAAAAAGCTTGAGCCTCTCCGAGGTAAGCCTTTCTTTCTGCAGTAAGGTCTCCTCCTCCTGCATCTCCTCCTGTAATGACATTACAATCAAATGATCCAAAACCTATAGAAAATACCTCTCGTTCTGGCTGCCTTGGCTTCTTGGGAAGATCGGGGTCATCCTCTGGATCATTTTCATGGTTTATCTTCTTTTTCTCCTCTGCCCGACGAGGAGATCTAGACCTCTCTCTAGCTCGGTCGTTATCTTTCCTGTCACCTCCCCGATCAACATATTTTGCTAGCTTTCCTCTTCGGATGAGTGTTTCAATCTCGTTCTGAAGAGCTATGCAATTTTTGGTCATGTGACCATGATCTTTATGAAATTCGCAGTACTTATCCCTACTCCTCGAATCAGGGTCTGACCTCAGTTTCTTTGGCCATTTTACCTCCTCGTTGTTCTTGATTTCCTCCAAGACATGATTAATACCCATTTTCAAAGGAGTATAATTATCGTACTTCTTCATGACTTCCCATTTATTCTTGGAATGTTTATCTCCACCATTGCTTTTATGCTCTTTCTTCTTAGATTTGTCGACTTCCACCTTGGTTTCTTTATCCATATTGTTCTTTGCAGCCATAGCCTCCTCGGCATTCATGATTTTGGCCGCTTTTGCCATCAACTCTGACATAGTTGTAGGTTGATCTTTCGCCAAGGTGTAATACAATTTATTAGGCAACAATCCACTCATCAAGGCGGTGATTGCTGTCTTCTCTTCATAACCTATGACTTCTAGCTTCTCGTTATTGAAACGAGTTATGTAATCTCTAGTACTCTCACCAGATTTTTGTCTAACACTTAACAAGTGTGCTACTCGTTTTACTGGCTTTGCTCCAAAACAGAAATTGCCAATAAACAACTCGGCCAACTGAAAGAAAGTTGAAATCTTACCCCGAGGAAGATTGTTGTACCATATCTGGGCAGATCCAGTAAGAGTTCCTGAGAATGCCCTGCATCTCATCTCGTCGGGGACAACATAGATGTCGGCAGCAGCTTGATATTGCTCTATGTGAAGAACAGGATCTGTCTTTCCATCATACTTGGGAGTCACTACAGGTGCTTTAAACTTTGATGGTGTAGGAAAATCCACAATGGCCTGTACAAAAGGTGTTCCTCGAACAAAAGTTCGTTGTAGGGGGTTCTTTGCTTTAGCCATTTCTCCCAATCTATCCTCCAACCGCTGAATGGAACCTTTCCACGCATCATTTACTTCATCGATCTTGTTAGTTCAAGCAATAGATCGTTCTGAAGTAGCCTCCTGAGATTTATCTTGACGAGCAACTGGTCGTGATTGTGCAGATCCTTCTCTTAGATCTGATGGTTGTCGAAAACTCCTCGACATGGTCTTAGGTGGACTCCTATTCCTCCTAGGGCCTAATCGACTGAAAGGAGACACCCTACTCAGTCTTTCTAAAGCACTGGGTCCTTCTGGAGAGAGGGTGATATGTTGATCAGTATCTGTAGCCCTTATTGACGAAGTTCGCCCAGGTTGATAAGAGAAATCATCAGACTCCTCATTACGATGTGACTCAGTACGCCTGGATCGTGAAGAAAGCAAATAAGTTTGCCTCTGACCACTTCGCTGTCCTGAACGTGCAGGTGCACCGCCATGAAGGGTTTGTATGAGTTGCCTCATTGTTTCTTGCATGGTGGTTTGTCCTTGAGCCAGATTCGTCATAATCCCGGCTAGATCTGGAGGTGCAGAGGGATTCGGAGGATTTCCAGTATTTCCAGCGTTTCGATTGCTAGATTCTGGATTATCCGCCATTGATGATGAATGATTTTTGGTGAAAAATGATAGTAACAATCGTTCCCACAGACGGTGCCAATCTGTTGATGTAAAAAATTAGATCGCTCTAATTATCCAATCACAGATAAATTAAATAAGACAAAGATTTTTAAAGTGGTTCAGCCTTATAAGAATGGCCTACGTCCACTGTTATGTTATTGCTGAGTGTTTGGGAATTCTCGATTACAAGTTCAACCAAGAAATTTCGGTCCCTTTGAATGAGGGTGATACAAGGTATTTATAGCCCTTAGGCTGTACATGAAAGGGTTGATACATTAAATGATATACATATGAAAGGGTAATACATTTAATGCAGCGTGTGTGTCAAGATGATAAACATTCAATGAATAGTTGAACTGTTGATTATCTGGCAATTAATGCTACGTCCGAGATGCAGCTCGGACCGCCTTAGTTGCTCGTTGCTCAGGAGTTCCTCGGAGCGCTGGAGTACCTCGGAGTGCTAATGTTCCTCGGTATATCCTCGTTGCTTGGAGAGAACATGAGTTGGTCGGGGAAATGAACTTCCTCGTTGCTATTGTGCCACGTGTCTTCGTATTATTCGTCCATATCAGCATGTTAATTTTGGTATCAAAACTTGTAAAAGGAATAGATATGCTGGCTAGCATGGGCTAAGTGGGGGCCTCTTGGATTAGTGGAGATCTTATTGAGTTATTTAAGACTTTTTGCCATTAAAGGGGGGATTTATCACGAACTAACCATCTAAAAATAGGATGGATGTTGTTGGCCAACCGCCACAGTTATAAGATGTCAATCTTGCCTTACTATTGTCGACCTAAGCTGATAATAAGGATGAGCTTATGATTGGCCGATGTCTTGTACTGATATCTCTTCGATCGAAACCGAGGTCTTCAGATTATAAGGTAATGATTCACAAATATAATATGACAACTTTAAAGATTTTGACAGACACAGTCGACTTACAGATTACTTAGAAAAACTAAGTATAATGCATAGAGTTGTTAAATCTTCTACATAATATGGCCTAGTCTAGTGCTGTCCACAGGAAGCGATCTTCCCTTAGTGTCCACCGATCAACCTTCTTCTTCAACAGCAGAACCTCTATTCCACGAGTCAGCAGTAGAGATGGACTCTACAAAGGTTTATGCAAGGTGTATGAAAACTAGGGTTTCATAAACTCACAAATCATATAGAAGGATGTATGATTTGGAAAATAAAATCCTGTTTTAGTAAAAAAAGAGTACTTTTGGAACAGGGTTCGGAAAATCATTTTCACCAAAAGTCCTAAGAATTTTTGAACGAAAATAACATCTCGTTCGAATGAAAACTACACTTTTGTTCTAACGACATCTAATCACGTTCCAACAAAACCTTATTTTCGTTTGAAAATATTCTAACGAGCTTCAAACGAGAATTATCTACCAAGACAGGAATGTCTCGTTTGAAGGTCATTTGTAGCTGGTTCAAACGGGAACACATATCTCGTTTGAACAAGATACTATCTCATTTGAATGAGACTTAATTTTTTTAAATCCTTATATAAAAAGCCTCGATTTTAAAATCAAATATCCCGGAATATAATTTATATAAGACATGAAAACCAAAAGTTTTATACCTCCATATATTGTCGGTGACGAATCCAAAAACAGGGCTTGATCACTAATGTATTTTCGAATGAACTTGGAGATAATGCATATGTAACGTTCAGTTTGAGATGCCAGTTTATAACGGGATATGTCAAAACTACCAAAAAGTCTAAGCTATGAAAAATTATGAACTCTTTCTCTTACAGGAGTGAGGGGGAGAACGTAACTGGGGGTGGGGGGAAGCTAAAAGTTTATAACCGTGGAATGTGAGGGGCTTGAATGATCTCGATAAATGTGGCATTATGAGGGGACCAAATCTAGGTGGAAACTAGATATCTTATGTCTCCCGGAATTAAAGCCGAGTTATGTGGACATGGGGATGACTAGTTCTATTTGGGGAGGGTGTAGAATTAAATGGTCTAATTTAGATGCCGAGGGGCTTTAAGAGGAGTGATCATAATGTGAAACTTTAATGCCGTAGAAATGTTGGAGTGTATAGTTAGTGAATGGTCCTCATCATGCTTATTTAGGAATGTGAATGGCAGTTTTACTTGGTGCTTCTTAGGGATTTATGGGCTGGTGGAAAATGCAAGTAAATGGGAGTTGTGGGAGGAGCTAGTAGACATGAGTGGGTCTAAGGTGTTCCTTGATGTTTGGAGGGATATTTTATTGTGGTGATATTTTCTTTATAGAGAAGTTGGGAGGTAGAACTAACATAAGTGTGAGGATTTTATCGAATTTTATTGATGAGATGGAGTTGATGGATCTTCAGTTAGAAGTGGCATGTTCACATAGTCTAGCAATAGGGACTTTCCTTCCCTTTCTCGCCTTGACCGTTTTCTTATTTCTCAAGGATGGGAAGAATAATTTCCAGCAGTGGTAAAATCTTATCTTCCCAGTGTCATATCAGATCATAGCCCGATTCTGTTAGAATGAGGGGGATGGAGAGGAGGGAGAACCCCTATTAGATTTGAGAACATGTGGCTTAAAGAGTTGAATTTCATGGATAGGGTTAGGGAGTGGTGGCTAAGTTATGAGGTGGAGGGAAATACTAGTTTCAGATTGGCTGACAAGATGGGGATTCTCAAGGAAGATATCAAACGTTGGAATAGAGAGAGGTTTTCGGGAATGTGAGCGAGACCACCGTGAGGTATATGGAGGAAGTTACAAGACTAAATGAAAAGGAAGGGAGAGACAGGCTTTCTGGGGAGGAGAAGATGCCTAGGGAAGGGAGGAAGTGGGAGATAGGGAGAAGGATCATTCACGAAGAAATTTGTTGGCAAGCATTGTGGTTAAGGGGGGGAGAAAAGAACACTAAGTTCTTCCATAGAGTGGCTAACTCTCACCGGCGCTGTAATTAGATCGAGAAAATCTCAGTGGGTAAGATCAAGTGTGTGGAGGACATCGAGGTGAGGGGGGATATCTCCCAGTTTTATGAGGGTTTATATAAAGAGGATGAAAGGCGGCTTCCTTCTCTTGACTGGGCCGATATTGGAACTATTTCGAAGGCTGATGCTGTGATGTTAGAGGGGCAGTTCACAGAAGAGGAAATAGTGCAGATGTTAAAATCAATGAATGGGGATAAGTCTCCGAGTCCAGACGGGTTCGCGATGGATTTCTTTTAGCATTGTTAGGAGGTTTTCAGAGGTGATGTGATGGCCTTATCTGGAGAATCCCATGACATGGGCTACTTCTTGAGGATTTTGAATGCATTATTCTTAACTTTTATTCCCACGAAGGGGGGTAAATTGATGTGCGTGTTTTCAGACCGATAAGTATAATCGGGGGTGCCTATAAGATTCTTGCCAATGTTTTATTAGTGTGACCCTACAATGTTTTAATCCTAAAATGCTTTTGTTGGGGGTATGCAAATTCTCAATGCATTTTTAGTAGCCAATGATTGTGTGGAATCTAGGATCATAAGTGGGGAGCCAGATATTGTGTGCAAGTTGGACATTGAGAAAGCGTATGATGGTGTCAAGTGGTAGTTTCTTTTGTACTTATTGAGGAGGATGGGGTTCAGAGTGAGGTGGTATGATTTTCTACAATCAAATTCTCGATTATGATCAAGGGGTTGACAAAGGGATTCTTTTCTAGCTCTCACGGGCTTCAGTAGGGTGATTCGTTATCTCTATTTCTTTTCATTTTGGTGGTGAATGTGTTGATTCAGATGGTGGGGCGATTGGTTGATGCAGGGTTTGATTAGCAGTTTTGTGAGTGGGCGTCCGAGCACGAACCCGATTAGGATTTCTCATCTTCTATTTGCCGATTATACAATTTTTTTTTTGCAAAGCAAAAGTGGTCCACGTGCATGCATTTAGAGTACTCCTTATTTTCTTTAAGGTTGTGTCTAGTATTCTCATTAATGGGGGGGAGTGCAAGATGATTCAAATTGGTGGTGTAAAGAGAGTAGGATTTGTCCTAGACGCTTAGTTGCAAGGTTGGCTCTTTCCCCTCATCTTATCTCGGATTACCACTAGGGGCTAAGTTCAAATCCAAAGTTATATGGGACCCGATTCCGTAGAGGATAAAAATGAGGTTGGAAGGGTGGAATGATTTTTATCTTTTAAAAGGTGGGAGATTGACATTAATAAAAAGTACGCAGTCTAGTTTGAACATGTACTTTTTATCCATTTTATCATTGCCTTATTCAGTGCGTAAGTAAATGAAATTGATGATGAGAGATTTTCTGTGGAGAGGTAATGAGGATAATTTTTAATACTATTTGGTGGGGTTTGGATGAGGGGTGCAAATCGATTAACGTGGGGGAGTGGAGTGAAAAACCTATAATATTTTAACAAAGAGCTTTTAGGGACATGACTGTGGAGATATTCTTGTGAGGACAACCGGTTATAATGGAGAGTAGTCGGAGATAGGGGGAGCAAGAATCTCAGGTGGGGTCCAAGAGTTGGGAGGTATGCTCATAGGGTAGGATTATGGAAGCACATTTCGAAGGTGTGGAAGTACTTTTTTAGATACACGGATTTTCAGGTGGGGAGAGGAAATAAGGTTAGGTTCTAGAAGGACAAATGGAGCATGAATGGTTTCCTTCAAGATTAGTTTCCCGAAATATTCAGCTTAAGAGGGGATAAAGATAAGATGGTTGTAGATAATCTGGTGTTCAGAGGGGACTGAGTAATGTGGAGTCCTAAGTTTAGAAGATGACTGTGGGAATGGGAGATCGATAAGGTGGAGGCTTTTTTTGATTGGTTAGGTACGACCCCCCGTCCATTGAGTGGAGATGATGAGGTAATTTGACCGACAGCCGACAGGGGCCTTTCACGATGAGAGGTTATTATTCCATTTTGAGAGGAGAATGAAATTAGAGCGCTTACTTCCCATGCAATTAAATTTGGAAATATAAGGCTACCCTGAAAGTCATGTTTTTTGTTTGGACTGCGGCGAAACAGGTTATACTCACGGATGAGGGCTTACAGAAGAGGAGACGATTAATGGCTAGTTGTTGTTGGTTGTGTGAGGAGGCGGAAGAGTCAACCAATCATTTACTCTTGCCCTGTTAGGTGTTGAAAGGACTTTGGGATGTCTTCCTTGTTCACGTGTCAGATACCGTGGGTAATGCCCGAGTCGGTGAGGGAGCTATTAGAGGTTTGGCAACCCCCACAGGCTGGAAGGAAGTGAGAAAAGTGTGGCATCTGGTCCCACACTGTAACTTTTGGATTATCTATCAGGAGAGAAACTCGAGATGTTTTGAAGGGGTAGAGCTTGAGCCATCGAGCCTGCGTTACTCGTTTCAAAGTAAATTGTTGAGGTGGTATGTGGAGAGACAATCCACGTCTCTGCCTATTTCCTAAACTTTGTGGAGTATCTGTATAAAGTCATGTAGCTATTGTTGTATTTGTGGGTGTAGGCCATTTTTGGGCTTTTTTTGGCCGTGGTGTATACTCCCTGTATGCCCCTTAGTGGATAGTTTTGTTCTAATACATTTAATTCAGTGTTCTAAAAAGGCGCGTCTAGGGTTGATGCTTGGGAGAAATGTCCCGCCTTAATCCTTTTACGCCTTATTTTTGGTAAAAGGCTTAAGACGCACTTAAAAAAAAAAAACGCTTTAGTGAAACGATATTGCCTTTTAAAGACTTTTTTTTTTAAATCGGACCAATATCTCATTCAAAACAATCAAAAGACAAATAGTATCCCAAACCTCTCTATCTCTCGTCCAAAAAATGCGCGTTTTTTTTGTTTTTTTCTTAGTATTCTTGTTATATTTAAAAATGTTAAAATATATTTAAAAAGTCCTAAATGCCTTTTCACGTCTTTTTTCGCCTATGGTCCGCCTGCCATTTTAAGGCTTAAGACTTGACCTCCACGCCCGCATTTTTTTGAACCTGGATTTAATTGTAAAAAAATATTATGAATTTAAGATATTAACAAGATTATCGCTTGGATTAGTCATAAATAAATAGATTTTTAAAGAATTTATTACTTGAACTCCCGTATTTTTAGAATAAGATATATTTTCAAATTACTTATGCTACAAGATCACCATGTAGTTTTGACTTCTGAGACCAAATTAAATGTGCTCATAGTGGTTCCAAACAACTCTAAACTTAAGACCATGTTTGAACCACTAAGCAGCATATATTAAAGAACAAATGTGATTTGAGACAAGCTAGCCAAACTATGATATAGTTATACGAGAGTTGTTTATCGAAAGAAGGTCACTATTGCTAGCCTTTAACACATTATATGTTAGATCTATTAGCGTTTGGTAATGTGAATCCTTGAAATATAAGTTTTTTTATAAGCATTTATTCTCCACGTTATATTATTCATCAATCACACTCAGTCAACATGCATAATTTAATATTAACATGATTTAAATGGTGGTCGTTACGGGTACTGCAAACTGGGGGGAAGTTTAACTATGGATAAAATTAGGCTATTGCTTAATGAGCATGATTGAGAGATCCTCACTTTATATAATTTTATAGTCTTGCATTTTAAATGGCATAAACTTTTTATTAACTAGTTATATGCTAAATTTACATCAATTTTGCATTAAATATCTACTTCATGACAAATAAACATAAACATACACACACATATATATATATATATTATGATGTGCATATTGCAAATTCTTTGACATTATTCATGCTATAGAATGCTTTTTTTTTTTTTTTTTTTTTTTTTTTTTTTTTTTTTTTTTACATTTGGGAATAACTTCTTTGACATTTGTGATACACTAGAGTATAAAGTGAAGTGCTATTAGGCCTACCTCATATTTTCATTTTACGAGCACATATTTATAAATATTAAAGAAGTTAAATGTTTAATATCAACGTCCCAATTATTTTAAATATTTGCTTGTGCAGCCAAAAGTGTAATGCTTTTAGCGTAATGTACAATCATTTTTGACTTACATTGTGGGTTTCCCTTATAATTCTTGATGCGTCCTTAGCAACAAGCAGCAACTCTTCAATTTATATTAGACATTTTGTTTGTGTTTTTAAGAAACTCACAATGATCATTCTCTCTCCTCGTATTCATCATTTTCTAATTCTGACTAGAACTTCTTCACCCATTCTTACCACTCATTTAAATAGTCTGATAAACAAGCTTTTCTATATCATATAATAGAGAAATTGAGTTATTAATTTTTTTTAGCCATGCATTGATTTGCAAAAAATCATTGAAAATGTCATTTAATTTTAGCTATAAATCGAGTTGCAAGAAAATAGTTAACTTTACACTGAGTTGCAAAAATACATAAAAACATGTTCACTTTTCTTCAACAAGCTTATTATTTGAATGGTTCATCATACTTTATGTTGGAAAATAATATTGCAAAATATATGAAAAAAATCCACATTCGTAAATGCATAAAATTAAAAGAACTTATTGGTCGAGCATTGTGTTGTGATTTAAATGCGAAATTGACCGCTAGTTTTGATCCTGTCACTCTCTTGTAAATACCTGTCAGGATTCAACGACCCGATTACTCCACGACCGATAATGAAAAATCATAGAACTCTAAGGTTACTCCAAATCCACAAAATCAATGAAAATTGGGGGAGAAGATATTGCAGAAAATGTGATTATTTTACGCGAAGAAGATGGTGAGAGATAAGGGCGATTTTCTTATTTTTTTGACAAAAGCTAAATGCCTAAATTTATGGAAAACAATTAAAATGTTGGAGACAATTTTTAACTAACTATCCCACATTAGTTCAATGTGTTAAATTTAGGCAAGTCGGAGGAACCTTAATGTTTAGTGAGCACAGTGGGCTTTGAACCCCATCTCAAAGTGCAAACCCCCCACAATTTACCAATAGTCTACTTACCCCCAAATAATTTATTTCATTCAAAACAATATATATATACCCAACACTTTATCCATGAGATTTTACAACGAAAATTGCACATATATAAGTAGGGGTGGCAATATGTGCCTTTTGTAACGTGTTAGAGTCATATCAATTTGGATTAATGACCTAAATGATTTAACAATAATCTGAAATTTTATTAAGGGTTATTTATACTTTACTACCCTGAAGTTTAGTAACTTTGTACTTCGAACCCCAATGTATCAAAACTGACACATAAAACCCTAAATTTTTTAAATTATTGCAATCCAAACCCTGTCATTAAATCGACTAACGGAAAGAGTAAAAAATGAGGATAAGTGCGCCAAAATGATCCTTCCCTTCAAATTTTTTCGCTTTATATGTCAGTCTTGATATGTTGGGGTTTGAAGTGCAAAAGTGACTAAACTTCAGGTTGGTAAAGTGTAAATAATCCTTTTTTATCAACTATATTAATTATTTAAATTTATTATAAAAAAATCATTTAAAACATTTATTATAAAATAATTAATTAAACTATCAACTATATTAAATACTTTTACCCTAAATACATCATCCTAATTACTTATTGTTAAAAATTACTTAAATCTGTAATAGTTGAGTTTGTATATCAATGCACGCAATTAAAATTTTAATGCACAATTAAGTATCATTTGTGAAAAAATAAGGTTTCATCAGCTCTTTCCCCTTTTCTCAATGACACTCTTCCCGTCTCCAAACATTTTAGTCGAAAGTTTCATCTCAGCTAATTCCAGTATAATGTATCTTTCCATTTATCTCTTTTTATTTGGTTGAAATTTAGCTCATACATACATAGAGAGAGAATTCTTTAAATGCGAAATTTTATTAATGTACCTAAAAAACAAACATATTTTTTTAAATAGTAAAAAACTTCATCTTACAACGAAACTTGATGAAGATGGTCTTCGAATTTCTGACTTTCCACTTATTTTCCACTTCATCGGCTTTCCAGTTTAATTTTTGCTACTTTATATATGATGATACTAAATTTGTGAGTTTTTTTATGTGACAGTGAGATTTGTTTTGATCATAATTCATGGTCTTTTAGATTTGATTTAATTATATCACTTGACACACTTTAACTATAATTTTTCGCAATTAATATTGAATTAAGAATTTAATTTGCAAGCGTATATCTTGACTTATAAAATAATCAATTGAACATATATTGCACATATTACAAATATCTAGTAATTAAAAGTACAAATATTAAGGGTTAAAAATGATAATTTTTTACAATAAATTTAAATAATTAATATACTTGATAAATAAAAAGTTATATGGACTTTACTACTCTTAAATTTATTCGTTCTTGTACTTCAAACCCCAATATATTAAGACGGACACAAAAAATCTCAACATTTGGCACGAGAAAGCATTTTGATGCATTTACCTTCATTTTGACTCTTTTCGTTAGTCAATTTGACAACAAAGTTATATGGACTTTACTACTCTTAAATTTATTCGTTCTTGTACTTCAAATCCCAATGTATTAAGACGAACACAAAAAATCTCAACATTTGGCACGAAAAAGCATTTTGATGCATTTACCTTCATTTTGACTCTTTTCGTTAATCAATTTGACAACAAAGTTTGAATTACAGCAATGCAAAAATATTGGGGTTTTATGTGGCAATTTTACTACATTGAGATTTGAAGTACAAAAACGACTAAACTTCAAAATAATAAAATATCAATAACCTTTTTATTAATCATAGGGGGTTTTGGAGAAAGGTCTTCATAATTCTCAAAGTATATAAAAATAGGACGCTTCAAATAATTTTATAAATTTAGTCACTGTACTAAAAACACCATGAAAAATGGTGAAAATGGTGCCGCTGGCGCGGACAAAAAAATTGAACTCCTAACTCTAAAGGGACCACACAAATAAATACTATTGTACCACACGGACTAGATTTATAAACTTGAAAAACATTGTCTTAAAAATCTAAATATTAAAAAGAACATGACCTTTACCTTACTTCTCTATTAATAATATTGTGTTCGGTTTAACACGCATTATTTATAAACTTATCCGATTTTTATTCGTTCTCAAAATGATCAATTATAGTCCGCTAACCTTACTTTGTGTCCAAAATAGTCAATCATAGATGTGAGATAATTGTGACAGTTATCTATAGAAGGACGATTACTGCTGTCAAGTATATATATTAGAAAAGATCGTTACAAATTATTAAATACTAAAATAAAGGTGCCCAGAAATATATTTTGACTTTGATTATCCCTCGATAGCGAAAAGAAAAGGTTACTTTCTTATTTTATTTTGTTGATATTATGTATATCTTCTCAAGAAGGCCTATGGTTTGATTGCCTTTTTTATACAACCGTGGCATCCTCAATAAATGTAGGGTTTACCGTATGATAGCTAGGTAGCGGAATTAATACATATATGGAATTCAATGGTCCACATGAGGAGGTCGTGACCGCGAGGCTGAGCCCTTTTGGTCTATCTGATCTGACGCGTTTGAATATCACCCACCATATTCAATTATAAAAGCAAAGAAAAATTCAACCCAAGCACATCGTCCCATCCCCAATATATAATACAAAAAACACATATTGGATCATCTGAATATCTCTCTCTTGGAAGAAACAAACAATGGATAAAACCCAATCACAACAAAAAGAAACTCAATCTGAAAAGGCTAAGCCTCCTGTGTGGGATTGTGGCAGCTCACTGTACGACTCGTTTGAGCTGAAATCATTCGAACGCCAACTTGACTCAGCAATATCTTCAAGAACTTTATCAATGCCTCACTTATCCCATCACCGAACTCCTCTACCACCTCAGCCTCAACAGCAACCCCTACCCAAAAAACCTTCAAGACTTTCTCGGTCACTTCACAAATTTATCAGATCACTTTTTAGGCCTAAACATCGTAATAGGTCCTTCATAAAAGATGGAGGCTACGAAGTTTATGATACATCCAGTACACTTTCCACTATTCCTGAGGCACCGGAGACTACTGCCTTCTCGCCAGAACTCAATTCACTGGTGCAACGATCGGCTTCTGATAGATTTTTATCCACGTCAATCGGTATTTCATGTGCTTGATATATTATTTAATATAATCTAGATTATTATGTGAGTATGTAATATAATACGTGCAAGGTTGTTCATCTATAATAACTTCAGTTGATTAGTTGTGCTGATGTTTGGCATCTTGGTGCTGAATATTGTAGGAGACTGATTAGGTCAAAATTTTGGTTTAATTTTTGGTAAGTAATAGATCAAGGGTTTTGGATGTTATATGATATGTTATTTACTAGTATAATAATGTCTCTCCAATCGGGATTTGACATAAATTAGTTGATTTGGTAAATGGATTTTATTTATGAGAATCGTGTGCATTGATTGTAATGCCTTAGTTTAATCAATAAGGTGAGATGGAGCCATCACTTCAATATACAATTCCATTCGAGTTTATTTTATTTAGCAGATTAGGAATTATAAATTAAATTATAGATTTTTTTACGTAAAATATATTTTCTGTTTAATTGGTAATATGTAATTCACAAAAAATAATCTCACACGAAAATACAGATTTAAATTACGTTGATTAGGTGTGATGTAGTTATTGGAATGATCTACTTGAATTTGGCTCCTATCTATTATACTTTCCCTCAATTTGAGCCTGTTTTAAAAAATAATCTTAGGTTTTACAATATTCTAATATTATTATGTCTACTGTTTAATAAATACAAAAGTACGGAATTATTAATTATAATATAATTACAGAAATAAAACGAAATTATAGAAATGAAATACTTACTTGTATTTGCAGAAATAATATTAGAATAGAAAAAGTAATCCGAGCCCTGTTTAGAACACTCTCCTTAAGACAAATTTATCCCCTCCACAAGGTGCCAAAGGTAATGAATAATTGTCTCCCAAGATAGAACGGATTTCCAAATTAATCAAGCAGCACAACAATGATTAATTTCTTCGAACACAATTCTGTGTTTATACTCAACCAGACCAAAGAATGATATGCAGGAATGTATGCAGTAGCAGTATAAAAAGTTTGTATTTTTCTGGGAAAAGATGCAACACAAATTCGGAATTATTGGAGGGCAATTTTTTCAGTAGTTAATTCTGTAGGAAAAATATTTAATTTATAGCTTTTGTGTTGACTGTTGGAACAGTCAACCGAAATTAACTGTCAAAAATAGTTAATCAGTTAAACGAAATTAACTGTTGACTGTTAGCAATAACTGCCAACAATTTATTAATTAATTAATTAATTATAATTAAAGCCCAAAAAATTAAATAAATTCAGCCCAAAAATGTAGGAGATTTTTATAAGCCCAAACCCGAGCCGAGCCGGCCGGACGGACGCGCGTGTGGACTTTTGACCGAAAGTCAACCTGTGCATAGCTTAGGTCATCTCCCCTTCAAAGAGTTGGGATACCCCAAGGCATCCAAGCCTTAGTCCATACTTGGGGTGTTATTAACTCATCAAATTTCCACTACTCTTCCAATGTGGGACAAGATTTAAAACACACCCAATTCATTAACTTTCATTATTTTGTGAGTCACTTTGGGGACATATTTATCAATCATAACTTATTAAAATTGGACGTATGAATATACTACGTTAATCTCCTTGCGGAGGTGAACGCGTTCGTATATGGTCCCACGATTTTCGTAGTGTGGGTCCCACCTAAATTTGAGCTCAAAGTTGCTCAAAATTCTGTCCAGAAAATTCTGGACAGCTTTCTAAAACCCAATTCAAGTCCAATTTTCCAACAATCCCCCACATGAATGATATATTGCTATAAATAAAATCAAACATATGCTAATGCAGATGCAGACACAAGTTGAGTAAAACTGAAGACTTATTGCATCGGGAGAAGTAGCCTAGTGGCCTTGAACTTTCCTTAGCGATATACTATCGGATTTACTTTGTTAATTAGTAGACTTCACGTCCTTGAACCGTCAACCGTTTTTGTAAACCTAGACAACAGTATTCACACAACAATTCTTCAACACAGTTGGTTCTCACGTTTGTGTTCATTTTGGCCGTGAACACCACTTGGGTTCGCAAGTATTTTAGAGAATATGCCTTTCATTATTCTCATAGAAGTGGCCCCCTTCTTACTCACGTAGGTGACTTCCATAAAGAGTATTCTGCAATACCCCACTTAGACGTACTAAGATATAAATGTCATTAAAAGCATAACTTATCCTAATTTTGCAGCAGATATGCACTGTCTCATCTTTGGAATGGATAGGATTAAATATCCTCCAGTGCTTACTGAATACAACGTAGTTCGGTTTGCCCATTGAACCTAGATCTTGGGATCTCCAGTCAGCTAGGTTGGGTTGCCATTATATTGATTCTTATTTATTTATAGGCTTTAGACCCATTCCTCTCGATGATCTTTCAACTTGCTCTCGGTTTAAACCTTTCATTAGTGGATCCGATATATTATCTTTTGACTTTACATAGTCAATTGAGATAATTCCGTTTGAGAGAAGTTGTCTAACGGTATTGTGTCGACGAAGAATATGTCCTGACTTTCCGTTATACATGTGATTTTGTGCCCTTCCAATCGCTGATTGGCTATCGCAATGTATACATATTGCGGGCACAGGTTTAGACCAATTTGGAACATCCTCTAAGAAATTTCGAAGCCATTCAGCTTCTTCTCCAGCTTTGTCTAGTGCAATGAATTCAGATTCCATTCTCGATCTAGCAATGCACGTTTGTTTTGAGGATTTCCAAGATACGGATGCACCTCCGAGGGTAAACACATACCCACTCGTAGACTTAGAGTCTTTTGTATCAGATATCTAATTTGCATCGCAATGTCCTTCAAGAACAGCTGGATATTTTGAGTAGTGCAGTCCATAGTTTTGAGTATATTTTAAATAACCCAAAACTCTCAATATAGCTTTCCAGTGATCTCTTCCTGGATTACTCGTAAATCGACTTAGCTTACTTATTGAGTATGCTATGTCCGGTCTCGTACAGTTCATGATATACATTAAGCTGCCGATAATACGAGAATATTCTAGTTGAGATATGCTTTCACCATTATTTCTTGCAAGATGTAAATTTACATCTACAGGTGTCTTGGTAGGACTAATATTATACTTCTTGAATTTTTCAAGTACTTTCTCTATGTAATGAGATTGAGATAATATAAGTCCATCCGATGTTCTAGAAATTTTAATTCCTAATATAACATCGGCGATTCCCATATCTTTCATGTCAAATCTACTACTCAACATTTGTTTTGTAGTTTTGACAATTTCCAAGTTACTACCCATGATAAGCATATCATCAACATAGAGGCATACAATGACATATCCATTATGAATGTATTTAAAGTAAACACATTTATCGCATTCATTAATTTTGAAACCATTTGATAACATTGCATTATCAAATTTTTCATGCCATTGCTTAGGTGCTTGTTTTAATCCATATAGTGATTTAACAAGCTTACATACTTTTCCTTCTTGTCCGGGAGCTTTGAACCCTTCAGGTTGCTCCATATAAATTTCCTCGTCTAGTTCACCGTTTAAGAATGCAGTTTTTACATCCATTTGATGTATTTCAAGTCCATTAATAGCAGCTATTGCTATTAACATCCGAATGGACGTTATTCTTGTTACCGGTGTATATATGTCAAAGTAATCCAACCCTTCCTTTTGTCTATAGCCTTTAGCTACAAGTCTAGCTTTATATTTATCAATTGATCCATCGGCCTTCAATTTCTTTTTGAAGATCCATTTATAACCTAACGGTTTTGAACCTGGTGGAAGATCCACTAGTTCCCATGTATGATTTTGTAATATGGATTCAATTTCACTATTATTTGCTTCTTTCCAATTGGAAGCATCGGGTAAGGATATAGCTTTTTTATACGATTGAGGTTCATTTTCTAACAAATATGTTAGAAAATCCGGACCGAAAGAAGTCGAGGTTTTTTCTCTTTTACTACGTCTTGGTTCATCCTCTATTGATTCAATAGGTTGATGAGTACCACTTGTAGTAGCTTGATTTGTCCTTTTAGAAGGACCAGATTCTCGGGTCATGTTATACGGGAATTCATTTTCAAAAAATGAAGCATCCCTCGATTCAATAACCGTATTTACATGAATGTCTGAAATCTCAGATTTACAAACTAGAAATCGATATGCACTGCTATTAGTAGCATAACCGATGAATACACAATCCACGGTTTTTGGCCCTATTCTCACCTTTTTAGGTTTAGGAACCATCACTTTGGCTAAGCACCCCCACACTCATAAATATTTATAGGAAGGTCTTCGACCTTTCCATAATTCATAAGGTGTCTTGTGAGTCTTTTTGTGAGGTACTTTATTGAGAATGTAATTAGCAGAAATTAAGGCTCCCCCCCACAAATTTTGTGGAGCTCCTGAACTTAATAACATTGAGTTCATCATTTCTTTCAAAGTACGGTTTTTGCGTTCAGCAACACCATTCGATTGAGGAGAATAAGGAGCGGTTGTTTGATGAATAATCCCATTTTCATAACAAAATTCCTCAAATGGATATTCATATTCACCTCCTCTATCACTTCTAATAGCCTTTATCGTTTTGCTTAATTGATTCTCAACTTTATTCTTATATTGTTTAAATGCATTAATAGCCTCGTCTTTACTATGTAACAAATATACGTAGCAATATTTTGTGCAATCGTCAATAAAAGTAATAAAATACTTTTTCCCACCTCTAGTTTGAACAAATTTTAAATCACAAATATCGGTGTGAATTAAATCTAAAGGTTCAGTTATCCTTTCAATAGAATGGAAAGGTAATCTAGCTAATTTAGATTCCACACAAATTTCACATTTATGATTTTTATCAATATTAAATTTTGGCAAAAATTCCAAGTTAATTAATCTACGCAATGTATCAAAATTAACATGTCCCAATCTAGCATGCCAAATATTAGATGACTCAATCAAGTAAGAAGAACTAGCCATTTCATTCATTGAAACATATGTTTTTGGGGTTACAGTAAGAACATTGAGTTTAAAGAGCCCCTCATTTAGGTAGCCCTTTCCTACATACATGTCATTTTTAGACAACACAAAGAGATCAGACACAAACACAAGCTTGAAACCATTTTTAATAAGGAGAGATCCAGAAATCAGGTTCTTTGGGATATCAGGCACGTGAAGAACATTGTTGAGAGTAAGTTCCTTTCCAGAAGTCATTTTCAGAGTTATCTTTCCTTGTCCCACCACCTTCGAAGTGGAAGAATTTCCCATAAAGAGATTTTCTTCATTTTCCAAAGGCTTATAGGTGGTGAACATCCATTTGTTTGCACAAATGTGTCGTGTGGCTCCAGTATCCACCCACCATTCCTTGGTATTTTCAACTAAGTTACATTCAGAGACCACGGCAGAAAGATTCATATCCGCCAAATCATTGACGATATTCACACCCTCAGTTACATTTGATTGAGGATTGTTTTGATTTTTCTTCTTCGGCTTACGACACTCTCTTTAACGGTGTCCAGGTTTACCACAATTGTAGCATTTGCCTTTGAACTTTTTCTTGTTATGTTTGGAAGTGCCTTCCCCATCATACTTTCGTTTGTTCTTCTTAGGACCTTCAACGACATGGACCTTTGTTTCCATCGGATTCTTCCCACTTTTCTTTTGAGACTCACGGTTGTCTTCTTTGATTTTTAGCCTGACCACCAACTCCTCCACATTCATCTCCTTACGCTTGTGCTTGAGATAGTTTTTGAACAAAGTCCAAGATGGTGGCAACTTTTCAACAATTGCAGCAACTTGGAAAGTTTCACTAATTGACATTCCTTCAGCATGAATGTCGTGGAGGATCACTTGGAATTCTTGCACTTTCGAGATCACAGATTTAGAATCAACCATTTTGAAGTCCAGAAAACGCCCAACGATAAATTTCTTCATCCCAGCATCTTCAGTTTTATACTTCTTTTCCAAAGAATTTCATAATTCCTTGGATGTTTTGATTGTGCCGTAGACATGGTACAATATCTTGTCCAAGTAAGACATAATATAATTCCGGCATAGGTAGTCCGAATGCTTCCAAGCATCGACAGCAGCAACCTTTTCAGCGTCATCTCCCTCTTGTATAGAGGGGCAATCTTCATATACAAACCTGCCCAGTTGGCAGGTAGTGAGATAGAAGTACATTTGTCCTTGCCAACGTTTGAAGTCAGCCCCAATGAACTTTTTCGATTTCTCCCCGTGTGGCATAGATACGGGTGCAGTCACATTTGTGTTGGTGACAATCATTTTCGTATGAATAGTGTTCGTACTTTGCGATTCCATTTCTGTTAAAAAAACAGAATTTTTATCAATGATAAAATTCATATATAATGAATTAACCAAAACAGAATACAAAATTCTGTGCACCAATTTCCTCCAAATATAATTCACAATAAATGAATTCCAAAAGAATTCCAAATAAAATTCAGAATTAAATTATAATATAAACATAATTTCATGCAAAATATTCTGTGAAACCTTAACCACTAAATGCTTTTATAGCTCTCTCAACCAGGAAAACTCATTGAACATGAATGATTTCAAGAAAAAAACATTTAATTTATCCACTTTCTTGCCATTTATTACATAATGAAGTGTACTTACTTTTCGAATTCAAGTCTATTGACCATCTCGGGTTAACATGAACCAGAGTGTATTCACTAAAACATTAAAGACCCTTGGTACATGATTCAGGCAATTATATAAAAAATTATTTTAATAATAAGGTGAGCAAATTTAATATCTCACATTTCATTCAAAAGAAGAGACAATTACTTAATATTAAAATATATGCTTGAATAATATAGACTAGTCTTGCAACATTGAGATAAGATAGTCTCAATTTACCATAAACTAACATATATCATTAATTTTGGGATCACAATAATATATATACTTGACCCTATCAATTTAAGATTGTATGTATCATTTTTACTACACAATATTATACGTATGGGGTATCACTTAGCCATGATCAACTCAAATAAAGACAACACATTTGCACATTTAAAAATATTGTCTCTATAATGAGGAATATCTGGAATATTTATAATATTCATGTTTTATTCATATTAGTATTGAGCATAAACACATGTTATACACTCCACACAATATACATTCACTCCCTTTAACTGTACCAATTGAGAATTATGATTCATTTAATTAAAATGTTTGTGTACGAGCACCATAGAGAGTGCTAATGATCAAATCCTATTTCAACAAAACATTATAAATAAATGAAAATTATATATGAAAATATTCGAGGTTCATTACCTTGATCTCCAGGGGGTCTATTAATGTTAGGGAATTCAAATCAATAGATCTAGTAGGGAGTGTATATATATGGGCTCAGGAAAGTAACTGACCCCCTTATTTCTGAATCCTAAAACACTTTCGTGGGGGAAGGCAAATCCTCGATCCAGTTCTGGTTGTTAATGAGTGTGTGTATTTAGGCTAACAAGTGGGGATCCAGGAATTGTGTGTGAGCTTGACATTGAGAAGGCATATGATTATGTCAATTGGAACTTCTCCTGTACTTCTTGAGGAGGCTGGGATTCAGAGAGAGGTGGTATCGGTGGATTATGATGTGCATTTCGATAGTCATGTTCTTTGTTTTGATTAATGAGGTTCCAGAGGGCTTCTTCTCCAACTCTCGAAGTCTGCGACAGGGAGATCCGCTGTCTCCATTTCTATATATATTGGTGATGGAGGAGTTAAGACGTATGTTAAGTCGCATGACTAAGGTAGGGTGGATCAGCGGTTCTGTGATCTGACAGCCGAGCACGAATGCGGTAATGGTTTCCCATCTTCTGTTTGTCGAGGACACAATTATCTCCTTCAAGGCAGAAGAGAGCCAGGTGTGGGTGATGAAATTGTTTCTCATATGATTTGAGGCGGTGTTGGATCTTCACATTAATGTGGAAAAGTGTGAAATGATTCTGATTCGGGGGTGAAGAGAACATGGAGGGCTTTGTCGGGGCTATAGGTTGCAGGATTGGCTCTTTCCCCTCTGTTTATCTTGGTTTACCACTACGGGCTAAGTATATATGAAAAGTAACGTGAGAACCGGGCTCAGAGAGTTTAGCAGGGTGGAAGAATGGTTATCTATCAAAAGGTAAGAGGTTGGCATTGATCAAAAGTATGATGTCTAGTGTGCCCACCTACTTCTTGTCTATTCTACCACTACTATGTGTTGTTTGAAAGATAATGAGAGAGATTTTATGGAGAGGTAACGAGGGTAGGTTTAAATATTGTCTGGTGGGATGGAAGGAGGTCTGCAAACCTATAGAGCAATGGAGAGAGGGAGTTAAGAACCTAAGTATTTTAATAAAGTACTATTAGGTAAGTGGTTGTAGAGATTTTTCCAAGAGGATAACAGGTTATGTAGGAGAGGGGTGTGTACTCATCTAGGGTGGGGCCGGGTGGGACAGTACGCTTATGCAGTGGGATTGTGGAAACACATTTCGAAGGAGTGAAAAGTTTTCTTCAGGTACATGAAGTTTTAATTAGGGAGAGGCGATATGATTACGTTTTTAAAAAGAAAGATAGGGCAAGAATGGATCGATGTAGGATCATTTTCTTGGTATATTCAGTGTGGGTGGGGACAATGATGGGTTGGTTGCAAGTCACATGTCTATTAATGGAGATCGAGTGGTGTGGAACCCTCATCTTAGAAGATGATTATGGAATTGGAAACTCGAGGAGGCTGAGGCTTTTTTTGACTGGTTGGGACCAGCCCTGCGCTCGTATAGTGGGGATGATGACTTGTGATGGAAGGAAAATAGAAAAATGGGTGTTTACGTTGACAGGATAATACTCCATTTTGAGGGGTAGCGTGAGACAATGAGCTTTTTTTCCATTAAAGCAAATATGGAAGGTTAAGGCACCCCCATAAGTGAAGTTCTTCATTTGAATTGGGATGAGGCAAGCCATGTTGAAGTCTGAGGCTTTGAAGAAGAGAAGGCGAAGGTTCGTTAGCCATCGTTGGTTATGTAAAAATGTGTAGGAGCGTACCAATCACCTCTTTTTGCATTGCAGGATAACGAGAGGCACGTGTGAGGTTTTCTTGGAGCTTAGTCGGAATGCATGGGTGATGTCAGAGTCGGTGAGGGAGATTTTAGAGGCTTGACACTCTCCAAGGGATGGAAGGGTGACATCAAAGTGTGGCTTCTTGTCCCACATTGTATCTTTTATACTATATGGCAAAAGAAGAATTCGGGATGTTTTGAAGGTATAGAGACTATGCCTTCTAGGGTTCATTATATGTTTCTAAGCACTCTCCTGAGTTGGTATAAGGAGAAACATGTCGCTTATATTCCTAACTTTTTAAAGTTCGGGGAGGATCTTCATAGAGGAATGTAGGAGAGGTAGTTGTTTAGTAGGTGACTTTTTCATGTACGATTTTTATAGTGTTTTTTGTATACTCCCTATATATGGGTTCCACTCCTTTATAGTTGGTTTTTATAAGATACATTTATTTATCAAAAAAAAAGTTTTTTAGTTTATTATTAATACCAATCCGTTCTTGGAATACCTAGCATATAAGGAAAAGTCCTTTAATGTTTTCTCATATCCATTTATAAATCACCACAAACAATCGTGGTTCTATATTATAATTGTTTGTCTCTTTATTGTATCAAATTCCTTGAAATACTTTATTCTTCAACCCTACCTTAATAGTCATTATTTTAATGTCAAAGATTTTATAAACAAACTTTACTACCCATTTTATTCTTCTAAAAATAATGAATACATATGAATACATGACATGAAATTATATTAGTTCCCTCTAATTGAAAATTTTTATGGGTAACTTTGTAATATCACCTAATTTTAGATACTATTTTTATTAACATGGCTAAACAATTGGAACGGATTAAAAAGGGAATAACTATTAATTTATAAAGGAGAGGAGAGAATACTATTTAATTTATTTTCATTTGCCTCTTCAATACATCTTAGATCATTGTCATTTTTTAGGGGAGACAACCAAGTTTCTTCTCTTATATAGATTTATTCACTGTTATAGTACCTAAAATATTTCATCTATCTCCAAGTCATCATTATAAACACCCATTTTACCTGAGAGTCTCATTCGTATATGAGTGTCATTTTACATAATTTTTACGAGCATATTTGTTAACATATTTGTTAGCGTTTACAATTGTTCACCATTCACATAGAAAATAAACAAGGGAAATTTATATTTTTTAGAACATGTCTAGCGTTTGACTGATTTACCCTTCTCATTTTCCTATATATATTATTGACAGGTGATTGTACAGTTGAAATTTGTTAACCCTCAGCAAGTGAGGGTTAACATGACCTTGGCATGTTATTGACTCGAATATTGAAAATAGAGAGTCTAGATCATCAATACATTAATAAATAATTGGTGATGATCATTTCAACCCTCATAAAATTAGGGTTAATATACTATGGAAATGGTTATTCTTATTCGACACAAATTCCCCCTACTTCACATGTAATTTTAGTGTCACTTTGTGCCCTAAAAATTTCACGAAGGCCATTAAAAATATCACTAAAAGTATTTTGAATTTGACGAGGAATTGTATGGTATGCGAATATCCCAATCCTAAATTATATTCATGCTCTTAGGAAAAGTATTAATTAGATCCAGTAAATTATTATTCAATCATGATGATTTGTTTAGAATTTTTTTTACTTTAAACTAATGAACTTGATGAAGAGAATGTGAGCTCAAACATAATCTCTAAACTTTTAAGAGAGAAGAGTACACAAAAAAGTATTAAAAAGCATGTTTCCCACATTTGTCATTCACATTAAGCTACTTAAATAGATTAGTACATAAGGATAAGTGTTGCATAAAATAAGAAACAAAACATACCATAAAATAAGGAACTGATATATTATAAACACAAGGAAATGACATATTATAAACCAAGGAGATGACTCAAGAAAGAATTATACAAACATTAAAATAAACTCTTAACATCATGATATATGTGAGTTGATACTCACTTCTGCAATACTTCAGATCAAGAGTTCCATCCTTCATTTTGTCACGTAAGAAATGGTATCGCATATCGATCTATTTTATTCTTCTTCAAGAACCGAATTCTTTGAAGTCTTGATCGTTGAATAATTATCATAGTACATAGGAATGGAATCATTGTGAGGACATTTCAACTTTTTAAGTAGTCTTCTCAACCATATAGCATAAAAGGCAGATGAAGCTGCAACAATAAATTCTGCTTCAGTGGTGGACAAAGTGATAATTTGTTATTTCCTCAATGACCATGATATTGCATCTGATCCCACCATAAAAATGTAACCCGAAGTACTTTTCATGTTATTGGAATCACCAATATAATCATTGTCGGTGAAACTAATTAAACTAGATTTTTCTCTCGTCTTATAAAATATGCCAAAAATAGTTGTACATTTTAAGCTACCGAAGAGTTTTCTTGGCAGCATAGAGATGAAACTATGTGGGGTATTCCATGTATCGACTTATTTGAATTTCTCCATACATTATATCACACCTTGTTATTGCCAAGTACATTAAACTTCCAACCAATTACATGTATAGAGTGCTCTCGGCCTTTTTTACTTTTCGATCTTTAGTTATCTTCAAACAAAAATCAATAGGTGTACTAACTGAGTTACAATACTGCATCTAAAACTTTTCCAACATTTCTTGAACATACTTCTGTTGTGAGAGAAAATATCAACAAACAACTAAATTACTTTGATACCAAGGAAGTAGTGCAACTTTCTGAGATCAATCATCTCGAACTCTTTTACCGTCGATATTTTAAAAGCATTAAACATGGAAATATCATTTTATGTATAGATCAAATCATCAACGTATAGTCATGCAATAAATAACTTGGCAATATCATATGTTATAAATAAAGTAGGTTCGTATGGGCACTTTGAAAGACTAACTTCAAAAAGTATGCTTCTATATGACAGTACCAAGATTAAGGAGCTTATTTCAACTCATATAGAGCCTTTATTAACTTATACACATTTTCTACATTCCCCTGCTGATTCGACATAAATACTTTATGTTTGTCATCGTAATTTAGGTCCTTTTATCACACCTATGATGTAAATTGTACGGTTTTATCTCATATCATTACTACTTACCCTTTTCTTCTAGTGCATCATATTTTATGTATTTATCTTACATTTTTCATCTATTTCATCCACTTGAAAGTAAAAGAGAAATAAGAAAAAAGACAAGAAAGCAAGAAGGAAAAGTCAAGGAGAAATTCGTAATTGTAGAACCAGAATACGAATGCGAAGCCTAAAGAGGAGTAAAAGTCATTGAACTCACAAGCACATCAAAAGAAATGGCATCCAATTTTGAGATATGGTTGGAATGTTACGAGTGTGTGAAGATGAGAAAAAGCAAAGGACAAAAGTGGAGAACACTAGAAATGCGAACCGGTTCCATTTTAAAGGGAGTCGATATGATCAAAAGACTTGGGCTATACTGGAAAAATGAATCAATTCGGTTCTAAAGGGAACCAGTTCGAAAATCTGTGCCCAAAAATTAAAGTTTATCCACTTAAAATTAGAGTTGTGCATGGGTCAAACTCTTGTAAATACGTAGGGGCTTTATTCCCACATCATTCTAGGATTAGGAAGAAGGTTAAACATAATTTAAAGAGCAAGAACAAGAGACAATCCATTCTTCATCAAATTACATTATTGTGGATTGATTTCAAGTATTTTATTCAATAAAGTTTTCCTTTTCACCTTGTTCTTAATTTATATAGTTCTTTTCCATGTTCTTGATTATTTGTTTAGCATTATAAGAATTTCTTTCATGCTTAGATATAATTTAATGATGATGATGACTTCATGCAACATAATATTCTTGTTTAATTTTCATTGTACCATGTCAGGCAAGATTTTTAGTGGGTTGGGATACATGAACCCAACCTAAAGTATTATGCATGCATATAAAATTTATTTGTGAATTAAATAACTAAGTGAAACGTGATATTTTGTTAATATTAATGTCGTAAGACTTTTAACTCCGTTTGCCCTAGATAACCAGAGTGTTTGAGAATACGATGTGCATATCGACAATCTTGTCACGCGCTTTACTTTTATTATTGATTATATGTTGTGAGAGTTAAATCCCCCATATATATAATTCTTGAAAGAAGTTAAAGTTTTCTTTTTAATTAAATGTTTAATTCTTGATAGGTTTTATATCCGGTGTAATTACTCAAGGTTCGATGGATTTTATTCCAATCCCATCTTTCTCACCCAAGTTCACATACTTATTCTCTAGCTCTTGAATGCGTAGTTAATTTAGTTATGAATTATTTTGCATTCGTTAGAAGTATAATACTGTGTTAACAATCACCATCTTTCCCTTTCTTTTTGTGAGTTAATCATTAGGATTAGTCATCTTCCTTAGAATTCGTTACGAGAGATCGTCTTAGTCCCTGTGTTCGATAACCGATTTACCGGATTATTACTTGAGCGACTGGTTTACACTTGAATCATATTTATATGCATTAAAGACAATTTTCAATTGCGTCAAGTTTTTGGCGACTTTGATGGGAATTAGGTAGATATACTAGGTTAGGTCGAATTAATTCCTAGAGTAAATGAGAATCCCACAGTTGAGCTTACCTCTTATAGCCCACGCACCCCAAATGCACCTGCTTTCTGGGTTCCACCTCCTATGCAGCCCAACTCCATCACGAGTCATACATCTAGAGCGTCCGGTAATAAAGACGAGTCCTTAGGGGAGAGCGTCATGTCGGATCGAGGTAGTTATGGTACGAGTGAGATGAGTTATCGTACCTCCCTGTAAAAGACCTCTTATATCCCGAGTGAACCGTTACTCCGGGATGCATTATACTCTCGTATCATGCCTGGCAGTTTCATTTTAGAAATGGGATGATCCAAATTATCCTACATTTCATGGTATGGAGTCGAAAAAGCCCTACCTCCACATTCGACAGTTTGAGGAGGCGTGAGAGACTTTCAATGACTAAGAATGCACTCAAGATGTAGTGCGTCTCAAGCTTTTCCCATTCTCCCTAAAGGATAAGGCTAATATGTGGCTTTGGTCACTAGAACTGAACTCGATAGCTACTTGGAGGGATATGCAAGCTAGGTTTCTCCAAAAGTTCTTTCTCACGCATCGAACTAACTCTATTAGGGATAAAATTAAAACATTTAAATAAAACGAGAATGAGCCATTTGATCAATGTTGTGAGCATTTCAATGAGTTAGTCAACATGTTCCCACACCGCAGTTTTGAAAAGTGGACACTCATTTCCTAATTCCATCATGGGTTAAGCTTAACTTCCAAACAACTCGTTGAGACCATGTACGAGGGTCAGTTTTTATGGTTCGACGTGGACGATGTGGAGGCCCACTTTAAGTACGTCATAGAGACTACTCAAGCATGGGACACATCGAATATAAGTACCTAACCCAAGCCTAGACAAACGTCAATGGATCCTTTCGCATCCGGACTCTATCAATTGGATAAGGAAGACGAACTAAAATCCAAATTTATCAACTAGCAAAGAGTCTAGAGAGGAGGAGTGTGATTTTTGTGAGGCGGTACATTTATAAAAAGAATGCTCAACGATTCCCTCTTACAAAGTGATTCTCCAAGAGCAAGTGGAAGTGGTAGGAGATTTTAAGGGTAACTTTAGTTCCATACACGGGAATTCTTATAACCCTTCATGGAAGAACCATCCGGGTTTTAGTTACAAGAAACCAAACATAGCGATAAATCTGAATTCACTTATTGTCCAACACTTGCCCCCACTCCCGCCTTTCAAAGAAGCTCCACCCATATAAGCACCCCCTCGTGGGCCTTATACTACCCCACGATGAACAAGTATCAAGGACACTTTAACCCAATTCATGCAAACTCAGTCAGCGATAAATGCTCAAAACACCCAAAATTTTACCGACTTAAAGGCGTCATTGTCTAAGTTGTAATCTTCACTGAGTGTTCAAGAGAAGGGAAAGTTTTTTGCCCAAGGCCAAAGACCTCCCCAAGGTCAAAATTGTGTTAGATCTAATACCAATGAGAACAAAGAGCAATGTCAAGTGGTTACCACTCTACGCCGTGGGAGAGTTATTTACTTATCACCTCCCCGACACAACAAGAAAAATGACAAGGAGGTTTTGCCAAGCACGAAAGAGGACAAAGATGCCCCTTGGAAGAGAGTGATAAAGAGGACACAACTAGGCCTAAGGTGGTAGTGAAACTCCCTAATGCCACTCCTTACCCTCAACGGTTGGTTCCTCCCCTTAAAGAGTCCACCTGTGATGATATCTTAGAAGTGCTTAAGTAAGTAAAGCTTAATTTACCTTTTTTCAAGGCAATAAAGAAAATTCTCACCTATGAAAAGTTCCTTAAGGACTTTATAATGGCGAAACATAGACTAAAGGTAAAAAAGAAGGTATTCCTAGCACAAAACATAAGTTCGGTACTTTTGAGCGACCTCCCGCCAAAGTATAAAGATTTGGATGCACCCGCCATTTCATTCACCATTGAAGAGAGAAAAATTGAGAGAGCGCTATTAGATTTAGGGGCGAGTGTTAATATTCTCCATTATTACATCTATAGATAGATTAATTTGGGGGACCTTAAGACCATAAAAATTACTCTCCATCTCGTGGATCATTCCATAAATATACATTGGGGGATTATTGAAGACGTGATTGTCCAAGTCAATATTTTATACTTCCTGGTAGATTTTATCATTAGGGACATGGAGCCCTCCTCTCCATTGAACCATTATGTTCCATTAATCCTTGGTTGCACATTCTTAGCTATGGCTAATGCATTGATTAAGCAAATCGGTGATGAAGATTACTTTGAAAGACGGATCTTATCGAGGACGTAGTACACGAACACTTGAGGGTAATCACACTAAGGATCCGTTAGAGGTGTGTCTTATTACGGTGGGTGAGAGAGATAGTTCTTACACCAAGTTCGAGAGATAGGTAAAGGATATAAAAGAGTTGTTAGATGGGAGTGAGAGCAATGAGGACGTGAGCTATTTTAGTTATGTCTATCGATTCGAGGAATTACACCGAGGGAGTCATGCATGGTTCCCTCCAATGAGAAATTTCCTACCCTCGAATTGAAAAAGATTTATTCGAACATCAAATATGCTTACTTGGGAGAGGATGGGACATTTCCTCTTGTTGTCTCCTCAAGCCTAAGTAAAGAAAAAGTGGGAAAGCTTATGGACATTTTAAGAAAGCACCAAATTGATTTTGGTTGGGGCATCGCGGATTTGAAGGGTATAAGTCCCCTAATTTGTAACCATAAAATCAACTTCGAGGAGGACGTCAAACCTTAAAGGGATATGCAGAGGCTCTTGAACCACGTGATCAAAGATTTGTGAGAGAAGAAATTGTAAAATTATTGGTGCGGGCATAATATATCCTATCTCAGATAGAAAATTAGTTAGTCCTACTCAAGCCATCCCAAAGAAGTCGGGGATGACTGTGGTCTAGAACGCTAAGGGTGAACTTATCCCCAAACGTACCACCATCGGGTGGCGCGTTCAGATTGACTACCGAAAGCTAAATTTCGACGCTAAAAAAGATCACTCCCCTTTACTGTTTATTGAGCAAATGCTAGAGAGAGTAGCAGGCCACCCATGTTATTACTTTTTTATGGTTATTATCAAATTGAGGTAGACGTGTTAGATAAAGAAAATACGACGTTCACATGTCCTTTTGGAACTTTGCCTACAAACATATTTCATTTAGATTATGTAATGAACCCGCGACCTTTCAACAGTGCAAGTTTATTCTCTTTAGCGATATGGTCAAGAGAGGACTAGAGGTGTTTATGGACGATTTTAACATTTTTAGTCCCTCCTTTGACCATTGCCTCGCTAATCTTGAGAAGGTGTTACCCCGATGAGTGGAAAAGAACTTGGTACTAAATTGGGAGAAGTGTCATTTCATGGTTACCGAAGGCATAGTTCTTGGCCACATAGTCTCATCCAAAGGTATTGAGGTAGATAAGGCGAAAATTGATGTCATTGCCGATCATCGCCCACCTAATTCACTAAAGGATGTGTGCTCTTTCTTGGGAAAATCCATACGAGGTCCTACTGTAGGTTTATTAAGGACTTTAATGCCATCGTTGGTCCCTTAATAAACCTACTAGTGACGGATGCACCATTTGGGTGGAACGAAGAGCTTTTGAAAATTTGAAAAGCATGCTCGTATCCTCTCCCATAATGCAAGCTCCAGATTGGTCTCTTCCATTCGAGCTTATATGTGATGCAAGTGACTATGTGATTGGGGTTATTTTGTGGAAAAGAAAGGATAAGAAGGCCCCGAACCTTAACCGGACCCTAACTTAACTACTCCACCACGGAGAAAAATTTGCTAGCCATAGTTTTCGCCATAGATAAATTTTGCTCCTACCTTATTGGTTCACCAATTACTTGCTTCACCGACCACACGACTCTCAAATGTCTCCTTTCTAAAAAGGATGCAAAGTTGCGCCTCATTAGGTGGATCCTACTCTTTCAGGAACTTGATCTTTCCATTAAAGATAAAAAAAGAAGTAGAAATGTTGTAGCTGATAATTTATCCAGGCTTGTGTCTGATGTACCTAGCGATCCTATGCCCGTAGATGAATATTTCCCAGATGAGAAATTATTTTCCACTTTTTCTCTGGACATTTCACCCGATTGAACACGATAAGAGAAGAAGAAGTTCCTTATATGGTCGCGCATGTTCTGTTATGATGATCCCTACTTATTTAAATATTGCGCATATCAAATCATCCAAAGATGTGTCCCAGATGACGATATTCCTAGTTCATTATCTTTCATCATACGAAAGCATGTGGAGGCCATTTTTCCTTGAATAAGACAGTCGCTAAGATTTTTCAAAGCGGTCTCTATTGGGCTACAATTTTTCAGGATGTAAACGCTCATTCAAAATCATTAGATAGATGCCAAAGGATGGTAGCCATCACTCGACAAGAGATGAGGCCATTGACCCTTATTCTCGTCATCAAGATATTTGATTATTGGGGCATCAACTTCATGGGTTCTTTCCCTCACTCCTTTGGTTTCTTATACATCCTCGTCGAGGTATATTATGTGTCAAAATTGGTTGAGGCCATAACTACTAGGACGAATGATAACAAGGTGATGATAAACTTTCTTCAAGAACACATACTTTCTCGATTCGGTGCTCCGAAGGTGATTCTTAGTGATAACGATAAGAAATTTTGCAATAGGCCGTTGAAGAAATTAATGAGAAAGTATGGCGTCATCCACAAGGTTGGGATGACTTATCACCCATAACAAACGGGCAAGTCGAATTAGAAAATCGTGAGATAAAGAAAATTCTTCATAAGACCACTGGTCCTAACTGCAAGGATTGGTCTACACGATTGAATGATGCGCTATGGGCCTACCATACCACCTATAAGAACCCCCTTGGAATTTCCCCATTCCTCTTTGTCTATGGCAAGCCTTTCCATCTCCCCGTCGAGATTGAGCACAAAGCATAATGGGAAACCAAGAGGTTGAATTAAAACTTAGATAAAGCCAATGAAGTGTTTAAACTTTAATTGCACGAGCTGGAAGAAATACACAACGATGCGTATGAAAGTGCTCGTATATCTAAAGAGATAATAAAACTCACGCACGAGCGCACTATCCATCGAAAAAAGTTTTATCCCAGTCACAAGGTGATACTTTACAACTCCTGATTACACTTGATTCCTGGTAAGTTGCTTTCGTGGTGGACTAGCCCGTTTGTCATAAAGGAAGTGTTTCCCCATGGTGCGATAAAGCTAGAAAATTCGAAGGGTGGGGATACACTTAAAGTTAATGGGCAGTGCATAAAGCCATATCTTGAGGCGTGTGTTGAGGAAGACGACATGATTTGGTTATCGGACCCCGTCTACAGGGATGATTGAAGTTGAGAAAGAGGTCATCCCCCGAAGCATATGGGGTGATTGTGTGTTGTATACTAGTGAGTGGGGTCCATTTTAGGGAAGTTTAGAGGTCCATATAGTTCCCGATTTATGAAGGATAAGAGCATTGTTGCACAATGTGAGAGAGCGTACAGAGATTAGCAATAATATTTTGAGGTGTATCGAGGTAGAAATTGGGTAAGAGTGCCTTGGTTACGTTTAGGGAGTTAGAGAAGAGGATCCCAACACTTAGATTTGAAGAGAGGAAGCCAAAATATGAGGGTCATCACTGATATTGGGAACGAGTTTGCCCTAGGTATACTACCAGGGTAGAACCGGTTCAAATTAATAGTAGGGGTTGAGGAGGTGCGAACTGGTTCTCCCTGGTTATACTACCAGGTTCGAACCAATTCAGATTTGCAGAAGGTTTTAGTAAAAACCGAATTGGTTCGCCCTAGGTCCAAACTAGATCGGATTTCTGGGAAGTAGATTCACCCCCTCCCTTTTTTCCCTCCTTTCCCATTTCACCAAATTCATCCCTCCCTCCCCATGAAATTTACCCTCCCAACATCCCCCCAAACCCAAAAATTTTCACCCTTTCATTCCCTCCACCCTTTCTCACCCATCCACCCCCTTTTCCACCCAAAACCAATTTACCCCACCTATAAATACACCTCAATTTCCTCTATTCCCCCCCACCACTAACAAAACCTCCTATCCAATTCTCCCAATACTTCCAAGATCTTACATCCAATGACTCAAGCTGCCAACACCGTTGTAAAATATGATGGAATCGAAATCCTTAACGACGATGATCACATCTATCACTCAATACAACAATGTGAATGGAACGAAGACTTTTTCTCCGCCGCCCACACCATGCATATCGAGTGGAAAATGATTTGGAGTGAGCTACCCCATGATGTTACCGCCTTATTCTGCCCTGGGGGTGGTGAAATTCCTTTGAACATCTCGGGGAGGATGTTTGGGTCGATCAAGTCTGCACATTTTATGGCAGTCTCGTTAAATTGGACAATTCGGAGAGCGAAGCCTACATGGATGAGATGCGGGTTCTGTTCTCTTTCAACTTAGTGATCAACACAATGTGTTCATAAGGAGTTCGCATACCCTAACAATTTTCCTACGCTACTATGGGCATCCCCCTCTCCAAGGCCGCCTGTATTGCTAAACTCGCACAAAATCAAGATTGGCCTCGCGACACTTTTTTGGTTGGAAAGTTAGTGTAAAGAAAATTTTCCAAATAGGGTCAATTTGTTTGTATTGGAATTTTTCCAGATAAAAACCACTTTGAGTCGTAGATATATTTTTACTTATCACGATTAACATTAAGTCTATGACGTAGTATTGAAGGCGTAAAGGCGAAGCTTCAGAGATAGATCATGTTGTAGTTTTGGTGCACGTTTCACATATTTAAATTTGGTTTTTTAAGATTTTCTTAGATCTAACTTTACACAAAATATGTTATAGAGATCTTATGTTTACACCACAGTTTTATTCTTCATCATTCGAAGATACTATTTTTTAGGGTGGACTTTGTACTTATTGATTAACGGTTGTTGGCTATATCTGTGGATACTGAGGCACGCCTGGACTCATGTGTTGTGGACTTGGTGTAGGTAGACTCCTGCATTGTACTGTACAGGAGTGATAAAAAAGAAGAAGAGGTGTCTAGGCTTATGGGGATCGAGTCATTATGTAAGACTGAAATCTTCCTTCGTAAAACCGTATCATAGTGATGGTGTGGACTCCCATCCATGGTTTTTTCCCATTATGATTTCCTCACACATCGGATTCTTTTATGAGAATTTTTTACTTCATCTTACTTAATCACACTAGATGCATGCTTAGAGTTAAGAAGATAAAATTGGCTTAATTAGTTTAGTTCACAAAATTGGTGCTTAATAAAATTGGAAAAAGGTTTTTGAAAAGAAAAATTATTTCCACCTAAAGGACATACAAGAGGGACCGTCATCATTTTTATAAATTAGTATCAAAGCTAGAAACACTATTTTATTGTGTGAGTGATCCCACATGTCTTTAGGTATGAGTTTCGATATTTATGAAGATTTTAAAATAATTATTTTTGATGGTTCAAATTATGCTTATTGGAAGATGCGAATGAAGAGTGCACTTAAGGCCATAGATGAGCGTGTTTAGTTAGTGGTAGAAAAAGGTTGGACACCACCAGTCACGAGAGAGGGTGAGGCCACACACTCAAAACCCGTTGAGTAACGGACCGAAGCCAAACACATACTTGAACTATATAATTCTAAAGTTTACATGATATTTCTTTGTTTGTAACACTGGAAGAGTATAATCGTATTATGATGTGTGAAACGTCAAAATATGCATGGGATGTCCTTGCACTTACTCACGAGGGAACTAGTACGATTAGGGCGTCTAAACTTCAAAACCTCATTACCCAATTTGAGACGATTAAAATGTTAGAGTTAGACGTTTGATGATTTTTACATTATATTATCCCATATTTTTAACTCGTTGTTTAACTTGGGAGAGAAAATACCCGACAACCAAGTCATAAAGAAAATCTTAAGGTCATCGCCTCAGAGATTTGATCCAAAAGTGACCATTTTGAACTCTTTGGGTTTACTTGGCTCAACGAAACTAAAAGAGCTTATTGGTGATCTACAAACTTATGAGATTGACATGTTTACCTCCAAGAAAATATCGAATAAAGAAAAGGGCATCACTCTGAAAGCTCAGAAGGAGGAAACAAAAGTTTCAGAGGATGATGAATCCAACACCAATTTTAAAGATGTAGCCATGCTGTCAAAGAAGTTCAAAAAGTTTCTTAAGTTTCAAAATAAATAAAAATATGCTAAAAAACTTAAGAAATTTTAGAATAACAAGGTTGATCACGTCCCTAAGATTCGAAGTGAGAATGATAAGAGGGATGAGTAAGATAGGTGTTTTGGTTGTGAGGGTTATGTCCATAGGGTAGTAGAGTGTCCCACTAGAAGGAGGGAAATAAACCAATTTCATATAACGCCACCATTAGTGAATAGTGAACCAGAGGAGGCAGAGGATACCCCCATTGAGTGTAAATACACCGCGTTCATGATTTATCATATGAGAGATGAAGATAAATCTTCTCATGAAGATACTCACGTGAATGACACTTCCGAGGCCATAGTTTGTGAGTCCCAAGTGAGTGGTGGTTAAGAGAGTGAGGATGAGAATGTAAAAGAAAGTGAGTTGCAAGTTTCCTTTCGTTAGTTGTATAAAGAAACTATGAAGGTGAATAAGGAAAACTTGAAGTTTCATGCTAAGTTGAAGGAGCATGCTATAGAAAATAACGAAGCATTGATTGAGGATCTTAGGGCACGGGAGAAGCTAAATTACATTGAGCATGAGATAGATTATCTTAACAGTTTGTTGGAGGCTATGGAGAATGATATTTTAGATTTTGAGGAGTCTAGGCATTTTCTAGAGTCTAGGATTAATGAGCTTGAGGACAAATTCAGAGATTCGGGTAAGGTGAAGTTTAATTTGGAGGCTAGGTCTATAAAGTTGGATAGTATTTTAGGTTCCGTCCAAATCAAAGATGATATGTATGGTATAGGCTTCGATGATCATATTGCTTCCATTCCCAAAGCCAACACCAATCGTGTGAGAGAGCCAACTAGGAACGTTAGGAGAGGTCCACATTTAGGTAACATTCCTCGTCGTGTTTACACATGCACTTATTGTGGTAGGAAGGGTCACCTTAGACATTATTTTTATGACCTTAAAAATTCTCCTAGGATGTTTAAAAATAAAGTATTTCGGTTCCCAAAACCGTCATGCGTCATTATACACCTACTTGGGTTGGGAAATCGAATTCAGAGGTTTTAAAAATTAAACTTCTTGCCAATCGTTTGCTTGCACATGATACTTCTCATGATATTTCTTATGGATGATTGTATTAACATATTTTTCATACACTAGTTTGCCTCATGATATATATCTTTTAGTTATATGACATGTTTATCTCTTTGTATTATGTTTTTTCCTTTTATTTGAGTCTTATTTTGAAAAATACAAAAAGATTTTTTTTGGGTCAAAAATTTTTTTTTTTAGAAAAACATAAAAAGATATTCGATTCATTTTTGTAACATGAGTTAACAATTGATGTGGTATATTAGTGTGCTTGAACCCCTATTATTTTATCTTTCCACATGGCCAGTACATTTGGTCATGATTTTGGATACAAATATTGATCTTAGCCATTGTTTAATGGGGTTGTTTCGAAGTTGACTTAAATTTAGATTCGACTATGTATATGCCAATGCACATATGCACGAGCTTTAATGAATGTTTAACTTTTCATGCATATTTAAATTTAGTGAGACTTTATCCTCTCAATTTTGACATCTATGCGCATATTGGAATTAGGAGGAGTTGTGCATGTAAGAACCGTTGTCCGGGAGGATTTATATTGCTTATGAAAAAAATGAAGAGTGTACATGGGAAAGGGCTGCGAGAGTATAATGAACTGATCGTAAAATCCATCGTTTAAAAGATCCCAAGAAAAAATTAAGGTAAGAAAAAGAAATATAAGCCCAAAATAGGGCCAATAGGAAATCTCTTAAAAGAGAAATTAGAATCTTAAAAAGAAAAAGAATTAACAATTATGAGGGAGTTTGGTTGGATAATACAATGGGTTTGCACAAACAAGTCCTTTGTTGAAAAAGTCGTGTCATGACGCTATTGTTGTAGAATCGTCAAAATTTCTAGACTTGTGTGTGTGATGTATGTTTTGTTTACTAAATTCAAATTTAATTGTCACATATGGTTAAAACGTAGTTTGATGATATTTATCGGTCAATCAAAGCTTCTTGAATGTATCGTTGTGTTTGGATTGAATTCATTCGTGTTAGTTACACCCCTTCATTCCATTTCATGTTTGAGCACATTGATACTATGTTAACGTGTAACTTACATGTTTGTTTTTTAGTTTATTTTGCTACCGTTTTTGTACTTCCAATTGCTGTTTTTAGAAAATTTCTTCACTAGGAAAAAGTTGCATATTTTCAGAGCCGGAATACAAGTTTTGTGAAGTCATTAGAACGACTTTGGGTTGTTATTTGAATGACATGTCCATGTTGTTAGATCACTAGATCAAACGACCCTTCGAGCGAGCTATAGAAAGTGTCAGGTATGGCCATTAGATATGTCATTTGTATGGTCATTTGAAGGCCACTTCGCATGACAACATACTGTTTTGGGTCGTTTCTTACATGGTTCCAATGACATTTCTCAGTCGTTCAAATGACCTGGGATTGTCGCTCGAACGACCTAACTTGGATTTTTGTCCTTCGATTTGTTTCAGTACCTGAATCGTATATATTCTAATTTTACACTGTTTTGGTACTACTTGGTTATTTTGGACAGTTTATATGCAGTCGATATTGACTATTCATGCTTTGATTTTTACACTGAATTATTATTTGAAATTTTGTTTAGTCACATCATTCTTGATATTGATGATTTCATTTATGTGACTGATTACTAGCTATGATTTGACATATATTGGTTCTTTTTAGCTAGTTCATTATTTTTATCTAGATTTACTTCATATGATTATTATTATCATGCTAGATATGCATCTATATGTTTATTTTTCTCACTAGTTGTCTATTCGTGACAAAAGGGGGAGAGATAAATATTTAATGTTTGGGGAGATTTTTGCTAGTATTTTATGTTGGCATCATATTGATTATATATCATTTGTTCCTCCATACTTCATATGTTATTTATTTGTTTCGTGTGTGTAGTATTTCTTGAGCGGTTCAAAATTTTGTGACTACATTACATGAGGACAATTCATGCTCGTCGGTCATCCTACATTTGATAGTCAATGTCCTGAATTTCGTTTTGGGATGTGATTTAGGTCATATGTCTTGACGACCCGGCTTAGGCATTTCACTTTTTTTAGTTTGTCCCAGAATATCCAAAGGGGGAGCTTTGCAAGGACAAAGTTCTAAATAGTGTCAATTTTCATGTATTGGCATTATTCCAGACAAAAAACACTTTGAGTCATATATAGATTTTTACTTATCACGATTTCCATTAAGTCAATGAAGTTGTGTTGAAGACATAGTGGCTAAGATTCAGAGATAGATCATGTCATAGTTTTGGTCCATGTTTCGCATTTTCAAATTTGGTTTTTTGAGATTCTCTCAGATCCGAGTTTACATATCATATGTTATAGAGATCTTGTGTTTGCACCACATTTTCATTCTTCATCATTAGAAGAACCTGCCTTGTGAGGTGGACTCCATACTTGCTAATTAACAATTGCTGGCTGTATTGGTGGATACCAAGGCATGCGTGAACTCGTGTGTTGTGGACCTGGGATAGGTGCAAACCTCCGTAGCACTGTGGAGGAGCGGTCAAAAAGAAGAAGAGGCATCAAGGCTTGTGGTGATCGAGTTGTTGTGTAGGACTGAAATCTTCCTTTATAAAATCGTATCATAGTAATTGTCTGGCCTAGGCCGTCTGTGATTTTTTTCCGTTGTGGTTTCCTCGTACATCGGTGTGTTTGTGAGCACTATTTCCTTTATCTTGCTTAATCACACTAGATGCATGCTTAGGGTTAAGAAGATAAAATTTCCTTAATTACTTTAGTTCACAAAATTGGTGCTTAATAAATTCGAAAAGGTTTTTGAAAAGAAAAATTATTTTCACCTAAAGGACACACATAAAGGGACCGTCGTTTTTATACTTAGATGAGCGGACCCGCTTGGCATCTTGATCAAATATGGATCAATCTTACAAAACTCAAACAACTCCGCCCTCCGAATTCGTCAAGCCAATTTTCTAAGCACTCACTTGATGAGGGGAGAGCCATCCACTCTGCCTGCACCTTTTATCGCTACATCGTGCATATCGCCTATAATAGGAGAGACAAGGTCATTCTCCCTTATGTTCGGTTCATCACGTCCATCGTTAAGGACATCAGGATCGAGGAGCCTAACATGCATCCCCGCCTCCCCAAGCCGATTGGGCAAACCTCTGCCACAAGAATCCTTTGCTGCCGATGGTACAAGAGGAGGAGGACGTTGAGATGGGGGAGGAACATGTAGAGTATGATGAGGCCACCGACCCCGATTACGAGTCGTACTCGATCTCTCTCTCCCACCGCATTGATGCCTTAGAAACCATGACGAGTGATTTTATTGTGGAGTATAGAGACGATTGGCGGACCAAGATGCGAGATTAATGTTGGGACATGAGCATGATGTTTCGGCTCCAAGCGGATATGTATAGGGTGAAACTGAGACCAAACACTCCACTAGAGAGATACTACTATAATCCCTACGCCCGCGATCGTAATGTATTTGGTCCATCTTAGTGAAGCTAGTGTGGTGCTTTTCTTTTTTGATGTAGTTCTTTACTTTTTCTTTGTATTTCATCTTTACAATAACTATGTCATTCTATCTTTTCTTTTTATCGCATTATAATATCTCATGTTATTACTACAAAAAAGTTGCATTTTGTTTATTTTCTCCACGCACTCTTTCTTTTTCTAATTAGATTTTAGTCTTTTTACATGAGGGCATTACAAAGTCTAAGTTAGGGGCACACGTGCATTTCAAAATCTCACAAATTTCAAAATGCCCGAAAAATAGAAAAATTCAAAATTTTAAAAAAAGCAAAAATTAATTTTCTTCAAAATAAATAAAAATTGGAATTTAAAATTTTCAAAAATATCACCAAAATTTCTGTACGAAGTCTCAATTTGTAAAACCAAAATGCACTAAGCTGAAATTGACCAAAGATGAAAATTGATGACTTAATGAATAAATGTGAAGATTTATTAACCCGGTGAGATTTTGAGCCTATCTATTTTTGTGAGTTTTGAAATCAATACGAGTTAATAGTTAACTCAGTATTCGATTCAGTGTATAAATAAGTTGATTACTATCTTTAAATTTTTGTTCTAATTGGTTATGGGAAACGAGCGAGATGTCATCTTTAAACGCGCTAAAAATATCTCTAAATTAAATTTAATCTCGAGATGCGTATGGTAAAATATTGAGTAATTCAGATAAATGACGTTAAACCATCATTTGTTTACCCAAAAATATTAGCCATAAAAAATAGTGAAAATTATCCTTTTGCCACCTACTTTGAGCCTAAAAGTTTTTCCATTTTCATTTGATAAGCCAAAAAATCCATTTAGCCCGGAGTTGTGAAAGTAAGAATTCATCAAGCAAGTCCGAATGGTGAAATGAAAAGGGGATAGAAAAAATCTAAACAAAAATAGTGAGAAAAAATAGAAAAATGAGAAAAACATGAGGAAAAAAATTAGAAAAAAGAAGAGAAAAATAGCAAATGCCTGAAAAAGTGCCAACGGATATCATGAGCAAGGAAATTTTCTAACTCCGAATTTTTCGATCATTCCCATTTTAAACAATACACCTTATAACTCAAAAAAATCCTAATCGAGTCCGAAAAATGAAATTAAGTTCCGCGTGGAGAGATAAGACATGAAAAGATAATAAGATAGATTTATTGGTGCGAATAAAAGTCTATGTTCTCGTTTTTCTAACAGTCATGTTTCGATGACGAGATCTATTCATCAAAATAATTTTGTCTTTCTATTTGTGTGTGTGAATTTGTGTTCCATTATATTTACTCTTAATATTTCGCTCAATGAGAGAAAATATCCACAATTCGAGTGATTCATTTGTGAGAGCATCGCGTAAGAATTTAAATCAAAATGAATTTTTGAAAAGTAACATAATGATCGATCGGTGGAAGTTAGGGGCTAAATTTTTGACTTCGCACACACACCATTAATTGAGATTATTAAATGAAAATTAAAACTGATTATTTTTTTGTAATTTAAATTTAACAGTTTTTTATTATTTTGATATTTTCTTTGAGTCAAAAAATGAATTTTATGGATAAATTCACTGCAAACCCTCACAAAACACCACTCATCCTGCTGGGATAAACTAGGGGTTTAACGGCTTGTTGTATATTAACGGGTTAAACTCTTGTAAAAATGCGTGGGCTTTATTTCCAAATCATTCTAGGATTAGTAAAAAGGCTGGAAACATAATTTGGAGAGCAAGAAATGGGCAAGAACAAGAGGCAATTCATTCTTCATGAAGTTACATTATTGTGGATTGATTTCAAGTATTTAATTCAATAAAGTTTTCTTTCTCACCTTATTATTAATTCATATAGTTCTTTTGCTTGCTCTTGATTATTTCTATAGCATTATAAGAATCTCTTGCATGATTAAATATAATTTAATGATGATGATGACTTCATAAAATGTAAAATTCTTGTTTAATCTTTAATATACCATGTCTGACTAGATTTTTAGCGGGTTGAGATACATAAACCCAACCTAAAGTATTATGCATGGTATAAAATTTATTTGTGAATTAAATAACTAAATGAAACGTGATATTTTGTTGATGTGAACGTCGTAGGACTTTTAACTCCGTTTGCCCTAGGTAACTAGAGTGTTTGAGAATGAGACGCACGCATTGATAATCTTATCACGCGCTTTACTTTTATTGTTGATTATATGCTGTGAGGGTTAAATCCCCAATATATATAATTCTTGAAAGAAGTTACAATTTTCTTTTCAATTAGATGTTTAATTATTAATAGGTTTTATATTCAATGTAATTACTCAAGGTTTGGTGGATTTTATTCCAATCCCATCTTTCTCACCCAAGTTCACATACTTATTCTCTAGCTCTTGCATGCATAGTTAATTTAGTTAGAAATTATTTTGCATTCATTAGAAGTAGGATACTGTGTCAACAATCACCATTTTTTCCTTTCTTTTTCTGAGTCAATCGTTAGGATTAGTTATCTTCGTTAGAATTCGTCACGAGAGATCGTCTTAGTCCCTGTGTTCGATACCCGATTTATCGAACTATTACTTGAGCGATCGATTTACACTTGAACCATATTTGAACGCGTTAGAAACACATTTTAAGTCACGGTACCTATTACATATATCCTAGAGGTTGGCCAACGTATACCTTTTCTAGTAAATCTCCATGGAGAAACATTGATTTAACATCCAATTGAAAAGCATGCCATGAATTTTGTGCTACTATTGTTGTTATCAACTTTATCATTTAATGCCATGTAACGGGAGCAAAAAATTCATTGTGGTCGATTCTAGGTTGCTGCTTATACCCCTTGGTGACCGAACGAGCTTTATATTTTACAACTTTACCATGTTCATTCAAATTTTTTTTGTAAACCCACTTGACATCAATTTCTTGTAAATTTTTAGGAGATTTGTGAATTCCAAAGTATTCTTCTTCTCAATAACATGGATCTCTCCACCCATAACTTGCATCCATTTTGGATTTTGAACTACATTGTTAAATGTCACTGGATCACAATTTGAAAATAAATCAAAATGAGTAATGGGATCATCGAATTGATTAGTTCCAGTTATCTCATAATCTTGCATTTATTCCTTTAGATTCTTCATGCGCTGAGATCGTGGCGATTGGCGAATTCCAGGTTTCTCTTTTTCAGATTAAATGCTTGATTACGACGAAGAGGGTGAGATTTATGGATGTTAGGAAGGAAAAGACTGGAATTCATCTAAAGGAAGTGAAGAATGACTAACTTAATTGTTAAAATGGATAGGAATCGACTCCCCTGCAGTAGTAATAATCCAGAGCCATGTCTTATCGTCATCAAACACCACATCTCAGCTGATGATGATTTTCTCACTGATAAGGTTGTATAATTTTTATGCTTTGGATTGTTTGCTAACCCTGAGAAAAATACATTTTTCATGTTTATTGTTGAGCTTCTTCCACTTGTCATTCGAAACATGTGCATATGTTACGCACCCAAAAATATGCAAGTGATCAACACTAGGTTAGATTCCACTCCATGCTTCTACATGTGTTGTGTTTCTTATAGCTACAATTGGAATTCCTTTTTAAGAGATAAATACTCAACAAGACTATTTCAGGACAACACCTCTTAGGAAGACCAGATGTCCTTAACATGCTTCGTACCATGTTTAGGATGTTACGATTCTTTAGCTCCGCCACACCATTTAATTACGGGGTGTAGGAAGGCGTAAGCTATCTGATGAATTGCTTTTTGATGTGTTTATCGTTGTTGTAAAAGCTCTTCAATCAAAACCTCAATTACCTACAAATATATAACAAACTCAAGTGTAGAATGGTAAGTAAGGATATCAATCCTAATCTAAGCTGTGAACATGCTAAACATGAGAGGATAATGAATATAATTCACTTGATTCCTTGTTTTAGACTTTTGGGTTTTTCTTATTTTTTTATGCTTTTCAAATATTAAAACACTTTTTAGGTGAAAATGTGAAGTAACACTAGACTAATATAAGAGATGAAATTAACAAACTAACTAGTGTGCCAAATAAGGACTAAGTAAAAAGAATTGAGATGAACTTAAATTTGAGAAATATTCAAGGAATGAAACTTAACCTCCACTTTATCAATTAAATGTGTTAATTATTCTAGTTTACTAAATTTCCAAATATTAATATATTTTATCAATTGATTCTCATTATTTGACAAAACAAACTAATATAAAATTAGATAATCCAATTTTCATCCCCACAACTCAAATGAATACTTGATTTAGAAAAAAATTATATAAATCACTCACTAGAGTAAATTCATATAATAAATCATAAATCCAACAAAATTTTAATGTATGGGTATAATAAAATATAATATACTCTAATTAGTGGATCATTCTATCGCTAGTTTGAATCCAAAAATTAAGAGTATACTAGATTTTAATCCTTTCTCAAGGATAGTTTACCATTTCTCAATGCATAAACTCATGTAGGAATGAAAAGAAAATTAACTAAATGAAACAAAATAAACTAGATTAATTAATACATTCAATTAAATATATGGGTTTCATTTCACTCCTTGAATGGAGTGATTAGCCAACCATAGTCATAATCCAAGAATAATTGAAACCAAGTAATAGCATAGAATGATTAGTAAGAGAAGAATTAATCAAACCCAATTTGCCTTCAACTTGAAATAGAATCTTCAATGACAATTTCTCAATATTTTTTTGGTAAAGAAAAAAAATTAAAACTAAAAATATCTCTCTTCTAGCTCTCTAAAACCCTAATTTGCTATTTTGATTGATTTTCCCAAATGGAGTCTTCTATCTTCAATATATAGTAGGCATGGAGCTAGGGGTAAAAATGGGTGGATAGTGCTGCAAGATGTTGTATAAGGTGTGGGTGAGGGTTAATTTAGGAATTAATGGAGGGTGCATGTGGTTTGGGTGTGAGGTCATGATAGTGGGGAGAATGAGTGTAATTTTGGAATTGGGGTTAATTTGGTTAGTTGGGGGGTAATAAGGGAAAAGGGAATAAAGGGGTTTTATGGCACATGGGGAATTTATTTGGCTTTGGTTTTAGTTTGGTTTTATACAGATAAGGGAAATTGTGTTTGGCTTTTGAAAGTGAGTAAGGCATGGGTAAGAGGGTATGGATTTTGGGTTGGTTCAGGAGGTTGAAAATGGAACGGGTTTGGGTTCGAGATAAGGGGTTTTGCAAGTGGGAAATGGGTCGCCGGCCGGAGTTGCTGCTGGGGTTCGCATCGGGGCTTCGCGGGTTCACCGACGGGTTTTGAAAGACCCGAGTTTACGCCGCCGGAGGTAGGATCCGGGTCAGGGCACGATCGTTTTTTTTTTTGGAAGGCGGGAGAGGAGGTTGAGGTGTCCGTCGACGACAATGGGTAGGGGTTGAGCTGTCCGTCGGCGATGGTGGGTTGACCAGGGCGCTGCCGTGGGGGATCAAGTCCGGCGCTGGTGGTTGATTCCGGCAGAGGGTGGCAGTGTGAGGTTGGAGGTGTGGTGGTGGTTTGGGTTAAAGGATTGTGGTGGATGAGAGAGTGAGAAGGTGGGAGGTAGACGATGATGAACAGTAGAAGGGGGGAATGGTTTTGTGTTTGTGGGTGTATGAGGGTTGGGGTGTGGGTGAGGGTAGCTTTAGGTGTAGGATAGTGTATAGGATTAAAGCTGTGAGTGATTGTTGGTAGTAGGGTGTGTGTTAGTATCAGTGTGTTTAATTTGTGACCCTAAAAAATATTAATAAAGACTCAACTAAAATTAATAAAACTGAAAATAAAACAGAATAAAGAAAATAAAAATAAAACAAACTAAAGAAAAAAAATATATTTAAACTAAAAAATAAAATCCTAAGCTTATATAAAATTAAAATAAAATAAAAGAAATAAAAACTTAAAATCTAAATGAAAACTAAAGTCCTAAAAAATATAAAATCTAATAAACTAAAAATAAATGAAATCCTAAAAAAAATAAAAACTAATAAAAATAAAAATAAAGATAAAATAAAAATTAAAATACACTAATAAAATATAAAATAGAAAAATAGAAAATGAAACCTAAAAATTCTAAATAAATCTAAAATAAATCCTAAAAATAAATATGACTCAAACTAAAAATCTAAAAAAAATAAATATAAAAACGTACAAACTAAACACACACAGGCTTGGGGTGATGATTTGGGCTAGGTTTAGGTTCGGGTTTGGTTACAGGGGAGGGAATTAGCTCCATTCAACGTGCATTTGCCTTGATATATAGCTTTTGACACCGCGAACGGACGTTTGACCTACAAGATAAACATTTAAGCACATAAGACCCATATTTCCGAGAATTAACAACTAAAGTACGTCTATTCGGGGTATAAAATATACAATTTTGGGTGCTTATCACACCACCCCCAAACAGAGCGTTGCTAGTCCTCGAGCAATAAGATAGAGAGAAAGAGAAAGATAAGTAATCAAAAGTGTACCACTTTTGCGGGCACTTGCGATTGCACTTAGCATGTGCAACAAGACCTTAAACCTATAGGTTGCCCTACAGGACGAGTTGTGTCTCGTGAGGGTTTGTAGGGAATATACCCACAAAATTCTTATTTGAAAAATATTATTGAAAGGCAGTCAATCTCTTATTAGACTAGAATGATCGCACAATCCATCATGAGAGAAATGATTTCAGAAATGCAAGCTAGAATGTGTAAAAAGATTAAGCTAAGTAAATACACAAGGCACATCCTTCCTAGAACTCAACGTGTGTAGTGTGAATCAGTCAAAATGGGTCGAGAATCACCAAAGTAATTCCTAGATTGCCTTTTCGAAATCAACGCTTCAACTTCAAATCTCAGGAATATCTCTCTCTCAAACGAACTCTCGAGATTAGGGTGAGTGTATGGCTCTTGTGTGTGAGGAGGTGAGTAAATATATGCAAGTTCAAACATCTCACACACACACATAAGAAAGAACGAACATATAGAACCAAAAGTGATCGCATGAAAGAATGTTAATCACTATAGTGAGAACGTCGAGTTATTCATGACGTTGACTTTTATTTTCCCGAACACCTAGGGGAATATGGATGATAACGGGTGAGGGGAAATGAGATGGAAAAGATATGATGATATGAGGTAGGATGGTGATGTATGAATGAATAATGAGTGATGGATGGATGATGGATGAGCGAGAAGAGTGTACTATGACGAACAAATGTCTTTATTTCAAAACCAACTACTAACTACAAACTCTTTTTCTTTTCTTTTCTCCCTTTTTTTTCGATTTTTCTTTTCTTTTTCTTTATTTTTTTCTTCTATTTTTGCTATTTTTCTGTTTTTCTGTTTTTTCTTTTTTTTTTCTTTTTTTTTGTTTTTCTCTCACTTTTCAACCCAACAATGAAGACATTTAACATTTTGGATCAGCACTCTTTTTTTTTTGCAATGATGGAAGATATATGAAATGAGTGGGGAATGATGGTGAGGGGAATAAATAGGAAGGTAATGGGTGAGTGAATGAAAAAGTGGTAAGTGTATGGATGAAAATTCGGTGATCGGGACAAATTTCAAGACACGTGTTTCTTACAACTCGAAAAACATGTTATTCTTAGTGATCAAGCCAAAATTTTATGAAAGATAATGAGATCATACAACGAATTAAGTGAAGACCCAAACAAAGTTGAATCAACTTGTGAGTCGGAGATTGCGTAAAACTCTCTAAAAGGTGAAAGATACGAATCTCACAAGCTAAAGTCTCTACTAGTGATCCTTAAGGTTCTCTTTAGAATTGTAGTACTCCTCAACTCTAAACCGTAGTGACGTGATAAGTGCGCAAATTTTGTTGAGTCTAGGAATTCATGGTGCACTATGCCTTGTTATGTATTACATAAGCTATTTAGAAAAAAATATTCTCTAGCTTGATTCCTATACTTTTAAAAGATGGATGATTGAAAATTCACATCAATGATTGAGATGAAAGAAACTGCACGAAATTTTAAAAATCAGGTTCAAAAATCAAAATTTTTCAAAAGAGGTACGATTTTGATAAAATTCCCCACCCCCAAACAAAAAGGAACATCATCCTCGATGTTAGATGACATGATTTTTAAAATTGTGAGCATAAGGTAGGAAAGAGATTACCAGAATGAACCGCTAATGAAGTGGACATATATCGCCAATAATAAACCTGAATAAGAAGTGATAAGATAACAAAATTTGTACAAGTCTATAAGCATGATAAAGCATAGGGTGATGTGAAACCCCACCCCAAACAGGATGAGACTAGTACAGGAAACGCGGGCTGCCTCCCGATAGCGCTAAGTTTAACGTCTTCAGCCAAACCGATGGCATCTCACCCTAAGGATACGAATGAGGAAGGTGCGGGGCGGCAGAAAAATCAGGTCTTGAGAACCACCCCTAAACAAGACTGAACGGTCAGTCTTCATAAATAGGGTCAACAAGGTCAATCTGTTCGATGTGAGTGGAGCCTAGATCCAAGAAGGTCTTCAAGCGTTGACCATTGACCTGAAAGAGGCTAACATCCTTGGGATTTTGCACAGTGATGGTACCATAAGGAGTAACTGGCTCAATAATGAAGGGTCCAGACCACCTGGTTTTTAATTTCTCGAGAGAGAGATGAAATCGAGAATTATACAACAAAACTTTTTGAACAATGTGGAATTCTTTGCGCATGATGCTTTGGTCATGGATCCACTTCATATTGTCCTTATATTTCTTGGACAAATCATAGGCATCATTTTTTATTTCCTCCCATTCATTAAGTTGCAGCTTCCTATGGACACCTGCCTCATCAATATCGAAATTAAGGGTTTTGATGGCCCAATAAGCATGATGTTCAAGCTCGACAGGAAGGTGGCAAGGCTTGCCGAAGACCAAGCGGTAAGGAGACATGCCAATTGGAATCTTGTAAACAGTACGGTATGCCCATAAAGTTTCGTTCAAGCGTAAGGACCAATCTTTCCTATTAGGATTGACAGTTTTTTCAAGAATTTGCTTGATCTCGCGATTGGAAACCTCAACTTGACCACTCGTATGTAGGTGGTAAGAGAGACCAACCTTGTGGGTAACACCATACTTTTTGACAATGTGTTCAAAGACTCGATTACAAAAATATTTACCCCCATCACTAATGATAGCTTTGGGGGTTCCAAAACACGTGAAGACATGCTCTTTGAGAAATTGGACCACAACTCGATGGTCATTGGTACGGCAAGCAATTGCTTCGATCCACTTGGAAACATAGTCAACAGCAACTAGAATATACTAAAAACCATGAGAGGAGGGAAATGGTTCCATGAAATCGATACCCCACACATCAAAAATTTCAACAATGAGGATGGGTGTGAGAGGCATTCCGGTTTGGTTATGGGGGAGGGAATTAGCTCCGTTCAACGGATGTTTGACCTATAAGATAAATATTTAAGCACATAAGACCCATATTGCCGAGAATTAGCAACTAAAGTACGTCTATTCGGGGTATAAAATATACTGTTTTGGGTGCTTATCACTATCTTTTGATTCCATGCACCTCACAGAAATTCACAAATTCCCTTGAATTATAGTCTCTACCAAGATCAATTCGAAGATTTTGAGTAGGCGTTATGGCTTCTTTCTTAACAAAGGCCTTGTAATTTTTAATGTTGAAAAAGCTTCAAATTTTTCTTGTAAAAATAAACCAATGTTTACCAAGTGAATTCATCAATAAAGGTAAGAAAATATCTCTAATTAGAATTAGATGATGGATTTGTAGGCCTATAAATATTAAAGTGAACTAGCTCCAACACTTTCTTGGCTCTCCATGCTTTACCTTTTGGAAATGCATCACGATGTTGTTTACTAACAACACAACCTTCATAAACTTGTGAAACATGATCAATTTGTGGAAGACCAACCAATATATGTTTCTAATGAAAACTCTTCAGACCATTGACGTTCAAATAGCCATAAAGAAGATTCCATAACCATAATTGATCTTTCATCATACTAAAAAAATAATCACTAACATTATTCTCAATATATATTGGAAATATTTGATTTTGAGTCATATTAACTTTAAGAATAAACCCCTTCGTTGGATCTTTAATCTGACAAGTTCCCATTACTGATAGTGATCTTATAGCCCTTTTCTTGAGGTTGGAAAATGTTGCTCAAATTACTCTTTAAATTTGGAACATAGAAAATACTAGATATGGATTGATTAGTGTTATCTTTGGTCCGAATTTTAATAATCCCTTTACCCATGATAAAAACTTTAAAGTTGTCTCCAAATTTTACTATATCTCAAAAGGATTCATCTGAATTAGAAAATAACTACAACAAATTAGGTGGATAGTTACAATAAGCTGGTCACGAATTTAATTCGTAACCATAGCCAATAAAAGTGTGACATGATCCATGATCCATGACCCTAAAATGTCATGGAACTAGTTGAAGCTGGTCACGACCTTTAGCTCTGACCATAGTGGGTTACAATCCTCATCTGTGACCAAGGTGTGACCAACACGACACTAAATTCATGACAAATTTCCCTCCAACTGTGGTCATGGACTATGGTCATGACCACATCCAAGACCAATGCCAAATTTCCCTCCAAATGGGTCAGCACTTTGAGCCATGGCCAATTGAAAATGGCCTCGAAGAGTGGTCACAATTCAGGGCCCTGATTAGTTCCAATTTAATGCCATGGTCACGACTACTAACTTGGTAAAAAATATGGTCACGACATTGGATCATGACTTAAGGTCATGACCAGTGTCTTTATATTAACCCCCCCAACAACCCTTTCATTTTACACGAACACTCTCTCTTAAACCCTTTGCTCTCCCTCTCTCTTCGACTGCTGTCTCGCTTCCCCTCTCTTTTTCTCTCAATCTCAAAGGTAACATTTGTGTATTCATGTGTATTTATGTATATATGTATATATGTATATGCGTGTTTATGTATTTATGTGTGTGCACAATCCATGCAGTATATATGAATGTATTTTGTGTATGTGTGTGTATACTATGTGTATATGTAGGTGTGTATATGCAGTGCGTGTGTGTTGATTAATGGGCGTTTATTTTAACCCTTACAAGTTTTGAAACCCTAATTTTTATGAATATGTCAATGTGACCTTAGTTAAAATTGAACCCTAATCTTTATGTATATGTATATGTGTATTTATTCTAACACTAATTAAAATTGAAATTTTAATCTTCATGTACATATTAATGTGTATTTATTTTAACCCTAGTTAAAATTAAAACCCTAATCTTCATGCATATGTTTAATGAGAAATGAACCGACTTTAGTGAGAAATTTTGATTATATATATGTGATTTATAATGTAGATGATATAAAGAGTACGGAATAATTATTAGTTGTTGGTTTGATTATTGAATAGTGTGTTGGAATTCTTGGATTGATAAAACACATATACTTCAGAACTCTCTCATAATAAACCCTAACAAAATGTGTCTTAACACTTACAATGGGTTATTGTTTAGATTTCACCTCGTTAAGATCCAACAAGCACGAGGTTAAGAGAAGGGTAGTAATGAATCAAAACCTAATCAAACTAATGTACCCTTATATCTCATATGTTAGAATAAATAGTTATTAATTGATTAGAGCCCTTATTTGTAGGATTTATAGCCATTCCCTCGTATATTTTTCTTTGAAAAATGAGGCATGATAATAATCACTGGCAATAAGAGTACGAGATATTGCAATTGGACCACACATATATATCTTTTATTAGCATGCTCCGTAAAGAGGGTACTACTATCTATAGGTATGTGAATAAGAAGATCGAACAATATAACTACCTTGAAAATGTGGAGTTGATCTCCGGCAAGAGTACATGTTTGATCGTATTTTATTTTCCCCACTAGATAGTTAGGGTAACGCTATAACGAATATATTCAACATGCATAATCCCGATGTAGCCTTGACCATGCTTACGTTTTTAGAGAAGGCAGAAAAACATCACCCGTTATGGGTACAACTGCGTACAGAAAGCATTGGCATAGACTGTGATGTCTCGCACCATATGCATGTAAAATTAAATCTTGCCAACAAGTTGAAAAAGATGGGATTTTGATTTCATGTCACGAATATCTATACATCAATTATAGATATTTTTCCTCTTAGTTGTCCACGTGTAAAAATCAATAGGTTTTTAAGAACTTATACCGAATGGATGGAGATCAAACACAACGAACATATTCTAAGGTCTTAGTTTGAAAAGGTATATATATATATATATATATATATATATATATATATATATATATATATAGTCATAAACTTGATTAGTTAGTTATAATTTCATATTATTATAATTATTTAGTCACGTATTAATTTTCATTTTTGTAGATAATGATGAGAGGCAATGTGCAATATGTACCAAGTGACGAGGTGACACCCCAACGAGGATCCTCATCTCGTGAACAATAATAAGAATTCTCATCACAATCAATGAAAAATTCATAACTCCTTCTCAAAAGAAAACAAGACCGTTGGGTTTTCCATTCTCGAGAATAAACTTAGGGATGATAAAATGGCTGCTGAGATTTAAAGCCCGGTGTTTGTCGCTAGGAAATATGAATATGGGAGTCGGAGGAGCAAACACTTTGAAATTTATTGATTAAGCCGTCAAACATGACATTTATTACGAACTCTGTAAGTGGTTTACATTTCCTGACCACTTAAAGCATAAGGTTCTTTCTCGAGTTGCTAAAGAATTGAGGCCATACCGGAGAAATCTTTGACAGAGACATTTCTCGAAGGATGCATTGAGCTCTGATATTTTATCTCTGAAAGATAGATTGCCTCCTAATGTTGAAATATCGATGGAGCAGTGGAATGATTTTATAGAGAATGAGGCCAAAGACAAGAAGATGGTCCAAAGGGAGAAGAATAAACAAAACAGGGCCAAAAAAACTAATGTCTAAAGGCTGGGCTCAAAATCTTATAAAGATTTGAAGAATGAATGGTCGAATAGGACAAAGGATAATCCAGATGCCAGTAAATAACCAAATCATGAAAACTTATACATTCATGATGGACAGGACAAAGATAATAAATTCCCACGACACTTTGCTAAGACTCTCGAATTAATAGAGTACATTATTAGTTATATAAGTTCAAGCCCTTTTGATGACTTGGAAAATGAGGCCATACCTTAGACCTTTGGAAAGGACAAAAGTGGGAGGATGAGAGGTGTCAAATCACATATGCCGGAAAAAAATTAAAACACAAGCACCTCTTGTGGATGAGCTTTCTTCGGTTAGGAATCATATCTCGACCCAATAGGAACAACCTTCTTGGACCGACGGGGATGTCAAGGAAATTAAAAGTAACTTGGGAGTCTTGACGAGTCAAACTGGGAAACTCGTGTCTCTTTTTACTCAAGGTTATCATCACCTCAATGCCTCCTCAAGGTTTCCCTTACTCTCCTTCCCAAGGTTTTACTTTTCCTCCCTCTACCAGTTTCCCCTCTTAAATGTCAGCTCCTTCAACATTTTCCTTCCTAATGCCTCCCCCTATCACAAGTTTTGGATCATTGTCAATCACTCAAGGTGACTATGGAGAGCAGTTATATTTCAAGGACCTGGGTAATAGAAGAATTGTTAGAGTGTGCATACTCATCTCCGTAGTTGTCAAAACTAAAGTAAGCGGCTGAACTTTGTAGAAAAGTGAATCGTAGGTGATGATTGATGAAATATACAATGCATGTGAAGTTGTATCTATGCACGTTGATAGTGGGTAATGGACATAATTGAAGCATTATGTAAATTCTTTTATCCTTTGGCCAGTTTATTTGTTAGTTAAGTTCTAATAATCTTTTTTTTTTATTTTAGTTGTAATAATAATTTTTTTGTTTCATTTGTAAGATTTTTTTTTGCAGTTCAGTTTTAATAATATTTATTATTTCAACTGTTATAATATCACTTGGCAAATTTGTTTAATTTGAGGTTTAAATTCATAAATTTCTTTAATCATATTAATTTCTTGAATGCAACATGACATTTATTTTATCCTAGGACTAAAATTTGAAAATTATTAAATTGATTTCTCACAATACAAAGAGTGGATAGGGGAGATTAACTGAGTAACAAATAAATATGTAAAGGGCATTCAAGATTTTGTTAAATACGCTTACAAAAATCTTAAAAGTGACAACATTCCGTGTCCGTGCACCCATTGTATGAACATAAAATATATTCATTAGAAGACATTGAGCTGCATATAATAAAGTGGGGAGATTTTCAAGACTCTAAAATATGGACATACCATAGTGAAAAAACTATACTTATGTTCCGAAAGAATTGTCGGTACCCGATATCGTAAGGAACCCCAATGAGTGGAAGTGGTACATGATTCATAACACAACATCCATTAATTGACTTAATTGATGATGCTTACGGAGTCTATAACCATCAAAACCACCAACCTATGGATACAAATAATTCTCATTATGACCGAGTAAATGAACAATTTGATGCTGAACTACCAGGAGATCGGGAATACATATAGTTGAAAGCCGATGCGGCTAGACCGTTATATAAAGATTGAAATGAAGATCACTCGATATTATATGCAATGATTGGTTTAAATAATTTAAAGAGTCAAGTTAGTTTGTCTAGTAACAGCGTAATCGAAATTCTTAAGTGGGTTAAAGAAATTATCCTAAAAGAGAACATGTTACCAAGAAATTATCCTATAATGAAGAAGATCTTGAAGGGTTTGAGTTTGAAATACATATTTATTCATACATGAAAGTATTATTGCATATTGTACGGGAATAAGAACAAAGATAAGGATGAGTATCCTATGTGTAGTGAGCCTAGATATGTGGTTTATGAGAATATAAAGGCAAAGCTGCAAAATATCGCAAGTGCTTGCAAGTCCCATAAAAAGTTTTAAAGTATTTTCCACTTGGGCCACGGTTAAAAAATTTTATCACTATATCGTGGATAGCATAGTCCATTACATGGCACGCTCGAGGCGAGGTGGGTGGGAATTTGATGCGTCATCCTATTGATTCACTCATCTGGCAAATTTCAGATGTACGACACCATGAATTTACAAATAAACTGCGTAACGCTTGTCTTGCAATCTCAAACAATAGGTTTAACCCTTTTGGTAATTTAAGTACTAATAAGAGTTATTGATCAGTTCTCATGGCGCCTTTAAGTCTCCCTCTGACACTTTGCATGGGAAAGAAGTTCCCATTATTTTCTTTATTGATACTCGGGTTGAAGGATCCTGGGATGATATTAATATATTCTTAGACCCGTTAGGATAAAGGTGTGATGGAGTTTAACTCTCATAAGGGTGAAGAGTTAACACTTAAACCAATGGTAATGTGGGCGATCCACGACCTTCCTACTTATGGGACCTTGTCCGGTTGCAATGTTTATGGTTATTATGGATGTCCCATATGTGGGGAGGAAACTAAAACAAGTTGGGTAAATCATAGTGGTAAGATAAGTTATACATGTCATCATAAATTTATGATGACCACTCACCCTTTCAAGAATGACAAGTTAAACCTTTTGCCTTTCGGTTACGAGCGTAGGACGCCACCTGTTAGGATTTTTGGTTCGCAGATTAAGGAGAATGCGCTGGCTACAATTACAGGGAAGGGTTACATAGGAAAACACCCCCAGTTTGTAAACTTGAAGCATAAATCTAGAGAGGAACCAAATGACCCTAGTAAAGCGAAGCCTTGGTCCAGACGATCAATATTTTTTCACTTATCGTATTAGAAAGATCATCGTTTCACGCATGTAATTGATGTGATGCACACAGAGAAGAATATTGCAGAACATCTAATAGGAATATGTCTAGGTGAATCTCATTCAAATGATGGAGAGCGGGCCCAATGCGATCTACAAGATACGAAAATAAAGAAAAAATCGTGGTTAAAAAATGATCCTACAACTAGAAAAAAAATTATCCCCCTCGGCAGCTTTCACCTCCTAGACACGTTGTTCAGCTTGAAGACTCCATCTAGTTATTTTGGTAATTTACATAGGATAGTTAGCTACAAAATAAGTGACTTGAAATAGTGAAAGTCTCACAACTGGCACGTAATCATCCAATTAACCCCTTTACTATTTTATCATTTCTTGTATGAACACAAAGATCTCCATCAGGAAATTATGCAAATCACTTTATATTTTACCCTAATTTTTGCAAAACTGGTAAATAGAAGCCACATTGAATCTACAAAATCAACTTTAGCCGAGGCAATTTGTGTATTATTGAAATACTTTCCTTCGTCATTCTTCAATATTAACATCAACCTGCTTGTGCATTTATACGATGAAGCTTTATTATGTGGTCCCTTTAGGTTTCATTGAATGCATCCTTTTTGTGATCTTAATGAAAACCCTAAAAGATTACGTATATACGATGTATTGGAGAGTCAATTACTGAAGAATACGTAACTGTGGAATCACTGCTTTCCTCTAGGGAACATATGCCAGAACAAGAGGTAAGGAGGTTCAATCCTCGTGGAGAATGAGTGATAGAGGAACCTAACGATTTTGAGGATAAATTCCCTTTAGGAGCCCTAAAGGGGTGAAACTCAAAAATCTACATTACGAGCAAGCAACTCGTTATGTCTTCGAATCGCAAGATGAAGTCGAAGATTGGAGAGAGCGAGTATATACTGAATTCTTATTCTTTGATTATATTTACTTTATATTTTATGATCTAAACTCTACAATTTACTCGTAGGAAGTATGAGAATGAAATTGCCCAAAATCAAAGGAGAAATTGCATGACGATCGATTTTAGGTCATGGCTATCAAAAAAGGTAATTTTTACCTCTTATGTGTACGATTATTTATTCTTATGTGGTAAAAACATGCCTTGATACAAATTCATTAATAAATGAAGCTTATAAAAATAGGTGATTCCTCTTCAAGGCTTACACACCTAAAAAAAGGCCCAATTTTTCATGGAAAAGAGTTTAAGAAATTCCGCACTAATGGTTTTAATTTCGTTTCATATCCATATGAGGAAAAGCTTTTGATACACAATAGTGGAATTTCTGTTTCTACCTTGACTACCTATATCACTAGCAAAAGAGATAAAAATACAAAAGAAACGATGTTAACCTATTCTGGGATAATCCAACAAATCCTAGAAATCGATTTCTTAGATTTCACAGAAACAATATTCTATTGTGATTAGGCGAAGGTGGAAGATACTACGAATATTTGCAAAGTTGATCTAGACTCCAAACTTATTCTAGTATATTTATCAAAGATGAAGAATAAAAATTACATTGTTAATGATCCTTTTATTTGTGCCTTTTAGAATGTAAAGAAGGTATTCTACTCAAGTGCATAAACGATGGAAATTGGTCTATTATTGTTAAGGCACTAAAGGGTATGACTACTCAAGTAGACACATTAGAGGCTCCAAAATATTTTCAATTAGCTCTTAATGACAACTCTAATTTGAAGGATCTTTTAGTTGATTTAGAGGAAGATTGAGTATCAAAACATTATTTTATCCTTGTTAACCTTATTTGTATTCTATTATGATATTGACACAACATTAATGCTTTACTTTGATGTATGAATGTTTAGTTTAATTTACGAATATTTAGTATGATTTATTTATGTTTAGTTGCATATTATATTAAACAAATTAATTTGTAAGCAATGTTAGTATTTTGAAAGTACACGCATAGTACACAAAGTAGATGCACATTCAAATGAAAAAATCATTTTCAATATGCATGTACTTTCATAAAGTATGCTAACGCGACCACAAATGTGTATCTAGTGTGCGTGCTGATATAGGCTCAAGTGCAAGCCTATCACGTTAGTAATAAACCCAGTAAGTAGGGATAGTCTACACATGGAACTAGGACGATGAGTCATAATGACGCGGAATAGGTGACTAACCCAAAAATTGACTCTAAAAAAGAAACAGAAAAGGTGATTAAGGATAATGGAGTATCTATGAACTATAAGAGCGTGCAAATTAACTACTACTAAACTAAGTGCAAAGAAATAAGAGTGCTGAATGAATTAAATATTAATAAGGAAAGATAGGTCCGGGTACAATCTCCCAAACCATAGTATATTTACCGTATAAAATGATAGATTTTTTATTAGAACTTTAATCCAACCCAGACTTTATTAATCCTAAGCATTATATATATGAGGATACAAGTCCGCACCATACATAATCAAAGGTAAGAACAAAGAAGTACTGCATAGCTACATGCGCATCGCACTCTTAAACACCCTGGTTACCTAGGGAAAACGAGGTTAAAAGCTCTACGATGGTTGCGCGTACACAACACGATTTTCATAAAATTCAACTCAAACCCTATTTTTTACATGGGTAAATTACATCGGGTTGGGTTCATGCACCCCAACCCTTAAAAACTTAGTTATACATGCTCGAATTAAACGAAAACACCATTTCTAAAGTGCATGAACTCATTACTAATGTGGAAAATTTGAGAAGAAAAATTTTGAATGAAGAATTGAAGACTATAATTACTGACTACTCTAACTAACTACTAAGGATATTGAAAGAAAAATTTAAATGTTACTTGCACTGAAAAAATCTGGAAAATAAATATTTAATCTTTAATTAAATGCAAAAGTTCCAAACTAGGGTTCTTCTCTACAAGAGCCCTCTAAAACTACTAAAATTCGAACCTCCTAATGTTTAATAATAAACCAACTTAAATACACTTCGAATTTTGTAAGAGTTTAAACCCAGTAAAACTCTTAATAAGAAAAGAAAAAAATCTGAAAATTCCCAATCGGATTAGTCCGGCTAGCTTCATCGGTTCGATATTTTCTCTAAACGGATCGGTCCAGCTATGAAAAGTGACTAGAGTGTTATTGGCTTTCCCGGACCGGTTCGTTTTTGCTAAATACTGAATCGGACCGGTTCCTTAAATGAGAAAAAATGTTTTTGCTCTTTAGGACCGGTACGTTTTTGGATATATTTGGTCTAGTCCGGTCCGGTCCTGAATTTGATCCAGTGTTCTTTCTCTTGATTATCACATCTTCTTGGCTTCATATCTTCTAACTCGATGCTCGAATTGGGATGTCGTTTCCTCCTACGTACTTATGAATGCGTATTCTTCAATTTTCATGTTGATCCCTCGTCCGAACTCTCAATGTAAATTGGTCGTTTTTCCCTCTGACTTTCCTTCCTTTATTGACTTCTCGGTTTAAGGTTTCTCTTTTCTTCACTTAGCATTAAATACCTGTAAAAAGTATGAAAAACACATAAAACTCGAGGCACTATGTGGGAATGGTCAGTAGCATATAAATGAGATAAATCAATATGTTTTACATTATTCGAGGTACTAAAAGCTACTAAATTAAGGGGATAAATTCGAAAGAATTTATGCCTAATCAAATCCCCTTAACTTATAACTTTGTGCATCCCGAGCAATGTAAAAGAATCCAACTAAGGATTAACTCTCGAAAATTATTTTAGTAAGATAGAATACCACTTTCGCGGGAAATGCGATTATATTTAGCGTATGCAACAAGCCTTTAAACCCCTAGGTTACCCTAGTAGGGCGAGTTGTGTCTCGTGAGGGTTTGCAGTGAATCTACCCACAAAATTCGATTTTCGACTCAATGAAATTCAAAATACCTAAAAATTATATAATTCAAACTTTTTAAAAAATAATCACCGTATATTCATATGCTCAAATCTCAATTTGTCGTGTGTGTGTGTGCGAAGCCAAAAATTTAACCGTCAATTTCCACCAATTGATCATCACGTTACTTTTCCAAAAATTCATTTTTATTCAAGTGCTCACGGGATACTCTCGCAAATGAATTACTCAGAGTGTGGCTATTTTGCTCGGTATGCGTGATATAAGGAGTAAATGCATTGAAACACGAATTCATGCATACAAAATGGAAGATGAAATTTTATGGGTGAAAAGATCTCTTCATCAGGTTACAGTCGTCGGGAAATGGGGACATTACCTCTTATTCGTACCATATTATTTCTCTTATTATCTTTTTGTGTTTTTATCTCTCCACACGGTAATCAATTTCGCAATCCGGACTTGGTTAGGACTTTCTTGGGTCATAAGGTGTATTGGGTAATATGGGAATGATCGGATAATTCAGAATTGGGAAATCTCCTTATGATGTCCATTAGTGCTTTGTTCCGGGCTTTATCTCATTTTCTTTTCTTTTTCTATTTTTTTTCTATTTTTCACATTTCTCTTTTCTTGCTATTTTTCTCGAGCATTTTTATTTTATTGCCCCTTTTCATTTTCACACATATTGGACTTAATTGTTGGATTTTATATTTTTCCTAATTCGGGGCCCATTGGGTTTTTCGAGTTGTCAAACGAAAAGGGAAACATTTATAAGGCTCAATTGGGGTTGCAAAAGGGATGAATTTTTCATTACTTTTCTGGTCAATATTTTTGGGTGTCAAATGAGGGCCTACTTCATTGTCCAAATTGCTAATCAATTTACCATACGTGTATCGAGGTGAATTTTAGTTTAGAGATATTTCAGCGCACTTTTTGAGGCAACATCACACACTATTCCTTTGACCAATCAAAACAATAAATTAGAGACCATAAACGACTCATTTTAACGTTGAATTGAAATTTGAGCTAATCATTAACTCGGATAGATTTTAAAAACTCACAAAACGTGAAAGGTTTGAAAACTCACCGGGTTTGATTAATCTTCACACTTATTCGTTAAGTCATCAATTTTCTTTCAATTTCCATCTTTGGTCAATTTCGGCTTTGTGGATTTGGATTTTACAAATTTGAGACTTTAAACAAATTTTTGGTGATATTTTTGAAAAATTTAAATTCCAATTTTTATTTACATTGAAGAAAATTTTTGTTGGATTTTTCAAATTTTGTCAATTTTTTTGGAAATTCTGGGCATTTTGGACTTTGTGAAATGTAACAGCGTATGCGTAACCCCCCAACTTTGGTTTTTGCATAGTCGCGATGCAAAAAGGGCTAAAAACTAAATTAAGGAGAGAACGAAAAGAATGGAACGAAGTGCAAAATGCTAGATAAAAACAAAAACATAGAACACACGATGTAGGCAATCCACTTTCCATTACATATACGTCATACAAAAATAGTGGAAAGAAGGAAATAAAAGCAGTACAAAAAGCAGCCTAAAACAACAACCTATTTCGATGGTGGGTGAGCTAGTCCGAGGGCATTTGGATCATACGGGCCATAAAAGTAAGGCGGGGGAGGCACACCGAATGACATTTGAAACATTTGGGCTTGAAAGAGGTGCATCATGCTTGTGTCGCGTTGACACGAGCGACGATCCTCCGCTCGGTCAGCATCATATTGGGTTACGAACCCGTTGAGTCGTGCTTCAATCTCATTGAGTCTCATGTCAAAGTTGCCACCCGGAGGCTCAAAGTCTGAATCATCCTCCTCGTTGTATTCCGCTTCTTCACCTTCGGCCATGTTAGCATCCTCGGACCCAGTGGCTTCCCCCTCGTCATCATCATCCAACTCCTCCAACTCGAAATCATCCTTATCTGAACTTTTCGCCATCTCCACTTGGGCCTTCCGGACTCGTATAATCTCTCATTGCTTCTCGCTCTTATTACGGGTGCCCTTCCCAAGAGGGTTTGGAAGGTAAAGGAACCCGATTGGCCGTTCAATTCTGGCATCAATGAGGGTGGATGTGATTAGCCGGGCGTAGGGGAGTAGGGCGATGCCCTTCTTATCTAAGGCCATAAAGAATATATCTTTATAAATGATGTGGTACACTAGGGTCTCTTGGCGTGGGCGTATGGCTAAATCATTGGAGGTTTGGAGGATGTTGGCACACACTATTTGGAATGTAATTCTGGCCTTCTCATTCAGCTGGCTCACCGAAAAGGTTTCGGCGGCCCATACCTCGTCGGGTGCCATTTGGGACATGCAAGTGGCCTTCGAGAGAGGGGCGAGAGGGTTGGGGTAGGTAAAATTATTTGGGTTGCGCACATCTTTTTTTGCCAACTTGCGAATGAGGCATTCCAAGGAGAAAGTCACACGGGTGACGTTGATGTAGGCTTCAGATGTGAATTCCTCGATGCAGACTAAAGAGCCATAGAAGGCTTGGACTTCCGTAGCCCACACCTCTTTATGTGGCTCATTGAGGAACTGACACCAACCCCTGGCATTGAAAAGGGCGGTGATGGAAGCCGGTAGTTTAGCCCAGTGCACTTGGAGCTCCGTGTGCATCATCCTAGATGGGCCAAATAAAGTTTGACACCACGCATGTTCTTCAAGGTAATGGTACGGGAAGTGAAAATCCCCGAAATCCATAACTTGGGTGGAGTTGTATTTTTGGGGTGGTGCTTGGATGGCCATGGGTAAGGGATGAATGGGATTAGGATAAGTCTGGGAGAGATAGGAAGAGAGTTTGGAGAAGAGTGGTGAAAGTAGGGAGGTATAAGGATGTATTTATATGTGGGTGAGGGTGAGGGAAGGGTTGGTTTGGGAGGGAAATGTGTTGGAGGGAAGGGGGGAAGGATTTGGGAGGGAAAAGGGTGGTAGAAAACGTATTGGAGGGAGAAAGGTTGACTGGGGAATGGAGGGCTACACTTAGGGCTGCTCGAAAATAATCAGAGGTTGGACCGATCCGGGTGCCCAGGACTGGGCTGGTCCGGGCCTTTCTTATTTCAAACTTCCCAAAAAATGAACCGATCTGGTTGCCCAAGGGCGGACCGGTCCAGTATGAAATTAGCACCAAAATTCTCTCTGCATCATTTTGTTCCTCTTTAGCGAAGTTGGGATGCACTCACCACTCTACTCACACATAATCGACCCATTGCACTCAATTCTTAATTCGAAACCTTAGGCTTGCTCTCAACGCGTGTTCGCCCGAACCTATCATGTGTGACCCAGACTGACGCACTTGAACTAACTAATCGACTCTAACTAACCCTAATCGATGCACATCGAAAGTATACAAGAGTCACCCCATACACGTCGAGGGTGCGATGACCTTCTCATACAGCGCAATCAATGCCCATTAATGGGGTTCGTCAAACCAATGGTGTCGGCTTCTTCGACAAACGCCTCATAGTACGACTTGAGGCGTTGTCTATCCACTTTGAAAGTCGTTACCCCTTTTGAATCTTCTAACTCCACAACACCATGAGGGAACACTTCTCGAATAATAAATGGGCATGTCCACCTTGAACTCAACTTACCGAGAAATAAGTGTAGTCGAGAGTTGTAGAGAATCACTTTTTGTCCCGGTTGAAACTCTTTTCGTCGAATTATCTTGTCATGCACGAGTTTCATCTGTTCCTTTGAAATTTTGGCATTCTTATACGCATCATTGCGTAATTATTCCAACTCATTCAATTGAAGCTTACGAGCTTCATCGACTTTGTCAAGATTGTAATTCAACCTCTTGATGCCCCAATATGCTTTGTGATTTAGCTCCACAGGGAGATGGCAAGGGTTTCCATAAACGAAGCGAAATGGGGACATCCCGAGGGGGTTCTTGTAGGCGGTGCGGTAGGCCCATAGCGCCTCGTTTAATCTAAGAGACCAATCTTTTTGGGTAGGATTGACGATCTTTTTGAGGATGGTTTTGATCTCACGATTTGCTAACTCGACCTTCCCACTTGTTTGAGGGTGATAGGTTGTCCCAACCTTGTGAACGACCCATACTTTCTCATTAAATTTTCAAACGGCTTAATACAAAAGTGTGTGCCGTTATCACTTATAATTGCCTTCAGAGCACCGAAACGAGAAAGTATGTGTTCCTGCAGGAACTTAATTACCACTTTGTTGTCATTCATTCGGGTAGCTATTGCCTTCACCCATTTAAAGACGTAGTCCACCGTAACGAGGATGTATAAGAAGCCGAAAGAGGGAGGGAATGGTCCCATGAAGTCAATACCTCAGCAATCGAATAGCTCAATGACTAGTATAGGGGTTACAAGCATTATGTCACGACGCGTAATAGGTCCCCTTCTTTGGCACCTATCGTAAGATTTGTAATAGGCGCTCACATCCCGGAATATAGTGGACTAATAGAGGCCACTTTGCAGAATTTTAGCGACCGTCTTATTCTTGGAGAAATGGCGTACACATGCTTCCCTATGACAAAATCGGATCACATCTTGGATTTCTTCATCCGGTACGCATCGGCAGATGAGCTGGTCTGTACAATATTTAAATAAAAATGGGTCCTAATAGAAGAACATACGGGACCAGGTGAGGAATTTCTTCTTCTCTTGCGGTGTCCATCCGGGAGGGACGGCTCCCGTGACAAGATAATTCACGATATTCGCAAACCAAGGTAAAGAAGAAATGATGAAAAGTTTCTCATCCGAGAAATACTCGTCTATGGGAATCGGATCACTAGGCACGTCAGACGAGAGCCACGATAAAAGGTCGGAAATGATGTTTTCAACCCCTTTCTTGTCTTTTATAGAGATGTTAAACTCTTGTAGGAGTAGGATCTACCTTATGAAGCGCGACTTGGCATCCTTCTTAGTAAGGAGATATCTCAAGGCTGCATGGTCAATAAAGAAAGTAATGGGCGACCCAATAAGATATGAGCGGAATTTGTCCAATGAAAAAACAAATGTTAGCAATTCTCTCTCTGTGGTGGAGTAGTTAAGTAGTGGTCAAGTTAATATCCTGCTAGCATAATATATAACATGAGCTTTCTTATATTTTCTATGTCCCAAAACATCCCCGATCACATAATCACTAGCATCACACATAAGCTCGAATGGAAGCGACCAATCCGGAGCTTGCATAATGGGAACGAAAATCAACATGCCTTTCAATTTATCAAAAGCTTCTTGGCATGCGTAATTCCGCTCAAAGGGGATATCCTTCATAAAGAGGATACTCAAGGGTCTAGTGATGGTGCTAAAATCCTTAATAAACCGTGTATAAAAATCTGCATGGCCCAAGAAGGAGCGTATATCCTTTATTGATTTAGGCAGGGGAATCCCAGCTATGACATCTGAAAGTGCCCAATATGTGTGTTTTTAAACAAAACCAATTTTATCCAAAAATTATCCAACTTTTATTTATGCACCAAACCAAGTTGTGAAAACCCAATTCTTACTTTAAACCAAATTTATCTTGATTAATCCTAAACATGCATCTAGTGATTAAAGCAAGTAAAATAAAGTAAAGAATACTAACAATGCCGGATGTAGGAGGAAAAAACCCAAAACGGGAAAATAACCTCGGACAGCCCAAGCCAGATAATCACTATGAACAATGGTTTTACAAAGACAGATTACCCTTACTCAATGATTCGATCCCCACAGGTCTTGATGCTCCTTCTGATCTTCAACCATTCTTCAATAGTGCCCACGCAAAAATTCCATCTTCCACGATACCTGTCCACAACACACGCATCCACGTATGTCTCGGTGTCCACCGAATGGATTTGATCCGTCTACGATGTCGAAAAAGAAGTCCTTCTCTTTTCTTCACCGTAAAACCCTTGATGTTCAATGATAGAGCAAACTTCTTGGTGCAGCAAGATCACTTAAACATATAAGAATGATATCTCGGATCTTTGCAACTCTAAGGATGTTTTTAATCTTTGTAAACCTTAGAAAACATGTGCAAGCAAGTTTTGGGTTCAAATACTGTTTTTCAGAATACACACTTACGAAACTCTGATGAAAACACGCTTTAAATAGCAATTAAGCGCCGCCTCGAAAAGAGTGTCGTTCGAACGATAATACCACGTCGTTCGCGCGACGTAGTCATCTCGTTCGAACGAGATCCTTATGTCGTTTGAGCGGGCTGACGTCAGCTTGACTTTCTTTGACTTTTTATTCAAAACGTCTATTTTAAAAGAGATCCAAATTAGTCAGAATCTATTTCGAGTATATCAGAATAAAACGTAGTGTAAACACTTAAAACACTTTTAAAAATACTTTACATTATTTTTCTTTATAAAAATACATCCTTATCTTTTATAAAAACAATTCCGAGCACCATTAATTAAACGCATTCATACCTGAGTGATCTCGGAATGCAATTAATCTTTGAAGACGAGTAAACTTTCACCAATTAAACATCGGTATGATTAATTTTTTGAAGCTTTGCCGCAACGTCTTCAATTTTCTTCAATACGTCATAGACCAAGTGGGATCGTGACAAAATAAAAATCTCCCTATGACATATTACAAACACAGTTTTGTTCACGGAATTAAGTCAAAACAATACAGGGATTCAATTGAAAATTTATGTCCTTACAATATCTATCTTTGCTTGGTCAACTTCTATTCCCTTAGATGAGACTATGTGGCCTAGAACTATGCCCTCGGTAACCATGAAGTGGCATCTTTCCCAATTGAGGACTAAATTCTTCTCCACACATCGGGATAAAACTTTTTCAAGATTCGCTAAACATTGGTCAAAAGAGGGGACAAAAACGTTGAAATCGTCCATGAAAACCTCGAGTCCTCTTTCAACCATGTTGCTAAAGAGACTTAACATGCACCTTTGAAATTTTCCGAGCACATTACACAATCCAAAAGGCATACGTTTGTAGTGAAATGTACCAAATGGACTTGTAAAAGTCCTGTCTTCTCTTGATCAAGTATATCTACCTCAATTTAGTTATAACCGGAATAACCATCAAGAAACCAATAGTATGGGTGGCCAGGGACGCGTTCAAGCATTGGTCAATGAAAGGCAAGGGGAAGTGATCTTTCCTCATCCCGACATTGAGTTTCTGGTAATCAATGCAAACACGCTACCCGGTGGTGGTGCATTGAGGAGTTAATTCACCCTTAGCATTTTCGACCACTGTCATTCCCGACTTCTTCGGGATGACTTAAATTGGGCTCACCCGTTTGCTATCTGAGATAGGGTAGATAATCCCGGCATCTAATAGCTTTATAATATCCTCTCTAACCACTTATTTTATGGTTGGGTTCAATCGCCTTTGCATTTCCCTCACTACACCAAAATGGGTAAATTGGCACCCTTTCAACTGCTAGCCTTGTCACGGTCATTGACCGTGACAAAAAAACACGCATTTTTGTCACGGTCATTGACCGTGTCAAGCCCGTGAGAAAGACTTATCACGGTCAATGACTGTGACAAGGTCGTGACAACTATACTTGTCACGGTCAATGATCGTGACAATCCTTATAATATTGTCACGGTCAAGGACCGTAACACGTCCGTGATAAATCTCCCAGTAAAAAACCCTTTCCCCTTATTTTTTCCCCCCACCGATTCTTCCCTCCTTTTTTCTCTCTCTCTTTCTCTACGCTGCTCTCCCTCTCTCTATATACTTTCAGGTTACTTTCTCTCTCTCTCTCTCTTCCATTTATATATATGTGTGTGTGTGTGTGTGTGCGTGTGTGGGGAGGGAGGGGGTGGGGCTGGATGGGGGAAGGGGGTGGGGCAGGGTGGGGGGGTTGTTTTTGTGTGTGTGTGTGTGCATGTCTGTGTAGTGTTGTGTGTGTGTGTGTGCGGTGGGGAAGAGGGTGGGGCAGGGTGGGGGAGGGGAAGGGGGTGGGGAGAGGGGGGCAGGGGGCAGGGATGGGTGGGTGGGTGGTGGGGTAGGGGTGGGGGCTATGTGTGTGTGTGTGAATGTGCGCGTGTGTGTGTATGTATGTGCGCGTGTGTGTATATGTGTGTGTAGTGTGCGCGTATGTGCGTGTTTTTGCGTAATGTCCCTTGTAAACAAATTGATTGGTTATTAATTTTTTTAGTAAATTAATATATGATTGCCCCTCATTGTAAATTAGTAAATTAATATATGATTAATTATGAAAGTAGGATTGCCCCTCATTGTAAATTAGTAAATTAATAATTGTATACTTTAATTGTCAGTTTAATTGATGAAAATAATTAATTGAGTAGATGAATTAGAAGGAGTACGGGATACACATTTGTTGTTGACATTGTTGTTGGATTATAGTGGATCGATGTTGGGTTGGTTAGCTTTAAAAGTGGCATGACCACTGGATTATTGTCCATATGGGGGTGGAATTTTTCAACCTTTTTTGAAAATTACTTTGTATATCGAACAATATATATATATAGTATGATAATTAAATGAAACATACTTGAAATTACATATAGTGCGCATAGATACTAGCCTTCTAGTTCTTATACGTACGCATTCCATAGCCCTTAGACCCGTTCAGGAGTCATTACCCCTGTAATGAGATCTCTCGAATTGTCCCGTTTGGACAGTTTGGGACTGCATAATTTCTATATAATATTCTTAGTGGCTTAAAGTTGTTACTTTTGGAGGAAGTTATGTAGTCGTATCCTAATGTTCTCTGGGTACATACTATATTGACAAGTGTGACTGTTATTTCAATTGATCAATTGAAATAACACTCACACTTGCCAATCTACGTCGTGTGCTTGGAGAACTACGGGAATATGATACCGAATTTTTTTCAAATTGTAACAATGTGCATGATTTGTTAAGTATATTACAGAAAAATGCAGTCTTGAATGGGATAGGACCACTCACCCTTTAGAGGAGATGAAGGAAATAGAAATTTCTATTATAAATTGAATTTGAATATAAATAAGACATAATTAAATGAAACATACTATAAATCTAAGTTTTGTTTATACTAATCCATGAATATACGCTTCGTACCTTTAATAGGTGATTAGTTGTGGTAGCTGTGATGGGATATCCGAAATACAAAGAGTGGATGGGTGAGACAAATAGAATGGGGGATGTGTTTCACAGAGGTGCTAACGAATTTGTGAAATATGCAAAGAGATGTCATAATGATGAAGAGTTTCCGTATCCGTGTGCTAGGTGTAAGAATGGTAAGGTGTTTGAGTGGAAAACAATTGAACTACATTTGTTAAGATCGGATATGCAAGATAGTTATCGATTTTGGAGTTTTCACGGTGAATTAAAAGTTGCTTTTGTCCCCGACCAACCTTCACAACAACCTTCAACAAGTAGGATAGATGTAAAAGGGGACGACGTATATCATAATATGTTAGAGGATTTAGTTGATGATGCGTATTGAGTTTATGAAACAGAAGAGAATGAAGTTACTGATGATGTAGAAGGTTCAAGTGCTCGTGAAGATATCACGATAAAACTGGACGATGACTACCAAAGTTTAAAATTTAAGGCGACCCAACCGTTATACTCTAGCTGTGAGAAAGATCAAATAACTTTACATGCCATGGTTGGTTTGCACAGTTCAAAGAAGCAATACAATTTGTCTGGCAATAGCGTGACAGGAATTCTGAAATGGGTGAAAGGCTTATTACCCAAGGATAATACACTTCCAAATAACTATCATGTTATGAAGAACAGTTTAAAGGTTTGGGAATGAAGTATAAATTGATTCATGATTGTGTGTATGACTGCATACTATATCGAAAGGAGTATGAAAATCTCAATCGTTGTCCGGTATGCGATGAACCTAGATATGTCCAATCTACTAGTAAGGAAGACAGAAGCTCAAAAGTGCCTCAAAAAGTATTGAAATATTTTCCCGTTGGGCCTAGCTTAAAGCGATTTTTCACAGTACCATGGATAGCGGAGGCAATGACTTGGCATGCTAGGGCAGAAGTAGGGGTAATATCATGCGTTATCCTATTGATTCTACTGCCTGAAGGAGGATGAATTATGAGTATCCCGATTTTTCTAGAGAACAATTCAACATTCGTTTGGCTATATCAACAGATGGTTTCAATCCATTTGTAAATGTAAGCACCAATTAGAGTGTATGTCTAGTGATCCTAGCCCCACTCAACCTCCCTCCTTCACAGTGTATGAGACCTGAATTTTCGATGATAGCTTTGTTGATACCTGGGCCAAAGGCACTAAGTGATGAAATCAACGTCTACCTGGATCCTTTGGTAGAAGAATCAAATGAGTTATGGGAAGAGGGTGCGCAATCATTTGACTCTTTTAGAAAAGAAGAGTTTACACTAAAAGCTATGTTGATGTGGACAATTTATGATTTTCCAGCTTATGGGACATTATCTGGTTGTGTAGTACATGATTATTTGGGGTGTCTTATTTGTGGAGAGGAGACTGAATCTCTTCGTCTATAAATTAGCCCACAATAACCCGGTGTGCCATGTATTGGATGTGATGCATGCAGAAAAGAACTTAGTTGAACATATTATGGGCACTTTCCTTGGGGGAGTTATTCGAAGAATGGAGAAAATGCACGAAAAGACCTTAAATCATTGAAACTCAAGCCATAACTATGGTTGAAAGAAGATAGTAGGGGAAGGACAATAATTCCCCCTGGTGCGTTTACTTTGACGAGTGGGGAAAGGAAGGTGATTTTAGACATAATATATAATTTGAAGGGCCAATATAGTTTTTCTTCCAACTTGCAAAGGATTGTGAATTATTCTAGTCATGATTTACATAAGTGTAAGTCCCACGATTGGCATGTGATCGTGAAATTGGTTCCTCTATTGTTTAAGCATTGTTTCTCTAAGGACAAGGATTTGCGGAGGGCTATTATGCAAATTAGTATTACCTTATCACTCTTGTGTGAGAAGGTAGTCAATCGACAACACAAAGTGGCCGCAAAATTGGCGGTAATCGAAGCGATTTGTGTGTTGGAGAAGTACTTTCCCCCAGCATTCTTTAACATAAGTGTTCACTTGTTGGTACACCTATGCGACGAGGAACTTCTTTGTTATCCAGTTAGATATCGGTGGATGTATCTGTTTGAAAGATTAATGAAAGTTTTTAAAGATTACGCCAAGAATATGCGATACATTACAGGATCAATTGTAGAGAAATACATAACCGTGGAGTCATCAATATATACTCGGGAATATATGCCTGACTCGACTAGCGTTGATGACATAGATGAGTTCGTCGATGATGGTGGTCATGTGATGGGAAAACGAGTGAAATTAACGAGTTTGCAACATGAACAAGTAACTCGTTATCTATTTAATACACATGAAGATGTCGAATAATGGAAAAAGTAAGTTTCGATTATTATAATGTTTAACATTATTTTAGATTATTTTATACATGATTAATTTTGTAATATACAGAAAATATGAAGCCTGTGAGAACAATAAAAGATGAAAAATAATGGTACAATCAGACAATGAATTTAGGTTGTGGTTGACACAAGAGGTAATTATAATGAAAATGGTCTTTATATAATGTTACATTACACTCAAATTTTACAACTAATATAATTAATTTATTTATATTCTCATCTCTTAAAGACAGGTGATGCGACATTAAGGCTTGCTCGTCTAGCCATTGGACCCTTGTTCATGGCACAAGAGTATAAAAAGTATCGATTCAACGGTTACATTTTTGGCACTAAAGTGTACAAGGAAAGTACAAATTTACAGAACTCAGGAATTTCATACAAGGCTCTTACTTTCTTTCGAGTGAGTGCAAAAGATAAAAACCTCGTTGAAGCTGAAATGACTTACTATGGGGTAATTCGAAATATATTTGAATTGGATTATATAAGCTTCAAAGAAGTTGTATTTTACTATGACTGGGTAAGAGTTGAGGATAAAAATGCTTATAAAGTTGATCCTGTCACCAATTTGATCATGGTTGACTTGTTGTAAGGACATTTTTGTCCAACATACTTGTATATGTCATTAGCCATAACACCGTTGCAAAGATTCAAAGTCCATTCATCATCAACGGAATCCGAAGATCAAAAGAAAGGAAGAATTCAGAAATCCAGACAGCCGGACCGGTCCGCCTGATATTAAAACGAACCGATCCGCCTAGCCGGACCGATCCGCTGAGACCCGGACCGATCCGCCTTACTCGCTTAAGACCAGTGAGCCCCGGACCGAATGCGAACCGAATCAGCCTCAAATTAAAAGAACCGGTCCGCCATCGGACCGATCCGCCTAAGGCCCGGACTGGTCCGCCCTGGATAACCACGAACAGATCGTGTGCAGATTTTTAGGGCAAATGAATTCTTATTTATACCACGATCGGGGAGTTGGTTTTCTCAAGACTTACACACGATTTTCTGAGTTCCATAACTCTTAAGTCTTCATGGTATTTGAGTCCATTGATTCATACCCTTGATTCACACAAATTCCACATATTTGTGAGTCACTTTTGGTAACCCTAGAACACCATTGATGTTCAACCCTTTGTGAAGTGGACCGCTTCTTCCTCTTCATTGCAGTCCTACTGGACAGGGATAGTTCCAGCAGCCAACCCTACTGGAAAGGGATATTCCAGCCGCGACTACAGAATCCGATACCCGAGGGTAATTCTTAGTCAACCTGTATTTCATTGTAATCCGATTGTAAACCGTATTTTACAAATTATAGTGATATACAAATGGTTTTGCCCCTGTGGGGGATTTTTTCTTAAACTTTGTGTGTTGAATATCTTGTGCATGATTTCATATTGTTTCAATCACACTTAGTTGCATGCTTAGGGTTAATTTGGGTTAAAAATGGCAGTTATTATATTATTTCTTAATTGAACGCAAGCGCCAACTCTTTCACTTGTCCAAGTTGAAGAGCAACGACCGCGTGAGCGATGAGCCATTTGTTTGTGCCTTTCAAAAGATTAACCAAGTGTTTTACTCGGAGTATATCAACAACGAGCCGTGGTCAATTGTCCAACAAGCGCCAAAACATATAAATAGTAGTGTAGATGACTTGGCTGCTCCCACAGAATATCAATCCATTTTTTATGATAACCCAATTTTTAAACAATTTTTCAATTTGTAATGAATATTCCAATTTGTACCGAAATATTACAATGCGTTTGGACAGTTTGGGACTGCATAGTTTCTGTATAATATTCTTAGTGGCTTAAAGTTGTTACTTTTGCATGAACTTTCTATTATAAATTGAATTTGAATTTGAAATTTAAGTTTTGTTTATACTAATCCATGAATATACGCTTCTTACCTTTAATAGGTGATTAGTACATAGTTATTTGGGGTTTCCTATTTGTGGAGAGGAGACTGAATCTCTTCGTCTATCCTTTAGCTCAAAAAATGAAGCGAGAATTCCCTTCATATCCGAACACTAAGAAATTCCATAATCCTATGGAGTGATGCTCTGAAAATTCCTTCCAACTGTTGTGTAGCCAAACATCACCAGTTGAAGTTGTCAATTCCATTTTCCATACCCCACCACTTGGAACCTCTAGTAAAACATGGGAAAATATGGAAAGTGGAATTGACAACTTCAACTGGTGATGTTTGGCTACACAACGGTTGGAAGGAATTTGCAGAGCATAACTCCATAAGATTATGACATTTCTTAGTGTTCAGATATGAAGGGAATTATATTTGACACAATTGTCTGGGGTACATTAGTTGGAAGGAGTTACCATATGAGCTCAAGTTGGCTATTTGGGTGGCACTACAGGTAATGTATTTATATTTATATTTATATGAATATTTCAATTTCAATTTCAATTTCAATTTCGATTTCGATTTCGATTTCGATTTCGATTTCGATTTTGATTTCAATTTCATTTTATATTTACATTATATTATTTTGATTTCAATTTTCTTGTTGTTAGCCCACCCCTTATGATAATCCTGGCTCCGCCCTTAGTTATGCCATATGTTTATTTAAGCTTCTTCGAAGGATTTCCAACGTAAAGTCTCTTTCATTATCATGTTCTACCATGTTGGTAAGCTATAACATCTCTGCTATTGTTGCTTGCATAAATGGCTATATTTTTTAGATTTATTACTTTTCAATTCATTTATAAAATCTCTCTTGTGTAGTGTCTTGTAGTGGCTGATTCTTATAGTGGAACTGGAACTGGAAATTAGTGCTGGATTTTCTCAAAGTTGTCCTCTTCTAGAGGTTCTTAACTTTGAGGTATGTCAAGGGTTCATAACATCACTTCCAGCTAATAGTTTGTAGATTTGAGATAATTGATGGTGATGTTGTTTCTTCTTATATTAGGGTTTTTCATTTTGTTGTGAAAAAAGCGGGACATCGTGGTTGGAATGGTATGTACCTAATTGTTTGAGATCACACCTAAAGACAATTGAAATTAAGGGATTGGGGTCAAACAATGGAGTTGAACAATTGAGGTACTTTTTGGAGAATGCCAAAGTTTTTGAGAAGACTATAATAAAGATGAAAGGTGGTATTGAACAATTAAAGCTTCCAAAGTGTTCAAAGAACATGATTAGTAAAATAAGTAAATTAATAAGAACATTGAAACGACAAAAATATAGCATGACGCGAAGTTGTCCCGTTTTCATATTGTTTTTATTTTGAATGTATATTAGCATTATCTCTAGTTTATTTGGTATATGATGTTTAAACAGGTACAATGTTGTTATAACAGGTACAAATATACTGCTGGGCAGTGGCAGTGGCCATACTACCCAGCAAATTTTTTTTCAATTCTGCCCAGAATTGTCACGGTCATTAATCGTGATAAGTCCGTGATAAAGGAAGTTGTCACAGACTTGTCACGGCCAATGACCGTGATAATTTTTTATAAACAACCACGGGCTTGTCACGGTCATAAATCGTGATAAACTTGTCATGACCAGGGATCGTGACATGAGCGTGACAATTCTAACGAGCTTGTCACGGTCAATGACCGTGACAAAAAAAGTTATCTTGCCCAGAATTGTCACGGTCATTGATCTTGACAAGTTGAACTTATCAAGATCAATGACCGTGACAATTCGACAGATTTGGTGTAGTGCCTCGAGGGCTTCACTTCCTCCTCGAGGTGAATTTTATGGGTACAAATTAGGGGACTTATACCCTTCAAATCCGCTATTGACCAACCAAAAGAACCCCTTTGCTTCATCAAAATTTCCAGCAACTTACCCTCTTGCTCTTTATCTAGACTAGAGGAGACAATAAGAGGAAATGTCTCATCGTCTCCTAGAAAAGTATATTTCACATTTGAGGGTAGTTTCTTCAATTCGAGGGTAGGAAATTTCTCTTCGGAAGGTGTTAAGCATGACTCCCTCGGGGGTAATTACTCCAATCTAGAAACCCAATGGGCATCTCTCAACTCCTCTAATGACGCTCCCTCGTCTAATATTGCTTTCAACTCCTCCACCTCTCACTCATACTCAGTGTATGGGATCTGGCTTTCCTCACCTCTCACTAGGCATGCTTCTAACGCGTTCGCACCCGTGGTTCTTGATAACTCTTGATTTGTATTCCTTCGGATATGATTTGGAATGTCGCTGCTGTCAAACTTCGAGTATCAATATTCCTGGAATTACCTACAAAACTTGTTAAAAATTCAGTATCGTGGCAAATTCGGGTATCAATCCAATTTCTAGCGTTGAAACGGTAATCGTGAAAACTTACAATTCCAATTTTTATTAAAAATCTTGTTGTGTTTTTAAAATTTTTCTTTAATATATATATATATTTTAAAAATAATTTTCAAGGGAAGAAATGACAATTTATGCAACTAAAATGACTACGAAAAATCAGAAAGTAACTTAGTTGAGAATTTATGAGAAGAAACAAGAGGTGGGATTACACCGCATAGTCAAATTAATTTAAAGTCCTAATCATTCAATAGAATAGTTCGAAATAATATTGAATTTAAAATTTAACTCTCGTTACAATTCTAAATTCAATTTTATCTTTTTCAGCAATTAAATCGGGAATAGTCACAACATAAAAAAAATTAAGATTCACACTCGTTTCAATAAAATATCCGCTAAGATCAATTTATTAAAATTTGTACGAATCTTTGAATTTCACACACAAAATTAATATTTTAATTTAAGAATAATATATATCTCTAAGTGAATTCCAAAATCAAATATTAATTTTGCACCATTAATTTATTAACTCTCGTTACATAAATTAATGTGTGATTTTTCTCAATTTAATTAGCCTAGAACACATCAATGAATCATTATTCAAATAAAACAACTCAACATACGCGTTTCATCCCACCTCTTGAAAGGGGTGTTTAGCCACACATGATTAGAATTTTAGCACCAGCACAATTAACAAAAAAGAATTAAAGAGAAAGAGTAAGAAATACGATACGCAATAATTTCTTGAGTCAATTGTGTGTATAAACGCGCGTCCCAAACTCGTCACAAAATCTGACTGGATTACAAAACTGAAAGTAAAAAATGAACCTACAAATTTTTCTAGACCTAAACCTATATTTTTTTGTATTTTTCTGACTATTTTTTCTACCCTCTTCTTTTCTTTTCTTTTGTCTCTACGTTCACTCTGTATCTGTATATCCTCTTATTTGCTGAGAGAGAGTTCTCTTCTTATAAGATTTTTCCCCTTTATTTTGATTGACCAACGAAGCTTCGTTGTTGGATGGTGAGATTTTGTGGGATCTTGAATTATCCAAATCAAAGAAGAAAAATGAAAGTGAACTGATTCGAACCGATTTTTTGGGGATAGATAAGGCTTGAGGTTGGAATTTTTGGAAGTGGGTTTTGGGTTGTGGTGACGGGTTGAACCCGGGTCATTCGCGGGTTGGTCCGTCCGCTGGTTGTGGACGCTGGTGGACAGGGTCGACGCATGGAGGTGCTTGCTGCTGGGTTTTCGGTTTTTGATAGCTCCGGCGGTGGATGAGGCTGGCTCCGGAAGGAGGTCGGGGCTGTATCGCGAGCAGATGAGGTTGCCGCCGGAGTGGCAGGGACGAGAGGTCGCGATCGGGTTGGTGATGGGTGAGTCGCACAGGGCAGGGGGAGTTTCGAGTTTACGGGTTTTCCGATCGGGGCAGTGACCGGAGTCGCGCCACCGGTGTGGTAGGGTCGGGTTTTTGTCGCTGGTAGGGCGACGGGTTAGGGATGGTGTGGTATGGGTATTGGAGTGAGAGGGGAGGTGTTTGGTTGTGAGGTGTTGAGTTTTTGTGGGTTTAATGGAGGTGAGAGAGAGAAGGTGAGAGGTTGAAGATGGGTTAGGAGATTATTGTGTGTGTGAGTGTGTATGGGTTATGGTGTGGTTATTGGAAAGTTTAGGTGTAGGAAAGTGTATGAGAGTTTAGGGAGTGAGTGTGTGTTATGTTTAATTTGTACTCCTAAAATTTAAAATGAATTAAAATAAAAACTTAAAATTTAATAAACTTAAAAACAAACTAACATATCAAAATAAAAATTAAAAGACACTGAATAAAAATAAAATAAAATGAAAATGAAAATAAAAATAAAACTTTATTAAAACTATAAAAAAATCTTAACTAAATAAAATAAAACTAAAACTAAAATCTTATAAAAAAGAAATTTCTAAAAACTAATCCTAAGAATAATAAAATAAAAGAATGATTAAAAATTGAAAAATAATCAAAATTAAAATAAAGAAATAAAAAAGATAGAAAATAAATCCTAGAAATTTCTAAATAAATTCTAAAAATAAAAATGACTCAACTAAAAATCTAAAAAAATAATAAAAAGGCACAAACTAACACACACCGACTCGGGGTATGGATTGAGCTTGGTCTGGGCTATGTTAAGATTACGGGACTGATTCGGGGCATCGGATCACATCGGGGCAAGCTCAGAATGGACTTCTCACTTCACGATTTCTTTGGATTTCTTCGATACACGCTTTTGACCGCTTTTGGGTCGCAATTGACTTGATTTAGCATTATTTGATACTGCGACTGCTGATTGACCTGCAAAATGATAAAATATGCACATAAGGTTAATTTTAATTAAAACGAGTGACTAAAATGCATCTATTCGGGGCTTAAATCATACACTTTTGGGTGCTTATCACACCACCCCCAAACAGAACATTGCTAGTCCCCGAGCAAAAATTAGAGATAAAACAAAGATAAGTAACCAAAAGTGTGCCACTTTTGCAGGCACTGGCGATTGCACTTAGCATGTGCAACAAGCCGTTAAACCTATAGGTTGCCCTACAGGACGAGTGGTGTCTCGTGAGGGTTTGCAGTGAATGTACCCACAAAATTTAAAAACTTATTTAAATGCAGTATCTGAGTAGATGATGAAACGCTATACAACCCAACTTTAAAAGGACATCAAGGAACACCGTATTCAATTATCAAAATGTGATGAAATTACTTAATACCAAAAAGCGTAATCCTTCCTAAAACTTAGCATGTGTAGTGTAAAACAATCTTAAGTATCATTAGAGTAATTTCTAGATTGCCTTTATAGAATCAACGCTTTGACTTCAATTCTCACTGGATATATTTCTCTGAATCGAATTCTCTGAGAATTGGGTAAGTGTATCTCTCTAGTGTGTGAGGATGTGAGTAAATGTAAACAAGTTCAAACGTCTCACACACTTTATAAGAAAGAACGGGTACATGAAAAATTCTGATCTCATGAAGGGATGCTAACCACTATGTTGAGAATGTCGAATTATTCACCATATAATCTTTTCGTTTGCCCGAACACTTTACCAAGGGTGAAAAATGGGGTTTATGAAAGGTATGAGGGGAAAATTAAGAAGATGAATGATGGGGTATTTTGAGAAGAGTGTGACACACTTTGATTAACTATTGTGTTCATCTTTTGAATTTATGATCGCATCTTTCTTTTTCTACTTTTCTATTTTTATTTTCTTTCTTTGCTTTTTTCTCTTTTTTTTTTCTTTTATATATATATATATATTTTGGCGATGCATTTTTCTTTTCATAACGAAAATGAAGACAATTTACATTGATAACTTCCAACACTCTTTTTCTCAAACACGATGGTAATGATGTATGGTATTTGGGACATATGGATAAGGGTAATATGGAAAATGATAATGGGTGAATGATAATGTGATAGGGAAAATGGTAAGTGTATGGAAAAATCGGTTCAGTGCTCGGAACAAACTACAAGATACATGTTTCTTACAACTCGAAAGTAATGTCATTCTCAGAGATTAAGCCAAATTTGAAAAAATAATGAGATCATTCAACGACTAAATGTGGTACCCAAAGAAAGTTGAGTCAACTTATGACTCGGAGATACGTAAAAACCCTCAAAAAGGTGAAAAGCTCAAATCTCACGGGGTTAAGTCGCCACTAGTGATCTTTTAAGGTTTTCTTAAGAATATATTTACTCTTCAACTTTTGATTGTAAAATTGATAGTGCAAATTGCTGAGTTTAAGAATTCATAGTGCAAGTACGCTTTTAAGAGGTATTAATTAATTTAAGGTTAAAAGTGTAATTTTTGGGTCAAACACAGATATTCCGAGATTTCTAAAATATGGATGATAGACAAATCATGTCATAAAAATTTATTTTTAACTGCACAAAAATTTTAAAATCACTTGTTTCTGAAAATTTTCAAAAGAGGTACGATTTTGATAAATTTCCCACCCCCAAACAAAAGAGAACATCGTCCTCGATGTTTAAAACCATATAGAAAAGTGAAAAGCACAAGGGAGGAAAGATAGTACCATAATGAACCACTAGTGAAATGTACCGCATCCTGGAGGATAGAAGAAACCCAAGGAACAAATGTGATACAAAAAGACGTAAAAGTCTATAAAGCATGTAAAAGGCATTGGGTGGTGTGAAACACCACCCCCAAACAGGATAAGACTCATACTCAGAAACAATGAACAACGGGCTGCCTCCCGGTAGCGCTAAGTTCAACGTCTTCAACCAGACCGAACCAATCTCACCCTAAAGACAAGATCTATGAAAAGCACAGGGCGGTAGAAAAATGGGGTGATAAGTAACACCCCCAAACAAGACTGAATAGTCAGTCTTCATAATTGGGGTCAACAAGGTCAATTTCTTCAATGTGAGAGGGGCCTAGCTCTAAGAAAGGCTTCAATCATTGACTATTGACTTGAAAGAGGCTATCATCGTTAGGATTTTGAACTGTGATGGCACCATAGGGAGTAACAGATTCAACAACAAAGGGTCCAGACCAACGAGTTTTTAACTTCCCGGGAAAGAGATGAAGACGGGAGTTATATAAAAACACTTTTTGACCAGGGTGGAATTCTTTGTGGAGGATGCTTTGGTCATGGATCCACTTCATTTTGTCCTTGTACTTCTTGGACAAATCATAGGCATCATTCCTTATCTCCTCTAATTCATTAAGTTAGAGCTTTCTATGAATGCCAACCTCGTCGATATCAAAATTAAGGGCTTTGACAGCCCAATAAGCATGATGTTCAAGCTCGACAGGTAAGTGGCATGGTTTACCAAAGACCAAGCGATAAGGAGACATGCCAATCGGAGTCTTAAAAGCAGTACGGTATGCCCACAAAGCATCATTCAAGCGTAAGGGCCAGTCTTTCCTATTAGGATTAACTATTTTTTCTAAGATTTGCTTGATTTCGCGGTTGGAAACCTCAACTTGACCACTAGTCTAAGGATGGTAAGAGAGACCAACATTATGGGAAACGCCATACTTTTTGACGAGATGTTCAAAGACTCGATTACAGAAATGTTTACCCCCATCACTAATGATAGATTTGGGACTTCTAAAACGTGTGAAGACATACTCCTTAAGAAATTGGACCACAATGCGATGGTCATTGGTGCAAAAAGCTATGGCTTCAATCCATTTGGAAACATAATCAACTGCAACGAGGATATATTAGAAGCCATGAGATGAGAGAAAAGGACCCATGAAATCAATGCCCCATACATCAAAGATTTCGACGATGAGAATAGGTGTGAGGGGCATCATGTGACGATGAGAGATACGCCCAGATTATTGGGATTTGGCACAAGCCTGGCAGTAGTTGTGGGCATCTCGAAAAAGGGTGGGCTAGTAGAAACCACTTTGCAAAATTTTGGTGGCGATTTTCTTGGAGCTAAAGTGGCCACCACAGGCACCATCGTGGCAAAGGGAGAGTATACTTGATTGTTCATTGTCAGTAACACATTGGCGAATGACTTGATCAGAGCAATACTTAAAAAGGAAGGGGCCATCCCAAGAGTAAAATTTCACCTGGGCCATGAACTTAGAACGCTCTTATTTTGACCAATGATTGGGCAGTTGGTCAGTAACAAGGAAATTAACAATATCAGCATACCAAGGAGCGGTGGAGATAGCAAAAAGTTGCTCATCAGGAAAGGTTTCAGAAATAGGGACAGGATCAGATGTAGATGTAACAGTGAGGCGGGAGAGATGGTCTGCAACCAAATTTTTGCAGCCTTTTTTATCGCGAATTTCGAGGTCAAATTCTTGAAGCAAGAGAATCCACCGTATCAAATGTGGCTTAGAATCCTTCTTCTGAAGAAGGAGCCGCAGGGCAGCGTGGTCAGTGTAAATGATGATTGGGGAACCAATGAAATAAGATCGAAACTTATCGAGTGCAATACGACAGCTAGCAACACCTTTTCGATGGTCGTGTAATGAAGTTGAGCGTTATGGAGGGTTTGACTAGCATAATAAATGACATGCTGGCGCTTGTCAACCCGCTGACCAAGTACAACACCTAGAGAAAAATCAAATGCGTCACACATGAGCTCAAAGGGTAAAGACCAATTAGGAGGCTGAATGATAGGAGCATAAGTGAGCTCGGCTTTAAGGCGCTCAAAAGAAGCAACACAACCATCATCAACGACAAAGGGAACATCTTTGGATAAAAGTATTGTTAAAGGTCGAGCAATTTTAGAAAAGTCCTTTATGAAATGACGGTAGAAGCCCACATGCCCTAAGAAGGATCGAATGTCCTTAACAGACTTAGGAATGGGAAGCGAGGAGATTATGTCAACTTTTGCTTTATCGACTTCAATGCCGTCGCGAGAGACTACATGACCTAAAATAATCCCCTTTTTGACCATAAAATGACATTTTTCCCAATTGAGGACCAATTTCTTTTCTTGACAACGTTTGAGGACCATAGTGAGGTGAGAAAGGCATTGCTCGAAGGAACACCAAACACAGAAAAATCATCCATAAAGATTTCGAGAAAACGTTCAACCATGTCGCTAAAAATTCTAATCATACACCGTTGAAAAGTCGCAGGTGCATTGCAAAGGCCAAAAGGCATGCGAGAATAGGCAAAAGTGCCAAAGGGACAGGTGAAGGTAGTTTTCTCTTTGTTTTCATGGGAAATTTGAATTTGGTTGTAGCCTGAATAGCCATCAAGGAAGAAGTAATACACATGACTAACTAAACGTTCGAGTATTCAGTCGATATAAGGAAGAGGAAAATGGTCCTTACGAGTGACAGCATTTAGCTTTCGATAGTCAATGAAAATACGCCAGCCCGTTTGCATATGGGTGGGAACAAGCTCATTGTCACTATTTTTTATGACGGTGACACCAGAATTTTTCGGTATTTCGTGAATGGGACTGACGCACTGACTGTCTGAGATAGGGTAGATGATACCAGCATCGAGCAATTTTAAAATCTCAGCACGCACGACTTCTTTCATAGCAGGGTTAAGTCGACCTTGGGGTTCACGAGAAGTCTTGGCATTATCCTCTAAATGAATGCGATGACTACAAACATTGGGGTTCACACCATGAATGTCGAAAATGGTCCAACCAATAGCAGTGCTATGCTGAGTAAGAGTGTGGACTAATTGATCTTCTTGATCAGCGGTCAAATCAAAAGAAATGATGACAGGGTAATGGTTGTTGGGGCCTAAGAAAGTATATTTCAACTCGATAGGTAAGGGCTTAAGCTCCAATTTAGTAGGTGGCGCAGGAGTGACATCGGACTCAGACGCAGAAACAGTGTCCAGAGAATTCTTGGTGCATAAAGTGAAGGAATCTAATGTGGCAGGGAGTTCAGACGGTGGAACAGGGTGATCCACAGAGTGAAGAGTATCATCATAGAAGGGCTCGAAGGGAGGATCCCAAGAGGAGGTGTCCATCAGTGGAGTGGAATCTAGCAGGGCATTGAGTTCAAAGATGGAGGAATCAATGTCAGAGTCGGATCCAAATTGAGCCAAACATTGATGGAGGGGGTCGAGAGGGTATGTTTGGTCCAACATTTCATTAACTAAGGAGTCAATCGCACGTACCTCATTAATAGAATCGACATCAATCGGTTTGTGCATAAGGTGGAATATATTGACTTCTACAGTCATGTTACCAAAAGAGAAATTCATGGACCCGTCACGACAATTGATGATGTCATTGGCAGTGGCCAGAAAGGGGCGACCCAATATGATAGGAGTATTAGTTGGGTCGGGCGCAGGAGTGTCTAAGATGATGAAATCCACAGGATAGTAAAAGTCTGAAACTTTGACCAAAACATCTTCAACGATACCTTTAGGTACTTTTACGGAACGATCAGCAAGCTGAAGAGTAACTCGTGTAGTTTTCATGTTTTGTAAACCTAGCTCAAGGTAGAGGGAGTAAGGTAACAAATTAACACTAGCCCCAAGATCAAGTAAATCACTAGTAGTGAAATTTTCGCCTAACATGCAAGAGACAGTTGGACGACCAAGGTCTTTATACTTCACAACACCGTTATTATGGACAAGGGACGTAGCTTGCTCAGTGAGAAAAGCATCTGGCGGAACATTTTTCCTACGCTTAACAGTGCACAAGTCCATCAAAAATTTGGCATAAGAGAGGACTTGTTGAATCGCGGTGAGGAGGGGAATGTTAATGTGAACATTCTGAAAGACTTTTTTAATTTCATCAAATTGTTGGGCTTTCTTAGTGGGAGCCAACCGATGAGGGAAGGGTGCCGTGGGCACATAAGCAGAGGTGGGCCCAGGAGGATTAGTCTCAGTGTGAGCAGGGGATTTAGAAGGTGGGGTAACCTTAGGGATAGGTGCTAAAGGTGGTATGGTCGGTTGTGGGACATAAGTGGGAGCATGAGCACCTTTATCAACTTATTTTCCCGAGCGAAGAGTAGACACCGCTTTCATATTCGCTTGGTAATTGGGTGGATTAGAAGTGGAACCAACCTCGTAGGCCGAGTCTTTGCCATTCCCCTTAGGGTTAGCAATGGGTTAACTGGGAAAATGACCTTTCTCTCGCTCAGACTCTAATTGGTTGAAACGCTGCTCAAGCCGTTGGAGGGCCTGAGTCTGAGTGGTCATAAATCGAGTGAGAATATTCTCAAGAGAAGAGTTTGAGGAATTGGGCGGAGGGGCATAAGATGGTTGGGGAACCAATTCGCGCTGGGAATTAAGCGGTTGTGAATACTCAAAGGAAGGAGGGGGAACAGGAACAAGCTGATTATCGGTGTTTGAATGTCCGCCGTGGGGGACAAAGGAAGATGGAAAGTGCGATTGAGGTACGGAGCAGATTGATGTGGGACAGGAGGGTGAGGTTGCCTTTGTGGGTTATGTGGAAACCCATGGGGACCTCCAACATCTTGTTGGGGTTGGGTAGGAGTAGAGTTGTTATCGTACTTATAAGAGAAATATGGGTGATTCCTATTGTTAGGATTGTAAGTAAATGACGGGGGAATGGGTTTCCTAGTGGTATCAAAGGCACATGCTTGGGCCATGGTGGGTTCGGGATCATCTTGCAATAGGGGACACAAATGAGCTAAATGATCTTGACTTAAGCATACACCACAAGAGGAAGGACTAGAATCGTTGACAGTCATTGCTTGTTTAGAAATTGTAATATTTTGTTGCATAGTACAACTGAGAGCGTCAACGGTTTTAGTCAAAGAGTGTAAGCTGTGTAGCAAAGTTTTAAAATCAGGATCATTTTTTACCTCAGAAGTTTTCCCTGCACGTGGAGGATCGGATCTCAAAAATGCATTGGTGCCTTCCCAATCTTGAGAGTCATCGCCTAACTCAAGGAGGAAATTATAGGCGGCGGTGGGAGTCAAATGCATGAACTTTCCTTTATGCATGGATTCGATCATGGTGCGAGAAGAAGGGATAAGACCATTGTAAAAACTATGGACTAAGCCACTTTTATTGAGACCGTGATGTGGGCAACTATTAATATAGTCTTGAAAATGGCCCCATGCTTCACAAAACTGTTTAATAGGCTTTTGTCGAAAATCCTGAATTGCTTGGCGCATTTCATTTGTTTTGCTCATGGGATAAAATTTAGACATGAACTTCTTAACAAGTTGTTCCCAAATGAGGATAGAATCTGGGCGAAAGGAATGGAGCCACATGGATGCATTATCGTGAAGAGAAAAGGGAAACAGCCGAAGACGAACATTCTCTTCGTCTAAGTTTTGATTTTTGAAAGTAGTGCACACAGTGAGAATTTCTGCAAGTGAGTATAAGGAGACTCGCGTTCAAGGCCATGAAAACTGGGCAACATAGAAATAGTCGCGGGGAGAATTTCAAATTGCACAGCCGGAGTGGGCGAAAGGACGATACATGAAGGCGGAGTGGCCGTAATTGGGGCAAAGTAGTCCCTTAAAGCGCGTTCGTCGGCCATAATGAGTGGGGTAACAGAACCAGGGGAAGTGGGAGAACTAGGCGTCTCCGAAGAAGAACACGGATCAGAAAAATGAGGAGCAAAGATAGGAACATGATCACCTAAAAGGGAATTTAGAGATGGAGCACTAGGGGAACGTGTTAATCGATGATCAATGCGTTGCCAATGTGGCATAAAAGCAAGGAAAAAATATTTTTGGTTAAAAAGAAGAAAATTATTTTTGGATTTTTTTGAAAAATAAGGAAGGAAAAATGGAAAATATTTTTGGATTTTTTTGTGAGAAAAAGAAAAAAAAATGAGGCGGAAAAAAGGAAATATTTTTGGAGTTTTGGGTTTATTGTAAAAAAATGCAGAAAAAATTGGACTACCTAAAGGAACAACTTATACACGTACACAAATGGAACAAGTCCGAAAGAGCACATAGCCAAATTATTATCTTCAAGTTAAGTGATTGGGTAGTCAATTTTAATTAGTCCGCGGACGAGAAAATCACGGAATCTTAGGCCTCGCCGATAAAAGTGTGTTCCTACTCTCTTCCCGAGAGACAAGAGGCTTACTAGTTAAGGCTCACCACACTAGCTAATACAACAAACAACTATCCAGTACCACGCTGGGGAAAGCACAACCCGTTTTACTGGGCGACCTCACTTAAAACCCAGTTTCCCTAAACAAAAGTCTTAAGATAGTTGAATGAAGATTTGCAGGTGTGGAAAGGACTCACTAGAGTATCCTACGAGGGTCTCGTTCCGAAAGGGTCCTAATGAACACCATTCCTATTTGGCTTGCTAGTTGATTGATTTTAATTTAAGTGAGAGCACAGGTAACAAGCAAATGGAGATGTAATTGAGTGGGTGATGAAATCCCAACTCGTTGCAATGATCGGGTATAGGTCTTAGGTAAATTTATTCATCAAACCATCAAATTTAAATGCGATACTGAAATAAAATGCATAATGGAGCAAGTAGCACACAAAAATTGACTCGCTTGCAGGAGATTCGCGAGTGATAAATAGTTTACCTCCCACAATTTTTATACACGTGGGGTGAAGACCGAGTTGAGTCGACCGGGGGTAAGTACGCCTACTACAGTCGTCCTCGGGAGTCCTACCAACCCAAAGTAGAGAGGCTTCTAAATCTTCGCCTTGGACGCCCTCTCTCTACCTTGTCCAGTGTCCCTTTTCGCTATTTTTTTTTTTGGAATAAATATTACAAAAATAAATCGGTGTAAAAATGCACCCAAATTAATTACAATGCCTCAATAATCCTAAACAACCAGTCTAAGGAGGGAGAAGAAGGAATAACTACACTAAAAAAATGAAAATTACACATCTTCACGGGCTTCAAACTTCAAAAAATCGACAATGGCGCCATTTGATAACTCTTGATTTGTATTCCTTCGGATATGATTTGGAATGTCGCTGCTGTCAAACTTCGAGTATCAAAATTTCTGGAATTACCTACAAAACTTGTTAAAAATTCAGTATCGTGGCAAATTCGGGTATCAATCCAATTTCTAGCGTTGAAACGGTAATCGTGAAAACTTGCAATTCTAATTTTTATTAAAAATCTTTTTCTGTTTTTAAAATTTTTCTTTAATATATATATATATATATTTTAAAAACAATTTTCAAGGGAGGAAATGACAATTTATGCAACTAAAATGACTACGAAAAATCAGAAAGTAATCTAGTTGAGAATTTATGAGAAGAAACAAGAGGTGGGATTACACCGCGTAGTCAAATTAATTTAAAGTCCTAATCATTCAATAGAATAGTTCGAAATAATATTGAATTTAAAATTTAACTCTCGTTACAATTCTAAATTCAATTTTATTTTTTTCAGCAATTAAATCGGGAATAGTCACAACATAAAAAAAATTAAGATTCACACTCGTTTCAATAAAATATCCGCTAAGATCAATTTATTAAAATTTGTACGAATCTTTGAATTGCACACACAAAATTAATATTTTCATTTAAGAATAATACATATCTCTAAGTGAATTCCAAAATCAAATATTAATTTTGCACCATTAATTTATTAACTCTCGTTACATAAATTAATGTGTGATTTTTCTCAATTTAATTAGCCTAGAACACATCAATGAATCATTATTCAAATAAAACAACTCAACATACGCGTTTCATCCCACCTCTTGAAAGGGGTGTTTAGCCACACATGATTAGAATTTTAGCACCAGCACAATTAACAAAAAAGAATTAAAGAGAAAGAGTAAGAAATACGATACGCAATAATTTCTTGAGTCAATTGTGTGCATAAACGCGCGTCCCAAACTCGTCACAAAATCTGACTTGAATACAAAACTGAAAGTAAAAAATGAACCTACAAATTTTTCTAGACCAAAACCTATATTTTTTTGTATTTTTCTGATTGTTTTTTCTACCCTCTTTTTTTCTTTTTTTTTTGTCTCTACGTTCTCTCTGTATCTGTATATCCTCTTATTTGCTCAGAGAGAGTTCTCTTCTTATAAGCTTTTTCCCCTTTCTTTTGATTGACCCACGAAGCTTTGTTGTTGGATGGTGAGATTTTGTGGGATCTTGAATTATCCAAATCAAAGAAGAAAAATGAAAGTGAACTCATTCGATTCGATTTTTTTGGGATAGATAAGGCTTGAGGTTGGAATTTTTGGAAGTGGGTTTTGGGTTGTGGTGACGGGTTGAACCCGGGTCGTTCGCAGGTTGGTCCGTCCGCGGGTTGTGGACGCTGGCGGACAGGATCGACGCATGGAGGTGCTTGCTGCTGGGTTTTCGATTTTTGATAGCTCCGGAGGTGGATGAGGCTGGCTCCGACAGGAGGTCGGGGTTGTATCGCGGGCAGGTGAGGTTGCCGCCGGAGTGGCAGGGACGAGAGGTCGCGATCGGGTTGGTGATGGGTGAGTCGTACAGGGAAGGGGGAGTTTCGGGTTTACGGGTTTTTCGGTCGGGGCAGTGACCGGAGTCGCACCGCCGGCGTGGTAGGGTCGGATTTTGGCCACTGGTAGGGTGACGGGTTAGGGATGGTGTGGTATGGGTATTGGAGTGAGAGGGGAGGTGTTTGGTTGTGAGGTGTTGGGTTTTTGTGGGTTTAATGGAGGTGAGAGAGAGAAAGTGAGAGGTTGAAGATGGGTTAAGGGATTATTGTGTGTGTGAGGGTGTATGAGTTATGGTGTGGGTATAGGAAAGTTTAGGTGTAGGAAAGTGTATGAGAGTTTAGGGAGTCAGTGTGTGTTATGCTTAATTTGTTCCCCTAAAATTTAACACGAATTAAAATAAAAACTTAAAATTTAATAAATTTAAAAAAAAACTAACATATCAAAATAAAAACTAAAAGACATTGAATAAAAATAAAATAAAATGAAAATGAAAATAAAAACAAAACTCTATTAAAACTAAAAAAAAATCCTAACTAAATAAAATAAAATAAAACTAAAAACTAATATCTTACAAAAAATAAATTTCTAAAAACTAATCCTAAGAATAATAAAATAAAAGAACGATTAAAAATTGAAAAATAATCAAAATCAAGATAAAGAAATAAAAAAAATAGAAAATAAATCCTAGAAATTTCTAAATAAATCTAAAATAAATCCTAAAAATAAAAATGACTCAACTAAAAATCTAAAAAAATAATAAGAAGGCACAAACTAATACACACCGGCTCGGGGTATGGATTGGGCTCGGTTTGGCCTAGGTTATGGGACTGATTCGGGGCATCGGATCACATCGGGGCAAGCTCAGAATGGACTTCTCACTTCACGGTCTTTTTGGATTTCTTCTATACACGCTTTTGATCGCTTTTGTGTCGCAATTGACTTGATTTAGCATTATTTGATACTGCGACTGCTGATTGACCTGCAAAATGATAAAATACGCACATAAGGCCAATTTTAATTAGAACGAGTGACTAAAATGCATTTATTCGGGCTTAAATCATACACTTTTGGGTGCTTATCAGTTCTCTCACTATGATCTTCTACTACCTCCTTTGTGAGGTCGACCGTATAGATTTCATCTTTGTCACCCATTTGGTTAGCAAAATTGAAGATGTTGGTCTCGAGGGTCATGTTCCATAAAGTGAGCTGCATTTTGCCCATTTCGTGTATTGATTAAGGCATTAGCCGTAGCTAATAATGGGCAACCTAAAATGATGGGAACATGGTTGCTAGAATGGATGGAGGGCTCTGTGTCCCAAATGATAAAGTCTACCGGTAAGTAGAAAGTGTCCACTTGGACAATCACGTCCTCAACAATCCCTTCACTGTGCGATCCAATAATTGGAGAGTGATTCGTGTGGGCTTATGGTCACCCAACTCAAGTTGCCTATAAATGGACTAGGAAATTATATTAACACTCGCACCTAAGTCCAATAAGGCTCTCTCAATTCGACGTTCTCCAATGACAAATGAGACCGTGGGTGCGCTCGAATCTTTAAATTTGGATGGAAGGTCGTTAAGTAGAACGGAGTGATAGAAAGAACTATTGCGTATATTTTTCGTCGTTGCTTGAAAAGCTCCTCTAATCAAAACCTCAATTACCTACAAAATATAATAAACTCAAGTGTAGAGGTAAGTAAGGGTATTAATCCACATCAAGGGGGTAAGCTAGAGACAAACTCAAATGTAGTTCAATTTTATTTTCTTTTTGGACTTTTGCTTTTTCTATTTTTTTTATCTTTTCAAATATTAAAACAATTGGGTGAGGTGAGGTGAAATAACAGTAACTAAAATGTGAGATCAAATTACAAACAAAAAAAATGACTAAAAGTGAAAAATAAGGTCTAACACTAAAATAAGAGATAAAGTGAGGTAAATAATAGTGAGAACAATCAAGGAGTTGGATTACAACCCAAATCTTAGCTATTCTAATTAATTAATTTAATTAATTGAATTCTCCCAAATTAATATCAAACTTACAAATCAACTCTCGTTGCAAATATAATTTTAATAGTAACCTTTTAGAAAATTAAGTTTAGCACCCCACAACTCTAGAAAATAGATCTACACTCCTTTTAATTAATCACCATCTAGGATCGATCAATTAAAATTTATGTAAATCTTAGAAAATAAATGTAGAGTTGAAATTCAAGGAATAATACCCCACTTAAGAAACCCCTATCTCTAGTTCGAATCTAAAATGGATATTATAACTAGAATTTCGATTTTCTCTCGAAAATCATTTACCCTCTCTCGAGGCGTAAATTTAAGGGTGAGGGATCAAAATTAACATTCAAAGGAAATTTTCAAGTAATCAAACTAATTAAACTAAAATAGCATCAAATAAGGGTTTCCCCCCACCCCATGAAAGGGGATTTAGCCTAACATGATATTAAATATGATGAACAAATAATCAAGGCTACTAAAATAAAATAGAATGGAATAGAACAAGCAAACCAAATTTCTTTGAGAAATTTGAGATCTAATCTTCCAATTTGAAATTTAAATCCCTCCAATTGATCATCCAAGTGATTTGCAATTAAATAGTCACTCAATTAAATCTCTGACAAAATTTAACCTCACAAATATCTAACAAAAATAAAAATAATATAACTATTTACAAAATAGTGTTTATCCTAATTTATTTTCTACACTAAACTATCTCTAACTCTTGTAACACCCCGTAATTTTGAGGATTTAATATTTAATTATTTTTGGGAGTTATAAAAATATTTAAATTGGAGAAACTTAAATTCGTGAGTTGGAGAATTTATTTGAGTGAGCCGAATTATTTATAATTGGCGACTTTTAAGTTTAATGGTTCAAAATCTAGTGTGTCACATTTTGAGGTCGAAACTTGAAAATTTTGAAAAATATTTTGGATGGCAATTTTAAGTGCACGGTTGCGTCCGGATGGGTCGAGATAGCCAGAAAAGAGTACCCGGGGTGGTAATTGGGTCTCGAAGTATTTTTGAGCATATCCGGGCCCACACGGGGTGAGTTGGGGCTTTTTAATTAGGCCCATATGGCCAAATATGGGATTTAGTGTTTCTAACCTAATTGAGAGATTAGGGAACGACAGCCAACACAACTCTAAGCCTAGGCCTTGAGAGGGAAATTGGGGGAAAACAAATCAAGAGCCAAATTCGGGGATTTCGGAGCCAAATTAAGGGACTACACCAATGGATCAGACACTACGAACAATTCCAGGCAAGTGGTTAATTGTTGTGATTTCTAAATTGATGATAATCAATTCATATCATAGTGATGTGTAAATCAAAATTCATTTTGGGGATAAATGGATACAAAAATGGGGTTTTTGTTCATGGAACCATTGAATGAGATTCAAGGTAAAAACTTAGGTGTATTATGTATCTCTGAGTATAGATATCTGATTTGAATGATAAACCGGGAATATAGAAGGGTGGTATTTAAATCTGGAATTTGAATTGTAGAACAAAGTTCATGGAAATTTATGGAAAAACCCAATTCTTGAGTAAATTAATTGTGGTGGGGATAAAGGTTAGTTATGGTTATATCCCTGTTGTAAATTAGTTTAATAAAGGGGTTTAAAAATTTTGGTTATGTTTGGTCAAGGATGGAAGGAAAAATCAGAGCTTGAAAGATTGTTAATGGTGGAAATTTTCGTGGGGGAGAAGAACTTCCAGGGGACGATCGATCGATCGATCGAGGGCTATCGATCGATCGACGATGGCGAAATTTTGGCAGCTCAGGTTGGGTCTTATATATATGCCCTCATTTTCTGTTTGGATTTTTGGGTATAATTTCAAATGGGTGAAAAATTATAAAGAGTTTAATAGCTAGGGCTCAAAGATAGCCATTAGGAATTGACCAATTAAGTTAAGAATGGGGACTTAAAGTAAGAATTTTGGGTGAAACATATTCAATTTAATTATGGACCAAGTGGGCGAGTCCGGGTATGTTGGTAATTATAGGTAAATATAATTAGGAGATTGTGGAGATGAATATGCAACACATTATGGGCGAATATGTAGGAATGAAATTATTAAATGTAAAATGGACCAAGTGAGCGAGTCCGGGTATGTTGGTTAAGTGACACCAAAATATTAAATTAATTATTGAGAGAGAGTAATTAATTTGGAGTCGGAACATAGACTCAGGAAATATTAAGTTACGGGCCAAGTAAGTGAGTCCGGGGATAATGGTTGGGTGACACCAGATTATTAAATTAATGGATGTGATAATTAATGAAGGTAGAGTCGGAGGGTAGACTCGAAAAAATATTAAATTAATTGATGTTGTACTTAATTAGTTTAGGGTCGGGTTGTCGACCCGGGATTTGGTATAAATTAGTTAATGTGTAAATTAATTATATTAGAGTCGGACCACAGACTCTAATTTGTGTCGATTAATTAATGTGTAAATTAACTTAATTAGAGTCGGATTGTAGACTCGGGTAGGATTAAATTAATAAGTGTGATAATTAATTTAATTAGAGTCGGATTGTAGACTCGGGTAGGATTAAATTAATAAGTGTGATAATTAATTTAATTAGAGTTGGATTGTAGACTCGGGTAGGATTAAATTAATAAGTGCGATAATTAATTTAATTAGAGTCGGATTGTAGACTCGGGTAGGATTAAATTAATAGGTGTGATAATTAATTTAATTAGAGTCGGATTGTAGACTCGGGGAGGTATTGAATTAATAAGTGTGTTAATTAATCATATTAGAGTCGGGCCACAGACTCGGATTGGTGTAAATTAATTAATGTGTAAATTAATTAACAGGGAGTCGGACCCCAGACTCGGATCGGTATTAAATTAATGGGTGTGTTAATTAATTTAATTAGAGTCGGACGATAGACTCGGGGAAGTATTAAATTAATATGTGTGTTAGTTAATTTAATTAGAGTCGGACCATAGACTCGGGGAAAGTATTATATTAATTGAGGTGTGAATTAAATATATTAGAGTCGGACCATAGACTCGGGGAAAGTATTATATTAATTGAGGTGTGAATTAAATATATTAGAGTCGGACCACAGACTCGGGATAATGATAATTTTATTAGTGAGAAAATTATTAAAGTTGAGTTGGGGCACAGACTCAGGAAATTACAGGCAGTGTACGGGATTTTGAGTACACGGTAAAGTCGGGGTTTATTATATTATATATATACGGTGTAGTGATAGTATATATATATATATATATATATATATATATATATATATATATATATATATATATATATATATATATATATATATATGTATATATTGTGTGTGATATTAAATATCAGTGATTAGATATTTATTCAATTTATATACTCTAATGCTATCAAGGGAGGTATGTGGGTGAATCCCCTAGCTTGAGGAGTAGGGCGAGTATATTCCCAGGTCATAGCGTCCGGTATATATGGGTGAGGAATTTATCTCACTTTTAGGGAAGGAATATGACCGCCTCCACTACGTTTCTATTTTGGGCCAAGTTGGTGAGTGATTCCAACTTGGGGAACTAGGTTTTGTGAACACACCTAGTGAGATAGCATTTTAGAGGGAATCATCTGACGAGGGTATACTCGAAGGGATGGATATACGTATGTTATATGTGTGGATATTGTGGTAAAGTTATGTATATAACGGTAGTAAATATTATATACGGGTAATAATAGAGTGTGTGATGTATTTACTTTATATAACTTGTGACACGGTTATATGCTACTATTTAAGAGGAATTAATTAAGTTTATTGTGAGATAACTTATAATTCAAGAATCATTATACTCGGGTTAGAGTAGTATGGCAAGGGAAGGTTATACCAGGACTAGTTGGAAGGGGTAGTACAACTAGGTGGGGTTCAGGTAACCGGTAGGTGTGCACAATAGTGGAGGGGTGAGAATGTCCACAAGGGAGTGCGACACTAACTTTAATATGAAGTGCATTCATGCATCTTAAATTACTGCAGTTAATTCACTTGCTAAATATTTTAAAAATGTTTTGGGTTCTAACCCTTGCTATAAAACTATTTTCAAAACCTTTTAGGTGTCCATCCACAGGGATGCCAGGATTGATATTCTATTCCAGGGACACGAAGCTGCGGCATATGTGGATGCTAGCAGGAGTTTGGATTAGACGCATCATTCATTCATTCTTAGACTAGAAAAATCTTGTATCAGTTTCAGTTTTATTTAGGGCATGTTGCCCAGACTTTCAGTTCAGTTTTCAGATTGGTTTTATTCCTGTGTTGGATATTTGTTTTGGATTATTTCACTTTGGTGGCCGATGGTTCATTCGACAAATTATTTAATTAATGATTCAGTTTATTTTCATTCAGTTGTGTGAATGGTTTATATTTAATTCCGCATGTTCTGTTTTGTTTAATCAAAAGGTTAAAATTGGCACCAGCTTTTGAAATACTAGGTGGTTAGTAAGTTTTAAAAAAAAAAGTTTTCGACAGTGATGCTAAGGGTGATCCAACTGGGATTCATGTTTTAATTTGGTATAGGATTGATCACCACGTATTTTATTAGGTGGGGTGTCACAGATGGTATCAGAGCATCAGGTTCTAATGTCCTTAGGATCTGTGCGGCTTTTCACGTTTTGGCTTAGCAATCTTTGATATAGAGCCCTATCATAGGATTATTGTATTCTCATACGTATGCGCATATACGTTCTTCTGCGAAATTTATGTTTGAGTGTGAACTCATACGATTCGATTCTCATTCCAGATGACGCCGAGGAGAGAGAGCAGTAGCTAAGGCAGCAGGGGGTGATGAGACGAGGGAGGCTCGTCAGGAGAAAAGTTATCGCAACAACGGCTAGAGATGATTTTGGCATCACAGGTAACTGAATTGATGGCGCAGGCAGTTGAAGCGACGTTAGTCGCAATGGCAAGGTAGTTTCCACGGAATCAACCACAAGTGTTAGTGGCGCCAGATGTTAAGGCTCACGCGGGGCCGTCAGGGGTGGCAACCAGTACAAGAGATTTTTCAAGAGTGGGCATCCACCAGAGTTGTGAGGGGGTTCAGATATAGTGCTAGCGTGTCAAGGAAGAGATATATCCAGCGTCACCTACGCATGGGAGATTGCAATGAGGTGCATAAGCAAATGCTAACCACTTTTAGTGTACTGGGAGCAGCACTACAGTGGTGGGAGTCGATCACCACAGTGAGGAAAGGGACACATTAGCTATTGCAGAATTTTGGGTGCGGTTCGACCGCAAGTATTTTTCCTCCAGCGGTGGAGACCGAAACTAGTTGAAAATTTTATGAGGTGACTCAAGGGGACCATTAAGTGGCCGATTACGAGAAAAAATTCACTCGTTGGCAAAATTTTGTACCGGATGAGGTAAGCGAGGAAAGGAGAAAGAAATCACGGTTTATGGATGGGTTAGTCTGGAGAGTCATACAACATTTAATTGGTAAGTACACATTAGTAGGTTATACTGATGTCGTTAACGCATCACTCCGGCACTGTCGGGAATATCGCTTCCACACGAAAGGAAGCAGGAAGGGAGTGGGAACTAGCCAGTAGGATAAGGCAGGAGGGAACAATACCAGTGGGGTATCCCCGCAGCAGACTGGGGGAGATCAGGGGCAGGATTTCCGGCAGGGAAATCATGCCAAACGATTTAGAACTGGAGGCTATTGGCAGGATGGCCAGGAATTTCAATAAGGTCGGCATGGAAGGGACCAGTGGTAGGGTGAATGTATTAGAAGGTGTTTCGTTTGTGGGGAAAGCGAGACACATGAAGAGATATTGCCTTAAGCGAGGCAAGGGTCAACTACAGGATGAGGTCCTAGATGTACAGCCACTAAAGCAAGTCGTGGGCGCATTCGGGCAGGGAGAAGATGCTCCGGAATTCGAGGATCAGCCGTTACAGCTGGAGTATAAAGGTAATTATTTTTACCCTATGGGCGTGGGGTATATTTTGAGTGACAAGGAGGATGTCACAATATAAGACTTATTTTTCACTAGAGTTTGCGGGTAAGTCGAACTTAGTGGGTGCATTGGTTGTAGCTGCCATAGTATGTGGATAAACTTTCCGTGGGGTAGCGGAGTTCCTTGGTGTTCTTCACGGGAGAGTGGAGGTGTACACTGAGTGAAGGTTTGAATTATGCGAAGAGTTACTACTTTCAAGAATTATGTAAATAAGGTTAATAAAATTTTCCTAAATATCGGTTGGATAGCGATGGAATTTAACTGTTATGGATAGTGGTGTTAAGTTTTGGTGTTCACGACACCAGGATATGGTTGGTACTGAGTATCACCTGAGGGGGCGTATAGCCTATATATATGTGGATATATATGTTGTATTGCACGGTGCGATAGCACATAATGGGGTTTCGTGTTCTCACATTTTATCCCGGTAAGTGGGGATGTTTACTGAAGTGAATCAGAGTGGGTAGATTCATTTTCGAGCAAAGAGAGATAGCTCGGGGTTTATTTTGCGCAAGGACTAGTGATAGTAAGGGCGCGGTATTTTATGTTGTCTTTGGTAGCATGAGGGTAAGCGTATATACTTTGTGTTCAGAGACAAGTATTTTATGGGGAGATGTGTGGACGTTAACACAGGGGTTGAGTACCCGGGCAGTAAATATATGTGTATATATATATGTGATATGACTACGGGTTCAAAGTCATATTACGGGTTACGACTAGCATAGTCGGGTAGCTTTCGTGCATTAAAGCACAGGGATAGGGTGTATGGGGACCCGGGTTAATTAAGGCAAATTTTGTGCAGTTAAGCACGGGTATAGGGTGTATGGGCGCCCTGGTTAATTTAAATGCGTACTTGTGTAATGTATGGTTAGAAGCGAATGGGATAGATATATCGGGCTTGGAGGCACATTACTAGAGAGTAATATGCGAATCTTGGAACATTACGCTCATCTTAATTTCGAGGACGAAATTCCTTTGTAAGGGGGGGAGTATGTAACACCCCGTAATTTTGAGGATTTAATATTTAATTATTTTTGGGAGTTATAAAAATATTTAAATTGGAGAAACTTAAATTCGTGAGTTGGAGAATTTATTTGAGTGAGCCGAATCATATATAATTGCCGACTTTTAAGTTTAATGGTTCAAAATCTAGTGTGTCACATTTTGAGGACGAAACTTAGAAATTTCGAAAAGTATTTCGGATTGCAATTCTGAGTGCGCGGTTGCGTCCGGATGGGTTGAGATAGTCAGAAAAGAGTACCCGGGGGTGATAATTGGGTCTCGAGGTATTTTTGGGCATATTCGGGCCCACACGGGGTGAGTTGGGACTTTTTAATTACGCCCATATGGCCAAAATGGGATTTAGTGTTTCTAACCTAATTGAGAGATTAGGGACGACCGCCAACACAACTCTAAGCCTAGGGCTTGAGAGGAAAATTGGGGGAAAACAAATCAAGAGCCAAATTCGGGGATTTCGGAGCCAAATTAAGGGACTACACCAACAGATCAGACACTACGAACAATTCCAGGCAAGTGGTTAACTGTTGTGATTTCTAAATTGATGATAATCAATTCATATCATAGTGATGTGTAAATCAAAATTCGTTTTGGGGATAAATGGGTACAAAAATGGGGTTTTTGTTCATGGAACCTTTGAATGAGATTCAAGGTAAGAACTTAGGTGTATTATGTATCTCTGAGTATAGATATCTGATTTGAATGAGAAACCCAGAATATAGAAGGGTGGTATTTAAATCTGGAATTTGAATTGTAGAACAAAGTTCATGGAAATTTATGAAAAAAACCCAATTCGTGAGTAAATGAATTGTGGTGGGGATAAAGGTTAGTTATGGTTATATCCCTGTTGTAAATTAGTTTAATAAAGGGGTTTAAAATTTTTGGTTATGTTTGGTCAAGGATGGAAGGGAAAATCAGAGCTTGAAAGCTTGTTAATGGTGGAAATTTTTATGGGGAAGAAGAACTGCCAGGGGACGATCGATCGTTCGATCGAGGGCTATCGATCGATCAATGATGGCAAAATTTTGGCAGCTTAGGTTGGGTGTTATATATATGCCCTCGATTTCTGTTTGGATTTTTGGGTATAATTTCAAATGGGTGAAAAATTATAAAGAGTTTAATAGCTAGTGGCTCAAAGATAGCCATTAGGAATTGACCAATTAAGTTAAGAGTTGGGACTTAAAGTAAGAATTTTGGGTGAAACATATTCAATTTAATTATGAACCAGGTGGGTGAGTCCGGGTATGTTGGTAATTATAGGTAAATATAATTAGAAAATTGTGGAGATGAATGTGCAACACATTATGGGCGAATATGTGGGAATAAAATTATTAAATGTAAAATGGACCAAGTGAGCGAGTCCGGGTATGTTGGTTAAGTGACACCAAAATATTAAATTAATTATTGAGAGAGAGTAATTAATTTGGAGTGGGAACATAGACTCGGGAAATATTAAGTTACGGGCCAAGTAAGTGAGTCCGGGGATAATGGTTGGGTGACACCAAGTTATTAAATTAATGGATGTGATAATTAATGAAGGTAGAGTCGGAGGGTAGACTCGAAAAAATATTAAATTAATTGATGTTGTAATTAATTAGTTTAGGGTCGGGTTGTAGACCCGGGATTTGGTATAAATTAATTAATGTGTAAATTAATTATATTAGAGTCGGACCACAGACTCGAATTTGTGTCGATTAATTAATGTGTAAATTAACTTAATTAGAGTCGGATTGTAGACTCGGGTAGGATTAAATTAATAAGTGTGATAATTAATTTAATTAGAGTCGGATTGTAGACTCGGGTAAGATTAAATTAATAAGTGTGATAATTAATTTAATTAGAGTTGGATTATAGACTCGGGTAGGATTAAATTAATAGGTGTTATAATTAATTTAATCAGAGTCGGATTGTAGACTCGGGGAGGTATTGAATTAATAAGTGTGTTAATTAATCATATTAGAGTCGGGCCACAGACTCGAATTGGTGTAAATTAATTAATGTGTAAATTAATTAACTGGGAGTCGGACCACAGACTCGGATCGGTATTAAATTAATGGGTGTGTTAATTAATTTTATTAGAGTCGAACGATAGACTCGGGGAGGTGTTAAATTAATATGTGTGTTAGTTAATTTAATTAGAGTCGAACGATAGACTCGGGGAGGTATTAAATTAATGGGTGTGTTAATTAATTTAATTAGAGTCGGACCATAGACTCGGGGAAAGTATTATATTAATTGAGGTGTGAATTAAATATATTAGAGTCGGACCACAGACTCGGGATAATGATAATTTTATTATAGAGAAAATTAATTAAGTTGAGTCGGGCCACAGACTCAGGAAATTACAGGCAGTGTACGGATTTTGAGTACACGGTAAAGCCGGGGTTTATTATATTGTATATATACGGTGTAATGATAGTATATATACGTGTATATATTGTGTGTGATATTAAATATCAGTGATTAGATATTTATTCAATTTATATACTCTAATGCTATCAAGGGAGGTTGCGCGATGTGGGTGAATCTCCTAGCTTGAGGAGTAGGGCGAGTATATTCCCAGGTCATAGCGTCCGGTATATATGGGTGAGGAATTTATATCACTTTCAGGGAAGGAATATGACCGCCTCCACTACGTTTATATTTTGGGCCAAGTTGGTGAGCGATTCCAACTTGGGGAACTAGGTTTTGTGAGCACACCTAGTGAGATAGCATTTTAGAGGGAATCATCCGACGAGGGTATACTCGAAGGGATGGATATACGTATGTTATATGTGTGGATATTGTGGTAAAGTTACATATATAATGGTAGTAAATATTATATACGGGTAATAATATAGTGTGTGATGTATTTACTTTATATAACTTGTGACACGGTTGTATGCTACTATTTAAGAGGAATTAATTAAGTTAAATGTGAGATAACTTATAATTCAAAAATCATTATACTCGGGTTAGAGTAGTATGGCAAGGGAAGGTTATACCAGGACTAGTTGGACGGGGTAGTACAACTAGGTGGGGTTCAGGTAACCGGTAGGTGTGCACAATAGTGGAGGGGTGAGAATGTCCACAAGGGAGTGCGACACTAACTTAAATATGAAGCGCATTAATGCACTTTAAATTACTGCAGTTAATTCACTTGCTAAATATTTTCAAAATGTTTTGGGTTCTAACCCTTGCTATAAAACTATTTTCAAAACCTTTTAGGTGTCCAGCCACAGGGATGCCAGAATTGATATTCTATTCCAGGGACACGGAGCTGCGGCATATGTGGAAGCTAGCAGGAGTTTGGATTAGACACATCATTCATTCATTATTAGAGTAGAAATATTGTATTAGTTTCAGTTTTATTTAGGGCATGTCGCCCAGACTTTCAGTTCAGTTTTCAGATTGGTTTTATTCCTGTGTTGGATATTTGTTTTGGATTATTTCACTTTGGTGGCCGATAGTTCATTCGGCAAATTGTTTAATTAACGATTCAGTTTATTTTCATTCAGTTGTGTGAATGGTTTATATTTAATTCCGCATGTACTGTTTTGTTTAATCAAAAGGTTAAAATTGGCACCAGTTTTTGGAATACTAGGTGGTTAGTAAGTTTTAAAAATAAAGTTTTCGACAGTGATGCTAAGGATGATCCAACTGGGATTCCTGTTTTAATTTGGTATAGGACTGATCACCCGGTATTTTATTAGGCGGGGTGTCACAACTCTCTCTAGAATTATCTTCTCTACAAATTGATGATGATATCCTCTCAAATGGGGTCTTGAGTCTTCTTTTATAGTAGATGCATGGCACAAATGGGGCTAAGGGGTATTTTTGGGAATTGGCTTGAGTGTGCATGGAAATGGGGTGTGTACACATGAGGTAAGAGAGGTGTGAGGTCATGTGGGTTAAATGGGGTGCCAAAATCTTATTTGGTTTAGAGAGTATAATGGGAAGTTGGGTTAAATCGGTAGTTGGGGGTATTTGGGTAAAATGATTAAAAAGGGAATAAGTTGGCATGTGGGGTTTTGTTTTTATTTTTGGTTTGGCTTTGTATTGTTTTGTCTTGATTTGCTGAGATGAGACCATGTTGGGCAATAGGAGAAAAAGAAATGGGTCTCAAGGTTAGAACAAGGATTTGGGTTGTGGGTTTGAGTGAGATGGATGAAATGGGTTTGGGTTTTCAGAGATCGCCATCGAGTTTGGGGCTGGTGAGGTCGCAGGTTTCAGAGATCGGGTAAGGGTGCAATTTTGAGTTAACATTTGCAGGTTCGAGGATGGGGGTAAGGTCCGTCCGGGTAAGAGGGTCACGCTGTTGGGTCGAGCAGTGGATCGCGGGTTTGAGAGGTAGGTCGTCGGAGGTGAGGAGGTCTGGCGGAGATGGGGCTGGTGGGCAGCGCCGGAGTCGCGGGTCAGTGCCGACGGGTTCTGAAGCTTGGGATTGGAGATCCCCGACGGAAGTGGCTCACCGGGTTTTGGTTTTGATGGTGGGGTGTTCATGGATGATTTTTTTTTAGGAGAGAGTGTGAGGTGTTAATGGTGGTTGGAAAGAGAGTGAAGATGAGTTTGGTGGGGAAGATGAAGTGGAAAGGATTGGGTGTGTGAGGGAGTATGGTTGTAAGGTGAGGGTGAGTGAGGTGTTAGGTGTAGGTGAGTATATGGTAGGTGGGTGTGAGTGAGTTAGGTGTTGTGTGTGTGTTTATTTTGTGACCCAAAAAAAAAATAATACAACTAAAATTAATAAAACTAAAAATAAAAAATAAAATCTAACTAAAAATAAAACAAACTAAAAACAATAAAAAAAAATATTAAAACTAAAAAAAAATCCTAAGCTTATATAAAAACTAAAATAAAACAAAAGAAATAAAAACTTAAAATCTAAATGAAAACTAAAGTCCTAAAAAATATAAAATCTAATAAACTAAAAATAAACTCCTAAAAATTAATCCTAATAAAACTAAAAACTAATAAAAATCAAAATAAAATAAAATTATAAAAATAAAATATAAAAATAGAAAATAAAACTAAATAAATCTAAAATAAAACCTAAAAATAAAGCAACTCAACTAAAAATCTAAAAAAAATATAAAAGGGCACAACCTAAACATACACAGGGTTCGGGGTAGGCTTTGGCTTGGTTTTGGGTAGGCTAGGATATGGGGGAGGGAATTAGCTCCATTTTAACTGCAAACTACCTGGAAATATAGCTTTTGACACCGCAAACGGATGTTTGACCTACAAGATAAACATTTAAGCACATAAGACGCAAATTGCCGAAAATTAGCAACTAAAATATGTCTATTCGGGGTATAAAATGTACACTTTTGGGTGCTTATCACGGAGCTCACGTTCTGTGCTAGGAAGACATTCTTCTTCACCTTTAGCCATCTTTTCACAATCAAAATATATTAAATGACATTGGCATAGGTGGGAATTTTTTGGATAGCATCAAGGAATGGCAAATTTAGCTTCACTTGCTTAAGAACATCTAGCACATCCACACGTGAGGGTCCCTTTTAAGGCGGGGCCAACCATTGAGGGAACGGGGAAGCGGAGGGAGGTTTCACAACAACTTCGAGCTCACTAATATCATCCTTATCACTCTCTTTTAATGGGCCATATTTGGCCTCTTTCGTGCGGAGCGAAACCTCCTTGTTTTTTGGCTTCTCGTGTGGGGGAGGTGATAAATCAACGACTCTCCGACTACGTAAAGTGGTGATAGCTTGGCATTATTCTTATTGATCGGAAGATGTAGAGTTGACATTAGCTTGACCTTGATGAGGTCTTTGCCCTTGAGCCAGAAATTTTCCCTTCTCTTGGACATTTAATGAAGTTTGCAACCAAGATATGCTTGTCTGTATTTCTGTGAACATACGATCGTATTTAGCGTTGGTTGTATTTTGAGACTGGATAAACTGACTTAAGTTGTCCTCAAGAGATCATCGCGGTGGGGTAATATATGGGCCTGGTGGTTGCGCTTGCATGTGGGGCTACATCAGTGGCGGTTGCTGGAATTGAGGAGGGAGTGGAGGTAGGGCAACATGTGAAGTAGGATTCATCGTAGCTTGTTGTTGCCCATAGTTAAACCTAGGATGGTTCCTCCACGAAGGGTTGTATGCATTCTCGTGAGGGGCATTAAAATTTCCCTTAAACCATCCTATTGCTTCCACTTGCTCGATAAGCATGGCTTTGTAGGCGGGTATCGTAGAACATGACTTAGTTGAATGCCACGCCTCACAAATAGCGCACACCTTTTCTTTCACAGAACAGGAGGATTCGATAACTTCTTAAAATCGTACCTCGAGTAAGTCTCTTATACCCTTCTCAAATTGGTCAAGTCGACGGTCTATCCCTTTATCTTGATTCAATTGGTATAGGCTGGATGCAATGGAGTATTGGACACTTATCAAGGTCAGTTTTGAGCATTAGGATCGAAGGTGTCCCATGCTTGAGTAGTCTCGACGACATACTTAAGATGAGCCTCGGCATCACTCGAATCTAATTCCCAAAATGATATTTCACACATTGTTTGAACTAGTTGTTTAGACGCTATTGTAAGCCCGTGATGGAAGAATGAGATAAGAAGATACCTCTCAAATCCATGATGGGGGCAAGCGTTGATCAACTCTTGGAATTGTTCCCAATATTTGTCAAACGTCTCATTATCTCGTTGTAGAAAGGATTGAATTTGAGCCTCGACAGATTTGGATTTAAGTGGTGGAAAGAACTTTGAAAGAAATTTGGATTGCATATCCTTCCATGATATAATCGAGTTCGGGGGGTAAAGACCAAAGCCAGGTCTTATCCTTATCCTTTAAGGAAAAAGGAAAAATCTTTAGGCGAATGACATATTGCGTGCAAGCTTGGTCACTAAAAGTTTCGTATGCCTCTTGAACTCTCGGATGTGGAGATATGGTTTCTCCGAATCCATGCCATGAAAAGTTGGAAAATTTTGTATCATCCCATTGTGAAAGTGGAACTGACCGGCATTATATGGGAGTAAAATGCAACCAGGGGTGACAGTTATCTCAGGAAATAGGAGGTCCTTCATGGGATGATACGGTAGGTTTCCCTCACCCGTACCGAAACTAGCGATATCAGACATGGCTCTTTATCCAATGGACTCAGAATCCTCACTCATTATTCTAGACGTGTGACTAGTGATGGAGTTTGGAGGGGTAGGAGGGGGAGCCCAGAATTGTGGAACGCGAGGGGTATGGGAGATTTCGGAATTATACTCGACGATGGGATTTTCGTGAATTCTTATTGGAGTATTAGGAGGAGTTTATTCTTAATTTTTCATGAAAGGGCTTTTGAGAGATGATTTCTTTTTAGATTTTTAAATCTTTTTTTTTTTTTTTTTTATAAATTTTAATCAAATTTGGGATTGAATCAACTAACCTGAAGTCTACCTAATTCCCCGACAACGGCACCAAAAACTTGACGTGACTACAAATATGTATCTAGTGTGTGTGATGATATAGGCTCAAGTGCAAGTTTGTCGCGTTAGTAATAAACCCAGTAAGTAGGGATCGTCTCCACAGGGAACTAGGATGATGAATCATAATGATGCGGAATAGGTGACTAACCCAAAAATTGACTCTCGAAAAGAAACATAAAAGGTGATTAAGGAGAATGGAGTATCTACTAACTATAAACGAATGCAAATTAACTACTACTAAGCTAAGTGCAAAGAAATAAGAGTGTTTAATGAATTAACTATGAATAAGGAAAGATAGGTCGTGTTACAATCCTCCAAAACCTAGTATATTTACAGTATAGAATGATAGATTTTGAATTAGAACTTTAATCGAATCCAAACTTTATTAATCCTAAGCATTATATATATGAGGATACAATTCCGCACCATACATAATCAAAGGTAAGAACAAAGCAGTGCTTCATAGCTACACGCGCATCGCACTCTTAAACACCCTGGTTACCTAAGGAAAACGAGGTTAAAAGCTCTACGATGGTTGTGCGTACTACACAACACGATTTTCTTAAAATTCAATTCAAACCCTATTTTCTACATGGGTAAATTACATCGGGTTGGGTTCATGCACCCCAACCCTTAAAAACTTAGTTAGACATGCTCGAATCAAATGAAAACACCATTTCTAAAGTGCAGGAACTCATGACTAATGTGGAAAATTTAAGAAGAAAAATTTTGAATGAAGAATTGAAGACTAGAATTACTGACTACTCTAACTAACTACTAAGGATATTGAAAGTAAAATTTAAATGTTACTTGCACTGAAGAAATCTGGAAAATAAATGCTGAATCTTTAATTAAATGCAAAACTTCCAAACTAGGGTTCTTCTCTACAAGAGCCCTCTAAAACTACTTAAATTCGAACCTCCTAATGTTTAATAATGAACCAAATTAAATACACTTCGAATTTTGCAAGAGTTTGAACATGGTAAAACTCTGAATAAGAAATGAAAAAAATATGAAAAATCCAAATCGGACTGGTCCGACGAGCTTCATCGGTTTGGTCTGGCTGTACCCTGGATCGGTTCGTTATTTTCTCTAAACGGATCGGTCCGGCTATGAAAAGTGACTAGTATGTTGTTGGATTTTTCGGACCGATTCATTTTTGCTAAATAATGGATCGTTCTGGTCCCTTATATGAGACAAAATATTTTTGCTCTTCGGACCGATTCGTATATATCCGGTCCGGTCCGGTCCGGTCCTGAATTCGATCCAGTGTTATTTCTCCTGATTATCTCATCTTCGTGGCTTTATATCTTTTTACTCGATGCTCGAATTTGGATGCCATTTCCTCTTACACTCTTGTGAATGCGTATTCTTCATTTTTCATGTTGATCCCTCGTCCGAACTCTCGATGTAAATTGACTATTTTGCCCTATGACTTTCCTTCATTTGTTGACTTCTCGGCTTAGGGTTTCTCTTTTCTTCACTTAGCATTAAATACCTTAAAAAGCATAAAAAACACACAAAACTTGAGGCACTATGTGGGAATGGCTAGTAACATATAAATGAGATAAATCAATATGTTTTACATTATTCGAGGTGCTAAAAGCTATTAAATTAGGGGATAAATTCAGAAGAATTTATGCCTAATCATATGCACATGTTTTTTAAAGTACACGCACATTGAAATGAATAAAATCATTTTCAATGTGCATGTACTTAATGTATTATGTGTGTAATTTCTTAAATTACACACGTGTTTTATAAAGTACACACATATTGAAAATGATTTGGGGTCTGAAGAATTTAGTCCCATTTTTAAAGATTCATTTGTGGTCTCTCCCATGTTTTTATCTTTTTAGTTATTGGTCCTATTGTAACAAATATGGGACAAGTGTCATCCTCTGCGAAAGAAAAAGGGGTGGTTACATAACAGTTATGGACGGTTTAGGGTAGTTATGAGACTTACTACAATTTTAAAAATACACGGGGTGTGGAGCTTCACAAATATTTGGAGATGGGACTAAAGTAAAAAAAAACTAAAATGATTTTGTTCATTTCAATGTGCACATACTTTTTGATTTATGCCTATACTTAAAGTACACGCATAATACATAAAGTACACGCACATTGAAATGAACAAAATCATTTTCAGTATGCGTGTACTTTTTGTATTATGCAAGTACTTTCATAAAGTACACGCATGTTTTAAAATGTACATTCACATGGAATGTGTAAATGTGTGTTTACTCACCAATATGACACATCCGCTAGTTGTGATGGTCTTAGATTTCTCAGTTTTGTCGAGAGAGTTGATGAGAAATCCATGGAGAGCAGAAGCCCAGTCATATTTAATCATATCATTTATGTCATTGATGTATGGAGTACAATATTATCCTATTATGAAGTTAAAGTAGGAGAACAGTGGCATGGTCATGAAGTGGAGATCAACAAGCTTAATGAAGCCAATCACATCCTCATCTGTATCAATCTCGACCGACTTCTTCAATCCATTTTTTTCTAATTTTCTCATTTTTTTATCTAGCATGAACTAGCAGTTGAGAAATTTATGTTTCGGGGTGGATTGATCCAATCTCTTTTTAAGATTTTTTGACTTTTTCCCATTGAGCATTGGGATCCCAAATATTTGACTTATATCGTTAAGGCTTATTTTGGCATCACTCGTCATATTAAAACAGTAAGGTGACAATGTAGTCGCGGGACTCCCGCTTTGATAATAGAACCCGAATTTCAAAATAAGCACACTTAGGCTTGAAAACGTGCCATGCGTGGGCGAAAACCACCAATATCCCCTAAATGGCACCACGAGTGGCATGAACACCTCTTTCATGTCCAAGTAACATGTAGCATAGTTTGAGAATAGGACCAAAATTTCAAAATTGACACACTTAGGCTTGAAAATGTGCTGTGAATAGGAAAAAACTAGCAAAAATCCCCAAATGGCACTACGAGTGGCACGAACACTTAGTGTGTCTCCAACATAACACGTAGAAATTTTCCACATAGTTATGGTACTCCTCATTTGAGAATAAGACCCAAATTTATAAATAGGTACACTTAGGCTTGAAAATGTGTCGCGAGCGGGTGAAAATCACCACCAACCCCTAAATAGCACCGTGAGTGGCACGAACACCTCATGCATGTCCAATATAACATGTAGCAACTGGCCTCGTAGTGATGGGACTCCCAATTTGAGAATATGACTCAAAACAGCTGATATTTTTTTTGCTAGTTAAAAATTAAGGTCTCGACACTAGTCCGTGATCATATTTATTATATTTTCCATGATACATATTTGTCACAGTTCTTGTCCATAACCAGGCTGAAAAAATTCAATAAGTGGGTCACCGCTGTGGGCCGTGACCAAGGAGAAAAAGTTTGGTCAAGGCTTGGGGTCATGACTATGGTGAAATGTTGGTCATGGGTAGGTCATGGCTCTTGTTCGTGACCAGCTGGTCACGGCCTTTTTTCACGACCATGCACTATGACCAGCCTCATGACTTGGTCCATGACCATAGGTTTTTTTCAGGGACTAGGTCCATGACCCATGTTCCTATTCACACCTCTTTTCATCATGAATTAGATTCATGACCCACAAGCCTAGTCACGAACCAAATTTGTGACCATTCGCCTAATTTGGTGTAGTGAATAGAGACATATTTCAACACGTATGATTACTAGAACCTGTGTCTAAATACGATATATTTTTATGAGTTTCTTTCATAGTATGGCACATCAAAAGAGTAATTTTTTCTTCTTTCTCTACAAAATTGAATTTTTCACCCTTATTGGAATATAAATTTGTAGTGCATTAAGACTTATAATGGTCATACTTGTGATAATTGTAGCACTTAATATTTGACTTATTTAACTTTGATTCAAAGATAAATGAGTGTTGGTTATCACATCCTCTGCCTCTGCTTACAGAATCTATATTATAATAGTTTCTCCATGTTCCTTTGGCTCATCCTCAATCTCTGCCAAGCCCTCTCATAATGGAGGAGTCAACATGAGTTGACACCTTAAAAGCATGTTCCTGTATGGGAGGAGTTTCAATTCTTTGCTTATGCACCAGTAATGAAATTTTTAATTCATCCTTTGAAAGTTCATCAATATCCTTTGACTCTTCAATAGAACTTTCCACTAGGCAAATTTTGGATGCATTTATTGAAGATGTTTTCAAACACAGCAACATCTTTCATTTTACCTCCGCAAATACGCATTTTGTTGACTATAGCCAATGTCCTGGAGAAGTATTCATTAATATACTCCCATTGCTTCATATGAAAAGTCTCTAATTCTATGAGATGGTCCTGAAACTGCTTTCATTTCACCTCCGTTGTACCCGCATACTTTCTTTTCATGGAATCCTAAATTTATTTGGAAGTATCCTTTTGAAGAATGGTCTCAAAATTGCACGAACTATTCTTGAAACATATAGTTCTTCGCCTTAAGATCCTTTAGCTTTTGTTGTTTTAATATCTTTTTCTGTGTTACCATTAAAACTTCTCCACTTGTCGGTTTGACAATACCATTTTCTATGAGAGTCCAATATTCCTTGGATCTGAAAAATTCTCCATCAACATGCTCCCATAATCATAATAACGATCAAAGCATTGAATGGTTGGTTGGACATAGTTATCAACTACCTTGTTAACCATTAATTCTTACTACTACAAGTAAAAAGAGTTGCTTCTTCTTTGGAGAATAAGTTTTTAGTTTGTTTAGTCCCAGTGGAGGGGGGATCAGATACCAGATGTGAGCTTAAATACAAGGGTAGAGTATTTACGTTATTAATATAACAAAGTACATAACACATAAATTAAAAATCTTTATGCCCACATTTGTCATTCACATATAGCTACCTAAATAGATTAGTATAGGGGGCAAGCTTTGCATAAAACAAGAAACAAAACATACCATAAAATAAGGACCAGGCATACCAAGAGATGACTCAACAAGGACTTATAAAAACATTAAAATAAACTCTTAATATGTGATTGTAGACTTTCGCTTCTTATTTTTTTAGACCATGTCTAGAACTTGACTCACATTACTTTCTTATTTTTTATATCAATTATTAACATGTGATTGTAGAGTTGAAACTTGTTAACCCACATCAAGTGAGGGTTATTTTGACCTTGGCATGTTATTGACTCGAATATTAAAAATAAAGAGTCGAGATCATCATTATTTAAATCAATAATTGATGGTGATTATGTCAATCATCATAAAATTTGGGTCAACATATTATGGAAAGGTTATTCCAATTCGACACAAATCCCCCTTGTTGTATGTGTACATGGACCAATGAGAGATGGACACTTGTCCTCCAATGTGCCTATCCTCATAGTACTTACTTTCTTGGTCGGCCTCAGAGACACTTGGTCGATCGATTGGCCGACCAACTTTAAGAATACGAACCATCAAGAATAGCAAGAGTCACTCAGGTGGAATAACTAACAGCTATTGTACACATACCTGTGAATATCAACAGTCTTATTTATTGTATACATATATAAATTCCTAAATATATAAAGGCATTCCACCTCTTGGATTCTGAACCACTATAAATACACAATATCCCTTAGCTCAAATGGTAGGATTCAATCAGGCACAAGCATATTCAACCCTGAGCTATTTTAACCACCAAAAATACTAAAAACAGTGGACGTAGGATTTTCTCATAACTGAACCACTTTAGAAACCTTGTTTATTGTGTGTTTGCCTTGATTGATTATATTTTTTTTATCTGTGATTATAAATTTAGACCCACTCCCTTTTTAGACATCAATAGATTGGGTCCATTTGTGGGAATATTTGTCTGTCATCATTCTCTGCATCTTATTTTATTTATTTTCCTCGAAAAAATGACTAACCCAGAAAATATTCTTAGGAATGAAGGCAACGCTATTATTCCGTTTGCTCCTCCCAGCGTGGCAGATCTTCAAGGAATTTTACTTAACCTTGGTAAAGGGCAGGAAGCCATGCCAAAGTTAGTCCGTCAATTATCTTGCACATTGAAAGACAAGTCCAGTACTGAGCCATCCTAGAGGGACATGCCAGCCCAACAACCAGAAATTAGAGAAGTAGTTGTTCTAGATCTTTTCATGACAGGTCTTACTTTTCGGGGGCAACATCATCAATTCGATTAACGAATTATTATGAGGGTCGATCTTTCTCCTCTGAAAGGCTGAGCGAATTAGAAAGATTAACTAAGGCATCTTCATTTGATTTTTTGAGACCCCGAGCAGCCAGAGGTTATCACGGGGAGATAAATTGATCCCGCGAGCACAGAGAGGGATTCATGAGGTCTAAGGCTAGCATAATAGGCTTTGTGCATGACGAGAAAACTTCTGAGGAAGAGAGCTCAGCACATGTGCAAAATAAAGCCACGAAGCTACCTCAACAAAGTTTAAAATCGAGGAGCATTCCTAAAAAGGATCCATGTAGTGACTAGAAGATTAGTTGGAAGAAATGTCTAATACTAAGAACCCTTTGAAGAGGAGTTTTGTGAAGGGATCCCCTTTCATCCAGGCTATTGTGGATTACCCCGCACCTTTTAAATTCAGGCCACTAATTTTTACTCCCAAGTATGATAAGACTGACCCAGTCCTCCATATTAAGAAATATTAAGTTATCGTCGATATATAATCTATGCCCGACAAGATGCATTGTCGGGCATTCTCAAGTTCCATCACAGGCTCAGCCCAGATATGGTACAATAACCTTCCTAGAGGAAATATTTCTAAATTCCTTCAATTACCTGAGTTGTTTATCGATAACTTTTGTTTTGGGGCCAAGTCGGTCAAGAATATTACTTATCTCTTGAGCATTCATCAAATACATGTAGAAACTACTTGGGAGTACATCACTTGCTTCAATAATGAGAAACTACAATTGATTGACTATGAAGAGAAGACTTCCATCACGGCGCTGATGAGTTGATTGCTCGCCAAGAACCTTTACTATGTGATGCAAAAAAATCTTCCCAAGACCATGACAGAATTAATGTCCAAAGCTGGGAAGATTATGAACGCCAAGGATCCAATGGATGCTAAAGAAGTTCCAGAGGTGAAGACTAAAATCCAGAAGAATTCAACCAAGAAAGATTAAAAAGACAAGAAG